>CM036620.1:27544117-28158005 GCA_020746105.1 Trogon surrucura
AGCAGGCATAAGAGTGAAAATTATTTCTCCTGCCAAAGCAAATAGTTGTACACAAACTTTGCTTTTACTATGAGGACAAAAACCACAGAAGATTTTTCTCCTCAAAGGAATTGAAGTCCAGCAACGCTTTGTATCGATAGAACTGTGTTACCCGTGTGACTCAAACAGGGCTCCAGAGCACACACAGAGAAGTCAGAGAGAGCAAGAATGACTCAGGCTTAGAGTGACAGTGGAGCCTCACAGAGATATAAAATGACAATGATGATGAAATGGAAAAACAAAAGAACAAAATACCCATAATTGTTAGTGACTCACAAAGAACATATAAGGCAAAGAGCTTTAGGATTCTGACCATTTTACTACAAAGGTTCCAAGTTAGTATCTTTTGCTTTTGAAAAAAAAAAAAATAATAATTAAAACCCCTCAACTTTACAACCCAAGTTTTCTGCTCCTCATCAGCCCATGGTACCTCTTGGCACCTGGTGGGAATGAATCCAAAGCATAATGAAAAAAGTTTTAAAAAGAAGTTCAAAACAGCTTTCTAAAAAGCTGTTATTGAGAAAGTCTAGAAATAGAGAAAATGGACAAGGAGAGGGAAGAAACTTTGCGTTGTCATAATCTAGCTCTCACTGGGAAAAAGCAATGATGTGAGAATGACATTTGCTTTAGCTAAAGCATTGACAAGCTGTAAACATCCTAAATGAGAAAGAACAATCATTATTATTATTATTATTTGGGTACAAACATTATTTAAAATGTATGTGCAAAGAACAGGGGTAACAAGACCCTCCAAAATCAATGGTTTTCCTACCCCTATACCGAGCTAGGAAAAAAAAAAAAAAATTCTTCGAAGGGACCTGTCACGCCAAGGTAGAGGCAAACCTGCACTCCTGACAAGCCTGTGCAGCCACGAGATGGCTCCCAGAGTGACAGTCTGCTAATGGCACGTCAGGACTACGAGGTGCCTACGCTCTCATTAATTACAATTTCGATTGAATTATACACAATGCCTGTTTAGTCCTGGCAGTTGCACCCTCGAACATGTTAATGAAGGAAGACAGGAGTACAATCTTCAAATGCTTCTCAGAGACAGAATACCAAGTATGAAGGGAAGGGGAAAAAAACAGTTGCGAGCAGATGGTGAGATGCATAAAGAGAAAACAATGAGCAGTTGGATTATATTCAACATTTTACCTCAGTAATACCAGTTTAAAACTTGCGTATTCTTGAGTAGCACCATTTCTTAGACAATAAAAAATAAATATATGACTGAGCCTTTGGCTTTATTATCTCTTGTCACAGCACTGGAGAAATTATGTCCTTGGGAGTCTCAGTTCAGTGATAAAACTGTTTATTAGGAAATTAATAATTACCAAAATGGGAAGAAAGAACGGAATATCACAATACACATGATCATACAAAAAGATAAATATTTCAGACATAAAGATAACACAACGTGGATGGTTTTAGTTTGAAAATACAATGTACCAAGACATGCGCTGCCTTTACACATAAAGTAGAAATGAAACCCACTTTCTTACATGTGATGGCACAGCTTTTAAGTATTAATATACACTGCCTCTGCAGCGAGGGAAAGTTCCCTTTAGTTCCCTTACTTGTTTGCAAAATATCAGCCACACAAAGGATGCCATAAAAATGAAAACAGCAGCCGTGGGGGAGGTAAAGAAATTCAGGTTCCATTGCTAAGCTTGACCATTTGATAAGTTTCCAGAAAGAAATCCAGGTACCACAACTTATTTTCATCACCCCACATGAACTCTTCCCTTGCTGATTGTGCCATACTCTATCGGATTTTGGTGCAGCTTTAATTTCCTCTCTGTAAGCGTCAATAAACCTGGCAAAGAAGCCTGACAAGGATTACTCACGAATATTCTAATTACAGTGGCCTTTGTATCGTCTCCTGTATTATCAGTCCTCTTGTACACTGATGCAAGACAGCTGGGAAGAGTCTAATCCCTGTTTGCTGAAATCATTCCTTACAGGCTGTTAACAAATGGCCTGAATCCTAGAAAAGATACAGGTGACTTAAAAACACTTCAGCACTGCTTTTCTACTGATCAGAGCTTGGACACAGGAAAAGTCTCCTGGGACACTTTCTTCATATTATCTACACCAGTTGTTCCAATTAGAAGTATAGCAACACTTTTCAGTACCAGTTGCTGTGTAATGGACCTAGAAGCCAGAGATCTTCATTAGGAATGAGAAAGAAATTAAAAATAAATAAAAATTTAAAAATCAAAAAAACAGTGAAAAGGAGGCCTAGGTGAATAGATGAGTCCTTCAATACAATAATTGAAAGAAAATTCATTATCTCCTCAAAATCTGCAAGATTCACACCAAATGAACCAAGTCAAACTAAAGAGCCTGATTGTTTCCCAGCACAGTTGCCCTCCTTTTCTGAACCAAAGGCTGGAGCAAACTATCTGAAAATGCTTACTCTGTTATGATATAATGAAATAAATACCAGATCTTCTGAATGATGTCACACCTGTGGAATAACTGAAAAAATATTTTAACTGAAATAAAAAATATTGTCCTAAATATTCATAGAGACTTCTTTTTGTCCTTGCATAAAAAGTAGTATCAAACTCAAAGCTACTTTTCTGTTGCAAACTTCTATGAGTAAAAAACAGACCTGTAACATCAGGGCTAGGGAAACTCTACTGAGCTAAGGCCCAGTTCACTTCAGAATATTGAAAACAACTTGAAAAAATTTGACCCATAGTCAAAGGGCAATTTCTCACTGACTTTTCTGAAAACCCATCTTTCCTAAATAAACCAAAAATACTTGTCTACCAAAGAAGACACTTAATTTTTAAAAACTAGAATTATTGTTATGACTATCCCAAGAGATGTTTTGATAGTGAACAGCCACCTAACACCTGTAGAGAAATAGGCTGTTGTTTCTGCAGTAGGAGCCACACAACTGACTGAGGTTACAGCTGGGTTTCTGTTTATGTGGCATTCAAGAGAAAACAACATTTGAAAAGACTTGTTCAAATTAGCAGAGCAGTATGGTGATGGGCAAAAGTAAAGAAGTGGAGGCCTTCCAAAATCTTTTCCAGCGAATCAGACTGTCCTTCAAACATTTCTATCATTTAGAGGGTAACACCTTCCTTTGTGTTTCATTATACTAATTCCTTCAAACAGCACAAGGTCTCCAGGGAAGTGCCTATTGATGTCAAAAAGATGTGCTGGGTTGAAAGGCATCCAATAGGATTACCTAGTCCATCTTCCTCTTTTGAGGAAGGATGAAGTGCATACCTAGGACAACCCAGGCAGAGGTTCACATGATCTGTTCTTAAAAACTTTTAGCTTAACTCCTTACATATATCCTCTTTCTATAGACTAAGATTTTATGTTTTGCCCCATATACAGAAATTACACAAATTCCTGAAACCAGTTGTAATGTGCTGGAAGATTTTGTTTCCCTATCAATATTTTCTCATATCAATAAAGCAAACCTTGCACTTTCAGCTTTCTAAATCTGTTATTTTTTTGAGACCTCTAAATACCACACCATTTTTAAGGGTATGTAGGAAGGATCATATGCCTGCTATTTTGTCCCATGAAAAAGAGAACAGAAGTGCCAGCGTCATCAGCAACAGAATCTGTTTGCCTTCCTCCTTTGGGAACAATCCAACATGTGGAAACATGAGGGCTCTGTCATTTGCAGAAATTGTGGCAATTTTAATAAGACAGGATCCATCTGCTTCAAGACGAGCAGAAAATTGTTTGCATGTTGATAACCTCTGTACGTTACAGAAGATCTCTAGTACGTTAGCAATATGGAGAAGGTGTGCAATACTATACGTATTTAGCTGTAAGTCATAGTTGCCAATATTTTGGAGGATTTTACACCCAGTTGACTTGCATTTAAAGAAAAGATTACACAGTTAGTTGAAAGTTGAGAATGGAGCTAAATGAATGTTGAAATCTGTTTGGCAGTGATAGTTCACCCGTGAAATTTGCTCACTTTTCACAAAACTCAAAATTTTAACAGCTCTCAACTAACACAATTAACTTGGACTGAATTTCGGGTATTTCAGGTATGATGTGGAAGATCTTATCTCAGCAAAAAGACACTGGGTCAAACATGGGTGCTGAAGACATCTTTTATTTCTAACGTAGATAAGAGCAAATACCTGTTTTCCAGGTTTATCTAGCTTATTGCTGATTTTTCATCCCTTACAATATCTCCTCTTCCCTCTTCATTACTTTATACTCATAATTAACTTGTGCCTAGTAATTCCATTAAATTGTATGGAACACTTATGTTTAGAGCTAAGCTCGGTGTGGGTTTTCTTAATAGATATTAAGTATGACTAATCAATTATTTTGACCTGTAATATCAAGTAAAAGCCTAGAAAAAAAAACAATGAAATGAGCCACTGAGGACTCAAGACACCAGCAAACAAGTCACCAAGCCCAGTAGAATTTACCTGTATTATTTGACAGTCTTCCTGAGATTTTTATCAGGAGTAATATTAATTATCATAGAATCATAGAACGATCTGGGTTGGAAGGGACCTGCGGTGGTGTTGGGACATAGGCTGGACTTGGGTGATCTCAGAGGTCTTTTCCAGCCTCAACAATTCTGTGATTCTGTGTGATTAAAAGGTCATCTAGTTCCAACCCCCCTGCCATGGCAGGGACATCTCCAAGGCTCCATCCAACCTGACCTTGAACACTTCCAGGGATGAAGAATCCACAACTTCCCTGGGCAACCTCTTCTAGTGTCTCACCATCCTCAGGGTAAAGAATTTTTTTCCTTATATCTAGTCTAAACCTACACTCTTCCAGTTTCCACCCATTACCCCTCATCCTGTCACTACAGGTCCTTGTAAAAGGACCTTCCTGAGCCTTCTTGTAGGGCCCTTTCAGGTACTGGAAAGCCATTATAAGGTCTCCCCAGAGCCTTCTCTTCTCCAGGCTGAACAAGCCTAACTCTCTCAGCCTGTCCTCATGGGAGAGTTGCTCCAGCCCTCTAACTTGGTAGCCCTCCACTGGACTCACCTCCAACAGCTCCATGTCTTTCTTGTGTTAGGGGCTCCAGAGCCGGACACAGTATTCCAGGTGGGGTCTCACAAGGGCAGAGTAAAAGGGCAGAATCACTTTCCTCAACTTTCATTTGAGTATATAATGAATTGATTGTAACTGTCTTCCAACAAAGTATTAATGCAAATATAGTGGTTAGCAATTATTGATTCGGTGCTCCAAATATTGTCACTTTAAGATTGCATTCTCCTACTTCCTTTTCTTCAAAAGTGTTTTGCACAATGGTGAAGTGACCTCTCTAAATTTATAGAATTACAATGAAAAAATAGAGAAATATGCTATGCCACAGTGCATATAACAATACATTTGCTGGTTGTGTGTGTTCTCTTTTTCTTTTTTTTTTTTTTTTTGCCAACTATGTAACCTGGCCTTTCACTGCTGAAGCATGGTTCATAAAGCATAGATTATACTCCTTGAGATACTTTGCGTTTATCCACTGCTGGAATATGGATGAAGAGCACTCATACCTATCTCTGCTGCTGGAAAGTTATCTAGTACCATAAATTTAGAATGCTTTTGATATGGCACACTATGCTGCCATGGGAAGAGGCACAGTAATAAAAGCTCAGCCTATGTAAAACTAGTCCACAGTTTCACTTTCTCTTTTTGTTCCACTAGTAATCTGCACAGGTAAGAGAAGCTCTCAGATAATGTCAACTGGGACAGGCTCTATAATTTGCTGTGATTTCCTCTGTCCTAGGAGAAGGCCCAATTTACTCTGCATTTTTATTTCTTCACTACATTTTTTTTTTAATTAATAAGACTGTGGAATAGCTGCAAGACTTTTTTTTTTTTTTTTTCCCAGAACATTAGCTGCTCTTTCAGCATCTGTTTGTAATTCAGTTCGCTTTCCATTACTAACCTATGGATGAGAATTTCCTTGCATACAGAGTAGCAGTGGAAGCTTGCTTGCTTATGGATACCTGAACAAATACATCTGGAATATTAAACACCTGCTAATTAGAGGCAGATTTCCAAAATCAACATGTGTGCCCACTTAAGTGGGCAAATTGGATATTCCTCTCCAGCTGGACAAGAGAATCAGTTCAAGAATTTTTTTTTTTTTGGTAGAGATCATAGCTATATTCATCTGGGACTGCTTTGTATATAAGGGTGCCTCTAGACAGGGTAACTGGTCAATGATTTAGACTAGTTATTTTCTAATAGCTATGCTGTTAGACTAGCCAAGCATATGACAGGTTTTCTTCATGGCTTTATGGAATGTCTTTATATAACCATTCATTTTCACTGTCAGACTGTATTTCTTTTATCTTAGTGTTCTTCCCAGAAGGAGATCTAATCTTAAAATATAACAGCAAAATATCACCTTGTACTGAGGTACCAAGGCACCATTCACTGTGTTGGTTTTGGCTGGAATAGAGTTAATATTCTTTATAGTAGCACCTATGGGGCTAAGTTTTGGATTTGTGACCAAAACAGTGTTGATAACACAGGGATGTTTTAGCTATTGCTGAGCAGTGTTTACACAGAGTCAAGGCCTTTTCTGTTCTTCACCCCACCCAACCTGTGAGTAGACTGGGGGTGTACAAGAAGCTGTGAGGAATGATGACATTTGTCTTCCCAAGTCACAGAATCATAGAACAGTTTCAGTTGGAAGAGACCTCCAAGATCAAGTCCAACCTTTGTCCTAGCCCTATCAACACCACTAAACCATGGCCCTCTGCACAACATTTGCGTCTCTCTTCAGCACCTCCAGGGATGGTGGACTCAACCACCTGTCTGGGCAGGTTGTCCCAATGTCTGACAACCCTTTCAATACAGAAATTCTTCTCAATATCCAGCCTGAACCTCCTCTGGCACAATTTAAGGCCATTTCCCCTTGGTCTGTCACTCTTCACTAGGGAGAAAAGACCGACCCTCGCCTTGCTACAACCTCCTTTCAGGTAATGCAGAGAGCGATAAGGTCTTCCCTCAATCTCCTCTTCTCCAAGCTAAATAGCCCCAGCTCCCTCAGCCACTCCTCATACAACACAGGCTCCGAATCCTTCACGAGCTTGGTAGCCCACCTCTGTACCTTCTCCAGCACCTCGATGTCCCTCTTGCAGTGAGGGGCCCAAAACCGGACACAGTACTTGAGGTGCGGCCTCACCAAAGACGAGTACAGGGGCATGATCACCTCCCTGCTCCTGCTGACACCACCATTCCTGATCCAGGCCAGGATGCCGTTGGCCTTCTTGGCCACCTGGGCACACTGCTGGCTCAGGTTCAGCCGGTTGTCCATCAACACCCCCAGGTCCCTCTCTGCCTGGCAGCTCTCCAGCCACTCCTCCCCAAGCCTGTAGCTCTGCTGGGGGTTGTTGTGGTCAAAGTGCAGGACCTGGCATTTGGCCTTATTGAAACTCATGTAACTGGCCTTGGCCCAGTGACCCAGCCTGTCCAGATCCCTCTGCAGAGCCTCTTTACCCTGCGTGCTTTCCTGGAGATGGCTGAACACCTGCCTGTCAGTGGGAAGTGATGAATGAATTCCCTGGCTTCCTTTGCAAGTGAGTCCGGCTTTTGCTTTATCTATTAAACAATCTTTATCTCAGCCCACAAGTTTTCTCACTTTTATGCTTCCGATTTTCACCCCCATCCCATCACGGGGAGAGTGAGTGAGTGGCTGAGGGGGCACTGAATTGTCCACTGGGGTTAAACCATGACAGTTAGCAATAGCAATGTTGCTAATAAAGTATGAGACAAGACATGTTGCCTCTAAATAGCCTACTGTTGTCCACTAAAGGTGCATTAAATTTATGGAATTAATTATAACAAAAAAATACATTATTTTTAAATAGTTTTCTAACATTGGCATAGGTTTTCCTTAGGAAAAAGAATTTTCTGTGAATCGAAAATCAAATCCCTTTTAAATTCAAAAATATTAAAAAATATTCTGTGTTCTGTGTTAAAACAACAGGAATATTCTGATTTTTATATTACTACTCATACATTCCTACATGCAATTGCTGAACGTAGAAAAAAAGCAAAATCTTTGGCTTTTTTTGTTTTTTCTCGATTGCAAATACGGTCCAGGACTACAATTTTCTTGAAAGCAGACTTGTTATGAATGTTTTTATAGTGTTTTATTTTTTTCCAAGATGTAAATATAACCAAAGGAATACTGGTCTTATCTGACAGTATTTTGCAACATTTTTATATCATGTGCCAATCTTTCTGTGTATAAGAAAGAAAAAAGGTATTTTACAGAAAAAAAACCCCAAACAAATAAACTCCACAACAGAGCAACTTAGCAATAATTTGGATATTTTCTTCAGAATAAAACTGATTAAAAGAAATTAGATGTTATCAATGGAATGAATTTCGAGGAACAAACATTTCACATCTCCAGAAAGAAATGCCTGCAGAAGAAACTGGTCCTGTTGCCCCAAATTCCAACTTCAGATCCCTAAGAAATGTTCTTTAGAAACCTAAAAATTTCTGATCTTACTGTCTTTGTACCTTTTACTATTTGCTGATTATTCAACATGGTTAAGAGAAAAAAAAAAGTACAACCCACACCAAAACCCCAACACCCTAAAAATCAGTTATATGAGAAGATGGAGAAAATTTGAAATGGTGCCACATCTGTTGGGAACCAAAAGTAATGACACGGATTAATGTATGAAGATACAAATGCAAGGTGTATATAAATTGATGGATGAAGTAAAATGTTAGAATTAGAAGAGAAAAGATGTATAATCTATAATTTTCATAGTACATCAGCGTTCAATCATGATAAGAAATTTCTTTAAAGTCTGTTTTATCACATACTTCAGAATTCTGTTTGACTCATTAAGAAAGCTTCTGAATAGAGGGGATAGAGCACAAATGTCTGAACAACTTTAAACAGACCTTTCAAGTGGATGTTACTATAGCATAATGGCAACACTGCTCTGAGACTGAAACAGAACCTCGTGGACGTTACTCAATAAATTTCTAAACGATAGGTTCAATAAAAATATAACCCGTTTTCACACTGCAGAATCTCACAAGGCCACAAAAGCTTTATATAATTTATTGAATTATGCCTGAAGGACAGATTTGTAAATGAGCAATCATCTGTTCTAGAAACCTAGCAAGTAGATATCATTTTATTCTCCAAAGTTGATTGTATCTCTCACTGACCCTTTTTTTTTTTTCCTGGACTCTGAAGAGCAGGCTAAAATATCAGAAGATAGTGATGTCTTCTTTGACTGTTTAAAATACCTATCTGTATATCACAAATATGCAGATGATTTTTAAAAGTGAACAGTGCCATGGGATATCATTACACTGTGATAAGACAATCTTTGTAATGTTTTTGTTATGATTTTCAGTAGGTAAGATTATTGTGTACAGCACTTACTCTGTTAGTGAAGTATGAATGCAAAGACTGTTGCTGAGATACAATTTGGGTTTTTTTAAGTATCTAGGAAATGCTTTGCTTTCGTTTTATTTCCAGTATGTCTTTTGGATACTTCTGTGTGTTACACGTATACAAGTGAGCATACCTGGACGCTATAAAGTAGTCGATGTTCCTCTCTATTTTGAATAAAAGAATATTAAAATTATTTGTTTAGTCTTCAGTAACTCACTGCCTTAGAGTCAGTGGATAATGTTCACTCAAAATAGCTATGACAAACCTGCAAGAAATATTTGTTGGAGGTCAATTTAGTGTAGCTACTGGCATGATAAGACTTCACCTTTTAAGAAGATCAGAGAAAAAAAAAAAAAGATCTAAAGAAATTTAGACACATCTTTCCAACAAGTCCAGAGTTTCTAAACTAGTGTGGATTCTCGTTTTTCATAATCCCAGAAATAAGTGCTGGAGCCAGCGACTGCTTCATGTCCTCTGTAATATCACCCAGTGAGGGGCTATATAATTTAGAAAAGCAAATCAGAAGACTGGTGCCTCCCTGTGGAAACATTACTGTATTTTCACAGACAAATATCAGGCTGATCCAGCCATCAAAGTCAATGTTCCTGACTGATGTCTGAGTCAAAGACAAACAAACAAATCTAAAGATAACTTTAATGGAGCAAATACAAAAGGATCAAAGACACAGGAGGAAAGAAGGTGCATGCAACAGTAGCACACATTTGGTGCTAAACTGAAAAATAATGAAATTCAAAGAGAGGGAGGGACATTATTTCCTACTTCTAAAATTGAGACATAAGCATCGCACCTAAAAAAAGACATTGAGACAGAAATCTGGTTCACTTCATCACCACAGTGAGCTTATTGACAGTAAAGCCTTCAGCAGCTCCACTACACACTCTGACAGTATTCAGGCTGACTGCAGGGCAACTGCTGTGATCCTAAAAGCACACTGAAATCTCAACCTACTATCAACTAAAAGTTCCACTAGATATCCTGCTAGGAAGTCACTCTCTTCAGTTTTCCAAAACCACCATCCATTACCATGGGTTTATGAAGGTGCTCTGTTCTTTCCAAGCCACGAGGTACAGAGTTTGATGAGTATGGACTACAAGAAGTAATGTTGCATGGATGGAGAAGAGAGACAGTGACTGGGTAGGTTTGAAAATGCTTGTGGATAGTAACAGAAAAGGACACAAATGGAGTCAAAGCACCATTTAGGGGTTACCAAAGCATGAGTTGTTTGAGTACTGAATTCTTCTCCTGATTCAGCAGAAGATTCACAGCAGTGAACAGACTCCTGCTTTAGATGATTCCTGCACAGTCCCTGTTGATGAAGGCTCAGATTTTGCTCCTGTTAACGTCATCTGAAGAACAATCCTTTAAGGTCCAAACCAGATCCCGTAAGGATAAGCTAATCCGCTGATCTCTATCTACCTCCCAAATAATAGAAATAGAGACCAAACTTTAATATTGTTATATTAGCTTTATTATTGTTTATAAGAGAAAACCTTGATCTCTTAACCTCACAGCAACCGCACTCTGTCTAGCTCGGCAGTTTAGATTTTCTTTGTCTTACCAGTGGCTAACAATTTAGCTCTTTAAATAACACATAGTCAAGTTACAATAAAAGCAGGTATTGTTATTACAGTAGGCAATGGGAAATTGCCTCTTACAGATTTAATCCTTTTTTTTTTTATATAGTAAGAAGAGTTTTTAGCAAGCCCTAGGACTGTATTGGTTTGCCATAATCAGTAAATTGCATCCCCGTCACTGAATTTTACGTAATGACTTCAGTAGAGGCAACTTGAACTATTAACTTGAGTAACTCTTTCACAGTTTAATGAACATGAAACCTCTCACATTATCTCTAAAAATAAGCAGTTAAAGTTACCAGCTTTCCAAAGCAATCTACAATGGAATAACTACAGCTTACTTTACTGTGAACATCAGATAAAGGTACATCCTCACAAGTACTGACAGGAGAAGCCCACCACAACATAACTGCCAACTACTCACTGATGACAAACAGGAAAAAAGTAGAAATACCTTTTTCTACCCTGAATCTGTTAATTCCTGCTCCTCTTTCCTTAGAAAGAGCACTTCAGTAGGACAACTTATCCCTTTGTGACCTCAGGGACACTAATAAGCTGCAAGTCATATGTTGGGTATTGGCCAGCTCTTTAATCCGTGTATCCCGTCAGCTGGAGGCCAGGAAAATCAGAAAATCACTGTAAAACAAATCTTTTATCAGGACAGAGAGAGATCACCTGAATTCTTTTCCTCTGTTTCTTATCAAAATGTTTTTAATTAAGACACTTTTTGAACAGGTCTACTAGGAATATGAACATATTGCAGTGATGCCTCAGATTTTCAATACTTGCGCTTCTTGATGCTTTAAAAAGAAGTTTAAGGGTTGTATCTAGCAGGGAAAAAGACCAGCATCCAGGTTTATGGAAAACCACAAAACACAAAGTGAAAAAGGGAGTCAGTGCACAGATTACTTTTTAAAAAAATATTTTCAGGAATACAGTTCACAGAATGATATTTAAGATAGTCTTTAAAAGAGCATTGATTTCAAATGAAATGGTTAAGGTGTTAAGAAGTAAATCACGAGGAAGTCACTGAGAACAGAATTGCCAATTACCAGAGAAGTGGAATCTGAAAAGAATATTAGTTCTCATTTTCATTTTTTATTTTCTACACTTGTTATGTACTATGGAGAATCCAGTGGTTGTTAATCACTCTGCGTACCAAAAACATTCAAATATTAGAAAATGTTTTTATGCCCAATTTTTATTATCTATCTCTGTATATTTATATATCCACATATAGGTACTACTTACCTGTTGTGTATCTATGATTTTTTGAGGTTTTAGCTTTCAACTTCCAAGCTCTCTTTAAAATTCTAAGGTCCAGAACTTTAAATAAAGAGTTTCTTCTCCCTTAACTATATGCCAGGTTGAAATGGTTTTAAAAACAGAAGAATCAAAATATCTTTCATGAAAGTAGAACCAGCTCTAGGGAAAAAAAGCACAGTAGGATTCAGACTGCTCCTATGTAGAATAACAGCCCTAGCTAATGTTGCTGGAAACTTCCCACAGTAAGAATTTCATTTCAAATTCAGGACAGGTAGAAACACAGAGAATTTACAGAAGTCCATGTGTTTTCCCACTAAATTAATTTTCCATACACATTTTGCATTCTTTGTGGCCTAAATTAAGCTAGGAACAATAGCACACAAACTTAAGCTGCTCAGACTGAAATTTTCTATGTTTCATGTGTACCTTGGGTTGATTTCTTTTTTCTCAAGTTTCATTTAAAATAGTTCAGCCTACTTTTAGAGGACAAAAATTCAGTGCTTTACAATATGCTGGAAAGCATTCATGCTTTGAAGTGAAGGCTTGAAATCAGGATATGAAATGTCAGGGTGTCAAAAATGTGCCTTTAACAATCCCTATAAAAATCCAAGCAATAAAAAAAAAATGTGGCAGGGCAATAATACCCCCTGTTCATCCACTCAGCCAATTGAGCTGCTCAATATGGAGCCTAGGGAAGGACAACACACATGCATGGGAGGCAAAATATACCCTACTTCTGAACTTTCTGTTGCAAAAAAATATGGCAAGATGAGCCTGAGAAGGGTGAGGATAGGTCTTCACTCAAATACTGTGTGTGCACAAATGTGTGTCTTTTACAGAAATATCAAAATCAGTTATCAGAAATCTGTGTTGATTTGTGACAGTTCAAGCAAAATTCTGCGACCTGCCTGAGTTGTGCTGCCCATGCCACTGTCTGCTAAAGAAGCAGCTCTGTTCTGCCTCTGCACATTAGTACTGGCATTAATGCTGCTGTGTCTGCCCAGTGAAATGGGGCAGAGAAACGATCTGTGCTCAAAGCTAAACCGGCCAGATTAATTTACTTATTTATTTATGCAGACCTAACCTCCAAAAAGAAACTGCTCCTTTTAGACAGAGGGGCAGTTTACACCAATTTAAATATACGTGAAATCGCAGCCTTAGAAATACCTTTCAAAGAAACAAAAAATCACGTTTTAAACGGTGTTTAACCAAGCATTAATTAGGTGTGAAACTCTGATCTAGTCTATTAATATTGAAGTTGCCAACGAAAGATTTAAAGATGCAAAGATCAAATAAAGATGAAACAGACTGAATCTCATTTTTATTCTTGCATCTTTATACATTGGAGTATTTTATGTCATTTAGTCTTTTTAGACTAAAGGAAAAAATGACCTCCTACTGTTTTGGGAAAGCTGTTGAAATGGACTAAGACTGTCCACCAAGATATTGCCACATAAGGAGGTATTATGGGACCACACCTTCAAATTGTTGTTCTGACATGTAGTCATGTGCGTGGAAGTGTGTTGCAAGAGGAAGACCCAGTCCTCCATATTCATTAATATAGGCACAAGAGGATTTTCTGTATAAATGAAGACTCCTCATAGGATTGTGTTGGCCTTACAAACATAGAAGAGAGAATCAAGATACAAGTCTATAATTCAAGGTACAGATACACTTTGTGGTTCAGCTTTCTATTTTTCGTGTTAGGGGAATGATGACATGTTCACAAAACGTCATCATGACTTGTTCATATGTAATGACAACGCATGTTCATAAAAGAATAGTTTATGGGTTTCTTTGTAAGAGCGTAAGTTAGTCAAAATTATTGAAATAGCACTCTCCAACCTTTTTCTTCCAGTAAAGATATTGTGAACGATATTTTGGTTTGTGGTTCATTTTCGTCTCCTGACAGTGATTTCCCTACATCCTTATTTTCCTTTTCTAGATCCTTTAATACACAAAGAAAAGGAGTCAAATGCAAGAGAGTTATAAACAGAATACATTATGTAACATGCATTATATTCAAAGGCATTGCATTAAAAATTACATTAAAAATAAGAAATTCTAGAAGTGAAAAATTCTTGTAACCATTTTATTTTCTCTTTCTTTTCAAATTGAGGATATTTGACATACCTACAGTTACAAGACTGCAATGCAAATTTACATATTAGTGACTTATTGTTTACATTTGCATTGCAAGTATGCTCTTGTGGTATAATCTAGTGTTTAATCTATTTTGTAAAAAAATTTATTTGAGTCTAATAATATTTATTTTTTTAAGATAGTGAAGTATTTCATAATCACATGGCAGAAGATACAATAATTCCATCCATTCCTATGTTTACATTCTCCATCCTTACAAATCTATCTGTTCTAACATCAACCAATCCCAATTAAACTGCTTTGGCAACTAATAAAATGTCCCTGATGTGGCCTTAACTTAACAGAGAATGAGGCATATTCAATTTCACAAAATTTCTAGATTTCTACTACCACAAACAAGACTAAACTCAGGTACTGATTCTTTTCAAATGTGGTCACTCTTTATACTAAGACATTTTCACAAAACTCCTGTTCTCTGAAGAAGCATTAGGGCAAAAGTGAATAATTTCTAGTAAGTCAATGAACAGTAGTTGATCTATTTAAACTTTGGGGAGCCTATATCTGACTCCTTATAGTTTTTCTGTAATTATTCCTTTAGATATGTGACTAGTTATTGATTACAAGACATAAAACTGGTTGTGCAGTCCTTCCAGGGGCATTTTCATAGTTTCTTTGTGTTTGTCTAAATAAAAACAGAAATAAATTATGAAAGATTATAACAGCTTCTATTTTATGACATTCTGATCTAACAGGTACAGGTTCAAGTAGATTTTATTAATATGATTTTTAAAAGTACATAGCTCTCTAAAATATAACTAGATGCCTGGGTTTTTGAAATTCAGTGCTTGTCTCAACCATTGAAATCCCATGAAATGACAACTTCTTTCCCAAGGTCTAGTACCACTGCCAGCAAAAGCATGACTGTGCTCTACTAACAGCATTCAAATTCTTGAAGGAGAGCATCTCACATAAAAATGTCCCAAGTGATTATGACCTCCCATTCTAGTGGGAGGGAGTGGGTTGGTGGTGATAAATTAGAATCTCGTTTTCTCATGTCTTGTGAGCAAGTGCTGTAGCAAAACAAGCATGTGCTCATAGGAAAATGGTACCAAAGAGTCTACATCCAGGTTGCTTATTTATAGCTCTCAAAACTTTGTTAAAGAAGAGAAATAGTGTTATCCCCATCTTCCAGATGAGAAAACCGGAGAGTTTTGCCACTGAATGGTGAAAAAGCAAGGCAAGTATTACGTTTATTTCATTTTCTATTCAAGTGACGAGAGCCTTGCTCTTCTTTAAGCTACATGTCATATTCTTTTTTTACAGCAGTAAGCCATGGCTATTATTAAATTTTTTTTTCTACTCGAAAATTACCTCGTTGGAAAACTGCAGAATCATACTTTAAAAGGAATTAAAACCTCTTAGCTCTTTCTGTGTCCTTGGCTTATTACAGAGCCTCAGCAGCCTGAGAGGTGCTGTAGATGCATATGGAAGCCAAGTGATTATGGCTCTGTTAAATGGAATTCTAAAGGGAGTTCATCAAGAGTATTTAGAAATTAACTAATCCACAAGATAGGATTGTGAATCTGTTTACCGTTCGAACATGAATAAAAACATTAAATGGATGATGGTAAATTGCAGCAACTGTTAAACGCTACTGCAAACACTGAAAGGAACAAGTCATGGCAGGAGCTGGGCCCAACACTCATGAAGGAAAGACATCTTGTATTTATGTCCTTTCAGCTGAAAGGTGATGTCTAAAAGTTACTGGACTAGAATTTCGTCTCGTCCTCAATCAGCTTCCCTGTGCTAGTCTAGAAAAGTAGCCACAAAAATTTCTTCCAGCAGTGCAGTATTTGCACAGTATGGCCATTTTCCTGCGCATATATCCTCAGACCATTAAGATAACTAAATGACCCCAAGCCTCAGTAATGAAACATCATGGTTAGTAGGTCGACAGAGGTTCTCCTTCCCCTCTACTCTGCCCTGGTGAGACCCCATCTGGAATATTGTGTCCAGTTCTGGGCCCCTCAGTTCAAGAAAGACAGGGAACTGCTGGAGAGAGTCCAGCACAGGGCAACTAGGATGATTAAGGGAGTGGAGCATCTCCCTTATGAGAAAAGACTGAAGGAGCTGGGGCTCTTTAGTTTGGAGAAGAGGAGACTGAGGGGTGACCTCATTAATGTTTACAAATATATAAAGGGTGAGTGTCACGAGGATGGAGCCAGGCTCTTCTCGGTGACAACCACTGACAGGACAAGGGGTAATGGGCTGAAACTGGAACATAAGAGGTTCCGCTTAAACTCGAGAAGAAACTTCTTCTCAGTGAGGGTGACGGAGCCCTGGAACAGGCTGCCCAGAGAGGTTGTGGAGTCTCCTTCTCTGGAGACATTCAAGACCTGCCTGGACACGTTCCTATGTAGCATAATCTAGGCGTTCCTGCTCTGGCAGGGGGATTGGACTTGATGATCTTTCGAGGTCCCTTCCAATCCCTAACATTCTATGATTCTATGATTCTATGATCTAAAGAAACATCTGTTATGACACTCTGAAAGATCTCACCTCAGCTTTTCAATGTCCAGTTTTTATTACTACCTTTCCTTTCCATTACGTTAACTCATCTCAGTATAGAGGTGACAATAACATTTGAATATATTTTATCACTCTAGTTCGTGTCCTTTTAGCTCTGTTCTTGAGAATGGTAATTACTACTACAGGATCATCAATATTACTGCTGTCCAAAGTAGATTCCTCCCAAATGTAAATATTTAAATATTTGCCCATTTCTGTATAGTAAAATGAACCATGGCTGCATGTCATACTACCACCATCCTGAGGCTTGTCCCAGGGTGCTCCTGAATTTCCAGCAGTGCCTACTAGCAAAGCACTGTCTCTGGTCTGCCCTTCTTCATACCCCGAGTGATTATTACTACATGAAAAGGCCATTAGGAGTTACTCAAACACTAAGGAAAACCAAAAATGGCTCAGCTGTCTGTACATGAAAAGGTTTGGTGTGGGTTTTTTTAGGGGGGAAGCGGGGTTGCAAGGGTGACCTCTGTGAGAAGAGTATCAGTCTGAAACGCAAGAAACTTTTCTGCCTCCTGTGATATCCTTTAAAAGGTTTGTACAAACTCGGTACCTAAAGGACATCTAAGAAGCAAGGAAACTTAGTTACGACCAATTTCACAGATTTCCAAACTTCCACAGACACCCAAACTAAGCAAGCTGCAAAACATAGTGCATCTCATTATCAAAATGTCTCAGCTCAGATCTTCCATTAAATATGAAATGCTTGCCTTTAAGATGCTGCTACTATCTTACTGTTTCTGTCAGATGAATCATTTAACTTTCTTTTTCTTTTTCTTTTTTTTTTTTACAAAATAGTTAATTACCTTGTCACAGCCTATAGATATATTGCTGACCCTTCTTGGCCTGAGCAAAAGTGCTTTGGGTGCTTTCTATTCACAGAAAACGTCACTGATAAAAGTCCCGTATTTGTAGAAATGTTGTTGTTTATGCGGAAGATAAAAACTGTCCTTTTCCTTTAAACACAAAGCAACAAATTAAACCATTTTCTTTCCCAGTAGATTTTGCCCAAAGAGACATCACTGGCTTTCACTTCAGGGTAGTGGCAGTATTTGAGGCACAGATGAGACCAGCTGATCACTCAGTCTCTACTGCATCTGCTCTCAGACCCAGGGCATTGCCTCACCTCTCGGGTTTTGCTGTTGATCTCGAAACAGTTAGGGCTTCATCCTGTGAGAAACGGGACTGCCAAAGGCACTAGAACAGTCATCTAAATCCTGCTCTTGGTCCTAAAAACTAAAACAAAAGCAAATAAATTAAAAAATACCCCAAACCTACAATCCTAAGCACACCACGCTGGTGTGCTATTTGGTGCTTGGAAAGAGATAAATGAACTACCCTTTACTTGAGTATATGTAGTGCAGTGGTGTTCCACTTCAGAGAAGGAAAACAGCTCTGTTTTCTCAGAGGAATTCTTCCTGAGATTGGTAGACTACTTCAGTACAGGGTAAATGGATTTTTGCTCTGGAACTGCTCATCAATTTCAAGTTGGACTAAAGGATATAAGTCAAAAATTTGCCAGCAACACTGATAAAAGCATCAAAAGAAAATCCATAAGTCATAAGCACAAAACAGGGAAAAACCATACATTTCACAGTGAGGCTAAAGGTCCAGTAAAAAGTGAGGGGGGAGAAAAAGAGAGAAGTGATGACGATAATGAATCTCTTTTCTTACCTTGGCTGTATAGGAGCTCACTCACATGATGTTTTACGATTAAAACTATTGCTAGAGGAAAGGAAAAGGGAGCTCAAAATAGTGCAAAGAAAAGAGCTACAACTTAAATGATTTTTTTTAGAGAAAAATTTCTGAACAAGCCTTGGAGTAGTAAATGGGAAAAAAAGATTCTCCTGGCTAAGTTACTTACCCGAGACCATGATACTATAATTTCCTTTTTTTTCTCTTCATAACTTTCCCCCTTTCCCTTAATATTAAAGAAAGTATGGAAAATATCCTAAGTAAAAATCACTACAGTCCACCCAACAGGGGCATTAGAATTACCTTAGGCAGAGAATGAAGATGAGCTGGGTCTCTTATAGCCATGTACAAAGATGCTAAACACGGCTATTGTTTGAGCAGATAAAGCAGTGAGCGTGATTCCTCTCTGTTTCTCTTAAATGACCTGCATCCTCTAGTAATGGCTACTGTGTTAAGATCCATGAGGCAGAAAGGGAGGGGGGGAAGACAGCAATTGTGGATAGCAATTCTTTTTGAGCGTGAAGTAGAATACTCAAGTCTATCAAAACTGAAGCTTTTTTAGGCATGAAGAGAAGCAGTCTTCTATGTGCTTGTAGAAAATTGAGATTAGAAAAAAAAGTATGATAGTATTAGAACAGTGAGGCTGGAGCTGTTTGAAAATGTTTAGGATTGGAATTTAAGATTTTTTTTTTCCTCTGGTTTTAATGGTTTTGAAATATGTGATGTGCTTTAAATTTACTGACTCTGTCTTCCAAGTCTTGGTCCAGAGGTCTTCCAGGCTTTTAGGGGTTAGTGTTTGTATCAAGGTTTGATTCTGAAGTTTGTTGCCTGAGCCCTATGTAATATTCTAATAAAGTAACAATAAAGGTGAGAACTTAAGTCCTACTTTCAAACAGCATATACCTTTATTCTACCCTAGGCAGAATAGACATGTCTTGGATCTTATTTTTAAAATCAGTTTAAATAATGAGCCTCTAACATCCATTAGGAAGTATCAAATAAAGTAAAGTCATTTAATTACTGAGTAAAAGTACATCTCTCAAAAATGGAGGAAAGCAGGAATGGGCGGGAGTAAACAAGGTCAAGTATCTTTAGTTATATTTAGTGATGCCAGGAGGCAATTTTCCCCAACTGCTTTAGGGACTTTTCTTATGCTTCTCTACATAATAACCCCTGGTTCTGGATAGGGAAGAACTCTCAATAAAATTGAAAGTGTCCAAGAAAAAGAAGTTGATTCTTCTTGTGTAAGTATGAAGATGTTAGGGATGGGGAAGGCAATTTTAGGCCATTTATTCTTTTTGCAAGTCAAAGTTTAGGATATTTGGGAGACAGGCCTAAGACTTGCAGACTTCTTTAGGATGGTATAGGAGCTTTGAGTGAAGGAACAACAAAAAACTCATCTTAATGAAATGCAAAAAAAAATAAATCACATTATGCAGCTTTTCAAGGTGCCCTATGACCAAAAAATCTTTTAAGTACTGCCATTCAAAACCAGCTAGACATTCCAGGCAAACACAACTAACTTATCTCTCCAAGAACAAGGACTCATTGCAGCTGGACCACTACTCTGAGTGAGATAATAATGCCAGGCACTAACACCTTATATGTAAAAATTGAAGCTTTCCAAACCAACAATTCCTTTTATCAATAATGGTCTTCATGAGAGATCACTATTTCTGGTCCCCAAAAAGCAGCCCATCTCTTTGCTTTACAGTTAATTCATAATCTCCGTGTTTCTGCCAAGGTAAGTTAATTTCATGTTTTAGCCTTAAATGTATTTGTTTTCCTCAAAAGTTCTTTAATGGAAAAGGTTTGGAAAGAAAGCAGCTGTCAGTTACATTTTAGACTGTGGTTTTGGCAGAGACTTTTATTTTCTGAGCATTGCAGTCAAATCTACCTAAGAACTGACAGGCCAAGGTCAAACCACAGTAATCTTTGCAAAATAAGTAATGAATCTTTTCAAGTATTTTGACAGGAAACAAACTTTTCCAGCTGAAGGATCGTGGAGACACGGTACACAGAGAGATGTGCGTAAAAAGGTAAATATTTGTATATTCATGTGTACAGATGTGTGTGTGTGTGTATATATATGCAGTAAGAGCTGGAATGAGTTGTGGGTTTTTTGCTTCTAACATCATAGTCCAGGGATCCTTGTGGAAGTGTAGGCATTATACTATTATATCCACTTTTCTCTAGGAAGTAGGGAAAAACATGTTGTGGTGTAGCTTTCAGGAAAGCATTTATTTTTTTTCAAAACTTCAGGGAACAGTGCATCTCCGGCTAAACAGAGAAGTAACAGTTAGAAAAAGTGAGATAAATAGATTTGAAAGATTCCTAGCTTACAGCATTTTAAGAAGTGATTGATGAATCAAAAGGATTGTGGGTTAAGGGTAGATATGAATGAAATCTTCAGAACTTACAGAACCTAAATATCTGTGCTGTAGTTGAACACAAGGCACAGAAACAAATCGACGGATGGGCAGTTCTGTCCCTCCAGTCTGCGATTCTTCGGGGGGTGTATGTTAATGTATCATTGATAATTCTGCCGCCTTCCCAGAAGAACCACAGGAAATAATGCCGCTTACTAATGAGACCAACCAAAGGAAACGCATGGGAGATGAGCTCCTATCCATCCATGCTTGCCTGGGGCTACACTTCCTTGCAATCTATTAGTCTCCTTGCAAACTGTCGTGTTGGACTGCTCTTGTCCTTAGGACAAATATGATGAATAGGGTCCCAAAGTTCTGTTATCGGATGTAAAGTTTAAATTTCATTTGCTCCTAACTCTTAAAAGCAAAAGTATCATTTTCCCAGCACAGGTTGGTTAATTTAAATATTCAGATGGGAAAAAACCCAAACCATCAACTTTTCTGTTTTCCCCTATAAACAACACGTAACAGACTCCAGCCAGGGGAAGGGGGGGAAATATTAAAATATCCTAGCAGCCAGTCAAATCAGAAACTTTTAGAATAATGTCTAGCCAGCTTTACAAGAGAGATCACTATTTTCAAGGCACAGTGAAATGTCTTTTTATTACAAGAAATAGGCACTTACAAGGGTTAAATGCAAACAAGGCGATATAGACATTTTCACCTCACAAATGAGCACGTTGTTACCTTTTTACCATGCCTATATGTAAAATAAGCATTAATTAATTTTCATGTTTAGAGTTTGTTCCTGAGAACTCATGAAAAATATGCCTTATTCAAGTCTCAGTGCATACTGATATTAAAATCAGGAATGTGTTTTAACTTTTAGATATTTAAGGATAACTGACGACTTCAGATGTTGCAATGTTATGCACATTTTCAACACTATTTCACTTAGTGTCACTGTCGGAAGATCTTGTGACTGCAAAGAATCATAGAATGATTTTAGCTGCAGTCAAGCATCACAGCAGTATTACAGATCTGCCTTTGTCTTTTCATTGTTCTGTTGTTCTCAAATTAGTCAACCCTAGAAACAATGGTCTTATGCAGAGCTCTCACCTCTGGCATGTGGTTTCACAGTTTTCCGCAGCTCTTAATACTGATGGAGTTACTGCTTTTTTTAAAAGGTGGATTTTAAAAAATAGTCAAGTTTTATGCAATATTTGTCTCAGAGCGTTACAAAGCCTTGGTCTGCCTTTGGATGAAAGAGTGAATAATGGGTTGTATAATCCATTCCTCTAAAGTGAAGCACATTGATACAAAAGGAAGCTTTTAAGAATAATACTGCCTGAGAGGGAAGACAAAACCACAGTTTGCCAACAATACTGCTATACTCGCACTTACTGGAACTGTTCTATCTACATGCAAGATGCAGACCAAGATGGAAAAAACAGAAATTGGGGTTTACAACATGTTTTTCATTTGCATAACAGCAATAGTGACCACTGCAAAAGTATGTAGAGAGGATGTTGGATAAATTGCATATTTTGAGAACCAGGTTTGAATATAAGATACAGATAGTAAAAGGAGTAACTTTATTGTGGTGAGAATAATGTGGGTTTGTTTTTTTTTTCCTTCATACTGCTGGATATTGAAAAACTATGTTTTAATGTATTTTCCAGGGAGACAGAGCATCTTAATGTTCAGTTATTGACCAGTTGCTGCATTTGTGCAAAATGCAAAAAAAAAAAAAAACGAGCAGAGAATCATTCTCAAAATAATAGATCTTTCTTTAGTTGTCCTTGTAACTGGCCAAGAAGTCCATTGACATCCTGGCCTGCATCAGGAATAGTGTGGCCAGCAGTAGGAGAGAAGTGATCATGCCTCTGTACCTGGCAATTGTGAGGCCACACCTCGAATACTTAGTTCAGTTTTGGGCGCCTCAGTGTAAAGAAAGATATCGAGGTGCTGGTGTGCGTCCAAACGTGCAAGGGCAATGAAGGTGATGAAGGGTCTCAAGAACAAGCCCTGTGAGGAGCAGCTAAGGGAACTGAGGTTGCTTAGTCTAAAGAAAAGGAGGCTGAGGGGAGACCTTATTGCTCTTTACAACTACCTGAAAGGAGGTTGTAGAGAGGTGGGGGATTGGTCTCTTCTCACAAGTTACAACTGGTAAGACAGGAGGAAACGACCTAAAGTTACACCTGGTATGGAGGGTAGGTTAGACATTGGGAAAAACCTTCTACATTAAAAGGGTTATCAAAGACTGGGACAGGCTGCCCAGGGAAGTGGTTGAATCACCATCCTTGGAGGCATTGAAAAGTTGTCTAGCTATGGTGCTCAGGGGTCTCATTTAGAAGTGGGCGTGGCAGATTTAGATAGTTCTTGGACTTGATGATCTTAAAGGTCTTTTCCAACTAAAATGTTTCTATGATCCTATAATATGCGAGTCAGAATTGGGAAGAGGTTTTCGGGTTTTGTACTCTGCCGCTAGTTTACGTATGTGTACCCTACTTATCAGCCATTTAATTCTGTGTTCAAACCATTTAGAATAAGCATCTGCTGCATTTCTCAGCCTAAGAGCTAGCCTAATAATTCAAATTATCACAATTTATCTATGTATATTTCTCAAGATTCACGTATGTTTACCAGGGCTACTAAATAACCACACTGCAAATTACTTCAGTTATGAAAGTCTGCTGTAATAAGTGTTTCAAGCAAAATTATTTTTCTGCTTAGAATTTTTGTTTCCTCCAGCTAAAATTGCATTAAGAATATATCTGCAAATTCTCCAGTTTTTGCATTTCTAATTCAGGCAACTGTTTTTCCTTAGTTGTTAGGGCTACAGAAGCAAACACGTGCTTATTTTATTATTTTCTAGGGACCATGTTATTTACTCTCAGATTTTAGCCTGTATGCACATTTGGAGAAAGTGGCAAAGGAAGGTGATACAGACCTCATTTCTAAAATGGAAGAAGGGGATGAATGTGGCCCCTAGACCGCACATTTTATGTAATGTGATGCTGAAAAAAACCCCCAACAACAACAACAAAACATAAAAAAACCAAACCAAAACACACACACAAAAAACCCCAAATCAGAACTAGAAATAGCAGGATAGATAATACCATATAATTTGGGTTTGGGAGGTTTCATTCCCTCTGCAACCTGCTGCTGAGCTCCCTGCCTTTACTCTAAATCAAACTTGCACTCTTGCAGTGTTAATCATTCATTTACAATCTGACTTAAAACATTAGAAATAACCAATACAGAACTCCCACAGAGAAAACAAGCTATTAAGAAAAATCTAACAAAGAGAACAAGTCCAGCATAAGAAAAGAAAAGGCAGGGAATAGCCAAGGGTAAGGCTTTCTCAGATACTGTAACCCTCAATTATTGCATGCAACATAAAATGGGGTAGAGCAGGTCAACAGCATGCTCTAAAAATTGATCATAGATCAAAGAATCATCAATAATGCAGCTGCATCACAGTTTTCTGCATGTAATTTCTTACAGAGTTTTCTTTTTTTATCAGTGCCAGAGGGAATACACTAACTTTTGCCTCCTCTTAACTTCTTTCCCTACTAAGAACTGGCATTGATAGTTAAAATTATTTTGGCACAAATGACATCGCGCTTCAGGATTCTTACCTCAGCCTGACCCCTGAAGGCTGTTTAATGAGCCCTGTATATTATATTTCTCTGTTTTCACTGACTCTGAGCAATAAGCAACCTTAGAGATACTCTGCGTTAGCCAAATTTTCTTCCACAACTTTTTTTTCTACTTTATGTGCTTCCCAGATAAGTGGCAGGTGAATTGTAATCCAGCACATTTCAAGATCTGCAATATAGATGGCAATTATGAATAATTCTTTTAACACCCAAGATAATAAAACAGGTCAAGAAAGAGGGCATAATATTTTGTCAAGTCTTCTAAGAGGGAAAAACTTTAGAGGGGGAAAAAAAATATCACAATTAAAGTCACTGAGATCAGAATAAAAAATAAGAAAGAATAGCTCCTTTAAGGGACACGAGTTTGATGTAAGCTCAAGGATGCAACCTCTACTATGGTCATAATCACTTTTTGGTCTGCTTTAAGTGAAACCAGAAACATGGTGTTTAAATACAGTTTTGTTGTACGTGTTAGCGGTGCCTTAATATTTAAAAATATCTGTCTTATTTACAGTCTCAGAATGGTATAGTCTTATTTTACATGGGCTCACTGTAAATTATGTGACTCTCACTTATTTTCAGTTCAGCTGTTATAGTTTACGTGACGTGCTGTCAGATGCATTCCAGATTTTGAATATACACTGTCTACCACGCCAACTGTTAGGTCTGTGATACTTCGAAAGAGCTAAGATTTCTCACAACTGCTTCAGCCTCTAGCCTCAGTGATCAAATCTCAATATGCAGATTTGGAATGCCTAGACATCTATAGCCAGGATTTTTTTTTATTTGTCCTTTATGATAAAAACTCTAGGGTTTTTTTAAGTCTTGAGTGAAAATATTTCCAACTCTTTAGAAATCCCCTACTTTACGTGAAAGAGCAACTACAATGTCTTGAATACCATCCAGGCATGGAGGAGGAGCAAGTTGAGAGTGTATGGGTTAGAATTAAGGGGCAGGCTGGCAGGAGAGATACTGTTGTGGGTGTCTATTACAGGCCACCAGATCAGGGTGAGGAAGTTGATGAGGCCTTCTACAGGCAGCTGAGAGCAGTCTCACAATCACAGGCCCTGGTTGTCGTGGGGGATTTTAACTTCCCTGATATTTGCTGGAAGGACAACTCAGCCAGCCAGCCACAGTCCAGGAGGTTCCTCCAGTGCATCGATGATAATTTTCTGTTGCAAATGGTGGAGGAGCCGACTAGGAGAGGAGCACTGCTGGACCTCATCCTCGTTAACAAGGAGGATCTGGTTGAAGCAGTAAAGGTTGAGGGTTGCCTTGGCTGCAGTGACCATGAAATGGTGGAGTTCAGGATCTCATGTAGCAGAAACAAAATAGCAAGCAGAATTGCAACCCTGGACTTTGCCAAGGCAAACTTTGGATTTTTCAAGCAATTACTAGAGAAAATCCCATGGGCAAGGCTGTTTGAAGGTAAAGGGGCCCAAGATAGTTGGTTAGCATTCAGGGACTGCTTCTACCGTGCTCAAGATCAGAGCATCCCGACACGTAGGAAGTCAAGGAAGGGAGCCAGGAGACCTGCGTGGCTAAACAGGGATCTGCTGGGTAAGCTCAAGGGCAAGAGGAGAATTTACAGATCTTGGAAGGCGGGGCTGGCCACTTGGGAAGAATATAAGGCTGTTGTCCGAGGATGTAGGGAGGCACCTAGGAAAGCAAAGGCCTCCCTAGAATTAAACCTGGCGAGAGGGGTCAAGGACAACAGGAAGAGCTTTTTCAAATACGTGGCAGATAAAACTAACACCAGAGGCAATGTAGGCCCACTGATGAATGAGGTGGGTGCCTTGGTGACACATGATACAGAGAAGGCAGAGTTACTGAATGCCTTCTTTGCCTCTGTCTACTCTGCCGGAGGCTGTCCTGAGGAGCCCCGTTCCCCTGAGACCCCACAGGAAGTCAGGGCAGTGGAGGAGTTTGCTTTAGTCGATGAGGACTGGGTTAGGGACCAATTAAGCAATCTGGACATCCATAAATCCATGGGTCCAGACGGGATGCATCCACGGGTGCTGAGGGAGCTGGCTGATGTCATTGCTAGACCACTCTCCATCATCTTTGCCAAGTCTTGGGAGACGGGAGAGGTGCCTGAGGACTGGAGGGAAGCAAATGTCACTCCAGTCTTCAAAAAGGGCAAGAAGGAGGACCCGGGTAACTATAGACCGGTCAGCCTCACCTCCATCCCTGGGAAAGTGATGGAACGACTTATCCTTGGTGCCATCTCAAGGCATATCAGGGATAAGAGGGTCATTAGAGACAGTCAACATGGCTTCACCAAAGGGAAGTCGTGCTTGATTAACCTCATAGCCTTTTATGAGGATATAACAAGGTGGATAGATGATGGCCGAGCAGTGGATGTGGTCTACCTTGACTTCAGTAAAGCATTTGACACAGTCTCCCACAGCATCCTTGCTGCTAAACTGAGGAAGTGTGGTCTAGACTCTCGGGTAGTGAGGTGGACTGCGAACTGGCTAAGGGGAAGAAGCCAAAGAGTTGTGGTCAATGGGGCAGAGTCTGGTTGGAGACCTGTATCCAGTGGAGTGCCTCAAGGGTCGGTACTGGGACCAGTATTATTCAATATATTCATCGATGACTTGGATGAGGGACTAGAGAGTACTATCAGCAAGTTTGCTGATGACACCAAGCTGGGAGGAGTGGCTGACACACCAGCAGGCTGTGCTGCCATCCAGCGAGACCTGGACAGGCTGGAGTGTTGGGCGGGGAAAAATTTAATGAAATACAACAAGGGTAAATGTAGGGTCTTACATCTGGGTAGGAACAACCTCGGGTTCCAGTATAAGTTGGGGAATGACTCATTAGAGAGTAGTGTAGGGGAAAGGGACCTGGGAGTCTTGGTGGACAGCAGGATGGCCATGAGCCAGCACTGTGCCCTTGTGGCCAGGAAGGCCAATGGCATCCTGGGGTGTATTAGAAGGGGGGTGGTTAGTAGGTCGAGAGAGGTTCTCCTTCCCCTCTACTCTGCCCTGGTGAGACCCCATCTGGAATATTGTGTCCAGTTCTGGGCCCCTCAGTTCAAGAAAGACAGGGAACTGCTGGAGAGAGTCCAGCACAGGGCAACTAGGATGATTAAGGGAGTGGAGCATCTCCCTTATGAGAAAAGACTGAAGGAGCTGGGGCTCTTTAGTTTGGAGAAGAGGAGATTGAGGGGTGACCTCATTAATGTTTACAAATATATCAAGGGTGAGTGTCAGGAGGATGGAGCCAGGCTCTTCTCAGTGACAACCACTGATAGGACAAGGGGTAATGGGCTGAAACTGGAACATAAGAGGTTCCGCTTAAACTCGAGAAGAAACTTCTTCTCAGTGAGGGTGACGGAGCCCTGGAACAGGCTGCCCAGAGAGGTTGTGGAGTCTCCTTCTCTGGAGACATTCAAGACCTGCCTGGACACGTTCCTGTGTGGCATAGTCTAGGCATTCCTGCTCTGGCAGGGGGATTGGACTTGATGATCTTTCGAGGTCCCTTCCAATCCCTAACATTCTATGATTCTATGATTACATGCCAAAGTCTCATGATATAATTGAATATGACTAATCTTCTGCCAAGGCCTGAAATCAGGGAGAACTGCCTGCAGAAATGTTTCACAATTTCTGTCAATAAAGCACTTAGAACACTTTGTGTGTGTGTGTGTGCATGCATGTGTGTGTGTTAAAACTTCAGTCTAAAGTTATGAGAAAAAAAAATCTGGTGCTTGTATTAATTACAAAGCAAACAATTTGATCAAGACTGCAGCACCGATCTGTCATTCATTTCATTACTATCTCAAATTTACAATAAGTTAACCATAGCTTGCTTTGGTGGTTTCTTACTTGGTTTTCTCACCAATAAATTCACTGGTACTTACTCTGATTTCAGAAGAACTAGAATACATCTTCTAGGTGGGTAATTTTTTGTTCAACAGGGACGAAGCCAAGACCCCCACACTGGACACAGTTTCCATTCACTTCTAATTTTTGAACAATATTGTTATTATTGCTCCCATCCTCATCCTCCTGTACAGAACTGCTGCTGCCACAATATTCTATTCAGAGCACACAGGACAAATCTGGCATGCAGATCCTAGGATTTAATGGGCAAACATCTCTCAATGGTGCTGTCCAAGTCTGAAAATTTTAACCAAGATCTTTAAATCCAAGAAAATCCAGATAGTTGTCATCTTCCAACACTCAATTATTTTGAATGGTTCTAGTGACAGTTTTGTTTTGTGAAGCCAGAAATTCTACAGTATCACTGAGTGTCCATACTTAGCAAATTTTGTAGAATTACCAATGTCTTGGACATGATGGAATGAGTGGTTTCTCGTAGACGGAAAACAAAGAAAACCATCTTCCCCATCACTACTATGGCAGGCTTCTGAAACAAGACAAAATCTACTAAGGACATACTATCACACTCATTGTAATTGTATAATCCTTATAATAGGAAAATAGAAAAAGCTGCACTGATCCTGCAAACAGAAGTTTCCCAAGCTTGGTGTGTTTGTTGTCAATCAAACTTCTATCATAAAATTAAGACATTATTTTTCCTTGACATGGCTGCTAGGAATTACATGACTGATACCTTTCTCCCAAGAACTGGTGGACACCTCAATACTGGCATCCCTTTGTCTACACACCTAAGGTGAACAAATTCACACTACTGCAGATGGTAAAGACATCCCTTTCTCTATGAGATAGGGGGAAATTTCAGTTTGGAAGCTCTGCTGGCCTGGGCAGTGATAGCACAGCAAATGACTAACTCAACCACAGAAGTTTCAATACCAAGTATTTGCATACTCACCCTGTCATAACTCCAACTTTGTGTTCTGGAGTAACAAAAAGTCATGGGAAAACTTTATTTGGAAAAAAAAAAAGGTTGTATTATTATATAGTCTTCTTTCACCTCTAAAAACAGAAGATAATAATTTAAAAGACGTGCCATGTACAAAATGCCCAGCAGAACGACAACAACACAGTAATAGGCTTCAGTATTTCAGTGTGATGAATGGTACCAACTTCCCCAAAGACGTTTAAAAATATACAAATAAAAGTGATTAATTTCAGAAAGTTGCATTAGTAAGCATGTCTTAATAAAAGCCTATTATAAATGCTAAATTGTGCTGCCAATATAGTTTCACGGCACCTTGAGACTAATAAGGTAAAATATATGTTACATTAGACTATACTTATTAAAATAAGTTCCACACAAATATCTAGGTGACTTTTTTATTAAACTAACATGAGCTGACCAGAGTACTACATCATACTGGCATAAATACTATACAACGCCTTGTATTTCATATCACTCAGCACTTAATAAACTGTTAATAGTAATACTGGGATTCAACTAGAAAAGAAAATACTTTCAGAAAGAAAATATCATTTACTGTATTTTACCGAATGGTTCTGAGACACCTTTTGTAGATGAAGAAAAAAAAAAGGCATTTTCTGTACATAACCTTTGGCAAAATATAGGTGTAACCAATCCCTCATCCCATTGTTAAATCATTTGAATAAAAGGAGGTTTCAAATGCACAGATGCCAGCCAGATGTTTGCTTCACTCAAAAATAAGGAATACATTGTCTATTTTCTACTGTGCCTTTTGAAAAGTCGTAGTTTGCCCATTAAGAAGAATTTAAAATGGAAGGCACCATTGCAAACGGGACCATAGCACAGAACTGGTTATCTGGGATCCAGTGTAACAGCTCACCAACATCAAAAAGAAACAAAAGAAGGGGATGAAAAATAAGTTTGTCCAAGGTTTGAAAAAGGTCAAATGCAGAAAAGAAGAGTAGAAGATGTACAGTCATGTTACGGGAACTTTACTTTGAATTGAAGATATTCGTCTTCTTTCTCTTGAGAGTACACGATTGTCGTGGTTTAAGCTGGCTGCCCAGACTGGCAACAAACAACCACACAGCTGCTTGCTCACTCCCACCCTCATCCCTTTAGGTATTGGGGAGAGGGAAAACCCAACAAAAAAAAAAAAAATCCAAGATTGAGATTAAGACAAGAAGGTTTTGTTCACTGCTTACGGTCACAGACAAAAAAAAAAACCAGAGTAGACTTACAGAGAAAACATTAATTTAATTTGCCACCACCAGTTAACTAGATCAGGGTAGGATAGTGAGAGAAATAAATAAATACAACCCAATCTTAAATACACTTCCCCCCCATCACCCTCCTCCCTTCTTGCTGGCTACCTTCCCCCTTCCCCAACAGGACAAGGGGGACAAGGGGTAGGGGGTGCAATTCTGGCCATTACTCATTGTCCATGGCAGTCCTTCCTCCTCGGAAAGAGGACTCCTCGCAGTCTTTCCCTGCTGCCATGTGGCGTCCATCTCACGGGAGGCAATCCCCACTCTTCACGTGAGTCCTTCCCACCAGCGTGGGACTCATTCGCAGACTGCAGCGTCCTCTGCTCCAGCAGGTCACTTTCGGTGCCTCCTCCACTCCTCCCTTCCCTGGCATGGGGTCCTGCATGTGCAGCTACCTCCTGAACCTTTCACTGCCACCAATCTCCTCAGTTTTCGTGCTATCATCTCCCTGCCACCTCACTCACCACCAGCCTCTGGGGATATGCTCTGCTCCAGTGCCTTTCTCCCCTGATTTCTCACTGACCTTGTATTTGGTTCTCACCTCCCCCTCTTCCATACAAACAACTCCCCAGCACAAAAGACAGGACACAGAGACAAAGAGCCCAGCCCAACAGGTTTCCCCTCTTAACTACATTGACCACAGAGGATCTGACTGGCCTGGCCTTGGCCAGAGGCGAGTCCAACTTTTACCTGGGCTGGAGGAGGATCTGGAAGTTTTGCAAGGTGCCACCCCCACAGTCCTCCTCCCACTACCTACCTACCTCCAACCCACGCTGTCAAAAAACACTGCCAGACACAACTCCATCAAAGAGATGAATCAAAATGTTGGAGGATCATTGTATTGGGAGCTAGAAGTATTAAAAGGAGTTCTTGCAACAAAGGAGCATGTTGTGACACCAAAGCGGGCTTGTACACAAGCACACCAGAAATCTGGTTGAGTATTAGACATGAACAGTTCCTCCCCAGCTCTTACTCCTGATCAATGAATGTGGGCTGCTGACGACAAACTATGCAACTCCCCTCTTTGCTATTCTGCCAGATTGCCAAGTGGTGTGAAGTGCTTCAGACTATGCATAGCACGTGCTCACCACCTACATGAAGATACAAAAAAGAGAAAAGGAACCCCACTGTCCTGCCTGCCCAAAACCTGGCTCAGCTTGCAACACCCATGTACAGGGGAATCTCTGAGGAGTTTATGGTTTCTGTTTCATGCTGACAGTGTATTTGTTGTAAGCAATATACTGTCAGCACACAAAACAGGTTTTTTTTCGATAACTACATTAGCATGTCAACACAGGTCGAAAAAAACCCAGGGTTTCATTGCATTCAATATTGTCTAGACACATTGCAAAGATATTCTCCTCTTTAAAGGGATAATTAAAATAAAATACAAGCAGATGAACAGAAATGAATACACTGAAACTGGGCAAGAGATGGAGGAACGGTCCAGGTTTAGTTAGTGTGTCAATACTGAACAGATTCAGATCCATGTAATGCAAAACTTGGTTTATGTTCATTTTGCACATCATGTCCTCAGTACCAGCTACTCTTCTCCCCTTTTCTCAAGCACCCAGCCCTTGACCTCCAACGATATTGCAATTTTTAATGTTCTGCAGGAAGGATGGCTTAATTATCCGTGATGCACAATTAAGCAAACAAGGCGTTCCTAATAGCAACATGAAGAACACCCTGCTGAAAAGCATTGTAATCTCCAATCCCGCACCAGTTCATTGCAGAGTTTTCCCTCAAACGACAGCCTCAGATTTTTTACTACTGACGCCACATATATAGAGCTATTGCTGCTAAGCTTCTCCTGAACACATACCCAAACTCTTGTCATTTCCCTTTAACTGGAAAACACAAAAACTTGAACCTAGGTCTGTACCTTCACACAAAGGTAAATAATCTCTACAAGACGTTTTTTGGCTGAAGGCCATCTGTAAGTGACTAAGCCACAAATCTCTGAGCAATGTGATTTAGAACAGAAAAGCCACCACAGTAGAAACGAATCTCAGTCTTAGAAGGGTGAACAGCAACTGCTATTATAGTGAATCAAGAGAGTAATCTGGATGGTTGGAGTGTAATAGGCTTTGCAGTTTTTGGATCATTTAACAAGGCCTATCATATCTTTTCTATACTTGAAATTGAGAACGAATCATTCCAAATTTTACAAATGAGATATAACTATTTCTAGGACCTTGCTGTGGAATGTAATTTTGTCACTACCCAAATTTGTACTGTAAAATACCCTCCTGTCTGTAAAACTGTTGCTAGTAATGGAACATACCACGCTAACTTTTCCTCGTTAATATGGACAAGCACATGGGTGAAGCAGCAAAATGTATGTTAGAAGCCAAGCAGACTTGTATAATTTTATTCTCAGGAAAGGAGAGACTAAAGCATGTTATTAGCATGATACATTACAGTTGAAGAGAAGCAAAAGGACCCATTTTGTTCACACACGATAAGAGAACATTTGGATTTCAGTAGATCTGTATTCACTTGTTTGAATGTTACATGTGACAAAGGAGCTCTAAGCTAACGCACATGGCAGAGATTTCAGCAAGGGCATGTGTCAGAGGAACTGACATCAGCGTGACAAATCTTTAGTTATCCTCAGGTAGCAAAACCAATTTCATCACAACAGGTCAGGGATTCCTGCTGTGAAACAGGGCTCTCAAAATCCGACACAGGAGCATGCTTTTAAGGAGTTGCTGCGTAAATATTGTACCATCTTCCAGAAGTTAACCAAAAATATTTTCTAGATAAAACTCTCATGTATTTTTCCCTGACGAAATACCTTACTGGGTTTCTAGTTGATACCCAAAAAGACCAGCTGTCCTGCTTGCATGAATATGAACATTCTGCCTGGAGTTTGGCTGTAAAGTTGTGGTATTAGTAACTTGTAATACATCACAATCTTTTTTCCAATGTTGAGATGCTAAAGTTACAAGTTGACAAAGAACAGAGCAAGTCACATGTACAGGACAGTGGTTGCCCATTAATAAATTGTTAAATTTTGTTGTTAATTTGGAATTGTGGCTTGGCATTGCACTACTTGGATCTGTTACCCTTTGAGGCAATGAATGCTGACAGAGGAATACTTTTTCAATCTCCATTTCATTGCAAAATTCAACTCATCCTTCCACTTTTCAAACATTAGTCTTTCTGTTATAATTACATCCTAGAAATTACAGCCAAAGGATACAATTTCCTTTAAAAGTTGTGGAGGAGATGGGTGGCAGAAGAAAAACTTCCTAACTTACTACAGCATTCTATGTTTGGTATACTTTAAAACAGTGTATTCTATGTTTGATATACTTTAAAACAGTATAAGTGACTTTTTTTTTTGGCTGCTCACTTTTAGTGTAGCATTTCTGATGGTCACTGATTCTGTTTCAGGACCCTATTTTCAACTACAGTGGTTTTGCCTCAATACCACTAACCTACATTAATTGCTGCAGAGGCTTTTTCATCCCTGCCCCCTCCAGCTGACCCACACTCTGTTACTTTTATCAAAAGCTACAGAAAATCAGGCTTGGCACACAGATTTTTCTAGCTTGTGCAGCACAAACACCAAGTATAAAACAGGTCCAAAGAAATTTAAGCCCCAGCATCCCCTTCTACAAATTTTATCCAGTTGCTACAATTTGGAGCCCAGATTTTTCTTCTGAATATTCTCTCTAGCTACATATCTACCATGAATTGGTTACATACTGGATAAAGACATTTACCAGGTTGTGCATGCGTATTTTGGAACAACAGAACAACCCTTCTTTAGGCTGTGAGATAATGTTAAAGGTGCAAATGAGTATCAAATGAACTAATGTCTGAATTCTGTGTGTATTGTTAGTTAACTGATGAACTGACTGTACTACAGGAAAACTCCAGTAGGCTTTGAATTCTGTTGACTTTAGTTGTTAAGAGAGTTTGTTTCCTAGGAGCTATAAAGTACCTCAACAAAATTTCAAGAAGTAGAATAAAGAAGGAAATCCTAGTACATGGAATAACAAGAGGTTATGCTACTGCTTATCTCTGCCGCGGAAAGTAATAGCATGGAATTTTGTGTTGTATAGGAGGTTGGATTTCTTCAGTTAAGCACTTAAATGAAAGAGCAAAAAAGGAGAGTTTTCTAGGGTAGAGAGAGGCTAAGAGAAATAATTGTCTTAGCGGAACACAGGGAAAAACAGAGGTAGCAAGTGGAGGGAGAACACTCTTAAGTTTTACTTTCTGAAATAAACGCCCTCCCCACAGCAGAGGCCCAGAAACTGTTTCATCTTAGAGTAAGGTTGTTTACTGTTGTCACTGCTTTGCCACAACTTGTTACAGCTACCAGGTGTCTCCCTGTCTCTAAAGTCATGCAAGCTTCCAGGTGACTTCCATGGTGGAGAAGGGATTAAATAAGATTATAAATAAGATTATATAAAAAAAGATTAAATAAGATATAACTTTGACATGCCACAGCAGCACTTTCCCATTTATTCTGGGAATAATAAAATAACCAACCAAACCTCAAAAACCAGAGAAAACAGTTGAGGTAGTTGTGGAAAATCAGTAGGTTTCCATATCAGGACATTTCTCTAGTATTCAGCTGAGAATCACTTTTATATTCCTCTATATTCAGACAGCAATTGATCATCCCTCTCAACGTTCCTTTTGCTAAGCTAATTTCAGTTCTTACAATGACACATTTAATACTTAGGTTGTTCATTATTGTGGTCCTATCACTCCGTTTCCAGAATATATTTATCTTTTTAAGTTTTTTCAGATGCTTTATTCCTGCAGTCCACCAGTGTAAGCACATGAAAAGATCTACTGGCTTGACTATTTTTTAAATGCAAGAGTGTTCATATATGTATAGGCAATAAGTATGATTTTACTGAATCCTATCATTTTCCTGCCTTCTGATTAGAGGCATCCATCATGTGTTTGAATGCTCTACCTCTTCCAAAAATACATACACAACATCCTTTCAGTAACATTGGAGTCATAGGTCAGTATGGTGGAGAAGAAACATACAAACCTAAGTCATCAAAAAGAAGGAAGTCTGGTTTCAGGAAAAGTGGGGAGAGGAAAGTCCCAGACTGTTAAAAGTAATCAGTGGTCACAAATACTTTCTTAATAAGCTTTTGCAGAAAGGTTCCAAAGGTAGGTCTGCAAAGGCACATAGCTGACTTAAGAGTGCATCTGTTGATGTCATTTAGTGTCTTTGGAAGAACCCAGTTTGAAATGTATTACACTTTTTGCTATAACTACCATGTCTTGACGTTCATGTCACAAGTCAAACTCCATTGACACTTTCACATATATAGATATGAATATTTTTACCAGCAAAGCAGTGTCAGTTTGGGAAGGTTTGAAAGTCAGGCAGAGATTGCAGTTAGTTCAGTTCCCAAGCCTGTACATGAGTGATGCTAAGATTTATATCTTACAATCACACGTTTTCTATTGGGATTTTTTTTTTTTTTTTGCTATTTTTGTCTTCAGTTTTAAAGTATTGTTCTTGATTACTCATATTAACTGGAACACATTATTGCAGTTAGAAACTGATTTCTAGTTTGAATCATTAAGGCCGTGACCTTTATTTTTCCCATCACAGTTCTCCAATACACCCTCTAAGGAGCTGTTGTAATTTGTTTGGGAAATTACAGATCCCAGGATGTTTTCTTTATTTATATTTTTATCTGTATTTCAATTAATTTATCTTGTTAATGGGATATGTTTGTGAATTTAAAACATGGTTTTGCTGAAGATAGAAATGCTTTTGCTGTGTGAAGTTTTCTGCTGTACAAAGTTGCTATTGAGTTCATGGCTATTAAAAAGTGTATGTGTGTTAATCACCCAAGTGTGATACTTTGCATAGCCTAGTTTTGCTCATATAATTTTCTCTTGAGTATATTTTCTTGTCACTAATTATGGCTCTATTAAAGATTACTCTGACAAAGGTGTTGACCATTTTGTTTTGTCTTCCTTTTCAAAATTTGTGTTTGATCCTCTTCCCTCCTTTTTTAACATTTCACGGTTCATAGTTAGTACATATAAAATTTTATAGTATTACTGAAGTTAGTGGGTACTTCACATCATTAGAGGATATATGTTATGTACATAAATTTACTTCTTAGCCTTAAAAAAAACAACTAACACTTGTCCAAAAAAGTATCCACTGCCAAGGGAAAACTTCAACAAGCTTCAGCTGTTGTCTCTAGTAACGGGGATGTTTTTCATGCTCTTTAGATTGGAAATACAGTACAATGGATGTATTGAATCATAGAATCATAGAATGTTAGGGATTGGAAGGGACCTCGAAAGATCATCAAGTCCAATCCCCCTGCCAGAGCAGGAATGCCTAGACTATGCCACACAGGAACGTGTCCAGGCAGGTCTTGAATGTCTCCAGAGAAGGAGACTCCACAACCTCTCTGGGCAGCCTGTTCCAGGGCTCCGTCACCCTCACTGAGAAGAAGTTTCTTCTCGAGTTTAAGCGAAGTGGTTTTGTGTCCTACCTAGGCAGCACAATCTATGCTAGCTTGCACAGCATATTCAGGGGCTGGAGCTGGCATAACTCATGTCAGCAGGGGATCCTCATCTCAGTTAATACGTGTATTAATGCTGTTCTGATCACCTCCAGTCCACTTCACGCTCACCTTGGACCAAGTATCTGTGCAATCAAACTGCAAATCACACCAGGCAACCATGTGGACTAAAACTAATGTAGATAAAAATAAAAACTGTAACACAAACCAGTTGAAAGTAAAACTGTAACAAGTACAAATATTTCAAAATCAGCTATGAAGTGTCACTGACTTCAATGGTCCACAAAACTGTTACCCAAACAATGAATTGGAAAAGTAAATTTCATACCTTTGTCTTTTTCCTTCCACACTTGCTTTGACTGCATCTTCTCCTGCATGTTCCCCTCTATATCCACCTTCAGTAGAATTCCCTGCATTTGAGATTTGAATTTGATAACAACTTTCCAACTTGGATTCCTTATTTACATAGATTACCTTTTAGCAGTCTTCTGTAGAATTTGTTTTGCATTTGTCTCATGAACTCACACAATTCCAAATTAAATGTAAAATACTGCCTCAGATGTGATATTCACTGAAGTCACTAGGTCCTTTTCCTGACTAAGTAGATACAGAGTCTGATCTATTCTGAAGTTCATATTAAGGACATGATTAACTGCTAATAGAGAATAATAATCTAGGTGAGGATCTAACAGTACCGTGAAAAGGAGTTTACAGTAAAAAGGAACAGATACAGAGGTTTTCATTTCACTTACTATCTGAATCACCAAGTGAAAAAAAATGCCATCAAAGAGCTTCAGTTACAAAAAAAACCTGCTTTATAATATTACCACTCTCATCTCTCAAGACAGAACACACCTTAGGGTTTCACCAGATAACAGTCTCCACATGTTGCTGATGGGAGACATTATTTTTCTGCAGGAATAAGAGTGACAAAGCTCTTTTCTCCCCCAAGTTTTAAGAGTCAGTGAGCATGTAGGTAAAGATGTATACTTGCAGAATTCTGATGGAGAAGGTAAACTTTGAATCAGTTGAAAAATTCAGTGTGAGCTAATAAAACCAAAAGGATTAGGGATAACACTGAACAATTTCCTGAATAATTTAGGAGTCGTGATAAGAAAGAATTAAACAGAGGAAGAAAAGCAGTCTGCCTAGAGTCTAAGATAAATGCTGCATTAAGAATAATCCAGAAGCAATATTGAAGTATCAGCAGCGGTAGTGATGCTGAAACCTGCATACAGGAATTTTCACATGTATTTTCAGTGCGGAGAGGAACACATAAGAAAGGTGATTGACCTGGGGTTTTTGCCAAACGTTGCATAGGTCAGATTAGATTTTATTGTATGTCTGCTCCTGGTGTCAATGTGTGCACAGTTCAGGAATTTGCCCTGTAAGCAAACACTGTTCATTGCACTGAGATCAGGAGGTCAAAGAAAAACGATTTTTTTCCTACAGTATGTCACATCATCCTGATCTGATTTTAACCCAGTTAATTGGAGAAATTGGAGAAGTTCAGATACAAAGAGTATATGAAATGCCATGAGCTGAATATAACATAGATACCCACAAAAAGGTATACACAGGAGGGCAAAGAAATTCAAGCTTACTTTTAGTGAACAGTGACTACGACTGTAGGAACTGTGGCTGAAGAAGTACTGAATAATCTAGAAGAAAAATTCTTAGATGAGAGATTCCTATTCTTTATTCCTGGTACTGCTGTTCTGTATTGTCAACATCCTATGAGTCCTATCAGTAAGGCCCCTACACAGGTTCAAGAGCTCAGGAGTATGTCTATTTATACAGCCAATGCAAATTGTAGAGTCATTATTACTTCTCTTCTCACATGACACTTGCTGCTAGACTACCTCTTGACAGGCATCCCATAAAAAAAAAAAAAGGGGGGAAAAATGAGTAGCTGCTCATCCTTGCAGAGATCTGCTGTCGCTTCTTACCCTGTTAGCTGCCACCAGAGGAAGAAGTTGCTGACCAGCAAGATGAGTAGAAAGCCAGAACTAGAGTAACTAGTCCTGTGTTTGCTTCTCCAAGCCCAAGTTTTTGAAGTTGTTTTTGTTAAACTGCAGGTGGGAAAATTCAATTTCATTTCTTAGGACTACAAATTTCTTACAGGACTCTGTGTGATGACAGCCTCATTGAAACTTACTGGTCTTTTAAAGCCAATTGCTGTTAATAACCCCTGAGGCATGACAGCACAGCCTTATCTAGCCTCCAGTGAAGAAGGAAAAGAAAAAAAAAAAAAAAAAAAGGATGGGAAAAGTGGTAAAAATGTAATCTGATCTGTTTGAAAGTTTATTAGATTAAGTTATTTTGTATGCTACATTATACATTCAACAATGGGGTTTTATCTCCTTGGAACAAGTCTTCTCTTGACCTCTTCATTACTGTTACATGCTAATCAGAGTAGGGAGGGATCCAATTTGTTACATTTCAGGATTTGGATTGATTGACAAATTGTCAGTTTTCTGGAATATGTCAAATTAAGTTAGAAAAAAGATATTTCATCTTAAATAAAATCAAAGCACATGAGAGAATACCATATGACACTGCTCCTTCCAAGTATTAAAAGCCAAGCATATATGTTTGTGAGGAGGACTAATTAATGAGGGTTTACTTCAGGATAAATCTCATTTTATACAAACCATCTAGAATGTTTTTCTGGTCAGATATTCTACCAAATAGGTAATGATAGTCAATTAATGAAATCATATTTGTGTTAAATTGACAGACAGGGTTTGAATATCTCAAGGTCTAGCAGAGTAAAGGTTCACATTTCCAATAATTCTTTGCAATAAAAAGTTATTTTATTTGACTACATTCAATACTTTATGGGCCTTAGAATATTTTCTTAGTGATTATGCTGTACTAATAAATCTGGAATTCTTTAAATCATACATTCCTATTCAACATTACAATGTCTTTTAATCATTTACATTCACAAATTTACTAGGTTTTGGGGCTGGGGGGAGCTTTAAAGTAATACCTTATTAGTGAAATCACCTGAGCTTATATTGTGCTTAAGAAGAAATCCTTTTCCAGTAAAGTCAGCAGCAAACTTACATTAAGAAGCACCTAGTCTTTTGATTTTATGAATCATCCTTAAAATCTATATTTTTTAAAAAAGTCAACTATCTGATTTGGTCCAGGAGAAACAAGAATATTTTATCAAAGAAATATGTTAGACTATCATCAAATATAGTTTTGTTTTTGTTTTCTTTTTCCACAAGCATACATAGACAAGCAACAGGGAAAAGTGTCACAAAGAATAAGGAGAATCTCATAAATCTCTTAAAAACTGTCCTCTTTATAGATCGTGAGGAAAGGTTGTCTACAGAGATTATAAAGAAGAAAATCAAAGGTTTCAAAATGCATATGAAGAAAATTGCATCTCATCAGATAATGAACTTGTTTTTAAGTGATGAAAATTATAATGAATCCATTAGTAATGCTGTTCTCAGGATTAATAATGAAGATGGTGATTGTGAATGCACTGTAGAAGAAATATTTCCATTCTAGGTGGAAGAAAATGGTATAAACAACAGATAAATGAAAGATAACTAGAAAAAGAGAGAAGAAAGATGCATGTTAATAACAAGGAAGCAATAGAAACTTCACCCAACAAACGAAAAATTTTGGAATAGAATGTGGTATTATTAGTACTGAAACTGGAAACTATATAGAACAGGTTAAATAACCCATAAAAGATATGACTACAAACCCGTCTCTTATCTCTGAATTTTGTAATGTATTCTGAAAGTCATCTATATGCTTTTAAATAAGCCATAAGCTTATAGTTTTCATCTTAGAGTGTATCACAAACATTATTCCCTATACTGTAAGTTTTGAAATATTTTCACCTATTGGATCTCAGAGGGCACCTACACAGTTATTTTCAGAGGAAAGATGCATAAAATATAACTTCTACTTCAGTAGGGATAAGTATTGTCTTGGATAAATGGTTGGTATTTCCTAACCTGCTCAAAACCACAATCACATTAGATAAATTTTCATATATTTATTCTTATTAGTAACTGCTCGCTGTGTGGAGTTTAAATCCCATTCCCTAGGCATTGGTGGGAAATTTGAATTGAATAAAAATACTGAAAGGTGTAGAGTTTTTTAAAGGTGCTGGGCATTTGATAGTTTTAATAACACTTAACATCTCACAGTTCAGGTGACTAAGTCCATCACCATGAAATCACCATTAAAGCACCTTCCAAGTCAAATTTCAAGCAGGTGTTCTGCACATATTAAGATAAATGTTAAAAAGCTTAATTTCTTTGAATACTTGGTAGATCAAAATGCTACTTTCCATCCAACAACATGTGGCTACTGTAATAAAATGTATTTTTAACATTCATTAGTCTAAAAGTAAAAATGTGAAATGGAAGCTGCCACTGGAGTTAAAGAAAAGGAAGTGATTATTAGCTCCTGAGGTGGTTGTTTATTTGTTAAATCTGAGAACAAAAATCAGTACTAATTTTACATTCAGTGTTCAAAAACTGCATCCTATTTTCCAGAGATGGCACAAGAGAGCAAAAACATCCTGAAAAGAAAATATTTCTTGAATGGTGCTTTCATCTCCCCTTGCAGGAGGTACAAAGGAACGAGCTACCGTTCTCTGCTGGGAATAGGAGGAGGGAAACGCTATCTCGGTGTCATAAACTGCAAAGCATATTGGGACAAGGAGTATTCAGGGCCAGAAGAATGCAGGCTGCTACACTAGATCATTTCAGTCAATGTCCCTTTGAAAAAACCCCCAGGAAGGAGTCATACAGGTGCTGCTGTCAATATTTCTAGCAGTATTGAGGGTACACTGCAATCGAGCTGGAGAATTTTAGTCTGGTTTTGGCTTATACAATTATTTTTTAAATTTTTTTTTTTTAAAAAAAAAAAAGCAATTGCCTTTTTTGTCCTTATCACTGTAAAAGAAAAGACAATTTATCACTGCTGTAGTTTTCCATGAAAGCTAGCAGCTTTCTATTCATACACAGCCAAAGCCCATTTACAGATTTGGACACAGTCCTACATGGTGTCATGCTGGAAAGCAAAAAGTTCATCCCCTGAAGTGGTGTGGGGTTTTGTTTTTGTTTGTTTGGGTGTTTTTTTGTTTGCTTATTTGTTTTTGCAAGGTATACATCAGATGATTAGGCCTTTATTCCTCAGGCAGGACTATTTCATTTCCATGGAATGACTTAAACGAGTGAGCCGTTTCTTCATTGAATCTGACCAAACACGCTTAGCTTTATGCTGTTTTTTTCCTTTAAGTTCCCATGTCTTGTCCTTTTGACTGGCAGATACACAATCAACAAGTCGCACAGTAAGTGCCAACCTGTCCCCCAAAAGTACCCTAATTTCTTCATTATTAGATTTCACTGCAGTTAAAGTCTATCTGGCAAGCTCATGTCATTTTGTGAAAGGTAGGTTAGAGTGGGAGAGAGATCAAAGCATAGAATATAAACTAATATGTTTGCTTTACATATCTTTTTAAGTTTTTATTACTCCAGTAGAAAACAGTACATAAATTTTACTGCATGTACATCCATTTCTGTGAAGGGATACAGACTCCAATTTAATCACCTCAGAAAAAGCATTAATATTTACTAATCAAAAGGATTGTGTGTATTAAATATGCATATACTGATATGAAATGTGGACCATCTAATGCATGATGGTTGCAAGAATTCACAACATGTTTCATTCAGACTAAAACAATCAGGCAGCTGGAGCTTATTCAGCTTCAATATATTCACAGCAGACAACTGCTGGGCTTTCAGCTCTCTGGTAAAAAACATCAAAAGCTATTTTATAAATAAGTGACAGTGAGTAAAATTAGCTGATGTTCCATATCTAGAAACACCTTCAGCAATGCATTATTCATTGAACTATGTACTGAATTTATTGAAAGAACCTTTGGTACAGTTCATTTAAATTGACTTTCTGTTCCTTACACAATATAATAAAGCCCTTGTAATGCTGTAAGATACCTTATATGCTGTATTCTACACAGTAAAGTAATTGACAGAAGTGTATCTCTAGGTGAATAAATTGAGTGCAATAGTCCAAATAATTGTAACAAAACTGTCTCAAATCTACAATAAGATGTTAAAGCAGGATCAATTAAAATTCAATACGAAGTTGCAAGTGTCAGGTTCGTCCTGGGAATAAAACATTTGAAAGCCTTAGTAGTTTTTTTTATGGAATAGACATAAGAATCAAGGTAGCTTTATCCATAGAAGCATCAAGTAAAGTGGTATTGTGTCAAGGCATATGGAGGAATTTCAGCTTTTACTGTATCTTGGCATTGTTCATAGGACACTAACTTAACTTATTTGTCAGTTGGAGGTGTGACCACTAATGCCTGGCCACAAGATCTGGATAATTTCCTTCTTGTACATCTCCACCAATAACAAATAGTTATTGTAGGTCCTTCTGTGACCCTCAGGACACTTCTACAGTCCTCTTGGCCATCAAGTATTTTTCAAGGGTCCAAGACTGAGAGAAAAGAAGCTGAAGAGCAGTTACATACGCTGTGGCTAAATAGAAATAAAAGAGTTGCCAGGATGCATAGAATACACTGAAAGAGATATAGCAGAATTAAAAAAAAAAAAGTTTGCCAACCATACCAGTTATAGCAGATGCCCTTGACTTCCATCTTAAAAAGAGCAAGCTGGTAGTAAATGAGAAGAAATGGTTAGCTACAGAGGCCAGAAAGAACCCTGGAAGATACAATTTTTCTTTGATTCTCTCTCTGTTGTTTCTTTAAGTTTTCTCATTTCCTGACTCTGGGAGAAACTGTGTTGTTAACTTAATTCAATCTCTTTCACACAACTTGCAATATCTAGTTTTCCTTCTCTTCCCCCATGTTCAATGAGCACTTACTCCTTTTACATAGAATCTGGGCATTTTAATGCATGTGATATCACTTTGTGGTCAAGAGACCATGATCTCAGTAGCGGATGCCAAAAAGTAATGACATCTCCAACTCCATTTAGTCACCTTGCTTTTGAAGCAAGTCAACATCCTTTCCAATACATGTATGAGTTTTTAGAGGATTTATGTTAAATTAATATGCACAATACAAAGATGTCATTATTTAAATGGCATTTAGCCAATTTTCAATTATGCACATTTGAGGTGAGGTTATTGTGCGTTAGTTATATAAAACAACTCATTTAAAATTACAGAAGGATCTAAAATCACGTCTCAATGTACTCACATTCTGAGCTTCTTTTCTATCGCCATTCTTCCTACCCACAAAAACATAACAGGGTTTATTTCTTTGTATTTCCATTTCTGCTATTTGTGAACATTCAGTTAGTCATTTGAATACATTCTCTTAACCTTCCTAGTAAATAATTGATATTTCTAAAAATAATTGAACAAATTAATAATTATTGAAATTTACTTTTAGTTAAGCAAACTGTACTGCTAATTTAAACCATGCTATGCTAGCTGGCAAAATACACAATAATAAATATTTCTTTTCAAATATTGTGTGATTGAACTTGATAATCAAGTATCTACTGAGAATCAATTCATTCCAGCCCAGCAAACTGGGAAATCCTCTTAAAAGATTATCTTGGAATATAGAACTATTACTGCATTAAAAGTATTCTTCATGCCTAGAAAACCAAACATAAACAATACCAGCAAATTACTCAGAGAAGTAATAGTCTTCCTCCAGAATATACGTTACAAGGCACAAAATTAAGCAACTTAACACAAGAGATGAAATATAGCAAGTAATTACGCTAAGACCCTGTGGTTTCCAAGACTAATCTGCTTCAAACTCAAACCCCCACAAATGTACCCAAGAACCCTCTTTCTCTCGGAATCATCTTCTCTTTCCTCGTGCTTTGCTTGAAGTTTATTTTCTCACTTTCATTGTTTATTTTTTCCTCTGTCCATTTAGTTTTCTTTTTTTTTCAACTGACTTCTTTTTCTGCCTTGCACTACTGTATTAGTTTCTTTGTTGTTCTTCCACGTTCTTGCATTTTCTTTTGCATCCTTTTTAACATTAAAAGCCTACTGCTTTGAGCAAAGGATGAGCAAGGCCTAGGGACAACTTATACATCATTTAAGTTATGTATCATCTTTTGATTTAGAGTTTAGGCTCTTTCACTCTGTGGCAATTCAAATAAATGTAAAGCTATACCAGACAAAGGACTCTGACACAATAAGCGCACATGCCACATCAACACTTGCCTTTTTCATCTCTTAGAACTTCACGCCTTCCTTTGATGGCCTCTGTCTTGATAATAAGTACGTGGACCAAAGATAAGGAAAGAAAACCACCCCAGAAATTCTTCAAAAAAATGTTTAGCATGATGTAAAATCTAGGTTTACTAAAAAAAAAAAAAAAGAAAAAAAATAAATCACATTGTTTCCTCAGGAAACCATCAGCAACATTTTTGTCAGTACACACAAAATGCAACCTACTCCAAGAGCAAGGAATACTTTGAAGACTACTTAAATATAGAGAATATGCTCAAACAGGCAAGATGTATGAAATAACAGTGGTCCACCAGTACCTCTGTTACCCTCACAAGAAAGGCTTCATCTACTTAGTAGAAAGATTCAAAGCACTCAAGCAAATCACTTTATTCCAAGCAGAATCCTGTTAACTGAGAACAGCCACAGAGATAAGGGACAAACATTCCCTGAATTCTCAGTATCAGAAACTGCGCACTTATACAGTGAGAGTTAGACCTGCTGCAGACTAACATACATGAAACCAGTGATGAATTTTGATCTAGCCAAGTATAAATTTGTGTATTATGAACTATTCAGATGTGTCTATATACACTGTTGCAGTTGTAAACAGTGAAACCTGCCCTTCCACATTAGGATGCCAGTCTCCTACAGACTCACTAACATAATCTTGGTGTTTTACATACAAGATGTACTATAATAAGTCAACTTCTTCCTCATTGTTTTCAGAAATTTAAATCACTGAAAAGTTTTTTGTAGAACAACATAGTGAGGTTTGTTGATGATGCATTTCATACTGCACCTTTTTTTTTTTTTAAGTGCCAGCCATTGATAGGTAGTGTAGCATGATGGTGCACTTCTATTCTGCTGCTCTATAGGAAGTGGTATCATCGCGACCACCACGATATTTACTTTAGCGTAACTAATGTATGAATTAATTCAAATGACAAAGTTTCTGTTAAAGTGAAGTTTGTAACTTTTTGTTTCTTCTGAAATAATGGACTTAAAGGTATTTACCTTCTTCCTGTCATAGATGGGCTATGCTAATAGATATGTCAGCTCTCTTGGTCTGTATGTCAGTTGCTCAAATTTTCACCAATATGTTAAAAATGAAGTTTATTGAAAGTCAAGTAGAATAGTGTATGATGCTATCCTGTTCCAAAATCTCATCTCATCTCAACCAATATCATATACTACAAAATGTGCTGCCAATTAGAAATTTCCATATGTTTTTGTTGTGGCAAATGATTTTCTGATTACAAGTCCTAAGAGAATATTAATAAAACTGAAGAGTTCGCATACTGTCTACATACTTGCACACCCTGACAGTCCTCCTCAGGATTAACCCAGTATAATTTTGATAGCTTATTTATATGCCATTTTGACAAATAGAGGTTTTGTCAGTAGAAACAAGCACTGCTATCGTACAGCTTCACTTTCTTTCCACAACTGGGGGGGATGTGGCCAACATAGCAGAAGTCTGTGCTGCTACCCAATGAATACACCTTGGGGTTTCAGTCAAGGGTAAGAGTTTATTATGCAACACACTATGGTAGAAGGTATGTTCTCTTTAAAAACATTCATGAAAATGGTCCTTACCACAAAGGATTTATAAACTAGGTAGGATGGGATTATTTTGGTGGTGTTCTTGATGATTGTTCCTATCTTCCTACTCTGCTCCTAAGGGAAAGAAAATGGCAATAAAAATGAGTCTCACTCTGAGCTAGTGGTCAACTTGGTATTACTAGGTCAGACTGCTGTCCTCTCGCTATCTTTGACATATTTTAGAGAGATAAAAGGATCAGTTTAAAGAAAGTATTCTTTACAGATTCATTCAAAATTGTGTTTACAAAGCAGATGGGGCTGAAGTAATAATCTGAAAAAAAATTGTTTAAAGGCTTAGATTTTTTAAATTTTTTTAAAACCTTTTTATATTTTGGAAAAATTTGGATGTAATTAATAAGCAATAAGAACACTAATGGGTGGAAGAGAAATGTCATTTTCTGTCTTGAAGTGCCTGGAGTTAACGTGTAGTACCAAAGAGAGATTACATTTCATAAATGTAAGATAAAAATACCTTTCAAATATTAATGCCATTGTTAGCTTAAAATTTATATGAATCTGGAGAGTCTGAAAAGCTATTGCATTGAATAACACTGCGTAGAAAGGATTGATAATTAGAAGCAAAGGTAGGGTCAATAAAGGCTTTTGAGTGAAAAGTTAATGGATTGGAAGAAGCTTAAATGTTGTATAAAAAGGACATCTTCTAGTACAACTTTAGTGAAAGTCCACAGATCATTTTTATCTCCAAGAAATGTGATTTGTATTAATATTGTATTCTAATCCATTTAGTAATCTGAAAAAATTTATAAACTCCATATATTATGCTTTTGACATATTACATGTTCTAAGGAGCAATTAGGGCGGGAATAGGTATCCGTATGTTTCTGTATCAGATTTCAAAGGCAGCAGTGTCAAAAAAAAAAGTTCACTCTGTTCTGTGGAATTAGTTTGTATTTATAGGGTTGTAGCTGGAAACAGGTTTTGGATTTGTGTTTCCTGTAGTACTGCTCTCAGATAATGTATTATATTACTTCAGAATGAAAAAAGATCTTTCTCTTCATCATTAGTAAATTGGCTACAGAATTATGTTCCTTTATTAAAAATAAAGCTTTTCTGAAAATTAGTTATCTATAACAACTTTTATCAGTTTGAGATTTGACAAAATTTTAAAATCTATAACAAGATACAAAGGCCTAGGATGCAAATGTATTTTTCTTAAAGCATCAATAATAAATGTTAAGAACTTTGTCTTGGTTGGTTTTTGTCATTTTTTAAGAGTTATTGATGCAGTTTTTCTCTCCTTTTCTGCATTGCCCTTTCAGGTCTATCTTCAGAGACCTCAGCATTCAGAGTAACAGCAGTGCAGCAAATGGAAAAGTAACATGAATCGTAGCAGAGAGTTTGATCAGAGTGGGAACGTGAGCAAGAGTAGGCAGATTGAGGTGAGTGACTAAGAGGAGGGTTATAAACAGAAGAAATATAGTAGGAAGACAGCAAACACAAGAGCTACACAAGGCAGCTTACAGAAACAGGTGCACATTTTGTATTTTGCACGGTGGATGACTGGGGGGCAGCACTGATTGAGCAAACGGTTTTTATAGCCATAGCCGGCCTTGTTTAACAGCTTTGTGTAGGAGCAGGGAATGTGTGTCCCATAGTAATTAAAACAGGGGGGAGGACTGAGCAACAAGAATCCTGGCATTAAACCTCTGTCAGGAAGCGGCTGAAACCTGTGAGAAAAGCTCTTTAAGGACAGAGCTTGAGAAGGGAAGAGTCAATTAGTTCATAAAAAAGGATACAGAACTGGTGTGAGAGGTCAACATTTTTACATGGCGTGGTTAAGACTTGCAGAGCAACATGCAGTAATGCAAATTCTTATGTCTGGGAAGAAAAGTGCAAAAATTTACAACAGCTGTTTTGTCTCTGCAGGAAACCAAGGGAACTAAACAGACACATAATCAAAGGTCTATCCTTGTGAACTTATGGGGCAGGAAAAAGAAAATAGAGAAACAAATCAGAGAATGATACTTCTGTATTAATTCTTAAAAAGTTAATGCCTTGTATCATGGTAAGTTAAAAATATGATCATGGACAGAAATTGAAATAGCAAGATACAAGTGCAGCTATAGTCCACATGAAAAGAGCAGGATCATCTGACAGCCTTTCATTTTCACAATTAAAAAAAACAACCCACACCCAAAACCAGGATAGAGTGAAACAATAACATCTTTTTGTATCAATGGCAAATCTCCACCAAAGATAAATCACCATTACAGGAGAGAAATGTGATGAAAATAGAAATGACTAGTAGTAAGGTAACACTTAGACTGTGATTAATGTTGGTTCTCCTTCAAATATCAGCTATAAAAAAGAGAAATTGAAAAAAAAAGTACGTTTCTCTGCGTGACATAGAAATCGCAGCTTATTCTTCTGACATACCAAGGGACATACAAAGTGGTTTTGAAGGGAGAAGAAAACAAAACAAAGTATCTGAAGTAAAATTTCAATCCAAATTAATTGACCTAAATTGTCAAATTTATATCATCTTTGCCTTGATCAGTATTATTCTACTAGTTATTATTACTTTGGACTATATTTTGGAAGCATTATGGAACCTCCAATATCTCCATGTGTTATTTTATGAAATCAGGGTTATCAACTATTCTCTCTTTTACACTTTTAAAATCCTTACATATATAAAACAACACAGTTTCATAATGCTGTTTAGTTGCAAGAGATTTTTTTGTAACATAAATGACTTTGGTCACATTCATTCTCCAGATGACCTTTACTCTAACAGGTGTTACCAATTAAGATATGGAGCACCACAAATCCTTAAATATTTTCCAGGTTGTGCACCATCTTTTTCACTCTTATTTCTGTAATACTATCTCTCCCCAGCCTTTTTAATTCCACTACCTTCCCCCTACTGGCACACTTCAAAGTGGTGAGGACTTCGTGGAGAGGAATATATTATATATAAACTTTTATTTTCTGTATATATGCATATATATATATATATATTCTTTTCTGTATATACAAACTTTTCTGTTTCAGGCATACAGATAATCTTGTATATCCAGTACATAGCTGCTAGTCCTCACCAAAAAAATCCACCTTCCCAAGCCCTCCAGAATTTTAGATTTTCAAAGACAACCTCTCTGGAAATGAGGAGTGTGTCTTACTGCAGATTAGATATGAGATAAATATACCCATCCATCATGGTAGCGTGTGGGCATAGTGCACAAAAAACTCTATTACTGACAAGTTGAGGGCTGGTTTAGCTCAGTGGGTTGGGCATGGTGCTTGAAACACCCAAGCTCGCGGTTTCGATTCCCATTCAGTTCTCAGGTGTTGCCTGACCTAGTCCAGAGGTGGCGTCCCTGCCCACAACAGGGAGGTTGGATTGAATGATCTCTAAGGTCCCTTCCAGCCTAGGCCATTCTAAGATTCATTTTTTAAGATTCATTTTAAGTTAGGTACCAACCTCCCAACATATGATAGTGAAAATTTAACCTTAGAGTAGGATAGTTGGAATAATTGATATTTTATTTTGTCTAAATTTTTAGTTTAGAATATTGTACAGTCCTCCCTAGTGTTTGGCTTTAAACTTTCTGGAAAACTCAAAAGTAAATATTAGCATGCTTTGCAAAAGACAGCTTTTACAGAACATCTACTACAGTTTAGGTAAAGAAAGAGAGAAGTGATACTAATAGATCTTTAGTTATCTCTTTCCCTCCTGCCTCTCCCCTCAAGATCAGGGATGCTATAACCCAAAAGGAAACAAACTATTATAAGAAGGTCCAAATAATCAAATTAAATTAAAACCTACTTAAAGACAAGACAGCTGTGTCAAAATAAGGTTCACTACTATAAAAAAAAAAAAAAAGAATAAAACCTGATTCCACCATTTTCTCCTTCCATTTAATTGTGTCCTCACAGTGCTTCAGTTGCTGGTACTTTCTTCAGTAAGCCAGGCTGGTTTATCAACATGAAGAGCGTTTTAGAAAGAAACAAATAGTCTGTGTTTTCAGCAGGTTTATTGAGCAGAGCTGGCTGATCAAGAGGTCAGTCAAGTGCTAAAGCCAACACAGAAAAGGGTTTGGGACCTCTTGCCTTGAAGTACAGGCTTGAATACTTAAATCATCTTTTTGTGGCTCACCAATGTCTTGGGATTAAATCTGTAAGGCTTGCTCTCTCCCTTTAGCCAGACGACCTGCTATTGATACACTCCTGACTCCCATTCTTTCAAGATTTCTGCCTTTCTGATAATAAGGACCTGTTCTTCGGTTGCATCCATTGAAGAAAACCACCATCCAAGGCATCATGTTTCATACCTGTTCTTTTTCCTGAATGGCTCCAGGGACTATAAATGTCTTCATCCTTCTTCATTGGAAAATTGTTTACCTTTACCTGGCAAGAATCCTTCAAATTTCCTAGCGCAAACAGAACTGCCTCACTGCCTTGAAGATGTGACCACCACTTCTTTAAACAGATGTTCTCCCATACTTGGCTGCCTAATCAACAATTTCCTCTTTCTGCCTTCCAAGTGACGAATCATCCCAAGAATACAGTTCAATTTTCAAGTGAAGCAACTCCACCTACTGAACCCTACATAAATCTATAGATTAACAAACATACCTGATACTAATAACTGTGATTACTCTTTTCATTAATGAAACTGCACTGAAATCATAAATTATGCTAAGTGAGCTCTTGAGTAATAGAAGATTAACACCTTGCACTAAAATAACCTAAAAATACCAAACTAGATACATTTTATGGAGTTCAGTTGCAGCTTCACTTCCAATGAAGTTCGTTGCTTCTGTATTGCAGCTTCTTTCTACAAAGAGATGATGACTTAAGAGAGTATTTCAAAGAGCATCGTACATTCTGCCTTTCACTGTATGCTCTAATAAACATGGTGAATACTAGTAAGGATTATGCTGTGAATGTGGTAGAAACATGTTTGTAAAGGCTCTAGTGTTGGTTGCTCAGTTTAACAGGCTTATAAGCAGTTTTCACAAAGATGAGCATCTCCAATTGTTGTTATGGACAAAAGGAATCTTGAATGCTTGGCAAAGCATTAATGACTTAATTACTGCTACACTGACACTCATGCTTGAGTGATGAGGCAGAATCAAAATTATCATTAGCATTCTTAGCCTGTACACAGAGTATCTTATGGTGATAGCTTCCTCCATTCTTACCAGAGCAATGATATTGGTGAACATGCTGTTCCATGGAAAAAAGAAGAACAGGACAAAATCCCTGACTCCTTGGGGCAGTTATCTTTGTCTAGTTATCTTTTCCTATGGAGCTTTTTGCAATCTTTTTGGAAACAATTCTTCTTTTGTTGGAGGACAACTGGATGTTCAGAGTAATTTCTTGTTAAGATAACATGGAAACTGTATGGATAAAAGCTACAAAATCTGAGCTTGCTAAAACCAGAGTTTTAGGGCGGAGTCTGGTTGGAGGCCTGTATCCAGTGGAGTCCCTCAAGGGTCGGTACTGGGACCAGTATTATTCAATATATTCATCAATGACTTGGATGAGGGACTAGAGAGTACTATCAGCAAGTTTGCTGATGACACCAAGCTGGGAGGAGTGGCTGACATGCCAGAAGGCTGTGCTGCCATTCAGCGAGACCTGGACAGGCTGGAGAGTTGGGTGGGGAAAAATTTAATGAAATATAATAAGGGTAAATGCAGAGTCTTGCATCTGGGTAGGAACAACCCCGGGTTCCAGTATAAGTTGGGGAATGACTTATTAGAGAGCAGTGTAGGGGAAAGGGACCTGGGAGTCTTGGTGGACAGCAGGATGACCATGAGCCAGCACTGTGCCCTTGTGGCCAGGAAGGCCAATGGCATCCTGGGGTGTATTAGAAGGGGAGTGGTTAGTAGGTCGAGAGAGGTTCTCCTTCCCCTCTACTCTGCCCTGGTGAGACCCCATCTGGAATATTGTGTCCAGTTCTGAGCCCCTCAGTTCAAGAAAGACAGGGAACTGCTGGAGAGAGTCCAGCACAGGGCAACTAGGATGATTAAGGGAGTGGAGCATCTCCCTTATGAGGAACGGTTGAGGGAGCTGGGTCTCTTTAGTTTGGAGGAGACTGAGGGATGACCTCATTAATGTTTACAAATATATCAAGGGTGAGTGTCACGAGGATGGAGCCAGGCTCTTGTCGGTGACAACCACTGATAGGACAAGGGGTAATGGGCTGAAACTGGAACATAAGAGGTTCCGCTTAAACTCGAGAAGAAACTTCTTCTCAGTGAGGGTGACGGAGCCCTGGAACAGGCTGCCCAGAGAGGTTGTGGAGTCTCCTTCCCTGGAGACATTCAAGACCTGCCTGGACACGTCCCTATGTAGCACAATCTAGGCGTTCCTGCTCTGGCAGGGGGATTGGACTTGATGATCTTTCGAGGTCCCTTCCAATCCCTAACATTCTGTGATTCTGTTATTCGTTAAGTGGAATCAAGGTTAACAAAAAACTTCCTTGAACACAAAAATGCCCTTTGTGGCCTATGGTCAGTATACATATACACAAGCACACATCATTTGAAAACAGGCCTCCAAGAGCACAGATCTGGAATAAACTTAGCATAGAAATTCGTTAAGCAGTAGAATTTACTCAGATAGATTTTTCACAAATTTTAATTCACATAAACCAAGCGATTGCCCAAGCTCAGATTCCAACATCCTCCTTCCTTTTATTTCTGCTTGAATACATGGGGTTCAAGGATTACATCAATGTCAGTTTAGGTGCAATTCTGATGTCACATGCTGCCATTATTAATTTTTCAGTCTCTTATCACCTGACTACAAGAAGGAGTCATGGAAACAACACTAACTATGGTCTTAGATATTGCCTGAAGTGACACTGTGTAGATGAAGGAAGTAGTCATGTGCTGCAGCTAGGAGAAAACTCTGTTCACTATAATATACTAGAAAAATAAGATACTTCAAGTGTTGATCTTTTTGTTCAAAATATGACTCGGAGATGAATAGGATTAGTGTTTATAGACCTCCTGAAAAATTTGTGCTCACAGAGCACTCGTGGGTATATTACCGCTATTGATGTAACTCATTTACGAGCATTTTTAATGCAGTGAACATGATTTGTCCTCTGTCCAGATTTCCCTCCTGAGGGTCACTTTGGTGGCAAACTAAACTTCACAATGACAAACTAAATAGCATCATTTTTGCTAGCATAGCTTTTCAGCATAGTAGGAGCACTCTGCTCTATCTGTGCTGCTAAGATTTCATGTCATTGTTTTAAAAATTAAAGCCAGTAACAATATTTAAACATTTTGACCTGCAGTCCCAACCTTGGCATCCTAGTCCTCAAAGGATATTGTAGGTAACTGAAATCACACCACAAGCAATTTAGAGGTTTCGCCCAGGCTCCCGCACTTGACACACTTCTGAACTATAAGCAGAAAGCAGTTTCTGGTGTTGAAAATTAGTTTCCAGTTCACATTTCATTAAGAACAATGCAACATCTTCTACCTCTACTCATATAAAAACCTTTGAAAAAGGTTTATTTCAGCTTCTTCCTTAAAGGCTAACCCTCTGCCTATAGAACCTCTCCTGCATGTCCCTGAAACACTACTCAGAGCATATTAAATAGTTTCAGTCCCAAAGCACTGGGTGAAGTTTAGAGTCTTCAATGAAGTCAGGAGACAGCTACCTTATAGGTCCTCACCAGAGACAAAAAATGGTCCCTGGAGGCATGGGTGCTAACCAGAAAGCAGGCTAATCTCCAGCTCCCTTTGTGGTGTTGGTGCACTGTTGGAGTACTTGCCATTTCCCAAATGGCTAGCTTCACATTTGATTTGCATGTCAGAAGTTGGGTGTTTGAGGTTTTTTGTGTGTTATGGTTTGATTTTGAGCTTTTTCCTGTCAAAAAGGTGACCTTAAGTTCCTTCTACAACGGTGTGCTCATTATAACTGTCCTACTGCAGACATTCTCTTGCATTGACGCAGTTCTTGGACTCTTTTCTGATACTAACCTTTCTTTGAAGTTAAACACATTACTCCCATGCCCACAGGAAAAAAACACAACTGATACTTTAATGCATAGTTGGGTACCTTTTTCTGTGCTGATCTGAACACATTTTATTAAATGTCATTCACATGTATCTTGCTAAGACCTTAGGGAGTTTCCTCATGTAATTTAAGATTTCTATGCCTCTGTTAACAACTTGCTTTCATCACAGGAGAATCAACCCTTAGCACTCCATACCCATATTTCCATTTTTTTTCTTATTTTTAAACTATATTATCCAATAGATTAGTCCTTTCTAGAAGTATTATTCTGCTTATAGTCAATAACATCTACATATAGAAAAATTCAAATTCTAATAATGTCTTGAACATATGTACAATTTGTTTGACAAAAGGTGTTAAAATTGTTAGAGTTGAATTACTCTAAACCAGAAAAACTTCCTTCCTGGACATGAGACATAGGGATCTATTAGATTATTGGTCATAGTAGTGAATTTATTTTCCAGATATGTTTGACCTAAACTAAGTTATTTTAAATCGTTATTGTATGGGTCGCTCTCCTACTCTTTCTTGGGTATTATAACCTGGATGAATTAATTTTGGAGACTATAATTTCTGAACTACAGGGTTTGCAGTTCAGGTTTCTTCATAATCCATACCCTTTGTCATGTATCTTTTAAACTGACCATTTGTGCTAAATCCTCTCTTCCCTGCCACTACCCCATATTTTACTAAACCCAGCTAAAGACAAGACATTACAATGTGTCTTCCCAACTTCAATACATGTTTCTCCTACATTTTGCCTGAATTCTGTCATGTGAGGTTAGAAACGAAAGTTTAAACAAAATTAACTCAATTTCAACAAGTTTATATTTGTTTCACATCAGAATTCACTCATGTTCCCAACTTTTCAATTTTTTTTTTTTTTTTGCCATCAGTTTCTCCTCCCATTGTATTCTGTATCTCAATGGCTCGTGAAGTTTATGTTATGTAAACATAACAGTAAAGACAAGTTTCAGAAAGATTGCTGGAAGAAAGAAAAAACTGAATAGTTCTACATACTGGCACCAAAAATTTTAGGCTCCTTATTTCGGTGAGAAGTTAGAGGGTTGAGTGTTCTAGTTCTAGGCTGGTTTTTTTGTGTGTTTGTTTTTTACATAGAAAGCATGTAAATTCCTCCAAAACTCATGCCTTGTACTATCACCTCCAGTCTGTTGCTTGTTTAGCAATCTCATTAACATCAAACCATCTCTATGCATCTATGAATTCCTCACCAACAAGGCAAAATTCTTATTCTAGTCACTAACACAACAGATTTTTGGATTATCTCCAAATCTGTTCTCTACTATTCACACTTCAGCAAACCTGGTTGACCTTACTCCAAGGTTTCTAAAACAGTCCAGGCACTCTTTAGAAGCTTCTTGTAAACCAAATTCAGTAATTTCACAAATATACATGTTTTGGTACAAGAATGGCAAAACATGCAGCAGTAGTCTTAGACAAGTTCATTAGGAACGAAATGGTTGTACTCAGTAGAGCCAAGCAACAAAAAAAAAAAGAAAAACACACCAACCCTTAACCACAGACAACCCTGCCGAAAGGAATCTTCGTTATCAGATCACTTTGGCCATGGTGTGTTTATTAACAGGTAAAGTCTATACCACTTACAACTAGGACCGCTGTCTACACCCTGTGTAAAACTTAAAACAGTTGTAGGATCATACATTTTTCTTTCCAAGAAAAGTCAGCAATTAGCTAACTGAATTCCTGCTGAGTAGACATGTGTCTTACAACCATTTTGAAAAAAGTTTCAAGTGATGCCAAAAGAGAACCCCAAGGCCCATATCACAGAAATATATCTTTTCCTTGGTTGTCTTACTGACAGAAATAAATCTCTGATCTTTGATAGCTTTGCTGAAAACATGCTAGTTTTTCTTCTTTCATTTCCAACAGCAAAGAAAAACAAGACAAAACTGGGTCAGAATTGAAATAAATATATTTAACAACAGGTGCAGATTTTCTTAAGTACAAGAAAAACCCTGCAGGTTTAGACATTAAGATGTTTCAGTCTGAGTCATGCTGCAGGTATTTGAGTGCAAATGTGTGCATGAGAAAACCTAACATTAACACACAAACATAGTGGAAAAGCAAAAGGTATTCATAGACTGAGAAATGAAGAAATCTCTTCCACAGCTATTCAGAAAAACTTTTGGAGTTAAGCAAATGTCTATGAAATGGTGTCAAAATTCCACTGCCCATATCCCATAACGAGGAGACAAAGCAGTTGGCTAGAACCACTGCACACTTAATTTTTGTAACATGAAGGTACATGAGTAGCAGAAACCGTTCAGAAAGATTTTTGACTTAAACCCTGGGGTTTGGTGGGGGAACGAAAGGGAAAAATAAAACTCCATAGAGCAAATTCCAATCTCACCTGTCCCTGTGAGCACCTCAGATTTTTCCATTGCAGTAGATAAACAATTTGTTTATTCTTACAAACTCAGAACTGTGATTGCAGTATGTTAGTATTCAAAAGACCACTAAGGAAAAGAATGCTTCATAGTAGTATTAAATGTTTCTATAACAACGGTTTAATTATAAAGAACTGTTAATACATGTCTGTACCTTTATCTGTATCTCGTACATTTGTCTACTGAAAGATAAAATTCAATAGTAAATATCTTTATCCTTGGATTTTCTTTTGCTTTGTTGTGTGGCTTGGAGCTGGGGGATAGGAAGGGGAGGGGCAGACAAGTAAAACCCCTGTAGGTGGTGATTAATACTTTATTGGAAGGCTGCCTCTAAACCTGTTAAAGCTTTTCATGTCAGAGGTTAGTTTTCTAGGCACGCTTCATTTGTACTCAACTTGTAATGGAGGTTGTTTTCAGTTACACATTTGTTCTGGACTGAAAAGCATAAATTAAGAAAAAAGAATCATACTTTAAGAGTTCTTAAGACAAAGTACAGGAATTGTAGTTTAATCGACTCCTCAGACACCAAAGGTTAGGTTTCACTTCAGCAATGCACGTTTTTGCACTTGCATCAATAGATGGTGAAAGCCAAAGTATTATATCTGACATTCAAATCAGAAACAAGCTCCCATTAACCTGAGTAAAGTTGGATTTGATTTACGACAAAAATACTTTTAAAAGATTCAGGTCAAAACCCTTACCTATGACCTGGAATACTCTAAACTCAAAAGGAACTGAAGCAAATACAGATAATGCTGGTACTAGCACTTCCAAGTTTCAGTCATTGTTTAAATTGTGACAATTACAAAAACTTGCTATGAGCTGGTTCGGAAGAAAACAACAGTTCAGGTATAGCATCAAGTTAGGGGAAAAAAAATCTGCCAATTTGAGAGATTAGCCTGTACTGAGCTTGTATCATTGCTTACACAGCTCTCAGTATCCAAACTATGATGCAATATGATACATCACTTATGATGCATTTGAAACTACAAGGACTCATCTGTGTAACATACTTTTGTTATCTGACTGAAGCTGAAGGATGTGCTGTCACAGTGCCATTAGTCATGTGCGTGGAAGGCAATAACCCTTCTCGATGGCCCTTGCATAGACCATGACACCAAGAATGGTTAGTCACCTAGAACACACAATATACTAGCCCCAAACAGTCAGCTTGAAAGAAGTAACATGGTTCTATGCTGTAAAGTCACACAGAACAGGTTACAGTTTGACAGTAAGAGACTGGAGAAAGTGATACGTGTTACTCCTTGCCCTGCAGTGCAGGCTGACATGTTGACAGTATAATCACATGTATGTACTGGCACAGAGCAGAAAGTATTTTTTTCATGGGCTTTATCAGTACCTAAAAAGAAAAGAAAAGCATAATATGGTCCTGATGCAAAGAAAAAAGCCACATATGTAAACACTACTGAAGGGCTAATGAAGGGTCAACCTTCCAAGATACTTTATCTTTTCAGCATCTTAAAATATCCATCCTTGTTTCTGGAAGTTCTGCCTGGTATTTTAATGCCTAGTACTTTGCCCTTGTGCCCATCCACTCCTTTTCTCAATTTTCTTCTCCCAAACTAGAAATTCAGCAGATGTCCTTGCAAATTAAGAAGGAAGCATATATTTCTCCTTCCTGTTTGGGCTTTCTGCCGACTAGAATGCAGTAACCTTCAAAAGGTGACTGTCAGCCAGATTACTGGCAAGCAGCATCCTTGTAATTCCAAACAGTGAAGAGTAAGAGACAAGGACAAATAGAACTGGTTTTTTTTTCCTTCTCAATATAGCAACCTACTTTTATTTTTACACAACCACCATTAGTTCCATTAGGGACATACTTTGAAAAATTCTTTGCCATCAAAGATTAAAACTGACAAAGCAGTATCAAGAATTGCTCTAGACTGTAATATTTGTAAGTAACAAAACCAATTCTGCAATTAAATGCTGAACACTTTTTTTTTTTTTTTTTACAATAACACTAATAAGGCTATACTTTGCTATATTCATTTGAGTGATTATACTTTTCAAGTGTCATCTTCATTTCTGTAATCTTGTTCATCAGTATTGATAATTGACCACCATCACAGTTTCGGACACTGGATATAGTCTTAGGGCCTCCGTGAGAAAATATTTCTACATGGTCATGTGATTCCATTGCCTATAGGACATCAGACTGCACTGGTGTAATGAATAAAGTTTTAGATAAACAGTGACTGTTGTGACAGAAATAGTAACCAGGGACTCAAACATCATGCTAAGTTGGCAGTGTAGATGACTGCAAGCATCAAACCGCCTCTGCAGTTACTGCACCCTTTTTTTCTTTTCCTCAACCACAGAAAACTGCTTGATTTCAGGCTCACCACCCCTCACCTGTACTACTCAATAGTCAAGGTGTCTCAGTTCTGGAAAAGAAAAACATCGAAATCAACTCCTATGGTTTTACAACCTGAAAGCAGCATTTTGTCATACATTCTTTACTTAATTCCAAAAAGCATGTTAAAATGACTTTTGTTCATGTTTACTGTCAAAGCTCTGTATTTTCAATCAAGTTGCATTTCATGATTTTCACTATTGAAAGTTTTTTTTTTTTTTAAAAAAAAAAAAATCAGTTCCAGCAAGTATCTCTGTTCAGCCAGCTCAGGCTACTAAAATAACTCTTATATATTCGCGCACACACAAGACAAAGGTGATGACAAAGACTTATGTACAGATTTATTTTTAATATATTTAGACAGATCATTTAGACTGTCATGAATAAAAGGTGGGAGTGTCCAGAGTGTAACTTCTGCCCAGGTACTTTATGTAGTAGCCACCTTTTCCACTTTGAGTGCAGATGTTAAACAGAAAAGTTGAGAAATGTGCTTTTAGAGCCATAGCACTTGGATTTAAGAGGTAGTTTCAAATCCTGTTTTACAGTGCAGCCATTTGGTAACCTCAGAAAATCTGTTCAGGCTGGGTTATAAATTCTGTTTTTCAAAATGCAAATTAGCGTCCAAGAGGTTTCACCAGAACACACAAGGCCTTTCTGACATGAATTGTACAAAACTACTCACACAAGTTAGGTGCACATTTAAACATTCTATTTAAATAGGAATTAATTTCATTGTTATCTTTTTTGAGAACACAAGGGAAAAAAAATCAAGCTTAAAAATGTTATTTTGTAGAACTATATTTAAGGCACAACTCAAGGTTGCTTTACAGGTTATAACAATACCCCCACACTCAGTTCAGCTCAAGGAAAATAACTGATGTTTGTGGTAGACTGAGCTGTTTGTTAGAGTTACTTTTATGAGCTTTATGAAGTGCAAGGTTAAAATGTGACAATAGCTCCTACAGTAAAATGAGTGTAGCCAGTTGTAATTTACTAATCAAGTTTAGTCAAGAAAATGACAGTTTTACATACATAATGCACAGCAGCTACACTTAAGGGAGTTGCTCTTTAACTGTAGAGATATTTGTTATTCTGCTGATGCCAAGCCATACTGCAGCCAACTTTTGGGACGCTGAAGTCAAGAAGTCTGGTCACCGAGTTTCCACTTACATGTGCACATGACTTTTCACAGCTGCTTTTTTCAGTGAGTGGTGAGAAGCCAAACAGGTAAATGTGACCCACCTAATCCATTCCAATGCTTAACAGTTAAGACCATATAAAGGAAAAGTTTTCCTAAAAGAAGTCAAGGAAGCAGACCTCTGATGGAGTTTTACCTTTGCTTGTTTTGAAGTTCAAATTTTTTTCCAATAAACACCTAAACCTGGTTGCGCCAGTACACCAGGGTAACCTATTTTGGGTTCTTCTTTATCCTCCCTCACTCTCAGCATTCGTATTATGAGAGTCAAGTATTGCTTAGGAGGACTTAATTACCTTCAAAATACTATATGTTGAAGAGATTAAGAGTTTTTCTTTTGCTAGAACATTAAAGCATCAAGAAAGTTATTTTACACTTTTATTTGGATATAAACTTTTAAGAGAAATTATTTCTTCCACCGTGCTTATTTCTTAAAGGACTACCTGGTTAAGTTTACCTTGAGCTTATAAAGGCTGATTCTCACAACCATGTTTTGCTTGAAAAATCTTGGTTTTTTTCTTTTTCATTTTTATTATTTGAACCTGATCAAAACCACCAAAACACAGGCATTCTATACAAGTTAAATTGTATAAGGTGGAACATTTTTCCTCTTGCAAACCTGCAGCGGCAGTGGTGATATTGCCCTGAACTATGACAAAAAAATATACCCCAGTTCTTCACAAGTGAAATGGTCAAGTGGATTAAAAAATGTAATAATAATAAACAAATAGTCAAATATCACCATGAAAACCTTTGCCTTGGTTATATTTTAAAAAAACAAAACATATGTCTTGATGGTCAGGAGATGGGGGTGTAGTTCCTCTTCACAAACAGCACCAGCTTACGGAGCTTTGATCAGCTTATCCTTAAAGCAAATTTTACGGTTTCCCCTCAGTCCCATGTTGTAACTTAATTCGCTCAGCTTATTGAGCCTGTTTTCTAGATGACCCCCAAATCTCAATAAAAACTGGGAAAGAGGTTGAGGAAAGAGATGAGGAAAGTGTCACAGAAGGCATTTATGGTATTTTTGAATTAGTTTGCATTAATAGACAGAAATAAGCATCAATACATGGAGAATCTGACCAGAAGTGTTATATTTTGATAGTTTCTTTTGTATAGCTTGCAAGTAACTTATGTTTACGTGTTGAAATCAGGCTTTGCTTTTTTTTCCCCCCTCATTTAGCTTAGCAGCAGGTGGGCATGTTTTTAAACCAAAGAATGAAGCTTTCAGTTAAGTATCAGCAGCCTGACTACGCTATGATGTATTAAAAAAAAAAAAAATCTCATTGTAACATTCTGTAAACAGAGTAGTGTCACAGGATGTTAAACAGGGGTTTCCCACCCACCACGCCAGTCAAGTTCTATAAATGGAGGAAACTGCATCAAAAGGCTTTTATTGTAGTTAATAATGATAGTGTCTCCACTGTGTTACTTAGTTCTCTGCATACCACAGAGTCAAGCCTTAAGTTCTTCAATCTGCCATCACACTAAAGAAATATCTCTAGACTGCCCAGGATAGCAACCATCTCTACTAAAATTGCAGACCCAGCATACTAGAAGAGCAGTGGCCTTAAGACTATAGAATCCACTTGGATGGTATTAATTTATCAAGGAAAACGTGCTTTTTCTTAGAAGACAAATGCAGGCCCAAAGAGCCCCAGGTATTTTCAGACCTTACATAAGCAATTGCCAGGTACTTGTTCTAAGAGATGATACCATTTTCTGCTATTAGTAGTGAAAAGCAGCACAATTACATAGCCAGGCTAAATCCAGGCACAGATGCAGCTGCCAGTCTTTCAGGATGTATTTTACAGTGCAGCAATAGAGTTACTGCTAAGAGTGGCCTTAATGGGAACCCTCAGGGCATCTTGTCTAGGGGTGGTACATAAGAAACTGCCTAGAGAATCCCAGTCTGTCCCACACCATCCCATACCACTGATAACAGGGGTGTTGACTCATAAGATGTGACAAGAAATAGTGATGATCAAGCAATTCTGTGACAGCAACGTCATGCCATAGGGTAACACTTCAGACAAGAAACCAAAATAATACTTTTGCAGCCATTTCTCTGTACACATCACAGCCCTTCCCCAGAAGATTAAGCATTAATAGGCTCATCCAGGTTGTCTTGCAAATGGATTATTTTGACTCTAAGTTATCAAAAAAGCAAGAGGGGTGTTAGACTTATAGTTTAAGATGGGGTTTGCTTTCTTTTTTCCCTCCTTATTTGGTTTTGTATTTTGCAATTTTAAAATTCTAAACTAATGTCCAAGGCATCATAGACATCACTTCCTGGTTTTGTTATATATGTGTATCCTGGTTTGATCTAAAAAACCCCAGTTCTGTTTAGTGATTTTTACTTTCCAGTTTAGTGTCTTCTAAGAGGCTGCTGCACGTTCTGAAGTCAGCAGCATGTTTTTGCAGACAGTGTGTGCTACTGGCAGTGATAACACCTGATGTTTACAGTTACTGCCTGGGACTGGTATGTAGAAAGGCTCTTGCTGACACTTATTCCTATAGTGACCAAGGCCGCTGCTGGCTCTTGTGTGCCACGCTGGGGGTGCCGGGTAGTAAGAGGGATCACAAGGAAGTAAAAGGTTGCACCTCCGGGGGGTAATAGACAGGAGAGGTGACCAGCGAGAGTATTCCATCCCATATACATCATATTTAGTATAAATTGAGTGATCAAGAGAGTTTCATCCCTTTTCTGTAATGGCCGGTGTCCAGAGAGGACCTCCTGATTTTGATCCGGATCCTGAGTTCCCGAATCCAGCTCCCTGTATCCAGCTCCCACCGCTGCTGAGCCTGGGTTTTCCCCAGTGCCTCGGTTTTCCCCAGTGCCTCCTGCTCTGCAGCACCAGTGGGGATTGCTGTCGGGGGAGGGAGTCGGGTTCAGTATCAGGCTCATATATAGTTTTTTATTCTTATAATTTCATTATTATTCCTATTATTGTTTCATTAAAGCCATTTTAGTTTTTATTTTCTAACCCATAAGTGTCTCCACCTCATTCCCTTTTCCTTCCTAGTTTGAGGGGGGTGGGGGGAGGGGATTAGAGAGCATCTGTCTGCATTTTAGTGGCCAGCCCAGCCCTAACGTGCAACAATGTGCAATTGTATGTAAAATTTCCTTCATCTACATAGGAGAGAAATAAACTGCTTCTTTCCCCACTCTGCCTTTCTCAGAGCACCAGACAGCTTCAAGTATTTTAAACCCTGAGCAATCATCAGTACCATTTTTAGGGTGACAGATGGAAATTTTCATTATTTTCATAAATATTTAAAGTAGCTTAAGCAATTTCTATGAATATTTTGCTGCTTTATAAATACCTCAAGTAATTCAATTTCTCAGTTGCCTGTAATGACCACAGAAAGTAAAACAAAGAATCAGCATCCTTTATGATATACCTTCCAAACAGGAAGCGACTAGCTCTTTTCCTACATGCTATATTTTAACCATGCATATGTAAAGCCCACACAGTGATATATTTACCACCAGATGGTTTTACACTGGGAAACATACCACAGTTTTAGTGATACAGCATTAAGTGACTTCAGTCTTTTACAGGCTGAAGGCTTGGCATCTGTGAAGTTATTCTACATGTAGAAGTGGAGTTTGGGAACTGCAAAGTCTGCAGTGATCTTTTATGATGTCAGAATATAGAAGGTTAAAACCACCTGGATAAATTAAACACCCATATGGCAGGTCGGAATAATATGATGTGGCCTGGTGGCCACATGCCCATTCTGCTGGAATAAGCTGGAGCAATTTCAAAGGACAGATTTTGAAATCTGTCTTGATACCATGGTACCAAGGTGAGAGCACATGTTCCATATGGGTCAGCGCATAGATTCCACATGCATTTCTGTGGGTTTAATTTATTCATTAACACTTCTGCAGCAACTAAGCTAGGTTGAAATGACATATATGTAGAAAAAAAAAAGGCCCTTAAAGACACAGGGGAGGGCAGCTTGTAAGCCTGGGGTGGTTGTGTCTAGTTTACAGCACAGTTCTCCAGTTTATATAGAGGCAACTTCTTGAAATGCTTTAGAACCACACCAATACATACCTGAAATACAAACTAAGTAAATCACATGTTTGTGTTGCTCTAAAACACAGCATTTTTTATTTCTTAAGAAAGGAAGATCATTCCTCACTGGGGCAGTCTAGTATTAAGGGCTGGTTTTCCCCACAAACAATTTAGCTCCAAAGTATAGATAAAGAGAGTATAATTCAATTTGCATCTGTTACCATAAGTGTACTGCAATGTGGAAGTTCTTTCTGAGAACTGGAACAGAACACGTGACACCAGAGATCTTGAAAAACACCCCAAATGACAAAACTATTTTTGAGCTGGGAAGGGATGTATTACAGAATAATTAGCTCAGCCCCAAAGACAGAGCATGTGACTTCTTATTGAAGTGCTGAAAAACACTTGTTGCTTCTCTACCTGGTTTTCCAGACCCCTTGTAATTGATAAGAGAATTTAAGGTTAGAGAATTGGAGCAAGACTGAGAGAGTGTCCCAACATGAAACAGGGGAAGAGATCCACAGCAGAAAGGCAATTTCTGGGTCTCATGTCTGTCAGCCTCCAGTGTCCCAGTTCTTCACTGGTTTTAAGCTGGCTGCTGTAGGAAGCAATTCAGCTGCAATCAGGTCTGGTCCTGGCAGGGTTACCTCAGAAGCAGAAGTAGTGAGATATGTGACAAGGGTCTTCGCTAGAGTAGTTTCTAGAGAACAGGCTATAGAAACAGTTCTTCAAAAGATTTTGTGCAAGGAGTACAAGTTGCTTTCAAGTTTAGGGTAACTGCAGAATGCAAGGGAGAAAGACATTGGAATACTGTAGGCAGTTAACATAAAGGAAGACATTTCTCTCATAAGTACCAAAACTTGTAATTCCTCCTCAAGTGAGACTTGTACAGGTTGTTTGACCCTACCCCTCCCCAAGCCATTTTAGCACGAGCCATCCAGAAGCTGCCAGGTGGAAGTGCAGAGGGATGGGATGACGCACATGACAATTTATCAGATTTTTTTTGTCTCCTATTTATCACTTCTCTGAACCATGATGGCAACTAGATGCTACTGTGGCATGTGTATTATCCTGTAGATTATAACACTAATGTTTGGAATAGATTAAATCCATAACAAGCCAACAAAAATAACTTACTTGCCAGCAAACAGCAGCAGTTATCAATCAGGTAGCTAGGCCTTCTAATACATTTTTCTTCCTAATACCTTGAATTCCTTACTAAGATCCCTGATGGTAGCAGACTTCAGCTAAAACTTTTTAACAGGTCAGGCAGCTTCACAAAGAAGGATGTCAAAGGAGTGATCTGTGGGCATATGTGTTGGTGTGATAACAGTTTCCTCCTCCCATAGCTTCCCCTGTTCCTCCAATCAGAAAAAAAAAGTTATTCAAGAAATACTCCCAATCATTACAAAGGGAAAAAAAAAAAAGAAAAAAATCTCAGCAGGTTGCTGTGTCTAGGATTTTCCTTCACTGAATGTACACAAATGCCTATTAATGTCGACCTCAAATTCCCATATGCTAACAGAATTAAAAGGTTAATTACATTTGCAGTGGTAGGATAAAGAAATTAATTCATAATAATTTGTACATTCATTTTTAATCCATTTATAATCACTTTTGAAATAAGTTGCTCAAAGCTCGTCATTGTTAGATACCCTAGTACACTATGGCCTGCTTCTAGCTTTTGGTTTGGAGGAATACGAGTCTTTATTTTAATCTTGCATACATCAGGGGCAGAGCTGTTAGTATCAGTCAGACATACAGTACTTCAGGCCATCTGGAACGGCACTACATACCTGCCTAGGTAACAGACTTGGAGAAAAACTGTTTTACTTGAACTTTCACACTGTTCAATATTGCAGGAAAGATTATTTCTACATATCTAGCCTGAAAAAAAAACCCCTAATTTTAGAATACTTATTAATACAGGCTTCAAATTTCCATGTTCTGATACTAATGTGGAAAATCCTTAATAGTGTGTTTCAAAACCTCAATTTTCATGGGTAGGTACCTGTCCCCAAGTGGTTCTTCCTGTCTGTTGAAGTCTGCTGAATGGAGGTTTTGTTTGTTTTCAGAACAGGAGTGAGAACTTTTGGACAAAAGATATTTTGGTATCTCAATCTGTGTTAGTGCCTCAAAATATTTCGCTGCAAAAAAACCAATTGTCAGAGCAGGTATGAAGAAAGGAAGAAATACTAACCAAAAACCCCAAAGCTGCTATTAGTATATATACACTTTAAGCACACTGCAATTTCAACTTCCTCTCCAATCCAACTTCTCAAATAGAAGGAAGGAGCATTAAAACCAGTCCTTTCTTTCCTAGTTATACCCATTCCTCTCCATTCTCAAAATACTTTAGCTGTGAAAGCACCTAGTGTTCATAAGCTTCCAGACAAAGCTTTCAGACCATAACTCCAAGCCTAACAGTAGTGCAGAAATTAGATTTTGTTGTTAATTTCATATTTATTTTTCACGCAGAATTTGGCCTATGGTTTTATATTAGCACTCAAGCCATGTGGTATTATAATTCATACTACACTACAAAACATTCACCGCTTCAGCTAGGATTTGAAGCAAAGCTAGATATAACTACACTGTACGTTTCTACTTGAGTTAAAGTGAAAAACACAAACTTGACTTTCGCGAAAAGTGCGTGAACCCTTCTATATCAAACCACAATGTATCAGCATGAGCACTCAAAAGGGAATCTGTTATATCCTAGGAAACTCAGAAGCTGGAAAAATGCTGTTCTGATTGCAAGATCTTTGATGTGTGTTAAACCAGAAATAACTGGGGAAAAAAAAATAGATTAAAAAAAGTAATTTCATAGGAATTTCATATACCACCATGAATTTTGGTCTGAAATGAGAAGTGAAAGCTTTAAAGAACAGTTGTGAAAAATAGTTACACATTGCATGAGTGCTAATGCTTTTCTTTATTATTTGAGCTTTAAGTCCCTAAATTGTAGTCTGCGTATAACAAACATTAATTGTCTACATCTTTCCTATCACAAGACCTTATGGCCAGTGAGGATACAGTAAGATCCAAGATTCCTAACAGTACTCTTAACTGTAGGACAACAGACCATACATACTCCCCAGTTACTTATAGGCTCCCAATTTGTGCACCTACTCTCTGCCTTTACTACCTATTTTTGGGCATGGGTCTTAGCAGAAAGTGTCAAGAGCCACTTTGTCACTGAGCCAGTGTTACCTTTGGAGAACTACAAGGGAAAGTCTTTTTCCAAGGCATACTCTGGGAGGGTTTTTCACCTTGTTTTAAACAGATAAAGCAGATACTAGTTAGGAAGTTGATCACCGGAGTCTGCCTTTTAACTAGGAACCTCATGGCAAAGTCAGAGCTGCCAACGTCTCATGGGAATTATTCTGGATGTGTAAAAGCCTCTGTAAAAGGACCCTAGTTACTTTGCATGATTTGCTTCCTTTACCATTCTATCAGCTTTTCCACTAGTCATGAGATGAAAGGGCTTTCACAGCAAAAAGAGTTTATTTTGCTTTCATTACATCTGTAACAGAACATAAACTTTTTGGGAAATTGTATGGGTCAGCATCTAGCACTGCCATCTCCCAGTCCATACAAATCGTATTGCCACAGCAATACAATTCAGTGCTACGGTTCCCAAATTCAAAATCTTAATTTCACTGTTAGATTACTTCCACTATATATTTCAGTTTTCTGATGCCTTTGTGCATTCAGGCATGCAGTGACAGCATTCACACAGTTGAACAATGCATTTTGTGGATATGCTTCTTTCTTGGCTGTATGTAGTGGTGTGTTACTATAGAAACTGGTAAAGAAAATTACTTACTCATATACACCTTATCTGATGTGTCTCTAGTGACTACTTCTTTAAATCTTGGTGCAGCTAAGACACTTGGAGCCTTGGCTCTTTCTATTCTAAAGAAGCAAAGTGGAAAGCAGAGAAAATTTCGCAGAGTTAGGCCTCTGTGATGGAGTCAATTCTTCTCTGCTTGTTCCTAAGTCTCAGCTCTAGCTTCTTTTCTTCCCCCTCCAACACCCTTCTACAGTCTTGCTTTTTATCTAGTTTGGTCTCTTCAAAAACTATTTAGAATCAAATGGACTCATAAGGAATTGTGTTTTTACAACAAGAAAGCAGAGAGGCTTCAAAAAGGTGCAGTAATAGCAGGTCCGCAGGTATTCACTTGAAAAACTTTAAACTAGATTTTGTGCGTGTGTGTGCACATATCCACTAGTGTTAGAGCAGACCACAGATTTGGATATTTTTCATGCTTAGCTCTCATAGATTAAGAATTTCTGTCCTGAAGCTATTATAGTCTGAGACAGAGATAGGTCAAAACTGAAAGCTACAGCACAGATGAAATAACTACCTGAGGATTACACACCTGGTTATAAACAGAATTAAAACCACACATTCAGACAGTTCTAATTTGTAGTCAGAGTTCTTTCCACTACACTACACTAAATAAGAGATGACATATCCCACTGACTTTATTAGGCATTAGTCACATTTCAAAATGAAAATCAGTTTAATACAAGTAGAAAAGGGACAAGCAAGTAGCAATAGGCCAGTATTAACAATAGATCAGAAAACATGATAAAGTAAAGGTTTAAAACTAAAACCAACCCAATCTTATTTAACACTGAGCTCCACAGCATAACCATTTCTCAGTAACAAAAATTTCATAGTACTGAAGTGTAGGACCTTAACGACTTACCAAAATAGTCTTTCAGTTGGTTTATTACGGCGTTCTTTTGATAGCTGCCACATTCTCATCCTCTGTACAGTCAAGTCTTGACTTTCTACCTTGGATGAAGTAACAAGCCTAAACTACTAGAGTCTTAAAAATAAAAAACCAAGACAACATGAAATTCAAACTGTACCCATCCCACACTTTTGTACTCTCCCTAAAAAAATACTTTTTTTTTTTTCCCCAGCTGCCTCTGAGTGTTACTAGACCAAAACCCCCCAGTACTAATGATAATAACTGCCTTTTCCACCCACATTTTTAAAGTCTGGTACTTATTTTATTACCTGGTAATTAAATCAGTCACAGGTGAAACAGTTCTTAAAGTTCTCAGTGTCTTAAAGGGGTCAGAATACCTTATATTCCACATAGACATTTATGACAAAGTATAAAAGAAAATAAAAAAATAAAAAAGGAAAGATTAAAATGACTGAAGTAATTTAAAGCAGAATCTGTATCTAGCTGGCTTTGCTAACAGGAGTGCACACCTGTGTTACGCAGCACCATAGAGGTAGATGCATGCCAATTCCTCTAAAATGGTGCTCTGCGTAATGCGAGGTTGCTTGAACCAGTGCTGCATGTAAATGTAATTATGCTCACCAATAGTTCAGCTTGCACTGAGTTGCTATATGCAGGATTTTTGCCGAATGAAATTTAATTCTTGAGCTATTTTACATTTGCCATGAAATGAGGTGAATTCGAGGAACTGTGCTGATTATTAGTGCTTTTCCAATACATGAAAAATCTTTGAGATCAATTCCCTTTACTTTTATATTAGGGTGGTTTTTTTCAATCTGAAACCATGATTTAAGACACTGCTCATTCTCTTATATGTGTGTTTTTTTCTAAAGCAATAACATTCATAGTATTTTTATAGTTATTATAACATAAAACATTATAAAAAAAATGATACCAAACAACCAAGGAATTACTTTGTTGTCTGCTGAATTGTTTCACTCTGAGTACGCAGTAGCTTTTGAGATATTTATGTGATAGGGAATAAATTCCTGCCCTCTTGTTCCATAAAAGATGAGGACAATTTATAGGGAGGTAAGGAAACATGTATAACATGTAACCATGAAAAAAATTCTCAAGCTTAAAGATTATCACCATGCAAAGACTAAGCTGACCATCATTTTGGACAGATCAAGCTTTACGACAGCATGTCATGTGGAGAAATTTCCTTTGCTTGCACTTTGTATAACCTGTGCAAATTTCAAAGCAAGTTCTTCTTCCTTGCATTGCATCTAATTTGATGTTCCTTTAGCTTCATTGAGTAGAAAGCTGATAATATAGTAACTTAAATTCACAGAAAAATAAGCACGCTATATAGATGGACTGGTATAACATCGTTATGAATTAAAATTAATCTTCTACTAATATAATAATAATAAAAGTAAAATAACCTGTTAAGTAATCTTCACATTCCTGCAAGACACTCAAGTGCTAGAAAAAATTACTAGGTACACCACTGAAATGAAGCAGCTATCGAACAGTGTACAGTAAGAGTAAGAAACAGAGTAGAACATATATTTTAACAGTATTACTGACAGTCTAGTAGACATACAAGTAATGCAAAATGAGCTACAGCCATTTTTAGATGCAAAATTGGATGCCAAGCTGAGGCTCTCAAAGTTGGGACTCAAACCATATATTGCTGGTAATGCAAAAACAAAACAAAACAAAAACCCAACAAACAGACAAACAATCCCAATCAAACCAAATAAACCTGCTGGACTAAGAATGGAGCCCATAGGAATTATTTATATTCAGGAATAAACTGAAGTAGAACTTCACTGGCCAATAGACTATCAGGATCAGCAATCGCTTTAATCTTCATACTTCTTTTATTAATAGAACACTATTAGTTATGACAAATATTTTATAGCCTTACAAATGTGATAATTTGCTTATATCTTCTATATTTGAATCAAACTAATATTAACGATTTTGGCCTTTGAAGGTTAAGACACTCATTTAGATATGCTACAGGGAAAATGAAACAGACTGTTTTATAACATCCTTGCTTAAAACACTCTGTTGGACAATACACAAACATACACATAATATAAGCAAAAGAATACAGCAGAACAAGAAGATGCAGAAAAGTGAAGAATAAAATTAGGCGTAATTGTAACTATGGAAATTACTATTTTTGTGCTCATACCAAGTGGAAAGTGGAGTAGAGAACTGAGAAATATTGTGGATGCAAAATTACTCTGTTAATTAGGGAACAGTGTAATAAGGAATTTGCAACATGCCAAGGCAGAATCGAAACATTTTTTCTTACTGCAACACAATAAAATTTTTGTATATACACTTCTGAGTGTTTAAAAGTTCTGAAGAGGTGTTTGTACTTAATTATTAGCACAGTACCAAATAGCTTCATTCTACAATTCTCATCAAGTGATGCAAGAATCGAGGGGAAAAAAATAATGTCTTTTGATTGTGACAGACTACTAACAGCACTAAGTCAAAAAAGTATTTGGGTTTACTAAAGTTCAACATATATTTCTTCAAGAAATGTACAAATAAAAGTCAAAGAAATGTAAGAAATTTCAAAGAAAAAAACCCCACAGGCTCATCAGAATAACATAGGCTTTTTATTAACCAGTTCTCTTTTGGCAGAAAGGAAAGGAAAAGTGTAAGAGCCCTTTATGTTCACTTCAAATACGGAAATATCTGAATGTGCACCTCTACAGTAACGTTTAAAATTAAAATTCCATTAAAATATTTAAAAATAACATTTTATTTTTTCCATCAAAAAAACAAATGCTCATCAAATAATACCAACAGAACACCACAGTACTGTTGTATGAACTGCCATAACTCTTTCAAGTAACTTACAGAAATCATATCCTCAGTAAAAAAACTGTTTAAAAAACCAACAGAATGCTGTCTGATATCTTTCAGAGACAACTGTTTGTATCCACAGGCTATGTATTTTTATCACAGCAAAAAAACTGAATTTGAAACAGTCAGGTTCTTATTGCACACAACTTACAAACCCTCAAAACAATTTAAAAAAGAATATAAAACAAACAACATGGGTACTGTGATACTAAAATCAAAGGTCAGAGTTGTGCCTTGAACATTTTTAAATATTAAACAGTATTTGCCTATTAAATAAGGATAAGAACTCATCCATGGCTTTGTAGAGTAAAACCACTAAAATCACCAATGAACTTGTCTGGTCAGAACTTACACATATCTTACAGCTTTTTTTTCAGAACACAACTGAAAGTTATGTACCTTGGGGCAAATATCTTCACTATTGTAAAGTCTGGTCCGAGATGATTTTTAAGTTGCCTTTTTAAGTATGTTATCTCTTAGGAAAAGTATTCTCATTGCTTTTTTTTTGAAAAAAACAAACCAAAACAAAACAAAATGTTACCATCTACATCACCCAAGTGAATTCCTGAACTTTAGTATGTTCAGTTAAAAAGCTTTCCATTGCCTCATGTACAACTGTACTCTTTTCAATAATCTTAAACAGTGCATTATTTATACTTAATCTTCAAGTTAATATTTACCACCTTCGCTCATCTTTGTTGCTCATTTAAAGACTCTAATTCAAGTAATCTGCATATTACTATTTTTAAAAATTGTTTCCAATAGTGTACAACAACTGGCCTTGCAGTGTACTCTTACTGAAATTAATTGATGTTTAGCAAAATATATAACAAAAATCAAAGTCTTATTAGTCCTAAAATTTTTATAGTGGTCAGTAGCTTTAAAAAAATACCATCACAAACAGAAAGATGATCAGGTATACTGTCCTACTTAAATACATACAGTGGAACAACAACAACAAAAAAAAGCCTAAAGCTGTCTAATGGCCATTGGCAGTATTAAAAAACACATAGAATTTTAAAAAATACTCAGAGCTCACCTAATTTTAATTCTCCCCAATTCTGTTTGAATTTCACATAGGTCAAACTGTTTGTGGAGATATCTGCATAAAACTTTTCTCACAAGAACCGTGGTCCTTCATTGGAAAGGAAAACCCAAGCCCTGACTCTATTAACTAAATGTGACTCTAATGTAGGGTCTCAGTCATGACTCTCTTCGTGACTCTCTCATATGAGCATGAGTATGCTCATATGTAGTGTAAGGGCATTACCAGGGCTGCATGAAACACAATTGTACAAACTTATTTCAGATAGTTAGAAATGACTACACAAAGCACTAGGCTTTAGGGATACAATCTTTTTCCTTTTTTTTTTTTCTTTTTTTTTGGTCTGGATTACAATGCCATTGTGTTGTTCTGCTTACACTTATCCTTCAGATACAGTTAACACCCTGGTAATAAAAAGATGTAAATTCACTCAGGTGCTTTTTAATCAAAATATCAAAGTACTTGTATCCATACTTTGTGGCGTCATGTAATCATTTTACCTCATTTCTTGTTATTCCAAGAGATATATTTTATAAATATTGCTTCTGTGTATTTTTCTGGAACGGGAGAAAAACCTATCAATCTGTCACCCTTTACCCTTCCATTAGATTCTTCCCAGTTACAAAACATCTGCTCTCCACTTACACAGATTTTTATACACTGTTGATCCTCTTGCATCAGATGCATCACTGCTTAAGGACTTTGATTGCTCGTATTCTCCTTGTAATACTGATCATCATCCCTACGCACAATCTGTAGAGTATGTACAGGAACATTTTTTTTTTTTCCCACACTCTTAACCATGGGAAACAAATTGATTTCTTTTCTAAAAAAAATAATGGTTGGAAACACAAAGCCTGGTGGTATAGCTGGGCAGGAAGGCTGTTTCTTATCTTTTCTACTTCTCTGGGGGTTTTGAAGAGTATTTATATGTAGATATAAAAAAAAATACTTGTTTATACATCACACCTTTCAAACAATAAATATAAAAGAAATTGTTTACATTAGAAAAAAATATTATTTGTTTGTTACCTTTTCAAAGAATCAGGATTTTATTGTTTTACTTTAATGGGACTGTCCACATGCTTAAAGTTAAGCAGACAATTCCAAATCCTCCTGAAATCAAGTTTAACTAAGAAAAAGAATACAAGCTGATTTGTATTTCTTATCAAGCCCTCATATAAAGTGCATTGACATAATGGAAAAAATAAAAATAAATTAAAATTCTACTACTACTGTTGATATCCATATCAATTTAAAAATTACCCTATTAGGGATTTTTCAATGTGATAAAAGCAGGCTCACATCAGCAATGTACTTGTTTATATAGGTACTTAAGTAAGTTTGAGAGTCTTTTTCGGTCGATGTAAATCAGCGATAACCAAAACTCACTGATAGAGTTGGAGCCTTCAGTTAAATTCCTGTGAATGTATCACTGTAGCAGTAGCATAACAGTTCTGGGAGAAAATTTTAAACAGTTTAATGACCAGATGTTAAAAAAAAAATCCAGTGGAGTCTTCTTAAAAAAGCAATGACACTGTGGTGCAACCCATCTATGCTAGCCCACACTGAAACGGAATGTTTCTGAAATCCAGAGAGACACAGCAAGGGTCACAATACAAAATATAAGGGGATATAATCTGTGTACTAGAAAAATCTTCTTAGTGGAGTATTTTCTGCTCTATAACCTCTATATGGATTTGCAAAACCAACAGACATGACACTTGCCACATCCATCAATTCTCAGAAATGCTTTATAGTTAATGTCAACCAGTATACGTTTTCCATCCCCAGGAATCATACAATAAACTTCAAGTAAGTTAGTGGCTGCCCTGCTTTCACAGAACCAGGATTACTTCTGAAGAAATTCTCAACAGTCTTCCCTGTGTATTTCAAGTACAGGACTGAGGGCAAAACCCCTCATAACTAATGTAATGATTTGCTGGTAATACAGGTAACAAAAACAGCAAGTCAAAAAATATTTCACAGGTTTAAAAAAAGTGACAGCTGTGTCTACTGAGAACCTCAGATTTACAGGGAAACTATGCTGATAAAAAAATACTTTTTTTTTTCTCTTATTTAGATACAGAAGGATATTTGAAGTATATTTTTTTAAAAAAAAAATTAACCACAAAACATTTCCAAAATATTACAATAAGTGCCTTTAACTTCACAATAACTGAAGATCCTTGAAGACAGAGATAAACCTAGACTCAAATCCCCTAGACTGAAAATACATTGCAAATCTCCAGCTCCTCAGAGAGGACAGATATCTAATGTCTTTTATGCTATAAGGAGTCACTATCATATGCACCGCAGTGGATGTAGTCACAACAGACAGCTCATCAGTGAGGAAGCAAGATCTAAACAGACAGAGTTTACTGGGTTAAAAACCGCACATGGAATTTTATCTTTAAAAAAATAAATATCAGCAAGATGTGTTCTGCAGCTGCTGAAATGTCCAAATCATCTTAGAAGTGTCTTACACAGGACAAGTTAAAGTAAACTCTGTTTAAAGGTAGTCACAGCCTGCATGATTTGAATATGTTCTCCAGAGAGATCTCTGCCAACTTCTTGCCAATCAGAGAACACTAAAATACATCTGGAAATGACACTGTCTGTGTCTCTCAGCTGAAAGAAGACCTCCACTTTTACTTTCAACGTACTTTCTCACTCTGTATTGCTTAATTCATTTGGAACAAGATGCAAACAGCAAATTATCCTCCAGAAAAAAAATCATCAGTAGCAAGAGTGGAAGAGGCCATAGGACATACTTCACTGATGTGCTCAGATACAGAATTTACGGTTTTGAACCATTACAAATGTCTGTAAGAGGACTCCCCTGGATTTTTTGCTCCAGGTATTTATTTCAAAGTTTTGTTAGAAGTCACTGTTACTCTACTGGACCTCTTTTATGACCTAAATAGATGCACAAAGAGTTTCGCAGGGAATTCTTCTTTTAATTTTAGAGATGAACGGGGAAAAAAAAGTACATTCACTATAAATCATGAACCAGCATTTTTGCTAGGTCAAGTTTTTGCTTGTCTTTTCTGTAAAGCAGAAAGATTTCCGAATTGAGAGGTCTCCTATGTGTAAATTAAGACTAGTGAGATTGAAGGCCACAGCCCCAATCACTGGATAACTCAGTATAGTCTAATCGCAGTCAGTGTTACACCAATTAAACCAGTGGAGACATGGCATGACAAGTATGGCATATATTTTTATTAGTTTGGAGAGTATGCTGTGTATTTGACAGTATCAAGTGAATCCGCAGGGACAAAAATCACTAATTCCAAACTGGCTTTTAGGAAAGAGAAACCCTTCAATTTTTAGGTAGTGACCATGATGGACTTGCAGGACAAACATGAATATCTTCTGTAAGCTTTCAAATGCTTATCCAAACCTCATAGTCTGGATATACTCTTTCAAAATTTTCAGAAAAGAAGACATGTAAAGAAAGCCCTTCTAAAATTTACACGAATGTGTGTATTTTGGAATGAAAAGCAATAACGTTAAATAGAACTGTCTGGATTGAAGAAAGGAATCTATTCTGGCTCTTTCATTTCATGTATAGAGGGTCAGCCTGTCTTGCAAATGTGGCAGAAATTTAGGTTGCAGGATCCTTTCAGATGCTGCTAAATAACCTAAACAGAGGAGAGGTTTGTGGTAAGACTTCTACCTCTGGTATGTGTAAGCAGACAGCTTGCACTTCATCCACGTGCACAAGGTATACAAAAGAAAAACTTTCCACAGCTCTAGAAGCCAAATACATGATGATCTTTGAGGTCCCTTCCAACCTCTAACATTCTGTGATTCTGTGATTCTGTGAACAGTACTGGACAAGTGTTTTCCTTCTATGTTCATAATTTATGACGAGGGTTGGCCCTAGCATGTTACTGTATCTTACAAACACATCCTGTAGAAGCACTCTAGTAAGGGAATTAAGCGTTAAGTCTAGAGCTGATATGCCATTTCAGACGTGGTGCTAAAAAATATTTAGAGCACAGACCTAATGTTTCTTTTGCCAAGCGACTGCTTCAAAAAATGGGACCTTGCTTCAAATGGAAACAGCTTTTGTTTGGGGATTCCCTCCTCTTTTAAATGCATTCTATCACACCAAAAGATATGAAAACAACAAGAAGCAACTTTCAGTAGAAATTTTACAGTTATGCTTTGTTGTACAGAAACATATTTTAAAAAAAGGAAAAAAGGTGTATCTGTGGAAAAAAATAAGTGTCTTTTCCCCCTGGTGTCAATGTCTTTGGATATGTACAGCCTTGGAGAAATGTATAAATCATTTTATACATGGAACTCTTAAAAAACTAGAGATTTTTAGTACAAAGGAATCAATTCACTGCAAGAATGTCCACATGCTGTTGCTTTATGATTTACATATACACAAGAGGATCAAACAAAGGACCTCTGTTTTACAGTTACTGCTGTACTGTACATTATCATGTGCCTAAAACCCTTCTCTGGGTAAGATTTACACTTAGTATTACAAATAACATAACAATGCGGAAAATACTGATACAAAACAGCTTCAGGATGACATTTTAAAAACATCCTTCGCTTTAATTGAACTGTTTTCTCCAGTTTTGTGGGGGTTTTTTAAAAGTTTCAGCCTTAAAAAAGATTCTCCAAGAAAATAGTAGCATTTAAAATGTATTTTTTAAATGTATAGATGGATTTCTTTAATAAAGTGTAATCCAAAAGTCCATTTCTCCAGGAAAAAAAACAACTGTAGATATAGTACATAAGTTAGAATTTAAGAGTGGTCGGGCTTTTTTGTTTGTTTAATGTAGTATAGTACATTGTATATATAGTACACTGTACTATAGAACATAGTATAGTACAATGGAAAAAAATCCTTGATTACAGTGTATGCTAATTTATTTACAGATCTTAAATATCATACATCAACTCTTGAGATAAGCAAGACTAAAATATATTGTTTAGTAAGAACCAACTGTCCTTTGATCCTACCGTGACTTTAAGAGATTGCTTAGATGAAAATTCGATTCTGAGTAGTGAAATCTTATTACTACTAATTTTAACTTTTTTTGGTAGACATTAAACTCTTGAGTTTCAGTGCAGGACTCTGAGTCTCAAATACCCATAGTCAATTCAGTCAAGCTGCATTTGCAGTTTTTGCATATTCTCTTTTGGCGGCAGCAATGCACACACAAGAACAAAGAAGTTTGGCAAATGTTTGTCTTGATTTTCATGAATGTAGCTCTGGATACCCAAACTCACCACTACACAATATTTAGACAAAACCTCTCTTCGATATCAGATAATGTCATAAGGCTTGTTCTAACCAAATTAAAACCCCAATGAATAGAATGTATTGAGTTTAGGCTGCTGAAATTGCTTTGCAGAATATCTGCCAAGCTCATAGTCCATTTTTTTTTAATCTAAACAATCCTTGTAATAATCCAAATATTACGCAGTTGAACAGATACATTTAGTTGTATCATTAATTAATTTTATATGCCCAGTGTGACTTATCTTTTAAAACTTACAGCATTTTTAGTGGCCACAGAATTTTCATTTTTCATGATATGCTACTTCAGTTAAGTCACACTGGTTTGTTTCTTTATGTAAGAATTTGCTGCAGCCTTGTCTTCTGTTTTAATCACTAGTTAAAGAGAGAGGTGATTTGTCTCAGATCTGCTTCAATCATACTTAAATGTGCCAGATTATTTATAAATTACTAACTATATGTTCTACTATCATTCAGCCAGATTACCCTCCATCAGAGAGGTTGTAAACTAAGTGCTATGTTTGGTATATGCCACATGTTTAGAGTAACTTGACTGAGATGCCTTTTTTCAAGCCCTTTGGAAGGGGAAAACAGGATACTTTGCTACTGTCAAGTCTACAAGTTCTATAGTGTGATCAAATGATTTCATATTCCCATAAGAGCAGCATGCTGCATGGCAGGTAGCATTAGATTCATCTCACTTGTGTGTAATATGTCAAGGCGAACAAACTCAATGAGTAGGTATAGACCAGGTCATTAAGTGCAGATAATACAGCCTACAAGAAATTATGACTCGGACTAGATAATAAGACAATTTCTCTTACTTTAGTTTTTCACCCATTTTTTTTGTTTGAGAAATGAAACGAAATTATATGATGCATGACATAGCATAGAATGTCATGTTGTATGACACAGTGTCTGTAAAGCACAAACATCACCACAACTTGACATGTCCTCAAAGAACAAAAACACTAGAACAAATGTAGTTAAATAAAGGTGAGGAGAGGGAAGGGAAGGTTGAGCAACAAAGCTGACATCCTCAGTCTGGGATGCAATTAGTGACTTAAATACCTGGTGAGCCTCTGTAAACCCCACTGTTAAAGGAAAATCAGTCAGTTCCTCTATTTGTGACATGAGGCATTCATAAAGTACATACAGCAGGAAGCGGTAACACATGTCTATATGTGACCAAATTTCATTGTATTAAAAATAAAAAGTGTAAAAAGAGGGTCCTCAAAGATTTCTGATTCCTTATTTCCCTAGTCTCTATGAAATTCAAGAGGGTTTACTAATTACTTATCTATTTATTCCTCACATCTACTTCAACAGTAACATTATTAAACATACACAGAATTATTTAAGATCACCTTCTAGAACTTCAAGGAATGATAGTGGCTTATAGAGGGAAAAAAAAAATAAAGTATTTAGCCAATATTGGACTAGCAAGGCCAGCCAAAGGATTCCATTTATCATACCCATGGTGACTTTTACATGACAAATCCATCTAGTTACTTAAGAATCTAGTTTATTCTTTTGCCACATCCCCAGATGGGAAAGTATGGAACCTACAGACAATGTTATTTTTTTTTATTTTTTTCAAGTGAAAGTAGCAGCAGATGAAAACTGAAGACTGAGCTCTGGGTGAGCTAATGTTCCTCTTTAATCAACTCTCCTTCAATGGCAAGAATACAAGCACCTTGTTACCCATCTTGTTGACCTAAAGTCTGTAGCTCTGCTGTGTGTAAATTGTGGTGGAGGAAAACATTTTTTCTGCTGTACATGTGCAAAGAGATGGGTCCCCTCGGAGGCTGTCCGAGTCTCCCTGTGAAAGTGGTATGCTGGCGAGGTACAGCAGTTTGGTCTTTTGGAGCTCCTGAGAACACTGGGTAGCTGTCTGCCTTGGATGCTGGCTTTGCTGTACTTGGTGCCGTGGTGGTCAACCCATTCTGGGTGACCTCTGAATTAAGGGTTTCGTATGTGCCCCTAGTTTGCTTGATGGCTTCCACGATCTCCTTCTCTTTTAGGAGGTTGCTCAGACACAAATTAGACAGCTGACAGCTCTTGCTTTCATAGGCCGTTGCCTGGTTGCTCGATGAGTATCTAAAAGGGTCCTCGGTGGGAGTATGTGCTGACTTTCTGTCCCTTGTGCTGAGATTTTGGCTCACCGTTCTGTTTGGATATGTAGCCTGCGGACACAAAACAAAGACAAAGTGTTAGTAATAGAACATGGTAGGAAAGTGGCGTAGAGAATACAAACCACTCCTCTGTACAGCACATGGGGCTGGCAGATTGAAATGAAGGATGAATCTCAAACACTGGAGGAACTCCCAAAGCACTGCTAGCATAAAATAGAAGTACTCTTCACTCATATTTAACAGAATTAATACTGAAAAATACTTGTTATAGGTAATGAATTAGACATTTTCTTTAAAAAATAGTTAAAAGATTTTTCTTTCAGAACATAATAAATAGATAAAAAAGTTCCATGAATTGTAAACAGATTTTCAAAAACATGTCATATGATGAAAAACTAAGAATTTTGATTGCAGAGTTCAATCCTTACTACTCTCAAATACTTACAAAATCTGAAGAACATCTTTTGTGAGTATTTTCATGCCTCAATTAAGCTCAGAACATGCTCAGTTTTCACTGTCCCTTGAATCTAGGTGCTTTGTTGTGTACTTACAGTTAAATACGTGCCGAAATGCCCTGCCAGAGCAGAGCAATCATTTTATTTCAGCTGCCCAGAAAAAAATACAGCGTAAGAAGGATTCCAGCATGTTAGCAACTTCTGATGCTGTGTAAGCATGCATGCATTTGTAGTTGTTTAAATAAGGGGAATTTATCTGTATGTGACAAGCCAGATCTGAAGATTTCCAGCATGTGCTTAGTGCGATGCTTCATTTTGTCCTCCACAGAACACCTCGCCAGAGAGGAGATAAATGATGGGGCTGTGGGACCTTCTCTCACACATTCAAAAAATGCACTCTCAAAGTACAAAATAAAACAAAATGTTGATGGGAGAATGTTAATACAGTCAATACAGGATTCTGCCTGTTCCATGACTGACTGTACTAGGAAGTTTCTAGAATTGATGCCCAGGAACTCAGCTCACAAGGAAATGTGCTTGTGGCTGAGGAATGGCACCAGCCAAGCTGTGAATGTTCAGAAATCTGGTCCCTCTCTAGGGACTGAACACTGGCTTTGAGCCTATATGGCTGTGAGAAAGCTTCAACTCTTTTTATATTGTTACAAAATGTGTACAACACAAATTTGCCCAGTAAGAATCAAATACCTGAAATCTCTCAAAAGCTGCTGACATAACCTACTTAAACTCTACTGTCCTTCCTCATCTAATATTTTGTATGCGAAAAGAAAAAAGGGGTGTGTGCGTTCCATTAACTTCTCCAGATGTATATCCATACAACGTTTGAAGGAAATCTTTAACTTACACTGCAGTTAGTTCACTGCTGATTTATTTTCTTTTTTAGCTAGTCCAGTAATAGTACCTAAGCTGCAGCTATGTGAAGAAGAATTCTAGTAATACCATCAATTGCACTGTATTTTAAAAGTTACTTTGGAATACACGTTTGCCCTTGTTTTATCACTGTCACGCTTTCCCAGGTACTGACTGGCTAAAGCACCTAGTTCATTTGCAAAAAAAGCGCCCAGTTTTACTCTGTGCGGTTTTTCTTTAACAGAACTCTGAAAGGACATAGTAGCAGCTTCTTGACATTTACATTGCTATATGGGGTCTGACCTTGCAGAACCAAGAGAGAAAAACACTCCCAAGCCTTACAACAATACTTTGCCAAAAAATTTTCAGGATGTTTCCATGATTTCATAGAAAACTTATATGTATTGGTTCAGGATAAAGTGTATCTCTTCACATGCATTTCTGTTATCAGCAACACAAGAATGATACAGTCAATAGCCACACTTTTTTTTTTTAGCATAGGCAGGCTAAGGGTCATGCTTCTACACAGATTCACACACAGGTTTGGATACAAGCATTGCAGAGCATTTTCAGCATCAGAGATGGCATATTCAAGAATTATTAGTGCTGGTTTAACATTTTTCCCCATTTAAGCCAGTGCTGATTGCAGCCAGATGCAGAAATGGGAGTAGAACACTTCCAGAAAATATCACTTAAGTTTTTATGCCTACAGCAAGTAGATGTTGAGATGAAATTCAATTCCTAGGGAATCATTCTTGGGGAGACCTGTCTGTAAGTTAAACTTACACTTTTTTTCCCCTTAACCTGTTTATTTCTATGCCAGTAAAGAAAACCTTCCTACTGGGGCAAGAGTCAAATATAACGGTCTAACAAAAATCCCTGTATTTGTTGTAAGGGAGTGTTTAAGTTACCATATGTCATGCTTTGACAACCTAATGATTACTGTCATAGAATGGGGATGAACTTTATGTTGGGACATCCAGTCTATTCTACATTTCTAGTTAACATCAGTTTATCTTTGTTGTTCTTGACCTTTTTTTTTTTCTTAACCAGCTGTTAAGAGTCTTCACTGATGTAATCTGACTCCTCAGCTAACCTTTTCCATTACATTTCCTTAACTTTTAGGAACGGTCTTCCTGATATCTGACTGCAAGTCTACTCCTTCTATCTATCTCTACCATGGAAACGAAGGAAGAAAGAATAGCTGTTTGATCTTTGAATACCTGTTTACGTCTTTGAAAAATGCTGTCAAACTATCCCTTAGTCTTTTCTGCTCTAGAATAAAAAATAACACATTAATCTTTTGTGATAGGACTCATCTTCTAGACTGAGTCATTCACACTTATCTTCTCCATAGGTTTTTCTCAGTAATTCCACATTTTTTCCTGAAGTATATGGCCCAAGAGTGCAGTACTTAAGGTAATACCCCACCACTGTGAAGCAGAAGCATTGTTGATCCTATGAAGGACCTCTTCACCTGCTTCTTTTTAATTCACTCCGGTATGAGGTTAGTAATTTTATTTTGCAGCAGCATGAAATTGTTTACTCATGTTCATTTGGCTGTCCACAATAGTTGCAAGATTTTTTCCTACACAATTACTACTAAGTTGTTCAATTTATGATTGGCACATAGACATTTACCTCTGCTGAATTTCACAATTATTCCTCTGATCTTTTCTGTAATGTATCAAGATCATTCTGAATTCCAGTTTTCAGAGAATCACAGAATCTCTTTGGTTGGAAGAGACCTTTCAGTTCATTGAGTCCAACCCTTAATGTAGCACTGCCAGGTCACCACTAAACCATGTCCCTTAGCACCAGATCAACACATTTAATTATCTCCAGGGATGATGATTCCACCACTGCCCTGGGAAGCCAGTTTCAATGCCCAATGACCCTTTCAGTGAAGAACTTCCTAATGTCTAACCTAAACTTGCAGCCCTTTCCTTTAGTCCTATCACTTGCTACTAGGGAGAAAAGGCTGAGCCTCTCCTCTCCCCAACTGCCTTTCAGGTAGCTGAAATCCATTAACCTGTTTTCCATCCCTCCCAACTTCATGTAAACTATAAATTTAGTAAGAATATTCTCTAGTCCATTGCCTAGGTTGTAAATGAATACTATTGAACATTACAAAACTCAGTTTAACTATTGTATTCTGATTTATACATTGAGCTATTGGTAATCTGCGAGGAGAGTTTTCCATTTTACTCTATAATTTTTCATTTAGTCTGTATAGTATGTTTATAAAACAGTATCAAAAGCCTTATTAAAAGCAAGAAAACTGACATCTACAGCTTTTCTTCCAGCCAGAAGGTCTGATATTGTGCTATTGGAAGAAATTAGATTGGTTTGGCAATTGATTTGTAATACACATTGGCTCTTGTTTATCTTGTGGGGTTTTTTTCCTATGTGTTTAAAGTTCATTTGATTATTTATCTCAAGTTTTTGTCTGAGAATTAAAATTAAACTAATGGAAAACATTATAACATATTTAAGACAAATCATAAACTTCCCCCAACACTCAAAAATAGACACTGATACAGCACTCTGATCAGTACAGAATTGTTTTAATAAAAAAGCCCCAGAGCTTTTTGTGGTGGTATACGTTGTTGACATTCTATGATTCTATGATTCTATGATTTTAATAGATACTCTCCCAAAAAAAAAGCACAATACTATCATTGTCATCTATGACAAATTACTGAAGAATAGTTTCTGCTCTGGAAAAGCCAGAACAGTGGTCAGATGGGAGTCAAAATCAACAAGAAATCACCTCCCCACCCTTCCAGATAATATTATTCTCCCCTCAAAATACTGTCAATAAAAAGTTCAAAGCTGTTTTGAATTTCATGAGAGTTATATTTTTACATAATTCAAACATTTTAGTAAAAATCATAATACACAGAATTAAAAAGAATTGTATATTGTTGTTCATTTGCTGAATTCAGATACTTGAAAGATAATAGTCCAGCTGAGTTTTCTTGCTGGTCCATTTTACAGTTATTTAGGATCCTCACGATCTGGTCAGAATAAGAAAAATATCCCAGAACGAAATGCACAAAAGCCAAAACCACACATGCAGCACCAACACGAAAAGTAGTTGGGACAACCTCGAACTTGCATTTTTAATCTACTTATCTTTCTGTAAATGTTTCACGCAAAACTTGCTGCGGCAGACTTTCAGGTACCAACTGCATTCTGTGAGCATTAGACGTCAGCAAGCAAAGCCCCAATCCCAACACATCTGTTGGCCAATTTGAAGGCTGGGTCCTTGTCCAAAGCTAAAGGTGGCTTCATGCCAGTCGTGTTCCAGCACAGCCTAGAGCAGCTGCAGGGCTGCTGTAAACTGCTGCTTGGCGGGGCTCCAAGGAGCCGATCTGCCAGCTGGTGGCTGCTGAAGCAAAAAAAATCCATTCATCTCTCCCCCTTTTATTTTTCAGTAACTCAGCTAGAACCAACAACTTCTTTGCCCCAGAAGTCCCCAAATGCCACCCTATGGTCTGCCTAACTGTGGGCCCAGGAAATGGGCTGCCATTAGGATGCAAACATGGCACTGAAATTTCTTTCAAATGCAGCCCATTTTATATATATGAAGAAAAAAAGGCCTCCTTTGTTGTTTCAGGTATGTCTTAAAGTTTAAGAAGTCATTTGGATTTGGATTTTTGATCATATTACACAAAAAGTGCAAGTTTTCTTGCTTAAGTTTATTTCTCAAATAGAAAAATGGATTTCTATTAAAAGCTGATTGGCTGTAAAGTTTTGATAGATTTGTATTATGATCAGTGGTGCTTTAAGGTACATGAATAGGAGAAAGATTTAAATATTTTAGGTTTGATTATTTCACACTGGTGCTAAATACATTAAGACTGAACTTACCATTCTTATATTTTTTTTTCCATAAATTTTTTTGAGAGCTCCTTTTTTGTGATTTCTATTCTGGCAACTTTTTAAAGTAAAAAAAATAAAAAAAAAAACCACAAAAAACCCACCACCTCAATGATCCACTTTAAAGTAATGAAAACTGACTACTGTTACAGCCAGCTCCAGGATGGGACATGTTATTAAAAAAACACTGCAGCCATTCATCACTTTCCATTTTCAAACCCAATGAGTGAAATATGACAAGAGTTAACGACAAGACAATATTGCTGCAGGACATTCGAAAATGGATATTGTTGCTGACTATCTTGTGATAAAATACTGATATAAAATGACAGAAAAAGACATGAATTACAAAAACACCCAAAAAAGGGTGCAGAGTCTTAAGATGCCTGTGCCCAGAGGCATGTGGGAGTCTTAGACGCCTATAATGTAATTCTTCCAAGTAGAGCAACTTTCTTAAATACATCATTCTGACAGCAGGCATAGAGAATAAAACCAAACAAAACACTCTCTCACCAGTGTACCCAGTGCACCCTGACAACCAACAAACAGTGGTGTATTTGAGCAACAAGTTTTTACCACCCCAAAGGATTTTTACTGTTAGAGGTGTTAATGGAAGTGCACCCTAGAGAGAGTGATTATTCTGGCAGAAACCTAAAGACTTTCTGCATTCCCTCAAGTTTACCTAATTATTTTGTGTTTGTGGGTACACAAGGAATGCAACATGCGTTCCCCAGTGTAATATTAACTATATAGCTCAGCATAACTTGTTTTGCCCTTGTCAGGTCTCAGCTGGATTGCAGTGCCTTCTTCAGAACTGCCTCCATTTGCAGCCTAGCCCAGAATTCATAAAATACAAAGCAACATAAAGATGTCTGGAAACAAAACAAGGTTCTGTAGCTCTATATTTCTTCAAAGGATTGGAAGGATGAAGTCCTGCATCACGCTTTTGAGTTTATATCCCTTCAGATGCCTTTCACAGTTCTGACAGTTTATGCAAGTGCAGATCTAATTTACCAAAACACAGGTTAATTCAGTGCTTTGGTGTGCCACATCTGTCACTGTTTTAGCTCCTTAATTTCTACACCTCCTCACTTTTGTGCTTACCAGCTTCCAGCCTAGAGATGATCTGATACAAAACGTAATTCAGCTGCAGCAAGTAATTGTTCTTTATTCAAGTCTCTTAAAAAGCACTCACTCATATTGATTTCAGTAGCACCTGGTCTCTGAGAGTAGCTTTTACAACCCAGATATGTACCTACTGATCAACTGATGCTGCCTTCTGGCAGCAGGCAACACAGGAAAGAAATGAAGTCCAGTGTGTCAAAATAAGGCATGGAATAGTATCAACAGGTTACGTGCAAGAACCAGCTGATGATCAATTTGTAAGCCCTGCCGTCACACGTTAAAAAATCAATGCAGTCAACATGAATCAGAAATATTTCTCTTTCTGCCTTTCAAACATCTTTACTTACTTTTGAAAGCAAAAATTATGACATGATAAAATGCATGCCTCTTCCCCATAGAATCATAGAATGGCCTAGGCTGGAAGGGACCTCAGAGATCATTTAATCCATAATACCCTTCTAACCAACAGGCCAGCTGAATGTAAGTGAACTATAGGGCTGAGCTAATGTCCTAAAAGAATTTTATGGTAGCAGTGATACAGTGCGATAAGCAAGCCACAGAAGGCTTAAGACAGCCATCCTCTCACAGCATAGAATTATCCTTGAAAATTATCATTTATGTAAGTAATAATGCACAGTTAAGGTAAAAAGGTGTAAAAAGATGCAACGCTGTTTTATAAAATAGGAGGAAAACAGTGAAGAGTTTCCCACCAATCTCTAATGGCTTACAGTAAATCACTATTCTGCATTCTCAATGCTGCATTTCAAGGGTTAACTGGAACATTTTTCTCATTAGTAAAGCTAATGGAAAATTTTGTATTTTATAGCTCTTTACCCTGCCTTCCAAACTAAACATTTGGAAGTTTGGAGCTGTTCAGCAGCATTAGTCATAGTCTTCAAAAATGCTACAAAATTCATTTAGATGATACTGAATATGCCTTGTTATACCCTATGGCTTAAAATTCTAAATAACTATAAAAATACTAATGAAAATGAAAAGCTACTAAACAGTGTGGATCTTTCAATGACATGACTACAGAACAGCCAGACATCCTATGTGAGATAAGAAATCTTATTCTACTCAGTTTGCCAATAAAGGTAATTTTCACCAGGTGGACTTTTCTTATTTTGGACCTGGGGACAAAATGGTAAGAAAGATGCAATGGACTTTTATCTCCATTTAAAAAATCTGTTAATCTCTAATCTTGGAAACATGCTACGTTTAGCAAAGACCAGCTCCCCTACCTCCAGCAATTCTCATAATACCTCTCTCTCTTGCTGCCTTTGGCCTCTTTTTTTACTGACCTCCTGTCCCCTTAGCTTCTTTGGGTAGCCACAGCTCTTGTAGTTAATGATGACAATATCTTTGTTAAGATCGTTGTACACAGTCTCCACCTTTGGTTATAAGCAGTAAAATCTACAATAGAGTGCCCAAGACACAGTTACTCATGGACCTTCTAGGCTCTATTGAAGTGGACTGGATTGGCCCCATGTTCGCCCAAAACTTTGGGTGTCCCTATCTCTGTGCAACCCAAGAATCAAGGACCACTTGTGCTGCACTTTTTAGCTGCAGTCACATAGAAAGTCACAGGTGTCTCTGCTTAAGGGCCTCTTTTGCATAACTGGTGTAAAACGAACTGATAGAAAATGGAGAATGGGTCCATGGGAACATCAGGGTCACTTCAAAAGACCACAGTTCATGCAGTGTGAGCAGGGAAGTATGACACAAAGGTCCTAAGAAAACACCAAGGCAGTTTGCTCTGGAATTACAAGCAGAAAAACTGCACAAGTGCTAATTAGTCCTTCCCAAGCAGTGTGCTATTCATCTGACATTTACTGCTATGCTAACACAGGTGTTCTGCCTTTGTAAGCTAAGCTTGTATTTCTGTACAGCATTCGATGTGTCATACAGACATAATAAGTTGTTTGAAGATCTCCACCTTGTGCCTTATTCATTTTTTTTTTCCTTTTTTTCATGACCAGCTACTTGAAGTCATGAAGTCCATTGCTACCTTCAGGCCCGACATATGGTCACCAAAACCTGATTATCACATCTGTAGATCATCTGAATTAAAACTGATCTGTAGGTGTCAATTACCTTTGACAACTAACTTCTACTATACGCATGCTTAGGTTTTACCAAGTTTCTAATTATAGTTATTTGTATTCCTACCATAATGTCACCTAATATGACTTCCTATAATACAAGAAAATCCATACGTAAAATGAAATTCATATGACTATGTATTCCATTAGGCAAGATACAGCTGTCTTAGAAGTAGTAGTCTCAAAAAGATTTAAATATGCAATGTTTGATTGTCTATATATTGTATAGCCCTATACCTGGAACATACTTTTATTAAAAGAAAGAAAAAACATACTGTTCACATTAATTGCATATCAATTCTCATTTAAAAAGTGGAAAAATGCATTAGATGTTATGGTTACATACATCTTACTACGTTTAGGATGAGAACCCTAAAATACCTTAGCATATGAGGCTTTTGCTTTATCATCTGGACACATAGGAATTCAAACCTCTATTGTGTCTCTGTATATTTTTATTATCCTACCTTCTGTGAAGAAAATAATCATATACACCTATTTTCAGGGCTTTCTTGACTCACTTTCAACTAGCGAATGTCACAATTCAGATTTCTAATGAATATGTGCCTTCCCACTGCTTGTTCTTTCGTAAAAAAAACACACACAAACCCCCAGGTGAATTGTACTTAGCCAACACTCACATTTTAACATCACATTCTTTAACAACAACAAAACATGCTTCCATTAAACTGTTTCATAAATTAACACCCTCAGTTTTGAAAGCAATAGAGGCTGCACTTATAAAAACATCAGGAGAAATTGCATATATTGGCAAATGATGTTCGGCTACTGTCATGTAGTGACACTCCCTCAGCTCAATACACAGTCAGCAAAGAGCAAATCAAAGGACTAACAAAAAGGTCAAATTCTATCCTGGTGACAGGAAAAGAAATGCTAACTGCCCTTAAATTGATTTCACTTTTTATTTTTGTGACAAGATTACTGAGAATAAGATATCCTTGAAGAGAAAATAGTCTATTTTAATACATATATAATACGAGGACACCTGTTTTCAGAGTGAAATATCACAGAGTAACCAGATTTTTTTATCCCTAAAGTAAATTTTCATAACTAAACTTTTCTTGTGGTTAAAGGAAAATAGTAAATCTACAATAAATCCCTAGCCTTAACTGGTCAAGTCCAGTGTGTTTAACAATATGCAGAAATAGTTTAAACTCCTATAACAGGATGAAGCATTGCTATTCCGGAAAGATACTGACTACCTGCTGTAAGATTCAATCAGAAGAAAAACCTGTATCAACTTTGCACCATAGGACAATGCTCAGTGGATGAGATTTCATTCATAATAGAAAAATTTATGTTAAAATGTTTTCTTGAAAGATCTATCTAAGATGGCTATAAAACTATGCTGAGTGAATCATCCCATGTCTAAGGTTTTTTTAGGTATTGACAACCTCAGAAACAGGGAAAGAACAAATAGGATTCTCTTGGAACAGTGAATAACTCTACTTTTTTTTTTACTTTTTTTTTTTTCTGTTAAAGCAATGACCCGAGCATGTATTTGCTTTGTCACTATGGGATTGGTGCATGTAAATTCTGTGCTCTGACCTCTATTTCTCAATACCAAATATATTTGTAGTAAGAAAATCTTGTCAGGGAGAGGAAGGGGTCTCACAGCCAAGAAGTAAAAGTAGTTGCAGAGGAAATGTGTCCCTGATACGTAATTCATACAACTGATTTACATGAAAGAGATATTTCTCTAAAAAAACACAGTCGAATGACATAATTTCCCTAATATTCTAAAAAAATCCAAAAACCTGTATCCCATCATTTCAAAATTGTGTATACTTGGAGGCAATAGAAAAGTTTCCTTACCGTATAATTTCAAACAAACCAAGTTTCACATAGGTAGGATGGCCCATCAGATAACTACATAAAATAACCTCTTCCCACCTATGCCAGTGGCTTACACAAAAGAATATTTCATAGAGGTGAAGTACTGTATCTCTAAAGGGGCCATTCAGTTCATCTCCCTTTAAAGCAGCCCGTGTAGCACAATGTTCATTACAACGTATATTATTTAGTGTTCAGGAAAGTCAACTCTAACAAGGTGAAACTATTTTATGAATTTCATGTATTTTAAGGCCAGCAAAAACTGTTTTAATCATCTTGTCTCACCTTCTTTGCAGTAAAAGCCATAGATTTCTCTTGGTGAAACCATGTAATCCAAAAAAGAAGGTAGAATCAAAGTATAGCTTCTTAAAGTAAAAGATGGTGTATTTTATTTCTTCATGATCCACTAGAGTATTTTTATAACAAAGCAATCCAGGTCCTTACTGGAAAAGCTGCTATATTCTGGTAACAAATTTTAAATAAGTATTTGAACAAACAAACAAATTTAAAACAAACCAAGAAAAGAAACAAAAAAACTCGCCACCACCCATAGCAGCTGACAAAATTGCTGTTAAAATATGCTAGGAGACAGTGTGCCTATAAAGAGCAGAGGGGACTGGTGTCTGTGACATTTAGGAATAGGCAGTTCTTGGAAAAAGTGCTGGTTGGGTTTGGAGTTATCCCTGTCTGGAGAAAATTTTGGTCATTTGAGCAGTTATATGAAGAGGATAAAGATTGTATTCTCTTTTGTAAATGGTTATACAGGTTGCATGACCATGAGGAGCCCACTACAGCCTGCAAAATGACAAAGAGCCCAACACTTTACAAAAGCTTGCAGCATCAAGATCATGCTACTTGGAAAAAAAATTTCCCTTTCCATCTTACTTCCCTGAAAACATGCAAGCAATTAACACAGCTATTTAAAAAATATTCAGCATATCAGCTCCTTATTCCCTGCAGCAAAACTATGTTACAGAAACTTAGCAAGGGAAAATGAACAAAAAGAAACAAACCAAAAATAAACACCTGCTGAAATTTCTTATTTTGCCTTTTCTTCCAGGAGAACAAACACCAAAAATTTTTGGTAAAAACACTGAAACACCTTTATTGGTTTCTGCTTCTCTGTTCATCTGCCTAGCCTAAGGAAGGTTAGCAAGACTGTATTTCATATTATACCTCCAACTTTCTGTAATAATATACGTAGGGAGGCATTTACCTACTGCCTGACGCAGCATACCTTCTCTGTAAATGTACAAGTTAACATTTTCTTTTCTTTGCAGCCCATACTGTGGGTCTCTCAAAAAAAGTAATAGAAGATGATTTGCTTACTTGGCTTTACAGGCTTTTCAGCTGTAAAAATATGTACTGACTTACCAGTGGCTGCATAATAGCTGCTAAAATGGTTGAGAGTTTTAGGCTTATTGTGACATAAAAATCAGTTCAACTCTTAATCTCTGCTGTTTGCCATCTTATTTATTAAACACAATTTTAATGGAACTCCTAAATTCTGGAAGGTTTAAGTGAAATCATGGTCCCATTGAATCCACTAGCAAAAGTTCCATGGGCTTTATTGTGCTGTCTTGAGCAGGAATGGACTTAAGAACGTGCCTGAAGACTCTTTACTTCTATATAATTAGAGAGTGTGTTTTTGTCTTGTCTGAGCACCACATGGTGTTGTGATGGCAATTTTGTATCCCTCTCTTCTGCCAAATTAAGAGTATCAGTTACTTTAAATAACTCATAACTAAAGTAATTTGTTCAAATACACTGTTTTGCCAAAAGAAGGCTTTTTAATACAATTTAAGGAAGAAAAATAAAAGGGGAAAAATGAGAAATATTTCTTCTAATTAGCAGTCTTGAATATCTGTTTGGTTAGAGCTATATATCAAAGACATAGTTTAGAAATACAACATATTCTGCAGGGATCAATACTGAGTCCAGTCCCGGTTAACAGATTCATTAATGATGAGGGTGACGGTACAGACAACATCCTCAGAAAGTCTGCAGCTGACCACAAAACTGGGAGGAGCAGCTGATTTGTCAGAGAGTCGTGCTGCCATTCAGAGGGACCTTGAGAGCCTGGAGAAATGGGCGAACACAAACATCATAAAGTTCAACAAGGGAAGTGAAAAATTCTGGGGGCTGACTGGCTGGAAAGCAGCTTGGCAGAAAAGGACATGGGGGTCCTGGTGGACTTCGGGTTGAACATGAGCCAACAATATGCCCTTTCTGCAAAGAAAGCAAATGGTACCCTCAGCTGCATTAGACAAAGTATTGCCAGAAAGATTAAGGAGATGATCCTTTCCCTTTATTCAGTGCTAGAGAGGCCACATCTGGAGTACTGTGTCCAGTTCTGGCCTCGTCAGTACAAGTGAGATACGAAAATAATGGAGAGAGTTCAACAAAGAGCCACAAGGATGACTAAAGGACTAGAGCATCTCTCCCATAAGGAAAGACTGAGAGAGCTGGGACTTCAGCTTAAAAAAGAGAAAGATCTCATAGGTGTGTATAAATACCAGAAAGGAGGGTGCAAAGACAATGGACCCATTCTGGAATATATATATATATACACACACATACATATATATATATATATTTATATTTATATAAAACAACATCTGGAATATTGTGTCCAGTTCTGGATCCCTCAGTTCAACGATAGGGAACTGCTGGAGAGAGTCCAGCGCAGAGCCACAAAGATGATGAAGGGAGTGGAACACCTCCCTTATGAGGAATGGCTGAAGGAGATGGGTCTCTTTAGCTTGGAGAAGAGGAGGCTGAGGGGTGACCTCATAAATGTTTATAAATATGTCAAGGGGAGTGTCAGGAGGACAGTGCCAGGCTCTTTTCAGAGATGTTCAATGACAGGACAAGGGGCAATGGGCACAAGCTGGAACATAGGAGGTTCCATAAAAATATTAGAAAAAACTTTTTCACGGTGAGGGTGACAGAGCATTGGAACAGGCTGCCCAGGGAGGTTGTGGAGTCTCCTTCTCTGGAGACATTCAAAACCTGCCTGGACGCGTTCCTGTGCGATCTGCTGTAGGTGGTCCTGCTCTGGCAGGGGGGTTGAACTAGATGATCTTTTGAGGTCCCTTCCAACTCCTGACATTCTGTGGTTCTGTGATTCTCTTTCCATTGGTGCCCAGTAGAATCAGAGTGAGAATCATAGAATCATAGAATTGTCAGGGTTGGAAGGGACCTTAAAGATCATCTAGTTCCAACCCCTCCGCCATGGCCAGTCACATTCCCCACTAGATCAGGCTGCTCAGAGCCCCATCCAGTCCGGCCTTAAAAATTTCCAGGGATGGGGCTTCCACCATCTCTCTGGGCAACCTGTTCCAGTGTCTCACCACTCATGGTGAAGAACTTCTTCCTAACATCACAAATGGAAACACAGGAGGTTCCCTCTGAACACCAAGAAACAATTTTTTTCACTGTAAGGGTGACGAAGCACTGGCACAGATTGCCTAGGAAGGTTTTGGTCCGTCCATCCTTGGAAAAAGTCATGAAAAGCTATCTGGACATGGTCCTGGGAAACCAACTCTAGGAGGCCTGGCTTGTGCAGGGGGTTTCAGCAAGATGACCTGCCAGCCTCAACCACTCTATCATTTTCTGAAGGTATTTGCTAGTCTGAGATCAGATTAACAGCACGAGTGAGAAGCAAAACTCTAAACAGGAGACAGGTTAGGAAGTCATATATATATAAAGCCTGCAACAGTTCTGAAATCTGTTGACCCAGTGCATTGGTCTTAAATAAGATCAGAAAAGCTTACAGCTAAATCTGGCAAAGCCCACAAATTTTTTCCAGAAGGTGAGTTCTTTGACCAGCTTAAGCACTGGCTTGCAGCCAGGCTACTCCAGCAACAAATAGTTCTCAAGCCACTCTCAGGAGGGGATATCCAATCTGACCATCAGACTTTCTGCTATAAAATTAAATCCTTATGAAGCTGAACTCCTCCATTTTGCAGCATTACTGGTGTTGCAAATGTTCTTAGTGTTTTCTTCTATCAGCCAAAACTGTTTTTAAAACTGTGATTTATCTACAAATGATACATTGAATGCAATCCACAGGCAACGAATCTGCTTGTTGGTTGAGAGGCCCCAACACTTTAACTGGATAAAAATTTAGCCAATATAGATAAAAAGGCACCATGCATAAAATTCACGAAAGCTCCAGAAGCAAGATAAAACTTCGCACACAGGCAACAAAGGTGTCTAAGTGAACATAACAGATGTTCCAATTCAGTGTATACTGAAAGATAAAAGACAGGCAATGTTTCAAATTCAGGAAGGAGGACAACGTATGTGCACAGACTCACACACACCCTGGGGACTGATAAAAGATAGCTTCACATTTGACTGACATCCACCAACTCATAAAAGCTCATAAAGCACACACAAACTCCTCAGAATATCCCATCAGTACACTCGAAGTAGGCTGTGTAGGCAATGCTTACAACACATCCTAGGTGATTATTATTTACAAGGGGATATCCTACAAGTTACTCATCTCACCTCTGGATTTCTGCCTTTCAGCCATTGGCAAATCTCTCCACTCACTTTTGTAAGCTTTGCAGGAAACAGGAAATACTGTTATAATTCAGAGCACATACCCATTCTGCTGCCTCCAGGCATCCAGCTAGTGCATGTCATCTGCCTTTCAGTCTCTCAGACACAACTCCTGTTGTGACCTGGAAGTTGCTTAGGCACTAGTTTGGCAGTTCTTTGCTCTGGTCCCAATAAAAAGCCTTCCTCAACAATGGAAACAGAGGTTACGCAGGATGTCCTGCAGTAAAAACAAGTATACTGATGCCATTCATGCCTATACTGCTAGGTGTACTGAAAAAGCACCCTTGGCTCATTAGGAATACCAAGCAGAAATATTTAAAATCCCAATTCACAAATATTTCCATTTCAACCAGGAGTAAAAAACCAATTAATTGAGTGTTTCTTGGGAACTGGAGCATTTCTGAGCATATCTATCCTAACATATATCTAATTTACTGCTGCCAGGGTAATCCCAAGATTACATTTCCCTGCAACTGGCTGAGCAGTTGCATGCGGAGCCACTAGCAACCTCAGGAAGCCTGGCAACCAGCAGGACACCCACCAACTGCTACCTGCCACATGCAATAAGCAGCACAAAGCCACTCCGTCAGAGCAGCCTCAACAGCTCACCTCCCCAGGCCAAACAGGTTAACAGCTGCCTTGTGGCTTTTCATGTAGGAATAATTACACACCTCCCAGCAGATAAACTCTCATGCTGATATGCTGCCTGCCCAGCACTAGAGAAGGAAACCAAGGGCAGAAGCTCTACTCCAAACTTCCAATACATCCCTTTTTTTTTATTTTTAAACCATCACCACTTGTTTCTTAGTACACAGTACACTGCTGCTTTGAGAAAATTCAGGTTTAAGTAGCATCTCTGTTTCATCTTTCTCTTCTTTGTCCTTTTTCCGCTTGCTCATTTTCCTGGAGGTGAGGCTACAAGGAAGAGGAACGTAAGGCGATTGCTTCTATGCCAAAAAATCTATTTGACAAATGATTAAAGTGACAATACGTTGAATAATGCCAACGGAGAGTGCTGAATATGTCCCAGTGCCAGCCTGTAGCGTAGAGGACTGCTCTTGCCCCAAGCACCAAAGAATTTGAATGTTGATGCCAGAAGAGGAGGAGATTATCAAAGTGGGACTCATAGCCCTCCTGCAAGCTTGACCTGTGATGTGGCACTCTGAGACTCCCTCTACCTTTCTGCCTTGGAAAGCGGGAAACACAGCTGCTTGAAAACCTTCCACGAGGTGCAGTGATACATGGAGTAAGTCGTATTGAAAAAAAAAAAAAACAACAAAAAAATAGCTCTGGTTGACTCCTTTGCAAACTGGTTTTGAACTGAAATGGGGATCTCAACTTTTCAGACCCCTTCCCCTTAAATACAGAAAAGTGTGTTGGAAAAGAAATAGGAAGAAGCTGCTATGCGGAAAGAAAAGCACTCTCCTTTTTGTAGCTGAAGATGAATGCTAAACGTGGACATGGATACCAAGATTTACACGGGAACAAAAACACATCATGTGTCCGTTCAAAAACAAAACTGCTTTTAGGCAGCAGAAATGTAGGTTCTTCTTCCTCCTCAGAAATTATTTAATTGAAAAATAATCCACATTTAACACCTTTAATTTCAAGATAAAGCACCATTGCTTTGAAATCATAATAGTGGATTTAACAAAATTTATTCTGTGTATTCAAAGCACAATGTTACTGGAATCTGTAACCAGAATGTCATTATAAGTTCGTATTAATATTAAACCATGTCCTCCTGAAAGCTCTGAGAAGAGCATCTAGTATTTCCTTTGAGTTTTTTCAAGTTGATAACAGTCACTGAGTTTTATTTTAATAGGACTTAAATCTCACAATACCACCTTAAAATAAGCAGACTTGTATGTCTACATAAAGGAAAATAAAATTAAAAAGAAATAGACCTACAGCACAAATACAGAAACTTTCCTTTCTATGTTTAGTATATACTTGTACAGAAAAAAAAATATTTAAGATCCTATTTAATGAAAATAATTCTATTTCCTTCCCTGGAGCTTTTTAATATTAGATCATTTTTAAACAATGTTGCCTATAATAAATCTCGCAAACAGAGAGAAGGAAAAAACTCGTATAGGTATTATAAACTGAAGAAAGAAAACAAAAAAACTGGAAAAAAAAAAAAAGAATAGGTCAGGTCAGACTAAATCCACACATCTGTGTGCATGTATTTGGGTTTATATAGAATCATAGAATTATCAAAATACAGATGTCCCAATGTGAAAGGTTGAAGAGGTAATATTCCCATAATGTTGCTAGAAATGTTCATATGCTCTACTGGCTGAGTTTGACCATTTTTGATTTAAGTAGCCAGTGTAGACATGAAGTAAGAAGCACATTAAATCTAACTAGTCCACAATTCCATAAACAATACCTATTACATCTTTAATTATCTTGGGGAAAAAATATGGTGATTTGCTGAGCTATTTTCATTCTTAACATTTATGGCTATTACTTGTAGAAAGAAACAACAGCTTGATTTTTTAGCATGCAAAATGCTAGATCAGAAAAAGACATCAGAAAGAAAACTATGTGCTACTCTCCATTTGTATGGTATCAGCAAAGCATTCAACTTAGGTAATCTTAGTAGAGATTGCTAACTAAAAGTGATTTCCAGTTCTTAACTAACTACCAAGGGAAGACAAAGAAATGAAGTATGAGAATAAGATAATTTATAGGAGTGTGGCTTTGAAAAAACCCCAAAACTAGTGTTCCTATCTTGCCAATGTTTTGCATGTGAATCATAGCAAATGCACAGTGTTCCAAAGCCTATTTCAGAAATATCCCATGTTTAGCAGTTGTGTCTCTATTCAGACTGTATATTGCTATATTTAACTGTGGTCATTCTCAAACATAAGGCAATGTGGTGTCTCCATTGTAAGGAATCACTTCAAGTTCAAAATAAAAAAAAAAAAAACAATATAACATCCACAGTGCAATATTTAAACTTCTACCCTGGGGGCTTGGGGTTCTCTAAGGGTTATTTCACTTGGTAACCACATTTCTCAAGACGATATCAAATAAAATGGTCACTGCTGCAGTAGCCAATATGGGGCACAATCCCATGTGCACAAAACTTACCCACTGTGTTAAGTTTTGTACCATGCCATCTTTACTGGTTAATTTAAGTAAACATTTTATGCTGCTTCAAGAGGCATGTCCTCACTCTCAGCCATCCCTGCCTGCTAATTCCCTTGTGCCAGTGTCAGGGTTTGAGGTGGTTGCGCAGCAAATTAGATGAAGAAGCTGATGTGGCTGAAAACTACATCTTTCAAATGGTTCAATGATCAAGCTCACCATGTGGTTGTACAAATGCTTTTTATTCACCTAAGCAGCCAGAACAATCAGCCGAAGAGGAGAAGGGAGACCAAGTGTTTTTTGTTGTTTTTTTTTTCTTTTTTTTAAATTAGAGGACACCAACATGGCACTTGGGTTATGCAAAAAGCTTTACCGGGGAACCATCTTTTCCTCTGCCTGAGCTCTGCTGCACAGATGCACAGCGCTTCTGTTGGGCTCTGACGTTAGTAAAAGCACCATTGGCACTTGGTCCTGAAGGGAAGAAAGACTCCTATAGACACCAAAGATTATAAAGTTCTGGTGGGAACGGATCCCATCCATCCCCAGCACTAGAACTGTTCCCATGCACAATTAAAAACTTCACGTTCCTAATGCAATACCACTGCCACCTTCATTCAGCCTGCCCGGCTACTGGGTTTGCCATGTTTGTCTCTGAGACTGATGTTCCCACTTCTGGTTTGTCAGTGTGGAAGCAGCTGCAAGTACTGGCTAAAAGTCCTCGTATCTATGACATCAGTGGGAGTTATCAACTTTGAAATTTCACAAGGCCACCACCTAACTATTAATTTTGCTGTTAAAGAACTTCTTATTCACTTTTTCACTATGAAAAAGGCATAAATACCCAGCTGTCTCAGGGCCTACTAGGCTATTAAATAAAAGCTATTACAATGGTAAGTTCTGCTGTCTTCATGCAATTAATGACAAAAAATCAAAACCTAAAATATGCAAACAATCCTTCAGTATTCTTTCTAGGATGTAAATTATTAATAAACATTTCGCTGGAATAAACACATTTGCATGGAGTTTGCATGGGTTCTGCATCACCTCAACACACTAACTAGCCAACTGACTTCCACTCTGAGATCAGATTTGTTCAAAGACAGCCATAGGATATTGCTCTGCAAGATGACCTTTCAAAAAAAAAATCACCTGCTGAAGTGTAATGCTCTTACATTTTTCCAGTTTTAAAAAGAAAATGTAAAGATAAAATTTATTACTAAATTTGAGAGATTAAATGATTTCTTAAATGCTGCTATGAAAAGGAGGATGTAAAACATTCTTATCCATAGTATGTAAGTGCCAGTTCCAAGGGTGGTATCAGGAATAAAGGACTGGACTGTCTCATCTTTCAGTAGTTTGGCTTTGATAATTTTTTCCATTCGGATTTTCCCATACTATAACATTTCCACTCACGGAACCAGTACCCCTCATTATATGATCACTTCACAAATATTTATACAACCATTCTTACGACAATTAAGGGGGAAAAGGAAGAATTATCAGTTTACAGGCAGAGGATTGACGATTTCCTAATTTTACAACCCAAGGATTGACTCAGTTTTTCTGGATTCCAGTCCAGAAGAACATGGTTCTCACCCCTTCACTCTCTGTAAAAAATATCTGCCTTTACACAGAGCCAATAAAAGGTTCATCATTTGTTATTACACCCCAGTAAATAAATAAATTATTAATGCACTCTTGTACTGCGACACCTGAATTCCATCTGTTCTGGTTTGGCAGGCATTTGCTATTTTTAAAATGCAACAGTCTTTATCAGATTATAATTTATCACCCTTAATGTTATTCTCAGACAAACTGTTCAATATAGGACAAATAAATCAGCATCACTTCTATGTCCTGTTATATATATATTTTAAAAAATTCTCCAGAATACTTGCAACTCTGAATTACTTTAATATTTCTGTCTTGATAGTGATGATACTAGGTTTTTTGCTTATCCACATTGCTCACAATCAAGTGATGTAATGACCCAGACAAAGCCTTTTTCTTAATTAAACTTTCTTTACAGATTTGTGGGAGGACATCCTGAATTTAGACAAATGACTGCAGATGGTGGTATAAAGCTGTACAGAACATAAATGGTAGCTACAGTTTTCAGGTGAAACTCTATATTATACAGAAACCTTGTAAGGTCTCCAGAACATTTTATTCCTGAAAAGGGAACTTAGCTAGGACTTAAGTTTTTTGAATACACTTGTGCTACCTGCTTGCAAAGAGCACTTGCTCAGCGGATTAATTTCTCTAATCAAGCATATACCTACATGGCTGTTACTGAAGGTTTGAGGATTTAAGGAATACACTTAAAAGATGCTTTTTTTTAATTATTATTTCTCCTTCTGATATCTTTCGTGTAATGAGAAATATGAGAGCTGTCCACTCCCAAAAGTATCAAGTGAGAATTTATTATCCCTGGCTTTATAGATAGCATGTCAGATAATTTAGAAAGAAGAAATTCTTTTTCTTCTCCATTATATATAGTGAAATGTGTATGTTCAGACTTTATTGGCAGATATTTTTATTAGAGCATATTTTAAGGCAGATCATTTAGTACACAATCATAGTTTTTGAGCTCTTAAGCAAGGATGCAAAGCAGAAATCCTCATTTACCTCCCACAATCTCCATTACGATGGAAGCTGAAGCCCTGCAATGAAGAAGTTGTTCAACTGCACAAAAGGCAGCAGGATGTTTTCTTGAGGTTGTTAAGAATAATTGTATAAGGTATATGTATTCCATACGTATGTCCTTATATCCTTTTTTTTTTCCCCTCCTCCTTTTAATGATTCATATAAATTCATAGCTATTTTATTCTTCTTCCTCTTTCACTCAGGATTGCTTGGCTGTTTGAAATGGGTAACTTCTGCCCTTCCTTCCCCACATTGCTAAGTATCAGATATATTAACTTTTAAAAATATGTAAAAAGATCTAATTTATATTTCCAGGTTCAGTTATATAAAATTCTTAAGCTGCTTCTTAGGCTCCAGTTCAGTCCTTAAATGACATTACTCAGTAGTTTCTTACCAAGGAATTTACAAATTGACCCACTAACTTCAGGGAGCTCTGAATCAGATCCTTAATAATTGGAATTTCTTTCTGATTTTTTTTTTAGTGTGTACAGAGTTCCATAGCACATTAGGTCTCTGCTGGAAAGAAGGCTCCTTAATAGTATATTGGTTTATTAGACGTTTTAAAAGAGAAGCTTATATTGCTACTCCGACCCCGCAGTGATATATCCCAAGTAAGACTGAGTGTTTATCTGGAAATAACCAAAATGTCATTCTTCCTTTCAAATTAAGCTCCAGTATTCTTATCAAAATGTAGTATTATCCTGCAGCAGGACAGCAGGTTGAATTTCATTGGAAATAATATCCCCACTAAAACTCATTGCAGAAAATTGGAAAATCCTTAAAATATTTATCTAATGATTGATGTCTGAGCTTTGTTAAAGTTTTGTACCAATCCTTAAAAAAATGTCTGAAGGAATTAGAAAGGTCCTTTTGCAATTTCAGTAAGTTTGTGTAACTCCATTTGACCCTTTTTGAAAGGGAGATCAAGGTATTTTGCGTTTTGAAAAGTCCTAATAAAATGTATTGATGTAGTATTTAAATTGTTTGGAAACAAAGTCCTGGGGAGTCTTTAAGTAAACAGGGGTTTTCATGTTATTATTTCCTTTTGTTGTTTAAATAAAAATGAAGAAGGAAGGTAATTAATTTGTAACAGTCATTTTATTTTTCTTAACCCTAATAATGAAGCTGCTTGTTCACATTCAAACTAATTCAGTCCTCATTGAAACAAAAGGGAAAAACTTAGTTTGATTTCACTGGGCTTTGGGTCAGGACCCTAGTGGGTTTCTGTAATTCTGTGGTCTTTGTTTTTTTCCTCTCCTTCATCACAGACTGCAGTGGAACATAAGATTGTGGACAACGTAAAGCACAACCATCCATTGTACTCTTGATACAAATTTGGGATCATCAACATTTCACTAAAAATTGTCACAGTTCTCTAATTTTAAAGCACACAGCAGTCACTTTGCCGTTTTTTACACGGAAAAAAATTGTTTCATGAAAAAAAGACATGAAATCCTTAGGTCACAATGCAGGGGCTTTTGGCACATCATTATGTCTTTAAAATTAGACATCCCTCAGTTCAGGAAAGATATTGAAGTGCTGGAGCGGGTTCAGAGAAGAGCAACAAGGCTGGTGAAGGGACTGGGACACAAGACCTATGGGGAGAGGCTGAGGGAGCTGGGGTTGTTCAGTCTGGAGAAGAGAAGGCTTAGAGGTGACCTCATCACTCTCTATAACTACCTGAAGGGAAGTTATAGAGAGGTGGGGACTGGTTTCTTCTCCCAGGCAGTTGGCAACAGGACAAGGGGGCACGGTCTTAAGCTCTGTCAGGGAAAATTTAGGCTGGATATTAGAAAGAAATTCTTTACAGAGAGAGTGGTCAGGCATTGGAATGGCTTGCCCAGGGAGGTGGTGGATTCACCGTCCCTGGAGGTTTTTAAACTCAGATTGAACATGGCACTTAGTGCCATGATCTAGTAAACAGACTGGAGTTGGACCAAGGGTTGGACTTGATGATCTCTGAGGTCTTTTTCAACCCAGTTGATTTTATGATTCTATGATCTCTAGATATTTCAGATGCCAAAACCCTGCTTTGTGCCACCAATGTGGGAATGGATACCTACTCACCTCAGAGGTTCTTTTGAAGCTAGAAAGAACTGTCCATTCTGGAGCTGCAATTATTTGATGTTTGAAAAATGACAAATCTAGTCATTGAGATTCTTTGTCGCCCATGTTACAGGGGATGGGGAGTCGCTCAGCTGACTGTGGTTTATGAGTAGCTCCCTGTAGTCAACACGCTCTTACAGCTAAGAATCAAAATCCACTCTTTTCCCTCCTGAAGAGGTTAAATTCATTTGCACTAAAATTGACAACTGATTTAAAGCAAGAAACTCAGCTCTCTGAAACTGCTCAGACTACAAAGTGCTGTAAATAGTAAGAAAAACATTGGAAAAAGGAAAAACGTAGACTAACAACACAAATGTGGTAGCATTCCCGTGACAAACTGCAGAACCACACGATATAAATTACTTTTTGAAGTATATTAAAGATGTCATCAAACTGTTCCATGAAATGCTAATTTTGTTAGCATTATACTGTACATCACATTATAGATAATACTTTAGGCCTCATTTCTGAATCAGCTATAGAATATTTTCAGCCCATTTCTTTCTCAGCAAGTGCATGAGTGTCCCATTCTGTTGATAAGACTGTTTGTACAGCAGCATAGTCAACAACTCTCAGCAGAAAACAAAATGGATTTTAATGGCAGAGTTTGTATTAGAAATTACTGTATTTTAAATAGTAAAGTGGCAAACATCTCAGGGAAGTCAAAATTAAATCTGGATCCAAACTTGTTCAAAACTGAAAGTTCTGAGCCCATATAGCACTCCTAATATATATTACAAAAAGCAACATTCAAATTTCCAGTTTAACGTTCAAGTTTGCCAGGGGAAAGACTGAAAGGCAACCTCTGTATGTTCAAGGGAACACCAAGATAGCCTATAATTCACAGCAACATTTTTTTGCCATTTTCTTAATTCTGTTCAGTCAAGCAGTAATGAGAAACATTTGCCAGTGCTTATTACTCTTACGACTAATCAATATGCTGTAAAGATCTCATTCAGAAAACCTTGCAGGAAGAAAGAGAAGTCCCAGTTAGCTTACGCTGTGTAATAAAACGGTCACTTTAAGCAACTCATGCTATTTTCCATTTCTAATCTTATAACGCATTACTAACAAAACATTAGTAAAGATTACATTACATTGTGTTCTGCAGTTTAATTAGGGAACATTCATCTCGGAATCAGCACTTCCCAGGTTTAATGCTTTTCACCATCCAACAAATTTTATTCTAGCTAAGAAGGCAACACCGCTGTGAAGTCTAAAGGGGCTTTGCCGCACCCCTGCACAGAGGGCTTCACCCGCTTGCTCTATCTCACAGAGGGACACAAAGGAGAAGGCAGTGAAGTTTAAAATTGACTCTGTTTTTCCAACCAATCTCCCCGCAGGGCAGGGCTGAGCCCCTCGGACCAGATGGTGGCACCTCAGGTAAAGGGTAGAAAACGCTGGATGGAGAGAGGATGAAGGAAAAAATCATAAAGTATGCAATACTAACTTCAATATCCTCATTGAAGGAAAAAAGAAAGAAAGAGAGAAAAGTGAGAGAGAAAGAAGGAGAGACACATAAAGGGAAAATTTATTAAGTATTAATAATTCAACAAAACTTTTTTCCATCTCTGTATCTGTTCATAAAGCCATCAATGAACATACTTTGCATATCTTTGCTATTTGCATGATGCACAAAATATGCTGAAAGCCGATCTTCACTGAGTATATTGATCACCTGCATTGAATAATGAGATATATTCCTGGTGTGTCTATAAATTCTATTTCTTTCCCCTGAACACAGTAATAACACTCAGAGAAGGAACTGACTCGTAGTACACTCTTCAAAATTAAAAAAAGTCTGCAGACTATTAGCACAAAATAATTCCTTTAGAGGTATTCTAAACTGTATTTCACTGAAGTGAATCAGATTTATTGCCGGAGCCATTCAGTACAACATGAAGTGTATTTTCAGGACCACAACCAACAAACTAATGTCTTTTAGCTTTGATAGTAGGATTTCAAACCTCACAGTTTCCTTGCTTTATCAGTGGGAATAACAAAAGAACAAATAAGCTTCTGACAAGCCTTCTATTATTGACTCAGTATGTTTATTCCTCACAGAAGAAGAAAGTCTTGCAGCAATGTAAGCATTGTGCATAGGTCTTTGTCTTCCAGATATGTTGCCTTAAAAATGTATTTTTTATTCTTAATCTGAAAAGCAGTTTCAGCGCTCAGTGGATATGAAAATGATTCATAATGGAGAGGAAAACACTCTTGGGACATGAAGTGCTTCAGGGAAGAGATGTAATACACATACAAAAAGTAAATAAATTCCCTCTCACTACCCTCTGATGTGAATTTTTGTAAATATCTACAACATGTTCTGTCAATATCAATGTTCAGGACACGTATTAGGCATGTGACACAGCAAATAATGAATCCAAATAAAATTCATTAAAAAGTCTCTTTTTTAGCCTAGTCCAAGAAAAATAAAGCAATGACTTCCTCATTAACAAAGAAAGTAATTCTTGCGTTGCCCTGGTAGCTTCTCATTCTAATGTGTGGTTTTCGGATCCTCTACAACAAATAACCTTGCCAAACAGACTCTGATTACAGATTCTTTTTAATTCTATTTCTGAGATAAAGAAATAACAGGAGCACAATCGAAAATTTTGTTTGCAGTTCCTAATATTTTTATGAAAAGTCCCATCACAACATCTAATACATATTTAAAATCAGTAGAGAAAATAATTTCTGAAGCTTTATGCATCTTAAGACCCTCATGAATTTTCGAAATTTAGTTCTGTTTTATATTGTCATATGCACTAGTGTGCAACAAGTACATAACTAATCATTGCATTAAAGGAAATAGATGCGGTCCCTGTAAGCTCATTTAGTGACTGCATGTGCATTGCAGTGTCCCATTTGCACGTGCCTCTTCACTATACAGTTGTTATATAGCTGTAGGTAAGGTGGACAAGCTATTACAGGTAGACAGGTGACTGAGTTTGAAAATCTGGCTTAACACACTGGAGATACTTTCAAGTCCGCTAAAGACTTGGCACTCTCCGATTTTTTTCCCCATAGTAGCTCTGCCAGAAGCCACAACAGGAGAATAAAACATCACACTGAAGAGTTACACTTTATTTGAAATGCAATGAAGGTTCCAGTCTTTCAGCCCTGGCTAAAGCTAAACTTGAATTTCTTTCAGTGAGTCACGATAACAGAACTGGATCAGGTAAAAGGTAAACTGCTTCTGATTAGAGTGACAAAACAAAGGTGCTCATTACAGCAAGTTCCATATATGAGTTGTCAATATTGAGACACCTTCTCAAAACACAAGCAATTCTTGAGGTGATAAGGGGAGTTTCAGTGTTTCATTTCTATACTAGATTGGACCATTCCTATAATAGATTAGACAGCTCATAAAGATCTTTGTCATTAATTAAGAAAATCAAACTGCAATTTTGTAGAGCTGGATAAAAGGAGACAAAGGATAATATCAAGATAATGAAATAGTAATATGCAACAGTTTCTAGTGGAAGAGTTTGTCTAGTTCCTGACGTTTTTAAAGATATATTTCTCTGAATTCTTTTTGACTTTTTGAATATACAGCTTCGACAACAGCAATCTCCTTAAGGAAGTGAGATCCATCATTTTTTTTCTGAAAGACTTCTGCTTAGCAAAACTGAATTTTCACCTTCAAGGGCACTGTGAAATATTGCCATAGAGACCACCTATTTTTAGAAAGAACTATCAAACGTGCATCTAGAGCTCTGCACTTGCTTTTTCTTGATCTGCATAATGTGGAGAATAACGTTTTGGAAGCCAGAAGGGAAGTATTGTTGATATTGAGCAATGAGAGAAAAACAAACAAACAAACAAAAATTCAAAGAGGGAAGGGGAAAGATTTGAAAAAGTGGGAAAGAGTAGAACAGAAGAGAGATGTTCATTTCATTGTGTTTTAATTTTAGTGGCAAGCTTTTGTCTTCTCACTAGTTTGGAAAATGTTACTTTTCCTCATGTGCAGAATTCTGATGTACGTGATTAAAAGTCAGCTCATTCTAACTGCAAAACTCACAAGCAATCATTCATTCCCTTGAACGAGATGAACACCAATACTACTCCTTACATGCTTGAATGATAAACCAGGGGAATCTTTGCCATAATTTTCTGCTCTTGTTTACTTATTTATTTCTGGTTTAGCATGCAATTCCTTGACTACAGGTTTTTTCATCAGCTTTCCTGGCATCCACTCCAATGGAGCTCAGCGGAGGAAAGCCACATAAGACTTAAACAAACCTGTAGTGCTTGCAACCCCGGCAGTTTGGAACTAGCACAGCATGATTAATTAGAAACAGTTGGGTGTTGCAACAAGCCCCCATCTATATTGCCCTGGTTGGGTTAGCTCTCTGACAAGAGGATTTTCTGTAGCTGAAAATCTCCTCTAAGATGTTTCATGTAGCTATTGCAGGTTGCTTTTGGAAGAAAAGTGATTTTCCGCCATCTATGCCATAAAAGCCTAATGTTGTACGCTTCCCCTTCTGTAAACCAGAAACACCAACAAAGCCAAAAAATAAATGGTGCACGTGATAGAAAGATGAGGAAAATACTGAGAAATTTCTTCTCAACTTTTGTTCACCTAAAAGAACTATGACTTGTGTTATATGCCCCCGCCGCGGGACTTCGGTGGCATCATCCAGACATGCAGCGCCAACGTGCAGTGCATCCCGCAGTACACTGCTCAAATAAAGAATTTGATGAACCAGCTGGGAACCAAACAGGATTCCAGCAAGCTTCAGGAGAACTTACACCAACAAAGAAACACCAACAGAGCCAAAAAATAAATGGTGCATGTGATAGAAAGATGAGGAAAATACTGAGAAATTTCTTCTCAACTTTTGTTCACCTAAAAGAACTATGACTTGTGTTATATGCCAGCTATACCTAATGACTAGTCTGAAAACTAAGAGCTTTTTTAACATGCATGGAATAATGAATCAAATTCATCTGTTCTACCATAAATGTCTATTAAAGAAAAAGCTAAACTTTTTATATTTTTATATTTTTTATATTTTATCGCCTACATATGTGGCATATTAACATCTATTTCTTTCTGGAGATAAATACATAAAAAGATAGACTGTTTTAGTGCCCCATAATGGCACAGACATGAATTACTACTAATGTGACTTATTGTTCATGGTCCAAAATAAATTCTAAACTATTATATTCAAAGCTGTCTTCGCTTACTGCTGTTTTTAACCACCGTTATATGAATCGGCTTTTATTCTTTGAGATCATTCCTAGACCAGTAACTCTTTTATTATACCTATCCTCTCTTATGTAAAAATCATTTTTATAGTAGTTTTTAACTCCTTTACTGTCTCAATGAGTGTCATTAAATTCAATGAGGTAACTTATTCAGTAAGACCTTATTTGATGTAAACAGAATATTAGGACCTAGCTCCATATTTTCCTTGTTTCTCTACATATACTGTGGGGTTTTTTTAATGCCCAATACTATTTGATTTGCTGTGCCAGGTCACACCTTGAATGGGCAGTAAACTTCACATCAGTTGCTGGTTCAGGTTGGCCGTGCCCTCATAGAGGGAACAAGCTGCCCGAAGACCCCGTCTCTGCATTGCAAATAGCTCTTGTGGGCAAAATCAGCTGCGGTTACACCAGGAGGAAAATCATCTCAAAGACACCCTCAAAAGCGCACACACATCAAGACTCAGAGGCCAGACTCAGACAAGGCAAAATTGTTATCACAGGATGAAACTCTGGGGACCATGAGGTTGCTTTGTGGTTGCTTTAGCTTAGTACCAGAGATACAACATAATCTTGCTTAAAATACTGTTAGAATTTTGCTTTTTATATTACACAAATGGGGACAGAGCACCTGGAACAGTTTTTCCACCATATCTCAGAATTTTCTTTCCAAATTTCTAATGCTGAATTGATTCATCCAATGCAACTGTCAAACTGTGTCACCTACAAAATTTCCTTAACAAAAATTAAACAGCATGTAGCCTTTGTTCCACTATCTATTTCTAGAGAAAAAAAATAAATCTCATGTTTAATAATAAAGTCACAGGGAAGTTGGGAAGTAACTTCTTGTCTTTTTGCTTTCTTTTGTTTCCTTTTCTGAAAAAAAATAATAATCATAGGCTTATATAAGAAATTACCCTAGAAAATACATAGCACATCAAGAGCTGTGGCAACATCATTTATAAACCAGAACTCTAGAAGAGAAAATAGTATTGCCTTACCACTACTTATATATAAAAATGCTCATTAATAAGAAAACATGAAATATGATGTTTGGAAATTCAGCTGATGACATTTGCATTACAGAATGTGCATTACAGGAATTCATACTACAAAAAGACAAGGCAGCAACTAAACAGGCTCGCAAATTATTTTCAGTCTGGATAAATCTGCTGATTGATATTTTTGGGAGGGTGAAAGACAAGAGCATCTATCATGCATAAAATTCTTCAGCTTTTCATCTGAAGCATCACATTATCCCCCTACAAAAGAAAACTGAAAACCAGTATTCTGCAAAGGCTGATAACAATAACTCACACAAATGTCAATGGTGTTTCTGTTTGATGCTGCTCTGACTTGCAACCACGAGAAAAATTTCCAATGGCATGGAGCTGTGAAACCTGAAACACTGGTCATGAACACAGAGATAAAAAACTAGCAAGGTTTTCTACAGGGTGACGCAAAGGAACAAACTCAGAACCTCCTGAAAGAGCTTCTCAAGTGATAACACAAAATATTCATAACAATGCAATAATAACATGCTACAGATAAGAAAACCTGAAAGAAACAACAGTTTTCTATATAACAGAAAGCTTCTGAAGAGGAAACACTTAAGGAAATTTATGCACTAAAAAAGTAAGCTGTAAGGTCAATGTGACAGAGCAGTAAGACACTTTAAGTTCAGTGGAATTAGAAATACCCATTTCACAAATGTTATTTGGTGTTTTTTAATATCCTAAGTTCAGCGTTTAATATGGTAACTACTGGTAGGTATATGTGGGTTTTATTGGAGAGATTATTAAAATTGTGCATTTAATGTATCCTCTGCAGCAATGATATTGTGTGCAAGTTAATGTTTATTTTGGGACATTGTGCCTCAAGTTTATATGGGGATAGCCTGAAATACATGGTGCTGGGCAGGATGAACATACTGCCAAATTTGCAACTCTTTATGTGGAAAAGGAGACAAATCCAGCAGACAGCGGTTTTGCCTACAGGAAACAATAATTTTTCATGAAGGAGTTTTGTGAAAAATGCTCCTTCGATTTGCATTAGTTCACATAAATATGAAGTACTTCACACTTTCAAAATGTATTCTGTTTAGCTCTATTGTTTACACTGAAATGATCGTTTCTTTCTCTTTCAGTTTAATTTCCACCTCCACTTGTTCTGTGATTAGAGACAGGAAAAAAATAAAATGTAAATCATATCAATCCCACTTCATTAAGCATACTGGACAATAATAATAATAAAAAGAGACAAAAGGAGACAGTAATGACAAGACTTTGAGAAGTTCTTTGGTCTATGTGTCTATGTGCCAATGGGCACTTAAATCATACTCAATACTACTAATTTTTCTGATGCAAGCTCTCAGTAGATCACTCTCCTCCCACATGCTGATAGTAATTTGCCAGTGTTGTGAACGTGCTTTTTTGTTTACTGAAAGCTTCTCTTGATAACAGTTTTCCCTCTTACCTTCCAGAGTACCAACAATGCTTTCATTTAAAACATTATACCTCAACAAGAACATGCTGCCACTACAGCTCCCCACCAGCAGCGGTTCTTCTTGTGCCTTTTGTCGGCCATAGGTAATAATAACAACTAAATTTTATGGTCTTTGGAAGCAATGTAAGAGGAAGTCACTACTGTCGCTTTGTATCATGTGCTCCTCTTCCCCAACACCTGAAGCCTTTACACAGTTTGCTTAGGCATATGACACAGGGACTATCTAATTCTCTAAACAGAAAAACGTGTTTAAGCCTGAGATACAGAATAGTTCAAAGTAATTTAACATGTTTCAAAACAAATAGCATTGAACTGCTTGATGCTGCCTTTGTGAGAAATCACTGGACTAGTAATATTTTCTGATGAAATCTTTATTTTCATTTCTTAATGTATTTATTATTGGCCAACAGAGGTGAAAAAAAAGAAAAGAAAGCAACAATTGTTTGATAACTGAAACATGATTCTCTAGAGATACTCCTTCATTTCACATCTATTGAAAACCTCTTGAAATTCCACCCCACATTTCATACCCAGCTATATGTGACTGCCCAGAGCTGCACCTGAATTTACCACGTTAACAAATCAAACAAGGAATATGATGATAAAAACGAGAGAGATCTTATTCATAGTAATTACTGCAGATCTGACAATAGTTATTTCATGAAACTGTAGTACTTAAAGACATGCTAGATTTCTTCCTGTGTAATCTTACAAAGAAAATTTTTATTTAAACATTCTAGGGTTTTACCAGACAGACCACACTCATATTTACATGTACACTGCAGCTTCCCATGCTAGAAATCTTTGATAAAAATACCTTTTTCTATAGGCATGCTGGACTTTTGAATCCTTATATAACCTGTGAAAGCTGAACCACTTCCCATAAGAACACTCAGCAGCAACTGTCTTCTGGCAACTGAGATCTGTGACCTCTGACCACTGAGTAGCTTCAGTGACACACTGCCATGTCTGGGGCTCTGTTCCACAGCAAGCTCCAGCATGCTACTTCCAGACATTTTAATGTCGAACCTCTTTGCAAAAGCGATTTTTTATTTTTCTTTTCTTCAAAGTAACATAAAGGTTTTTCACTTTCACCTCTCCTGACAGTGGAGGACACACATTTGGCCAACCACTGGGCGAAAACTTGAAACAGCTGATTCACACATTACAAAAATCAGAAAAGTCGAAATGGAAGACAAGAAACTTTAATTTTGAATTAATTTTCAGAAGGGTAGTGTAAATGGGAAGACTCAGCCGAGGATGTGATTTGATATATTGAGTGTGATGAGTGGAAATTAAAAGCAACAGGAACATATTTAAGAAGATGAGATGTGCAGAAAGTAAGGAATTGCTTAGAAGAGTGGAAAGCAAGTGGGTGTTTCAGATTGGTGTTTGTATAGCGGACATATAATTTAGGAAAGTGAGTATGTACTGCTAAGGCAGCAGTCACAGAGGGTAAGACAAGAAGAACTCATGAAAAAACACTTGGGGACATCATAATATACTTAAGATGGGAGGAGTTGATCTCAGTCACAGAAAAATGAATGAATGGAAAACAGGAACAAAAGCATGACAAGACAGTAATCACAGCTTCAAGATAAAGAGCTGAGCTTTTATGTTTATAAATGTTCATTTTAGGGGAAACTTTCAAACTCCATGAAGTTCATAGGCATCTCCCGTCTAGAATCAAGTGCTACGAATAATGCATTGGTGCAGTGAAGGTGTTCAGAGACTGTGTGTGATTTTAGATTAAAAATCTTTTGTACTGCAAGAAAAGGATTGAATCTGCATTGTATACCAGAAGCTGGAATTATGCAGATAGCACAATTCAATCCATTATCCTTAGGGCTCTTCATACAGAGTTTGGAATATGGAGTTTCTCTGTGAAGATCAATGCGACAGAGATTTAATACCAGATACACTGAATGGAACATCAAATTGTACAGTCCAGATACTGTATTTTTCGCCTAGTAATAGCTGCATTTTGTTCTTAAAATATTCTGGAAAGTGTACAGTCCTGTTGCAAAGCGCTGCTCAGAAATTCACAGATATGTTTTTTTTTTCTGGGACTGTCCTTTAAAATGTGTAAATTCAGGGCAAACATTAATGGACTCTATGCCTCGTGTAAAACTAATCTGTAGGATTATCAGGTGTTGCGTATTCAGAGGGACTCTGTGACTCAGAGAAGACCCCAGCAGAATGTTAAGTCAATGAGTTATTAAGAAAACAGACACTAAAATGAATTAAATGAATGAAGGAGAAAAAAAGAGACAACCACATTTTAGGAGAGATGATTCTAGACTTGCATTGCATCTAGAATTAAAGATGAGTTTCCTTTAATAACAGGGTTTTAGTGAAAATCTCATTCTAGGTAAGGGGTTTCATATTTAGATCTGCATCTCACCTCAAAAACTGCATTCAAAAGTTCAGCGCAAACCTAGTCTTGCTCTCAGAACAGTTTGTGTTAAAAGTTAGTAACTAGATTCAGCAGGTTCGAAGACGGTGTTTGATTGCAGAGGCATGGCTGTTGGGGAATGGATTTTCAGAAGAAAAACAAGGGACTGGACTGAAGGCCTGACACACTGCCTTGGCAGCTTGATTAGCTCCAAGATCTTGAGAAGTAATCAATTGCTGCTTTGTAATGATTCTTATTAGTAGCCTGCTGAGGTTCCAGCCTCACTCAAAACTAATAGGATGCAAACTTACCTGTTCCTTTTTATATGTAACTATAATTGTTCAAAACACTGTTTCCCTTTACCTTGTTTAATTATATTAGAAGATTAGAGCTATATGGTATTTTCAATTCTCTATACATAAGCAGAAATGTATCATCTGTGAATTAAGCAAATACTTGAACATATAATTGAATAATTTAGGGGAAGGAAGAACCAGGACAGAGAAAGAGGGCTTCTCTCCTTAACACTGTTCTCATAGAGAATGAAGAGCAAAGTTCATCCAGCCAGGCTGATCTTGCTCCAAAATCAAGGAGGTAAATGTCTCCCGAGCTGGTGGTCAAAGAGTTTGATTTGCAAATTTGATTTAGTCTGCAATTGAGGAGGAAGACATTTCTGGAACGTTAGAAAAAGTGGCTGATGGAGCACCAGAAAAAAATAGAAAAAAAGTAGCTTGAGAAAAGCGAAGGCTGTTTTCTAAAAAGATGAAAGCCTTTAGCACACAGGAAAAATTCCTATCCAATGTTTTTTCATTTATTTGTCCAAATGTTTGGCAGATCTTACTGCTGTTGGCCAAAACTCTTCATCTTTTCCTGCTCTCTACTTCTCCAGAAAAGCATCATCTTCTGAACTTACAGATTCAACTATATTTAGGGATGCTCCAGGTGTTTAATACCTCTACACTACAGAAAGCTACAATTGCTTATTTCTCAATTTCCCAACTCCAGTTTTCCTCTAATTCCCAAGGGCTATAAAAATTTTTAAATGAGAAGTCAAACCACTGACTGATTATCATCATTGCTAATGTACCTTCCCTATCGAAAGTTACTAAAAATAGAGCCGAGACAGAAAAAAAGAAACCAGACATTTATGATTTCAAAACACAAGGTCAGTGCTGCTTCTGAACGTCGTCTGGAAAATGTGAAGGGCATATGCTGCACTAGGGACATGCTGCTGGACAAAGATTACTACAAACACATGAGGAAGTGAAAAAGAACAGACAACTGAGTCAGAGATAAAGTAGGTATGCTAGCATCTGCTTTCCTCATACACTAAAGCACCAACAGACTATTTCTAAAGAAAATTAACATGATATAATAAACCATCTGCTTAATGGGAAGACTAAATGCAGTCTCCTGCCATTTAAAACAAAAATATTATAGGCAAGGTGAAAGAGCAGGCGAGCTGTTAGCAGCAAATCTAAATCTCTAAGATGTGCAAATAAGCAATTTATTAAACACAATTTATAACTAGACAGAAAAAGCCGATGAATTCCACAGATTTTATGAAGTTACCCATATACATAACTGTGATGTTCATATTTACAATTATCCCAGGCATCTGCTAAAAGATTATCTTTTCAAAAGTAATGAACACTGAAAGCATGAAAAAAGGAGATCTGTTTTCCTGCGAGAAGTAAACAGGCCATTAAGTAATTAAATACAGACCCTGGATCACCTGTAGAGTTTTATAAACTGTTCTGTGATCATCCAGTTCTGATAATAAAAGCAGCATTTCTGGAAGCAGAGAAGAAAACACCTGTAGACTACTTAAAATAGAAGGCCACAATACTTATAATCTGTCTCCTCGGCTTAAATAAAAAAAAAAAATCAAAAAGCTGAGCATGTAGAAGGATAATGTATTCATTATGTTGGGCATAGCAAGTCCAAGGTTTCACAGGAGGCCTGTGAGCATGTACACTGCACACACATGTGAAGTACATAAAGGTTTTGCAGTTCAGCCTACTATTGCTTTACATCTCATTGCAGAGAGAAGTGGACTGGCAAAGCAGGATCAGATTCAAACTAAAAGCGTGATACAGTTTTGGAGCATATTTTTCATATTGATACCTGAGATTTAGCATCTGTAAGACCTTCTGCCTCAGCGAATACTTCTAAAACCATGAGAAAAAAAAAGGTTTGTTTTCCCTCTCAATTTATAATTTATTACTATCTTTTAGAACACATTCACTAGATCTGTCCTAAGCAATTTATTTCTCACACACAAAGGGCAGTAAAAGACAGAAAAAAAAAAAAGCTAAATTAGCTTATTGTTTTGTTTTTCAATTAAAAAAAAAATAACAAAAAATGTTGCTTTCCACTTACTTTTTAAATAAAAGATAAAGTAGGATGCTTTTATTTGTGTACAATGTTGGCTTCCCTTGTTGACCCTAATGTATTCACTCAATTTGATCTAACTTCATGAACTTTACATTTGCTAAACTTGTTCATTGACATTTTGTCAAGTTCTACTTCTTATAGGGCTTTTATATTAAGTTGGATCATTTACTGAAAAAGTAGCATGCTTCCTGTAGCCTTTTCTGAGTTGCATCATGTCAGCTGCTATTACATAAACTCTTCGTGTAGGTTGTTTTTTTTTTATAATGACTTCTACGAAGTCAGTCCATTTTTCCTGAGCTGCTGTGCATTAGAGGTTACATATGCCTCATTTACTTTCATTCTTCTGAAAACATACATGTTTAACCAGCATTAGTTCTTTTCTGATACACGATTAACTCTTAATATTAAATATGTATGCAAATAATTGTCCACAAGTATTTACTGCTGCAAATTAGGAACTTTTAAAGTAAAAGCAGTCAAAATGAAGATTGAGGTTTTGTTACCACTACAGCTCTGCCTGCAGGTACCTGAATTATTTGAATAAAATTAAGTAAAAGTTTAAAGAAAACAGGGAGGGGCCAGCGGGCAATGTGAAGCTCATGGGCAGAAGGCCGCACTCAAAGAGTTATGGTCAACGGCCCGATGTCCACATGGAGACCAGTGACAAGTGGTGTTCCTCAGGGGTCTGTTCTGGGTCCAGTGCTGTCCAACATTTTTGTCAGCGGCATGGACGACAGCATCGAGTGCACCCTCAGCAAGTTTGCTTACAACGCCAAGCTGTGTGGTGCCGTGGACTCACTTGAGGGCAGAGATGCCATCCAGAGGGACCTTGACAGGCTTGAGAAATGGGTCAGTGCAAACTGCATGAGCTTCAACAAGTCAAAGTCCAAGGTCCTTCACCTGGGTCGGGCCAATCCCAGGCACAAATACAAACTGGGCACAGAGTGGGTTGAGAGTAGCCCTGAAGAGAAGGATTTGGGTGTGTTGATAGACGAGAAGCTCAACATGAGCCGGCAGTGCGCTCATGCAGCCCAGAAGGCCAACTGTATCCTGGGATGGATCTAGAGGAGTGTGGCCAACAGATCAAGTGAGGTGATGCTCCCTCTCTGCTCTTGTGAGACCCCAGCTCGAATACTGTGTCCAGTTCTGGTGTTCCTACCATGAGGGACATAGATCTGTTGGAGTGTGTTCAGAGGAGGGCCACAAAGATGATCCAGGGACTGGAATGCCTCTGCTACAAGGAGAGGTTGAGTGATTGTTCAGCCTAGAAAAGAGAAGACTGGGGTGACCTTGTAACAGACTCCCAATACCTGAACGGAACCTACAGGAAGGCTAGAGAGGGGCTTTTTACAAGAGTGTCCAGTGATAGGACAAGGTGAAATGGATTTAAATTGAAGGGGAATAGGTTTAAATTGGATCTTAGGAAGAAATTCTTCAGTACGAGGATGGTAAGACCCTGGAATAGATTCCCCAAAGAAGTTGCGGACGCTCCCTCCCTGGAGATGTTCAAGGTCAAGCTGGATGAGACCTTGAGCAACCTAGTTTAGTTCAGAGGCATCCCTGTCCACGGCAACGAGGTTGGATTAGATGATGTCTAAGGTCCCTTCCAGCCTAAAACATTCTATGATTCTATGATTACGATCCTAGGATTGATTCTATGATTCTATGATTATAATTCAGTTGCTTATTTGCTTTTAATGGTCAACATGGGTCTTTTAATTCAGTCAATGAAGTGACACAATTTAGTTATGACCTGTTCTCACCTACAAAAGCACCCAAATCACAGTTTTAAGTTCAACTATTTCATCAATTGTCATTGACTACAGTGAGACTACTTATGTACTTGTCCTGGTTTGAGGGTGCCAGGCCAGAAGATCTCTGGGGCTGTCTGGCACTGTTGGTAAGATTACAGTGGTATTAAGAATGGATGAACTACAAACTTTCACTGATTTTTCTTTTCGCAGTAAAATAAGACAAAATGTGTGTTCTTCATAAAACTACTAGTTTCAAAATTTGGAAATCCTGTTATTGCTTCTAATTGACAGAGAAAAAAATATCAGAAAAAGATATAGAAAATCTACAGCTTGTCTAAGAGTTATCATTGTGCTGAACCACTGTTTTGCCATATTATGGAGTTCAGCTCTTCTTAAATTAAACTTCTGCCAGTGACAGCTCATAAAGAAGGTAAAATCCTTTGATTCCTCTGCAACACAGAAAAAGAAACCTGCAATTTCCTGTCCTTCATATTGATAATTCTTTAGGCTGTTTTTATAAATTGACATTTGGCTGAATTCCATGTTAGATAAGTCAGCTGAAAACCAGGGCCAAATCAAAAGCACTAAAACTTTTTGTTAACATTTACTTGTATAAGAAACCATTTACTTATCATGCCAGAACAGTTCACCTATGGCTTTTCCCATTCCCTGCGTACTTATTGGTCTGCATGTAGATTATGTAGGAACATTTTCACGTCCTATTCACAAGAGGAGAATATACTGTAGCAATTTCTGTATCTAATGATTGCAGTAGGTGTACCATTATTACGCCCTTAGTTCCCAAGCCTCCCTCTGGCACTGTTAAAAGCTGCTGTTGCTAGTAACCAAAACTCTCTTATGCATTACTTAAAAGGAACTATGAAAAGTCTAGGTAGATTTTTTAGTGCTGCTACGAAGTGAAAGAAAGCTCAAAGGAAAACAGCAAATAATGAGAATCCAAGCCCCATTAAGAGCCAAATAATTTTCACCATAAAGATAGTTGAAATCTGCAAAAACAATAGGTTTTCGTGTTCAAATAGCTGATTTTAAAGGAGTTTAATTAAAAACTGTCTGACGTGTTCTGCTTTGAACACAGCTTTGACACATTTCAACTTCAGTAGCACAGCATTCGTTTATGGCACAACTTTTTAGAACTGATTAGCTCCGAATGACAGGGTGAAATCCATTTTTCTAGTGCTCTTGCAGAGACACATAGAAATTTCAGACCAAAGCTTCTTCCATGGTTATCTTGTTACCCTTTCAAAGTCTCAAAGCAGATAGTTAAGCTAAGCTACCCTTGTAAAACAGGCAGGGGAACTGAAAAACTCTTCTCCACAGCTGAAATGCTCATTATTGCATACAGAAATTTCTTACATAATGTTTTGTTCAGTACCCCTGCTACCTATTTGGACTGTGGCTTGCAGATTTAGACTGTGGCTTGCAGATTTGGACTGTTTGGACTATGTTTGTTTAGATTACGGCTTGCAGATTTATACGTTAAAGAGCTCTTGTCTGTCTCCCTTGTTTCCTTGCTAAACACAACCCTCACCATTTTTTAAAGAGGCACCAAATAAATAAATAAAAGTCACAACAACACAAGAACATAAAAAATTAACTGATATTTGGGGAAGCAGAACATATATTTTGAAGTGAAAGAAAATTAATTAAAGTATTAAACGTGATACAAGTTTGAGTGGAATGGTTCCACTTACCAGGACCATTGTGGCAGATAAAACTGCTTCCAAAATGCCCAAGAAAAGGCAAACATATCACTGGTTACTGTGCTGAAAGAGTCACTAGAGTATATGAAAATGCAGAGTAACAGCTAAAGAGTAGCACACTTAGTGTGCCATATTTGCTCCTTCCTCATCCATTAAAAATATATTTGTCAGAGTTGCGCATGACTTCATGAAAATATAGTTTCATCTTTCCCTATCATTTTGTAACAAAGACACAAGCGAAAAGGGGACAAATTTATTAGTTAAAATACAGAAATATTTAAACTATAAATCTGTCATGATTCAGATATGTAAATTCACTCCTTCCTATGTTCTTCCATTTCCTCCATAATCCATAGATTTTCTATGCTTGTCAAATCATCCTTTTGTCCTCTAAAGTATTCTGGAACAATATCATCTGATGACAGTGACATTTAGTGATGACAGTAAAGCTGATAAACTGATTACTGGGTTGCTATCATTTCCTATTCTCCTCCCCCACTTCTATAAAGCTGGAATAAAGAAAGTCTACTACCTGTGCTGCATTAAGTAGTCCTTAAAGCCTTCCCTATAATATTAGTCTCAGCAAAACTGAGCCATCTGCAGACTGAAGAAAAATTATGCTACTGTGAACTGCCATTTCTTGTCCATATAAAAGTACATTCATGTCTACATTACAACAAGGAACATCACATCTGCATTGTACCAAGGTACACATTGTGCTGCTAATACTGTCTTTCATGAGCAAGAGACTCAGAACTCGTTCTGCTATTTATAACATACACGGTTATCCTGGGTTTCAAGGAAGAGACCCTTCTAACACTCTAAGTTCATTTGGAAGGTAATGGAATGGATTGGAAGAAAATGGAATGGAATGAAACAAAGTATTTCAGTTGGAAGGGGCTGACAATGATCATCTAGTCCAACTGCTTGACAAATTCAGGGTTGACCAAAAGTGAAATCCTATTATTAAGGACATTCTCCAAACACCTCTTAAACACTGACAGGCTTGGGGAACTGACCACCCCTAGGAAACCTGTTCCAGTGTTTGACCACCCTGTCAGTAAAGAAATACTTCCTAATATCCAGTTTGAACCTCCTCAGGTGCAGCTTTGAGCCATTCCCACATGCCCTATCACTGGATCCCAGGAAGACTCAGCACCTTCCTCCTCAGGAAGCTGCAGAGAGCAGTGAGATTGCACTTCAGCCTCCTTTTCTCCAAACCAGAAAAAAACCCAAAGCCCTCAACTGATCCTCACAGGATTTTCCTTCCAGCCCTTTCCCCAGGTTTGTTGCCCTCCTCTGAACTCATTCATCCTTCTCAACATCTTTCTTAAATTGTGGGGCCCAGAACTGCACACAGCACTCAAGGTGAGGTTGCACCAATGCTGAAGATGGTGGAATAATAATCTCTTTTGAATGGCTGGTGATGCTGTGCTCGATGCTCCCCAGGATGGGGTTTGCCCTCTTGGCTGCCAGGACACACAGCTGGCTCATACTGAGCCTGCTGCTGACCCGCACCCCCAGGTTCCTTTTGCTGCAGGGCTGCTCTCCAGCCACTTCTGTCCAAATTCATACTTGTGTCCAGCATACTTTCCACTGGCTAATCTTTTCCTCCAAAATCCGTCTCTGTACCAGCGAAGATTGAAATCTCTTGCATCTTTCTTGCAACAGCTTATCTCCATAACTTTCACAAGTATTCTTAAAACAGATACAGAAATATGCAAGCCGACTACTCTTGATTTCTGCCTGAAGACAGTTAGTTTCATATTTGCAGGTGTTCCCTTCTTCTTCTGCAAAGCTTGTTTCATTTTGCTCATAGTGAACTAAGCATAATAGGTTGCAATCTAAGTTTTGAAGTCAAGTTAAAATGTAGCAGAAAGAACCATCTGAGAAGGCATACCTTGCCATGTTTCTAATTATTGGGCAAATATTACTTACTCTTCATTAGGAAATGCAGGCAGAAGGAGAATCAACTCACCCAGAGTAGTCTGCAAGTCACTAGGAACAGACCAAATTAATCCCAACTCCCCGTTGTTTCCAATCTACTATATAATGTGCTATTTAAGCTGTCCTTTCAAAGTGCTTGATTAATGAGTGCATATGCAGGAGGACTTAATCAAATCTTCCCTTTGCTCTGTCTGGGTGAATCCACTTATGCTTTGGCTAACTAAACGTTCTTCCTCTTTGCAGCAGGAGGGTAGAGGTTGAGAAAAAAGCTGCAACACGATTTTGCATTGTTCCCTTGCACATCTTAAGATGGTGTTTCTCATGAGAATTCCACAAGCCTGATTCCATTGTTTTCTCATTTGGTGTGTACCTATGCTTTCTAGTGAAGCACATAAATTTCTATCAGGTGCTAGTCCAGCCCATGAGTTTAAATAGAAAAAAGTCTTCTAGGCCTGCTCATGGTTAGAATCCTAAGTAGTATGAGATCTCTCCGCAATGTGATGTCAATTACGGACTCACAAAAGTTAAGAGTACATTTGTTGTCTTCTGTGAAAGCAGATCAAGACCTTAGTTAGAAAAGAAGATCCTATTTGACTCTGACAACTTTAACTTGTTGCTGTATTGACTTCAATGGAATAAGATACAGCTAAGTGTAAGTCAGGACATTAAATCTCATTCTTATTTAATATGTCTCAGAGATTTCTAGCTATACACTTTAGCAGTTCCTCTATTTCAAAAATGCTATAAAGTTTTATGATGTAATTTTGATCAATTTTGCACTTAGGAAATGATAGTAGATGTTCTGCTTCTTCCTCAGTGGAACAAAACTGGAAAAGTAATATGTACTTCCTCTGGCAAAGGTGAATCTCGATGATGTGTCCACCTGAGCAAGTACTGAATGGTCAAAACTGCCAATAGCTTTTAATATATAATCCAGGCTTTGCAAAAAATGGCGACAATATTCCATTCCTGTAGTCTTTCCTGCGTGCCTCACCTGTCTGTGTCTCACCATTCCACTTCAGCTTTCTGGAATTTGTCTTACTTTACATTTCCAACTTGCAAGGTAGCAATGCTATGAATGAAACCTTAAATGACTTTTTACCACCGGCTTTACATATCCATGACAATGCAAAAATCTTTCTCCTTTTTTTAATTATACTTCCTTTCTTCTCAAGTCCCTTCTTCCCTTCCTCTGTGTATGTACAGTATTTCAGCAGCTTTTAGAATTCCAGATTTCATAACCAATACACAGAGAACTTTGCTTTCTGAGAATTGTGCTGTTCCTTGAGTGAATCAGACTATGTTTTTAATGACTTTTGAGATCCTCCATTAATTCTTGTAAACATAATGTTTTCTACTTAGTTTATATCCTCCAACCAAAACAAACTGACTTTGAATGAGAGCTGTCCTGTGATACCTTCCCTCTCTCTAATAGATCAAGACATATAAATGACAACTGGTGTGATGTCTATAATCATGCAAAATAACATTCTCAGATGTACTGCCAGACATACTACCTTATTGTCAAAAAAAGCAAAAAAAAGCAAAAAAAGCGCTGCCATGTTGCAACTACTTTGTGAAAAATGTCTAAAATCAAAACAAAGCTGCACCCCTTTTTTATTTAATGCTTTAGAGCATTCATTCACAGCTTCAGACACTAGGTTAAAACCTTAAAAATTAGCTCTAGACAACTGAATAAATTTTTAACTGCACTTCAATAAAATAAAAGTAAAATCCCGATATAATACACAGACTAAGGGAGTCTAAGAATTCAACTAAATTATAGTCCAGTAATATCTTTTTTTTTACCACAACTAATGCCCATCTCTTCAAAAATATTTGAAGATGATATGAAAGCATCCTGAGAGAGGTGGATTCACCTTTCCTGTTTCAAGAACAGATAGAGGAGCTGAACATAAAAAAAATCAGATTCTACATCCAGCTGCCATTTGATATGTGACCTTACCAATCGAATGTCATACAAAGTGCAAAGTGACATAATATCCAGACTTTCTGTATGGCATGGGGGAGAAAAGGTAGTTAATATCTTTTTCATAAATGTGCATACACACCAGGTACCTGCTCTCCAATGGATCACAGTATATAGATCACCACTCAAGTAGTCTGAGATGACTGAGTTCAGAGCTAAGGAAACAATTAGTCTTCTCCATGCCCACCTCAATGCAGTTTTACTCAGTACCACTCATTCTGAATCTCTTCACTAAACTTTGCAGAAACGGCTTTATACTGGTAACCTAAGTGTTGAATGATTATGTTTCCATAGAAAAGGTGAATGCACCAGAGGACAAAAAAAAGCCCAAACAAATAAAAACAAACAAAAAAAAAAGTACAAAAAAAATACAAAGAAACACAAGTAAAAGATTAGGATAGAGAGGGCCATGTACTGTGCATCTTTGGTGAATATTGAACCTGCACTTTTCTCAAACAATCAGCAGCACATTAGGGGAGTGGGTGCTTGAGAAGGCCTGGTGTAGGTTTTCTGCACACAGGTAAATTTGCACACCAAAAAGAACAACAACCATGAAAACTAACTGTTTTAATGAAACAGTTATTATTTCCCTGAACGTAGTGTTCAATTTTAATTATGAACTGCAAATTTTACTCCTATCTCAAAGTAAAATATAAGAGCCTACAGGAGCTGCCACAAAGACAACCTGGTAAACTGACAAAGAAAGACATCTCCTTAGCTGGGACCCTCGAGACATCCCTGATAAGCTCTGCCAAACCATCTTGATGGGGAGTAGTTGGAAGGACAAAGAAACTTTGATGAGTGCACAACAAAGAAACCTTGATGGGTGCAGGACAAAGAAAGAAACCTTGATGGGTGTAGGACAAAAACCTTGATGGGTGCAGGACAAAGAAAGAAACCTTGATGAGTGCAGGACAAAGAAAGAGGATGGGGAACTGACCTTCCAGGAAAGCAGGAGTCAGCAACAATTATTCTGGGAACTGATGTCCTACACTCAGTTACACCAAAGAGGGATAAAAACTAAATTGCTACCTCCCTGAAAGGAACTTCTTTGCACAACATCTCCCACACAGCCTGGACCCTAGCTGGGAACACCTGGCTGACTGAACTCCATGTCACGGGCCATCTCTGAAGCGAGACTTTTCTGTCACTGATAAGCCCCACTGCTGTTTGGTGAATGTCATACTGGTAACACCTCACATTTATAGGCATGCACACAGGTAAAGGTTCATAAGTATATACTTGCTTTACTAGTTGGAATTCTGTAATGACTTCTAATAGACATATATTTGCTTTCCTAATGGTAATTTTGTAGTGATTTGTAGTGTGAGTATAGATATGTATATACACTAACAGTAGTTTTATAGTGATTTGTAATAAGGGAATTCTTAGAAATCCAGACCCCTGGTTTTTGTGTATTGCAGAATCCTGAGATGCCCACCTTCACGATTTTTACACACCTGTGGCACAGACAATCCTTATAGGCCATGTCGATGACCACTACAGAGCTGAGAAACTATCCATCGAATATTTGGCATCCATTTATCTCTTGATAGTCAGGTCAACATTTGAAGCTTATACTATCAATGTCCTCTCCTGGAAACACCAACGGCAGGTCTGGACTAAGCATTTGACTTCCACCAGAGGATCGTCTGTTAATATCACTGTCAATCCTTTAGCAGACATTTTACTACCTCTTGAAAATTTAGAGCAACGTGGCCCTACAAAAAGTTCATTTATCATAATTTGCCTCAAGACAGACTGTGTGAAACTCTAAAGTTAAAAATACCCAAGTTGGTAAAGTCAAAAATTGTCCAAACATTATTAAAAAGAAAATTAGCTAAGTGAATAAATATGTCTTCTAAAACAGCAGAATGTCTAAATACAGACAGTCATTACTGTAAATCCTGAAAAAGCATTTCTGTGAAGATGATTATAAAATATGCCACTCACTCTTTTATTACTCAATATTAAACCAGACGCGGCATAGTAATTACCATTGCTGATGACTGTTTGAACTGCTTTTACTCTGTGCTGACTGCATTTAAAATAATCCTGCCTCCAAGAATCTCTTCCCTCAGAACTAAAAGTAAATGTCACTTCTGTGTACAGTTGCTTCTCCTCTCAAATATTTTTGTTAGCTTTCTCCCTTTTCTCCATCGAGGTCCTGAGAAACTTCCCAGGGACTTCTGTACTCTTGCTGTCTCCAACACAATGACAGCTCTCTCCCTCAGGCAAGCTCCCTCTCTTCTATTCTTCCTTTAAAAATACTCTTTATCCATATTACCTTTTAAGCTTGGAGCTTTCCCGTATATTTCACACTTCCTTAATTTTCCCCCTTTTGAGGTTTCCTTCACAGCAGCAAACCTGTTAGAGCTTCCCACTTCCCTCAGGAACCCCAGACTACTGCTCTTTGCAAGTTTGTGCCCTACATGCTGGAGAATAATCCTACCTGCCTAAGAAAACAGCACACCTTTGTGAAGACTTCTGCCGTAAACACGTGCTGAGTGTTTTGGTGGTGTGTTTGACATGGCAGTATCTCACCTATTAAACTCAGCCTGGAGAAAGGATTAGCAAGACTGAGCCCAGGGACTGCACATTGGATTTAGGGCAATGACTGGCATGTGTTTAACTCTTCCTGCGTGTTCATTATCACTTTCTGATGAGTTTGATACAGGACACAAATCGATGTCATGTTATGAAATGAGAGATAAGAGAGCACAGGTAATAGAAAACTTCCATTCCCTGAACCACACTGAATGTTTCACCTATTTTTGTAAAAAACACTTGTTTTATAACATGGAGCTTTTCTCTTAGCCTTGATGTTGTTACTGGGTAAGAAAGGGAACCTGCCAGAAGATTTCTAATTGGATTTATCACATCAGCCTCCTTCAGTCAGGATGTTAGCCCGCACTTTTCTCACTGGTACCTCCGTATTTCTTCAGGGAGACATGTTTCTTAATTTGAAATGGAATCAGCATCATTTTTGTTAGTGGTTAGTGGATTAGCTTTTCACTCAGCCTCCCTCCACACTTCTCCAATCTTGTAAGAATATTATTTCTTCTTAAAAAGGCAGAGCATGCCTTCTGTCCTTCAGGGATGAAAATCTGATACAAAAGCCCAAAGTAATCATGCTGCATGTATTTAAACCCACAACTGAGAGAAACACAGTATTTACAGTGCCAGTGAAAAAGAGATGCTGCAAGAGAAACATCAGGAAAAGAAACTCACCTTGAAAATAAAGACTTCTGCATTATTTTATGAAGGATAAAATGTAAAAAAAAATGCTCGGCTGTCTATCCCAGACTTTCCATTACTCAGCTTAAAATTAGGGAGCTTTCTTTTCCCTTGGAAGTAACATAAGATTCTCTGGTAAGTGACCACACATCCCAACACAGTGCTGCCAGTCCTATTGGAGAGCACCACAGAGTAAATCCATTTAACGCTGCCTCTTAGTGTTTTTCCACAAACACTAGAAAAAAAAAATATCTACTTGCCAATGGAGGGACCGTATATTAATCATTTATTGGGAAAGTGGTTATGGGAAAAATGATAGTTACAGCAACTGACTACTTTTTTTGTTCTCTGGGAAGGCAAGGGAGAATTTAGCAGGAAGAACTGCCATAATGTTATGTTTCAGGTGCATTAGAAAAGTCTTCATATGTATGGAAACTATCTTTTTTTTCCAAATCACATAAGATACAGAAACACTTCTGTACCCCCAAATGCTCTGCAGAATTGAGAAAAGGTAGTTGGGGCACAGGGAGGGGTAGAGAAGAAACAATTTATACAATGCTGATTAAGAAAAAAGGGAATTTGCATCTTGTCCACAGACTCTAGGCTGGCAGGAAGAGACATCAATCAACTTTAACGAGAGATTTTGGCTTCCACAGCTGTGCCAAAAAGAAGGGGAAAAAATTGCTGCAAGATAAGCAGTGGTGCAGAGCATAGAAAGGAAAGTTCTACAACACAAAAGCACCTTCATGCTTCGGAAAACTATGTACCAGCATCTGCCTGAAGCCACAGTCTTTTTTTAGCTACATACAATTATTTCCATAGTTCGTTCTGTATTCATACCAATTACAGTCAAGTATTTACTACAATATCTCTCAATGCTGATAACATGCCAAAGACTAACTTTTAAAGTTAATAAAAGTCTTGCTGCTAAAAAATGTGATTTCTACAACTACTTGCAAGTATCAATAATAATTGCCTTTATACTGATTTCAAGATGCATATCTGACATGCTTTCAAAGGCAAGCTCAAATTAAACTTTTTGACACAAAATACAGTTATTCAGGAAAAGAGCTTTTTTTTAAATCTAAGACTAAGAAATATTTTATTTCATATTTAATAAGAGCTTCTAAAGAAATAGATTCTTCAAAAAACCATTAAGTAATTTATCTAATTAACAATCATTTTAAAATTTATTTTGAAAAGTATTGCATATTTTGTACATTTTGATATGTGAAGATTATGCTCAAACATGGTAATAATAAATTTTACTTTTTAATTATTGTTTTCTGCATTGTTAATGGTCATAAGTAAGCCTTGCCCATGAAACATGGACAGAATTGTTTAAGTTGTACACATGAAGAAACAGCAATTTTTTAAACAATTATACATAATGCTTAATGTTGGGCTTTGCAAATGAAAAAAAATCCTATTCATTATCTGAAATCCAATATTGCCACAGGGACAATAGGAAAACGAAGCTGTTAATAAAAAAGAATTGATGCCTGATTATCATCATTCCGTTTCTAAAGAAAAGACTTGTAAAAATAAAACAAATGCACATTAAATCCAGTCTAAACAGTAAATGCACTCAAATGCAGAAAGCTGGTCTATTTTAATAATGCTGATGCAAAAGTGTGTGTAAAATTAACTCTGACCTGCCAGGTTTTCTTAAAACCAAATAATTTTGTAAGCAGCTTTCTCTAAATGAATAATATATAAAACGCTAAGGAATTTATTTGACAAAGCAAACCAGAAAAAAAAAATGTTCTAGTATCTATTTTTAGTCCAGATGCTATCTAACATACATACGCTTCTGTTTATTCCTACCAATATTGGTTGAAATGTGCAAAAAAAATGATTCACTTTCTTGCTAAGGCCTTCCTTAGAATATTATTTTAACAAACCAGATGTGAGAGACAGACAAATGTTCAATGTTGCCTTCCAGCCGCAAGTAAACTCCTACTGAGTCTTTTTTTTTTTTTTGTCACATGAATGAAGCAGGTACGTGTAAAGTACAAAAAATAGCCCAGATGAAAAATTTCCTTCTGTGGAAAGTTAAATTAATTGCAATCCAGTAAATTTATTATGCCTATAACAGAGGTAGGGCTACTTAAGTTGGCTGGGAAATATCGTACATGAAACAATTTCCTCCTGCTGTTGCTTTAAAATTATATAAAATATACATGCCAAATTCACTTATTCTAAATGATGACTCACTGCGACCTGATAATTCTTCCAACCTGTCATTTAGGCAATATCCTTCTTTACTCCTGAAATTTCTCAAAGGTATGCTGTGCAACGGCCTATACACAATAACACTACATCTTAAACATACATTGAATTTCAATGCACTTCAGCTCTTTGGTACAAACTAAGGTGAAAATTTTTATTTACATATGCAGTGGTACTTTCATTGCACATCTGGAGAGAGGCAGATGGCATCTGCTCCTCACGCAACTACAACACAAAGCTTAAACTTGTTCCTCTTCCTCCCCCCAAAAGTTTTTCTTTAATGCACTGTGCTAATGTGATCCATTAAAGCACAAGTGTTCTGGTTTTACCTATTTAGTTTAATATCATCTGAAAAAGAGAAGATATATAAAGGTTGGGCAAATTGATTCAGTCTCAGGTTAATCTACCCAATAGACAGATTTAATGCTGCTCATGCAAAAACACTAGCTGTGTGCGTCAGTGCTGAGTTTATTTTAGTCCATGTTCCCTGCACTGATATGAAAAACTCCTAGGAGCCTACATACCACTTACATAGCACTGAAGGACATAGAAGGCAGACAACTATAGGGCTGCGTTTTTAAAAGTTGGAGAGTAATTCTGATAGAAAATGTGGAGAAAAATTTTAGAAGCTTTGAAATAAGCTTTCCTGTTAATTTTCCCTTAAAAGAGCACATTTTTTTTTCCTTTTAATTACAATAAACAAAAATTTAAGCATGATTTTGATAACAACATTCCCTGTGTTTTTCCACAAGACTGTATTTTTTCACTAATAAGGTTTGGATGGAGACTGGAGCTATTATTCAATTTTCTTTAAGAACTGAACAAAAAAGATCCATATTTGTTGAGCACTGTACATCAGAACTACACTCAAGTATTGTACTTAGCTTCCCAGAAAAGTATATGAATTGCAACTTGAAGGGAGAGGTGAAAAAAAGAAGAAACGGAGTGTTGCTATATAGTAGATACACCAAACTAGAAACAACACAAACAGTTTCTGACAGTAGGATAAAGTCCAGTCACTGTTTTTCAAAGTCCTTATGCCCTTGATGTCACCAAACTAAGTAAAAACGTCATTTAGCTGTTCTGTTAGTGCTCAACATCTTAAGCTTAATCATCTTAAACGATGACAGCAGGGAAATGAACACAGGTAAATGTGGTGCAAGTCAACCATTGAATATTGCCAGTGGTTGCAGAAGAATAGACAGGATGTAGCAAAGGCATAAACACAATTAATAAAATAAAACATGAATGAAAGCAAGTACTTTTGGTTCTTTAAATCCTCCGAGTTATACAAAAGAAAAGGCGAATTCAAAGATCACAAGGAGACCTCTTTAGACATGGGTGTTCCCATTTTGTGCATACACTCAGGGTAGCATGAAATGTCTGTGAAATACACCCCATACTAAACAATAAGCTCATTCTGAGTCTAATCAAGCATATCCTCATAGGACTTAACATTATGCCTGCTGGTGCACCCATATTTAGAAAAAGTGCTAATACTCAGTAAATACTATGTGTCAATTCTACGTAAAAGTATGCTTTGTAAGTAAATCAATCAAAAGTCAGGTCAAACTTGAAAGTACATTATTATATTTATTTTATAACAGAAACATTTGATACTACATCTTAGCTACAGAAGATGCTCATCTTTGAGCTCCAGAAATCTGTCTGTTCAACTAGTCTCTTTTATTTCCACTGTCCCTTAGTGCAAAGCCCTTTACAGACTACAGCATGTAACTGATTCTTAACGGGCCACAGCTCGGGAGCTAGGGTGCTATTAAACCACCACAAGTATTTTCCCTGGATGTATTGGTTTGGGTGGGATAAAGCTAATTGTCTTCATAGCGCCCTTTACAGTCCTGTGTTTTGGATTTGTGAGTTGATAATGTGATGTTTTACCTCTTGCTGGGCAGTGCTTATACTGAGTCAAGGCCTTTTCTGCTCCTCACCCCAGCTGCGAGTGGACTGGAGGTGCACAAATAGTTGAGAGGGGACACAGCTGGGACAGCTGACCTCAAGTGACCAAAGGGGTATCCCCCCAAATAATGTGGCATTGTACTCAGCAACAAAAGCTGCGGTGAAAAAGGAGAAAGGGGGCACATTTGAGACTGTGGTATATATCTTACCAAGTCACCGCCATGGGTGAAGGAGCCCTGCTTTCCTGGAGATGGCTGAACACCTGCCTGCACATGGGGAGTGGTGAATGAATTCCCTGATTTGCTTCACTGGTGCGTGCAGCTTTTGCTTTACATATTAAATCATCTTTATCTCAAGCCACGAGTTTTCCCACTTTTACCCTTCTGCTTTTCTCCCCCATCTCACTGCAGGAGAGTGAGCACGCAGCTGGCAGGGGCTGAGCTGCCCACTGGGGTTACTAGGGTGGTCAGTGCACTGGGTTCAACTAGGATAGGGTTAGTTTTCTCTGGAGGCTGGGAGCGGGGCATAGCCGGGATAGCTGAACCAAACTAGCCACTAGCCAAGGGGATATCGGATACCGGGGCAGGGGTCTCTCTCTTTTCCACTTCTCTTTCTGGAAGTTGGGGCTGCGTCGCTGTGTTCCGGGTGGTGAGGCATCTGCATTGCGTATTACTTGTGTGAGACGCTATCTAGTTAAACATTACAGGGAGGTTGGATTAAAATGATCTCTAAGGTCCCTTCCAGCCCAGGCCATTCTATGATTCTATGATTCTATGATTTTATGATTATTGTTATTACTGTTATTTCACTGTTATCGTTATAATTTATGTTTCACCATTAAAACAAACTGCTTTTAACTCAACCCCACCAGGTTCTGCCTACTGCTCCTTCCCGGCTCTCCTCCTCATTCCTCGGTGGAGGAGGAACAACAGAGGGAGTGACCACGTGGTTCCTTTGTCTTTCCCTGCCGGTCAGCGGGCTTGAACCATGACAGTCAGTCACCATGAAAGCACTCGTTACAGCAATTTTTAGGATTTATGATATTGGCTATTGGTTGTTCAGAGTTTTTTTAATAGATTTTGAGTTCATCTTAATTGCAGCAGATAGTTCAGATTAGTACCCTCAGGTAATTAATTTAAACTATTATAGTGACAGTGGAATGCCATAAAACAAAAACTGAAGTTACAGGGTGGTTTCACTAACAATACTAGACATACAAACCCTTTATTTAAGCCTTGTTGCTCCCATACCTTTATAAAATTGCAGAAACTACCCTTAACCTTTAATATTTCTGTGAGAACAGATCAGAGAAAAGCATGACCTGATTCTACTGAGCATTCTACAAAAAAAATCCTGAAATGTTTCATGCCTTAAAGACCTCATAAATTTGGATCTTAAAAAAAAAGTGCAACAGAAGAGACTAGTAAATTGGAGGACAGCCATGTTAAGTACTGACACCCAAGCAACTCTATGTCAGATGGCAATTTGTCAACAGATCAGGAACAGAATTGAAGTACAGTACTAAGGATGGCTTCACTAAGGGCAAATCATGCCTGACAAATTTGGTGGCCTTCTATGATGGGGTTACAGCATTGGTGGATAAGGGAAGAGCAACTGACATCATCTACCTGAACTTGGGCAATGCTGTATGGCATTACACCCTTGTCTCCAAATCAGAGAGATACAGCTTTGACAGATGGATCACTCAGTGGATGAGGAATTGGCTGGGTGGTTGCACTCAAACAGTTGTCATCAATGGCTTGATGTCCAAGGGCAGACCAGTGACAAGTGGCATTCCTCAGGGGTCGGTATTGGGACCAGTGCTGTTGAACATCTTTGCCAACAACATGGACAGTGGGATTGAGGGCACCCTGAGCAAGTTTGCTGATGACACCAAGTTGTGTGGTGCGGTCAACACACTGGAGGGAAGAGATGCCATCCAGGGGGACCTTGACAGGCTGGACAGGCGGGCCCATGCAAACCTCATGAAATTTAACAAAGCCAAGTGCAGGGTCCTCCACCTGGGTCAAGGCAATCACATGCACAAATACAGGCTGGGCAGAGGATGGATTAAGAACAGTCCCCTGAGGAGGGGGACTTAGGTGTGTAAGTCGATGACAAGCTCAACATGACCCAGCAAGGTACATTTGCAGCCTGGAAAGCCAACAGTATCACAGACAGCATCAAAAGAAATGTGGCCAGCAGGTCAAGGTAAGTGATTCTCCCCTCTACTCCACCCTCACGATACCCCACCTGCAGTACTGGTTCAGCTCTGGGGACCCCAGAACGAGAAGGACATGGACCTGTTGAACTGAGTCCAGAGGAGGGCCATGAAGATCATGAGAGGGTTGGAGCGCCTCCCCTGTGAGGACAAGCTGAGAGATTTGGGATTGCTCAGCCTGAAGAAGAGAAGGCTCCAGGGAGACCTTATAGCAGCCTTTCAGTACTTAATAAAGAGCCCTAAAAGAAAGCCGGAGAGGGACTTTTTACAAGGGCATGTAGTGATAGGATGAGGGGTAATGGCATTCAACTGAAAGAGTGTAGATTTAGATTAGACATAAGGAAGAAATTTTTAACTATTGAGGGTGGTCAGACACCGGAACCAGTTGCCCAAACAAGCTGTGGATGCTCCATCCCTGGAAATGTCAAGGTTAGGTTGGCTGGGACTTTGAGTTAAACAGATGGAGAAATTGAGTCCTATTTGGTTTTACAGCATTGCTGCAGCAACAGAAGTAGCTGATACAACTTTCAAAATTTTTTGTAGTTCATCAGTAACTGCCAGTATTGTTGAGTTGTGTGTCACTGAAATCCAAGCACCGAGATGCATGGAAAATGTCCTAAAAAGGTATCACAGAGGGAAACATTTGAACGAGTGGCTATGCTTAGCCAGGTGTTGTTGGACTTTGATTTGAAAGTTACTCTGATATACTCTAGAATGCAAGATGATCTGTGTTTTCACTCATGTAATCACCCATAGTCTAGATCTTCAGAAGAATAGCTGCATTCCCTCTCTATTCAGGTATGGTGACTTCCCAACTAAAAAAACCACGAGTTCTCTTTATCATACGATGACAAAAACTTTCCAGAAGATACCCTGCATTATATACCAGAAAATCAGAATATGGATATTTGCTTTTTGATGGATATTTGCTGCACAGATAAAAACAAAGAAAAATAGAGAGTCTGATACATCAAGAAGTCCTTGAAAATGGAACAGGAGAGAACTGAGGACTCATATGGATGGTGGCTGAATATACTTCAAATGGCAACTCAGTTACAGGCATAGATTGTTGGTCTACTCTTGGTAGGAAGAGCAACTGGACTGTGAAATGACTGTATTAATAAAATAGCATTTTAAAAGGTTGAAATGATAGCAGTGTATAATTTAAATTATTCAGAGAAATAGAGCCTAGATTGCATCTATTTGAAGTAATAAGACCAGGAGACACAATACCTGAGACTATCTGAAACATGACTAAATGCAACACACACCTCAAATTGCAAGGGAATAGAAAGAAAGCGACAGAATAGGTGTGATTTCAGACAGAGAAGGATCTCAGCAATGCAAATTTGATTAAAAAGGAGTTCAGTTAGGAAGGAGACATATACTGCCCAGCCTGAGTACAGTTAAAACTGTCTGGAGTAAACAGAAAAAGGCAGAGAAGTAAGAACAAATGAAAAGGGAGGAATTGAGAATGATTAACCGAACGTACAGATAGTATTGACACTGATTATAGGAGTTATAAAGTAAATAATACATTGCTGCGATGCCACAGCTCTGTGACATTTGGCTGGAAAGACAGATTGACAGAAGGACTGTGAAAAAATCTTACTGGAACTTATAACTATCAGTGAAGAAGGCCGAGTGAAAGATATGCAAACAGAAATTAAATTAGAATCTCAGCATGGATGAGGAGGAATAAAAGCGGGCAGTGAAGTAAAAATAGTGCAAAAAATAAAGATGAATTGTAGGCAAGTCTTTAAAACACAGAATATGAGCAGCTTGACAAGAAGAGAGGGGGATCATTAAGGGACAAGAGTGACATCGTGGTGACAGATGAAATCAAGTTGCTGAGAGGTTGCACAAAATCTCTGCCTATTTTTTAGAGAGTGAAAGCTGAAGGTGATCCCTGAGAGATCTTTCTGACAGAGAAGTGCTTTACTTACTATTTTCATTACCACAGGGTAAAAGAATACTTGATAATGGGGCATGACTTCAGGCATGGAGTAAATATTTAATCCTCTGGAATCAGTTAAATAGTTCAGTGCACTGGTAACCAAGATGAAAGATACACTGAAATAATAAAAAGGGCACAGGCTAGAAATTAATGAGGAAAACAGGTAAACCTTTGGTGGATGGTTTTGTCATTCACACAACACTGAACAAATTCCAGGAGATAGCCAATATGTGCAGATATCCCCATATGTACGGGAAAAAAAAAAAAAAAAAAAAAAAGATGAAGGAATTATTCCATCTTCAGCTGCGAAGACACACTAATAAGAGAAAATGACCATATACAACCTGCAGTGAAGTAAGGGCCAGCAAGTCTAGATCCATGAAAAGAGGATCACACCTGTCAGACATGCTTAAGTTCCTCCAAGCACATTAATGAACTGGAAGGCAAAAATGTGAAGTAATGGATATAATTGGTCTGAAGAGAGAAATAGTCTCACAGTGTAAAACTCATGTCTGCAGTGAGTATTGGTTGCTTGTGTCAGAGTGCCACAGCAGAAAAGAATTATTAAAATGAATTAAAGTCTACTTACAGACAAAAGAAAAGGAACAATGAAAACCCTCTTCAAAAGAAAACATAGATGGTACTGCAAATATGATTCTTATTTCTGCCAATTATAAACCAGCAAAAAACCACATATACATACTTATTGATAATTATTTTCAGTCCATGCAAGTGTTATAGAGAAAATGATACTTCCAGTGGAATTCTTATGGAATAGTCAACAGAAACATGGCACTGAGTGTAGTTTGTTTTAACATATCCAAGATACCTTTATATTAACTAGGACAAGTTTCACTAGTTACATAGCCACTATTTTCCTCAATCAAAATTTGAGCTGTTTCCAACCTGATAATCCACATTAGAGTTACGAACATGGCAAGTAAAGCTGTGTCCATATCTTAGAGACCTGCACAGCCAAGGGGTATTGAGACTCTCCAGTCTATTTTTTAATCCAGTCCACAAGTTTTAAATCACATTGTAATTCAACTTGATTTCAACCACAGTAAAATTTTCAATATGTACAGTCTGACATACTTTCGGTCTCACAGCGCCAGTGAACACAAGTGTGCTGATTTTAAACAGACAAATAGGTAAAAGTGGCCTAATTTGACATTTTACAGTAAATCCCTCAAGGCAAAAGACACTGCAGAACTTGGATGCAGTGCTTGCAAAGTGTCTAGTTTCTGAAAAGAAAATAAAGTCCTAGTAGCACTTTTACATTAAGTAGGTAATTTTCGTTTGAGCTAGATTTCTCTGTGAGCTGTATGTCTTTTTAAGGTCAAAGGAAGTCCAGGAGGTTCCTCCAGTGCATCGATGATAACTTCTTGATGCAAATGGTGGTTGAGCTGACTAGGAGAGGAGTGCTGCTGGATCTTACACTCACTAACCAGGAGGGTCTTGCTGTGAAAGTTGAAAGCAGCCTTGGCTGCAGCGACCACGAGATAGAGTTCAGGATCTTGTGCGGTAGGAACAGAATACTAAGCAGGATCACAACCCTGGACTTCAGCAGGGCCAACTTTGGCCTTTTCAAGCAATTGCTAGGGGAAACCCCATGGGACAGGGTACTAGAAGGTAAAGGGGCCCAAGAGAGTTGGTCAGTATTCAAGAACCACTTCTTCCAAGCTCAAGATCTGTAGGAAATCAAAAAAGAGATCCAGGAGACCTGTGTGGTTAACCACGGAACTGCTGGGCAAACTCAAGTTGAAGAAGAGAGTCTATAGATCATGGAAGGAGGGGCTGGCCACTTGGGTGGAATATAAGACTGTGGTCACAGGATGTAGGGAGGCAACTAGGAAAGCTAAAGCATCCTTGGAATTAAACTTTGCAAGGGAGGTCAAGGACCACAGAAAGGGCTTCTTCAAATACACTGCAGTTGGGCAAGGAGAAATTTAATGAAATACAGCAAGGGTAAGTGTAGAGTCTTGCATCTGGGAAGAACACCTCCATGTACCAGTATAGGTTGGGGACTGACCTGCTGGAGAGCAGCTTAGGGGAAAGGGACCTGGGGGTTCTGGTGGACAGCAGGATGACCATGAGTCACCAATGCACCCTCGTGGCCAAGAAGGCCAATGGCATCCTGGGGTGTATTAGAAGGGGTATGACTAGTAGGTTGAGAGATGTTCTCCTTCCTCTCTGCTCTGCCCTGCCCTGTTGAGACCACATGTGGAATATTATGCCCAGTTCTGGGCCCTTCTTGAACTGAAGGGCAGAGAGCTCCTTGAAAGAACCCAGCCACAAAGATGATGAAGGGAGTGGAACATCTCCCTTAAGAGGAAAGGCTGAGGGGGCTGGGTCTCTTGAGTTTATAGAAGAGGAGACTAAGAGGTGACCTCATTTATATTTATAAATACCTAAAGGGTGAGTGTCAGGAAGACAGACCCAGACTCTTCTCAGGGATGTCTAATGACAAGACAACGGGCAACGGATACAAGCTGGAACACAGGAGGTTCCACAAAAACATTAGGAAAAACTCTTCCACTGTGAGGGTGACAGAGCACGGGAACAGGCCGCCCAGAGAAGTTGTGGAGTCTCCTTGTCTGGAGACATTCAAAACCTGCCTGGATGCATTCCTGTGGGACCTGCTCCAGGTGATCCTGCTCTGGCAGGGGGGTTGGACTAGGTGATCTTTGAGGTCCCTTCCAGCCCCTAACATTCTGTGATTCTGTGACCCTCCTTTAAATGGGCAATACTTCACATTAAGAAAATAATTGGTATTCTGCACGTGAGCTGTTCGGCTGGGCATCAGATAACAGAAATTTAACTTTGGTTTGTAAATCACAGTATACAATTCATTTGAAGCAGCGTAGATTGTTTAGTATTGCTGTTGCTATACATGGGCCCCAAAATCTTGCTTTCCAAAACTGAGACAGTATATAAACCCTAAATTCCTCCTTGGAATACTCCTGAAGACCATCAATTTAGCAAAATCTGCTCTTATACTCTTGTATAAAGAGTTCATTCATATCTGTGAACTTTGACTGACCTAATACACTCAAGCTGTCTAGAATTAAACCATAAATTTAGGCCCACTACACTCAGTGGCAAACCCCTCCCTGCATCACTGGCTTTCATGAATCCATGACAACACTGAAAACTCCAGTGACTTTTCATGTCATCATGGTGGAAAACACTTAATGTTCAGAGCAACATGAACACTATAATATTACTACTGAAAATATGCAGTATGACAACAAAATTAGGAACACACTAGTGTTTTTTGCTTTATGTGGTACAGTTGCAAGTTAAATATTACAAGCCTTTGCATATTATTTCCTATTCATTATTGAACATGTTACTTGTAAATCAGAATTAATTTTTTTTTCAAAAATATCATCACCTTGAGAGCAAGCAAAACTACATTAATGGCTGACATTCCTTTTAAGAGAAAAACAGTTTGTGTCTATGTTGTTCATCACTCCTCATCTGCACAAGCCTGGAGATAAGTATCATTTTCCAGATTATCACCCTGTTAGCACAAGGAAGGAGAAAGTATAATGTATCATAGATTATAAAATATAATTAAAGCCTGCACAGAAGAAACATCATTAAAATTATGTTAGCTTGCTGCTGAAAAAAAAAAAAAGCCCATTAATTACAATGGGGTGGACGGATGAGAAGGAAGTGGTAAGTAACAAACTTGTCTTTAGATGCTCCGATTAATTTCACCCATAAAACTGTCAGTACACCAAAGCACATATAAATTCCATAAATACAATTTGGATGACTTTGCAATGATGGCAGTCATGAATAATGTGAACATTGAGTATCGTAGGACTGCACATGAAGATTAAAGCTTAAGGTCACAAGTTATGATCGCAGAGCAAGTATTGAATGTGGCATTTGCATAAAAATTAGGATCAATTTTGAGCCTGAAAGAGACTGAAAGGAGTATGGAGAAGTTACACAAGAATCCCTGGAATAGCTAAAAATCTTTTCTCTGGCATAAAAGGAGTCTATGCAGACCATCATACATGTTGTGTTATGTTACAGTATGCACCATATTATTAGACATAATCTATTCCTGTATGCAGCTGGAATCTTTATGAATCTGAACTTCAGCAAACCACTACAAATGTACACAAGTATGTTATGCATGGATAAATGCACAGAGACAAGCTTCCCTTCTTCCAGGAGGGAGGAGATTTAAACGCAATGGAACAATTTCTTTTGACCAAGCTGTGAAAAAATGCTGCACAGTTTTAAAAATAGCAAGTAACTATTACAAGCAAAAGAAACAGTAAGATTCCAGAAAACAAAACGTTCTGAAATAAGTTAAAATATTTTTGAGAAGAAATGCTTCAAGTAATTCTTTTAAATGCTCTACCACAAAATCTGTCAAAACCTTGTCACCCTTCACGTTGATGTCACTTTTTCTACCTAGTTAGACTTGTGTTAAGAAGTCTTAAATTCTTCCGTTCTCCATTATAATTTCAAAACACATAAAGAATTTATCCATACACTCTGGTGAAATGAAACAAAAATACCACAGAAAATTTTGAACACTGAATAAAGTATTTATCTTTATGGCAGCCTTATTTATCTGAGAAATTGCAGCCATGAGGGTCCCTATCAGAGACAATACTCATCCTTCAACCTTGGAAAAAGAGAAAAGAGTGGTTTAAATTTAAAACCAAACAAAGCAGCCCTACATATCACTTCAGAAGAAGATAAATTTCAGGGACTTCTTTTGTTCAACACAAAGTATTTGTTCTGAAAATAGTGGAAAGTATTAAAAAGCTCCAGCTTGAGACAAAACAGATTTGAATCTTTATACTAAAAGGGATGAATGTGAAGTCCCATATCTGAGCAAGGGTCATAACCACCGAGTTACACAATATTCTGAGATAAGACCCATCACTTTTTCCTGTTGGCATTTCTTCATTAAAAAACTTGAAAACACTCTGAAATAGGGACTGAGATACAGGCATTACTTTCTGAAGTGTTCACAGTCACCTATATACCCTCTTTTTCCTTCCTCAATGGCCAAAAAAAATAAATGTTTTAAACAAACCACAGAGAAGAATCAACAGAAAAGACTGAAAGTAAGTCACTCCATAACAGGTGATGACTCTATGTCTAGGATGGGTGATGGAAACTGTGATTTCAAATCCTCTAGTCAAGGAAAAAATTCAATACAGGCATCCATTGCCTAGGCTACAAATTACCTAAACCGAGAGCATGATGTCCTCCTGCTTTCTGGCATTGTGACTGTCTTTAAAGGGCTATTACATTTCTGTCACTTTATTTTTACTCAAAAATAAAAATTCTGAAACAAAAAAAAGACTATTCTACTCTATTTTAGATAAAATTAACATTGATTCTGAGTGGAAAACCCCCATAATTTCAAGGTTTTTGTTTCAAGAAAAAATTGGGAAAATACTACTTTTCATTCAACTGAAAAAAAATTAGGTTTTCTCCCAGGGGAGAGAAAATAGTACACTCGGGCTACAAAGTCTACTGAAAAAAATTTCTGGAGTAACTTTAAGGACATGTTTTTAGAGTGTAATGAGGTGTATCGCTACAGAGGTATACAGGACATAACAACAAATGCGCACACACTAAACGTACACAGAAATACTAGATTTCAAATAAACTTTCAGAGTAAGGAAAAATACAGTAAAGTTACGAAATCCAATCCTTATTTTGTAAAGGAGTGAACAATTTAGTATTTAATTTTCACTGATCATTCAAGTCCTAAACCTCCAACCTTTCCCATACAAACTTTTATCTCAAATTAAAATGGTATTTATCAAACTTGTTTCTACAAACAGATTAAACAGAACTCGAATTGTGATACACAATGGGCTCTTCTGTTCCCAGTTTTCCTACTCCCAAAAACTCAAAATGATTTTCAGAAAATCTGTTATTTATTTATTTTAAATGAGGAATATGAAAGTGCTAACATATGCTCCTCTAAAAGAGTTCAGTAACTTCGGGATCTGCAGGGAGGGAATTAAAATTCTCTGCTCTGGGGTAATACTCAAGACAATATAATCACTGACAAAATTATATATAATCACTAGGTAATAATCACTGCTAGAACAGCCCATCACATAATTTTATGCTGAGAAAGACCTGTTCACGCAGAGCCACCTGTGGCACATCAGTACCATCATAATCCTCCTCAGAGAAACATGGGGCAACACGTCACACCAGTACTACCTACCTTCAACCTTCTACATACCTCCATAATCTGGAAGAACCCAGTGCCAGGATTTGAGGAAGACACCACCGTGAAAAACGACATTACGCTTTTCCAGATGAGGTGTGTTTTGAGTATTGCTCTATGATGCCACATTTCCCACCTCAGAATGTGTCCAAATTTGAATAAATTCCATATAAAATTCTTGCATTTGTCCACATCAGCATATCTCTGTCTCCTCTGACATGAGATTACACTATACACAAAATCTTCAAACACTTTTACAGTGTAATGCATCAAAACTATGTAAGTTTGATGTTAATATTTAAATTCCAGCATGAGAAAGAGCAATCCCAACAACTAGGGAAGTGATTTCTGTGATTCTGTGATTTTAGCTGTTCAGTTGTGCCTTGAACACAAAACACCCATAATTTTTAGAGTGCATTGATTAAATCAAAATTGCCTGTAACCAGGAGCGTTAGAGCGAGGCAGGAGCTTTCATTCTGGTCATTGTGTGTTGTTTTGAGTTTCCGCAGTGGTACCACACACTCACTGACCTTCATATGACCTAAGCAATGATGCTCATACAATAAATCACTTGGCCAGCAAACACAACTTGTTATATCACAACACATGGCAGCCAAAAGCTTTGCTCTTCTTTTGCACTATGCCCAAGGTTAGCATAGTGTCATGAGATTAGCTGCAAAAGCTAGGGCTGGATACACTCCACAACTACTCTGAGAGAGACCTGAGTTCATCTGAGACAACGTGCTAAACACAGGTAATTTCAAATCCCTGAAGAAGAGTTGAATGAACACCAGACAGCACTTTTCCCTCCCTCTTCTCTTCCTTGAGGTACCTGTATACAACCTTCTTTCTCTTTTTTACCCAGTATCTCAATAGCTTGGCATTAAGATTTCTTTCTACTAACAAAGGTCAGAAAGAAAACAAAAGAAAATAAAAGGGATGCAGCTGTATCTGATGACAACAGGTATAACAAAGAGTACCAGAGCAATTATAACTGGCATCTTAATTTAAAAAGGGTTCTCTCTGAGTCAGGAACCAGTCATAAGTAATGAAACATAAAAAGTGTCTTCAATTGCTGTTAACTCTTATTTTACATTTTAACATTTAGCACAAAATATAGAGGTTTATGAGGAAAAAAAATAATCAAAAGCTTAACTCCTTTTCACCAGGTTGGACACAACGTAGCCCTTCATTGTGTTATATGTACTTTTTTAATGCTCTCACCACAGCAGTATTCATCCATATTTACACTCTGTTTCAGGCAACACCTGCTCTCCTTGGAAAAAAAGTCCTCCCTCTATTCTCTACAGCACCTCATAAGAGTTAGGTTTCAAGTACTTTGGTCAGGGACAGAAAAGAAGCTCTCACTACCTGAAGATTTCTGCAAGAGCTAATAAAAATTGTAAACAGCATAGTAACCAAAATCTGAAGTTCAACAGCGGTGTATCAGTGCAGGGATGCAGCCATGCTTTGCTTCAACAGAAGGAAATCACAATACTTCATCTTCTGACAGTGCTTTTTTTTTCTTGAAGCTCTTATATGGTCTTCAGGCAACTGAGATTTGAGTGGCTAACATATGTTGCACAATTGTGCCTGTCAAAGGATAAATTTTAGCTGAAAAACTAATGTATTTATTCTCATATTAAAAAAAAAATAAAAAGTTGAGCTGGAGAAGGAGCTATGAACTGAGAATGAATGCTGGTCCCACTCTATGTCTACAGAAAGAGAAAAGGAGCTTTACTAAGCAGAAGAGTGAACTCACCTAACATTTACCTGGATTTCTGACACTAGATCAGGGCATGTTAGCAACACCATGCACAGATGCCTCTCCAAAGGACAATGTATCCACCAAGGACTTCTCAGTACCCATTTGCCTAATATTTGATAATAAAGCATATTTCATAATAAATTTGGCCATGTCGGATGGACTGCATGATGCACAACTTCATACATACTACTTGAAGATTTCTGTAAGGCCTACTAAAAAAAGTTCAAAGCAAATCTGTGTTGTGGTTGTATGAACATTTCTATTCACACCATAAAACAAGTGTTAGAGAAGACCATCTCCAAAAAGGATGCAAAGAACAATTTTGCCGCTAGCGATTCCATCTTTAAGAACATCTTAAAGTTTCCTGCTATCATTTCTAACTGCTCAAATAATTCTCAAAAACAGAAGGAATTTTCTAGCAGTCTTCTGTCTAAATACAAAACTTTTCCTTAAAGTACAAGTTTTCATGATGCACTCTGAAAATATTTTTTTTTCCCAAATAATGCTATAGACTAAACCTTCATTTTATTCCTGTGCTTGTAGAGCTTCGTAGCTATGCTATAGTTAAAAAATTGAGGAGAACACCTTGTTAAGACCTTTTTACCTGTCTCTAAGTCTAGAAGACATCTTTACTAGAAGCTCTAGTTTTGATGGTTTTTACTAGATTTTCGATAACTGAGATGAACACTCCATGCAGAAATATTTAAATTCACTGTCAAACAGTAAGATGAAGCCAAATTTAACTCTTTCCAGTATACCCTTATTAGCTTCTGGCAATCAACAATACCACATTTAATGGAAGACTGAACCATATATCAAGAAAGTTCTTAAACATCTCAACATTAAATGTCAATTTTACAGCAGTTTATGAAAAAGAATTTTTTGTTTAGTGAGAAAAATATATTCAAACCAATTTTTGTCATAGTTTTCCACCTTCCATTAGATACAAAATGCCTATTAAAAACGTGATTTGGCAAATCACTGTTTTGATTAATTTCTCATTGTATTTTTCTATATTTTGTTCAACAACACTGACAAAGTTCCATTTCCCTGTTCCTGTTATGGCTTACGCTGGTAACACAATCATCCTCTTCTAATATAGTGAGTCTGGCTCTTTCTCATTAATGGTAATTGATCTTAAAAAAAAAAAGACAAGACACTAGTTTATTGTACCACTTAGAAATCACTGGTAAGGAGCATCACATTCTCAGAATCTCATATATTTCCTTCTTTAAGGACAAAAAGTAAAAAAATAATGCTTACCTCAAATACTTGATTTATGCCTACAGGCTTTACATTATGTAATATCAAGAACAACAGGAAGCACTAAGTTAAATAAAATATGTTAAAGTTTAAATGAGTTTGTCATTTTTTTCTGGTGTTTTTTGGAAGACAAGAAGAAGATCACCTAAGGGGCTGGTCAGGCTGGGTTTTTGCTGGCATTATTACCCGGCAGATGGACTGGCAAATGTGTGACATACGGAGAAAGCTATCTTATATGCCAGTTTGTTAAACAGATTGTCTTCATCATCTGACCACTGTTAGAAAGGCAATTGAAAACCACAGGCTTCTAGCTTCTCCATAATGAATGTTAAAAATGCAAATATGGAGCCATTTCTCACCCTTCAAAATGACTGTCAAAACTACATCCACAGTTAAAAACTCTATACAAACCAAGGTGAGTCAACACTGGCAACAAACCCCTTACTGAAATCCCTCCATGGGCCCCTGGGAGAATTTAAAACTTAAGATAGGACAAGGGGCAATGGTTTTAAACTAGAGCAGAGTAGATTTAGATTAAACAGTAGAAAGAAGTTCCTTACTGTGAGGTTGATGAGACACTGGAACATGTTGCCCAGAGAAGCTGTGGATGCTCCATCCCTGGAAGTGTTCAAGGCCAGGCTGGATGGGGTTTTGAGCAACCTGGTCTAGTGGGAGGTGTCCCTGACCATGGCAAGGGGGCTGGACCTAGATGAGTTTTAAGGTCCCTTCCAGCCCAAAGCATTTAATGATCTATTCTATCCTAAGATTAGAAATGGCCCTTGGTTTTCTTCTCATGTGTATTCAATGGGAAAGGACTTCAGAAGTCTGTCCTTCAACTTAATGGAAAAAAAAAAAAAAAAAAGAAAAAAAATGTGCTCTTGGTCTCCACACAATATTTCAGTGTTGGAAAATCAGAGAGATACCTTCTGTCTTATTGTATGTGCTGACAATGTATTAATGCACCACACTGACATGTTCTGTGCATTAAATAGGTTGCACTACTATTAGCGTTCTTGTTATTTGTAATATAGCTATATATTATAATACACATATATATTCCCTTTTAAGTGTGTGCACTTAGTGATCAGATATAACAGAAAGTAACTGGGCAGTGTACAAGCGGCCAAGTATTTTGATGCATTATGTCTATACACAATCTGACTTTCAATGTGCTAAAACCAGTTAGTCTTGCAATATATTTATATTAGAAAGCTGAGAAAGGAGTTTGGAACTGTCCTCCAAACAGTGCAACAGAGTAGGAAGATTAATTGGTTTAGGATGGAACTGGAGAAACTTTTGGGAAGGACAGTGAAAGCCCGTATCACGTTTTTACTGTGTGATTCACATGCCTCTATTTCTGCTTGTTCTGCACAGAGAAACGTGTTGGCAGTAGGAACAAATGCCTTTCCATTTTTGATGCCTAGTTTACCTTCAATTGCTACAACTGTTACAAAAGCAAATAGGATGTAAAGTAAGACTAATGGGTATGAGTTGAGTTAGTGCTACTAACAAATCTAAGGTACTTGATGTGTATCAGTTCTCATGCCTGAATCAAACCAGTTGCTAGTTTGGGGGGTAGCAGGGGCTCCATTGCTCCATTGCTGCCAGCAACATCACTGTGGCTTTGTATGTGCCATAGGGTTACATAAGGCAGACACCAATGCTGCAGAGACTTGGGATGTTAGCAATATTATTGTCCTCTTGCCTATAGGCATGTTAAAGCTTCCACTTTGAGTATTTTACTACAGGTTTTGAAACTGCCAGAGGTAGTTGCACCTGTCCTACGGGGCAGTTGAGACTTTGCGGGCATCACCAGCCTTTTCCAGGGCATTGTGCATAATAACTCATTTTCTGTTCCGTACTCCTATATAATGCAATTATGTTTGTGCTATTGCTGAAACTAATACTCTTTTTTTTTTAAAAAAAGACATCTGAAATAGACTTCCTTATCCTCATTAGCAAACTTCATCTATAAAGCTTCCTTCTTCCAATTAAGCTAAGCCCAGGGAGCTGACAACAAGTCCTGTGAGAAGGATAATGTGCACAGATATGCTCAGAAAGGTATCTGGAAATATCAATGTTTAAGAAATGCAACTTTCCTGCAAGCCTACAGCAATCTCTCTAATGCATATGTTGCTTAGCATGTGAACAGTTGTAATACATTTTAAATCCAGAGAATAACACTCCCATTCCCTCAGGGAATCTCAAAGGTTAGCGTTGCTTGAAACATTTGCAAAGCAAGCTACATCCAGCTCACAGTCACTTAGTTCAGAGCTGAACATAATGCTGGCTAAGTGTCAGTCAGATGTATTTTGCTGAGAAATGTACCATTTCCTTCTAGCACCATTAAGCCACGAATGCAAACAATTAGCAGAACTACAACTGCTAGAATCATGTTGTCTTAACCATTTACATTAATACAGCCCAACACCATGACACAGACACAGCCTGTGCCACTGGAAGGCGTTCGTTAATTCCCACTTCTATGCATTCACTCCACTCATGCTCCTAATGATTTTTTTTTTTAATCTCAATACCATTCCCACACTGCTTTCTTTGGTACATGTTTTAATTGAGCCTATGCCTTCAGAAAAAAAAAGAACTAAGTGATTTAATTTGTCATTTTGAAACTTGAACTTTTTACTTGATGAAGATATTTAAAACTAAGTTATACTATTTCCTGCTTTTACAGATCTTCCCTTTCAGCTGTTTTCTGATTCCTCACAATACTTTGATACAATTAAAACTTACTACTCTGCTTTTAAAGAAAGGAAAAAGAACCCAAAGAGATCAAGTGAGTCTCTCAAGGAGCTGTCAATGGGAAAGAAGGAATAAGAATGAAGGCTAATGAATATCTCGCAATCTTTTTTTTTAAGGAAAAGTTGGTTTTGGTTTTTCTTAAACAACATTTGCTTTCTCTGAGTTTTTCTTGGAAGACGGAAAACAAGAAGTTTCTTCTGAAAACATGATGTGCCTTTAGTTTTCAGCTGAAACATTTCTTTTTTTTAAGGAAGTGGCACAATTTTTTGCTGTCTAATGAATATGGAGATTTTTTTTTTTCTATATTTAGATTTGCAGTTCAATACTCCAACTTTGGCTTCACATTCACAAGGTTTGAATTAGAGATGCTCCAGTAAAATGCATAAACACAGCCAACACCCAAATACCTTCTCTTTTGAGTACTGACTCATGTCGTATTTTCATGTATTTTGCTGCATGGATCAAAACACTGTTTAAAAAGAAACCAACTAAGACATGAGTGTGAGAGCTCAGCAAACATGACAGGTGAATGAAAAAGTCTGCTGAACCCAATGGGAGACTCCCAGGCTTGATGCACACATTATGGGAATCTGAAATCAATGGAAGATAGACATCCTTCTCTTAATATAAAACAGAAAGAAAAACATTCTCCGTGTAAGCTTGTATCCTAACAGCCCAACGTGGAGAACTATGGAGAACTAAGCAATGAAATGCCATTTCTTGTTTCAACTCCTTAGTTTGAGCAGCTTTCTAATGCTTCTACAGTGTGTGTTACAGTCCTGTATCAGACTTAAGTCAGAAATCTTTAGTGCAGTTACAGCAGAGATTAATTCCACTGAAAATATTAAGATTATTTTGAAGCAAGATGTTATGCACCATAAATAAAGATATCACCATCTAAACTATCGTAAACTTCATGAGGAATTACTCATTTCATTCTCTCAAGTAGTATATGTTCATAAGTAACAAGAACTATTAGAGATTTGCAGGATCTGCATGAAGATTTTAAAACATCTTAAAGACATGAGAAGAAACTCAGAAGTAGAACTATTGTATCAGTCTAACCTTTGATTCTACATACAGGGGTATTTTCAAAGTCACATGCCTCAAAGTTATCTTTTTTTTTCTTTTTTCATTTTCTTCCTTCATATGTATTCCGCTGTCCACAAAATACAACAGACATACTGCTTCCAGGTCATTTAATTGATTTTGTAAATCCTTTCTAAAGGCTAGATTCTCAAAGAAGCCTGGCTGTCAATGCATTCAAATCTCACTGAAATGAATACAAACTATACCAAACTTCCATGGCTTCCTTCAACAGTCCTGCCAGAAAACTGAAACAGTGTCAAGTGACACAACTTATAAAACTTCATTTTTTCAAATGCATTTCAGTGATCCACCATAATGAATTCCCCTCAAGAGTGGAGTAGTAGTAGAGCTCACTATCACTTGGAAAAACAGAAGTGGAGTCAATTATTATTTGCAGCAAGAGACCACATTAATCCTGAGGGAGGGAAAATAAACTAACAAATAAAGATATGTCTCTTCTAGTGCACTAACTTAGGAGACGGCCCAGCAGGCAATTTTCACTATTCCAAATGCACATAACCTCCCTAGGTGGAAATAAGGACACTCAAAATATCAATATTTATCTCACAGGCAAGTGGGCTTTAATATCTCCAACAGTTACTTTAACAGTATTGTCAGTTACTTTAACAGTATTATCTTTAGTTTTAACTGTGAAATGTTTGCATCATAACTGATGACCACTGACAATGCAATTCCACTTCGAAGCTGTTAACATGTGCTACAACAGGAGGATTTATGCTAAGATGTTGCTAAGATGCACTCCCTTTTCAAAATGGAATTTTAATGGTTGATCACCTCTTTAAAATTCCATTCTACGTATTTCCCAATTATTTAATTTAACTTAGCAAATAAAAATAATAAAGATCACTTCAATCATTCATGGACACACACCTCCACCTGCATCCAAAAGTATACATATAGGAATGAGCAAAGCCACATTGGTCTTAAAATGTGATTAGAACTCACAGTGATTTTAGGAGGAGCTGATTTGGATCAATGCTGAACAAATTTGGAAATCTGATCTCAGTTATTCACCACTGGACTTAGCACAAATTGTAACAGAGAAGAAAAATAATTTCTCCCCAACCTTAAAAAAAATTTCCATTGCACCTGCCAATGAATCTTCCTAATTAATAAATATTCACTTCTCTGAATACTGTATCTTGGCAAAAGCTGTGATTGAAACTTCATGCAAAAGATTTTAACCTTTAAAGTCTACGCTTCAGTGCAGCTTAAATTACTTTGTTCATTGTTAACCCAAGGTGCTAAACGTCACAAGCACTTTAATCACTTAAATTAAAACTGGCAACTATCAGAAGACAAAAAGGTCTCTTCTGACTCTTCTGATGCTTAGGTTCTCTTATATGCATTGTTTATGAAGAGATGATCAACATATCACGAGAGTCTTTTCTTCATTATACTTCCTATAGCTGTAGTAGTTGGCCGAGGTAAATAACAGATCTGATAGAGGTAGTTAATAAAAGGTAATCATTGAATAAGATCTTAGGCTACCTTGGGTCCAGTGAGAAAAAACAGTATTTCTCAAGTGAATGATGCAAACACATCTGTATGTTTGCATTTTTTATTGCAGGCACATGCTTCCCACTGACCCATACACAGGATGAGCATTAAGGGCCATAACATGACACAAATCACAAGAAGCAAGATCATTATGATTTGTTCACCAAAAAGCTACTGTTATTTGGAGGACAATAATCTTAAACAACGCTTTGAACAGAGATTGCATTATGCTTCCACTGATGTCATTAAGAAAAAAATGGCTAAAAGGATCAATGACACAAAACCAGTAGTAACAATCAGTGCAACAACCTTGAAAATTTCTTTTTATTTCTATAGCAATTGGCTTCCTTTTATTTCCTCTGCCTCTGGAGGAATAAAGAATGACAGTAAATTAACTATTTTTAGTTATAAAAATACTGACTTCCATCTGCTATAACTTGGAACTGCTGTCCCAACAACTTGCATGCTTGATGAGATATGAACAGCAGAATATAATTAGGTAACATGAGTGATGCATAAAGTCACTTTTCACTAAAATACTCTTTAAAAAAAAGTACACTAGTATTCCAGCCCAAAAGTATGTGCCAGGTATACTTAGTTAATAAGAAGACTTAAAATTTTTTTGAACATTATCTGGAACATCTTTTTCACTTTGGAGAGCTCTAGAGGACTAATGTCTCAGCATTGCCATGCACAAATGAGTACATTACTAAGACAAGCAGCAAGCAAGCTTTAATAATAGATAATATTTAGACAATGATACTAAGAGTCTGGGAACAAAAAAAAAAACAAACCACAACACAAAATACAAAATGAGAGTCCAGCTGTTCCTACTTTTAGCCTAATGTATCTGAGCAAAAATTAAATTTTCAGAAATGCTTATGTAATATATCACCATGCACATATGTTTTATGATTCTGATTTTTTTTTAATGTAAGTATCAATTCAATTATCCATTACAACACACAGTTCTCAAATGAAGGTTTCACTGAAAATAGCAACTCATGAGCTAAAGCATTAAATAATTTTCAGGAATATTAGATACACTATTTTTCTAAATGAGCACATCTAAACTTTGTGAACTAATACACTAAATAAATAAGCTTCATGCTCTGTCTTAGCTTGCCTGAGTCTTTGCACTTAGGAAAATCCTAAAGAATTATCTCTTGTGGTATATTGAGAGAAGTTGTACTGCTAGTATTCAAATTGTAGCTATGTTTTACAAAAATTTTTCCTAGTAATTTTTGCCAACAATATTTTTTTCATGTGGAAGAGGAGGAAGAAAAATATATGTAAATATACCTTGAGGTATAGCAAGTAATTTAGCAGCCAAGGTCTTGTAGCAGTACTCAGAAAAAAACCCGAACTTGTCAGAAATCTGCAGATATTATGGATAGCTTGTCTGTAGCCAGAGGTTTTGTTTATCAAATCCCTTTGGTTTTATCACAGAGGAAAAGAATATGATTTTAAGTTGTACTTCAATCACCATTAACAACTCCAACTGTAAAATACTTGTCTCACAAGTTGGTGGCTGAGCAAAAGTCTAAATACTAACAGATTTTCAGCTTCAAGCAAGTCCAAATGACTGCTTCATTGAAACAAAATTAATAGCAAGGATACTCACAGGAAATAATTTTTTAAATAATCTCTTCCAGTATAGGAGTATATTTCTTTCTTATTTAATCATTGCAGGCAATCACTCCTAATAAACACTCATAATTACTGCAAGGTTAAGTAGCATGATGATTTTATTGTTCACTGAGGACAACAAACCTCTCCATCTGCAATTGTTTCAAATAGTTGTGGATAATTCTTTCATCATCTTTTCTACAAGCCTTTCTACAAGAAGGAAACCTGGGCCCATAATGGAACCCAGATCCCTAAATCCCACTAACTGCAAGGGTACTCAGGTTCCCAAACACTTCTGACATCCACGGAGAAATCTCTGCCTTCTGGTGTAAGACTAGAAATGACTGTCTCCACTACACTGAGCAATGAATCACTTCCCACATTCTGCTTATTGAAAAAGCCCTCACTTTTCCAAAGCTACAACTCCTCTGTACAGAAGACTAAGGACCTTGTTTCCCCTGATGACACTTCAGCACCTAATTAGCTTTTAGTGAACTAAAGAGCATGTGAATTAACAAGTCGCAAAAACTGTTGGCAATTAAAGGTAAGGCAAGTTTGTTCACATTTCGTCACACTTAAAAAACCAGAGGCACAAGCAGATGATCTACCTGTTGTAATCATCATAAGTATACCCGTGCAGAAATTAAGCCTCCTAAACGTGGGACTCAATGACTCCATTTATCACCATAATATATGCCTCATTTATGTACATACACAGCAACATGCTCGTGACCTTTAAATATAGCACCCACAGTGCTCTGCAACTTCATTGTATTTGTGAACTGTCACCCACACATTCATGGATGTAGTTGTAACGAAACAGGGCTTGCCTGATCAAAAAAAACCCGCAGACTCCCTTTAACAATCCATTTTAATCTAGGAGGGATGGGAAGGGCTTATTACACGCACACGAGGTTTGCTAAAACAATTTGTACAGATATTATCTTTCTTTCAGCTATTTATTTTTGCTTGTATGTATCTTAGGAAAGGCCAAGCATGAAATTGGAGCTGTAAAGCAAGTCAGAATTTATTGATATGATTCTGCTATGAGAGCTCAATAGGTGTGCAGCAAAGCAAGAAGGGTGAAGGGGCTGAATTATTCATTGAACCTTTAAGCATCAACAAATAGCACTCACAGTGAGGAATGCCTGTTTTGAAACAGTGCAAGGTGTACACACAAAAGAAAACAATGTTTCAAAACCAGTCTTGTAAAATCATCATAGAATCTTTCTCTTATCCGTAATTCTGAGGGAAAAAAACCCTAGTAAGTTATTTGCAGGAGGTGGATAGTACAAATCTATTTTTTTTATTTTACTTAGCATAACACCTTGAAAACTGCACGTACTATATCAGCTTAAAGGGAAAAGAAAAACTGATGAAAAATTGATAAAAGGAAAAGCCTTTTTTTATCAAGCAATTACAGTGTTGGAATAAAACAGCTGTTATTAACATAAACAGTGTAAGAAGTGAAAACACGTGAATTACATCTAACAAACTATATATATAAAAATATATATAACAGCTATTATACCACACTCGTTACTTTGAAGTTCCAGCTTCCATTCCTGATTCCACTTCCAAGATAACTTTCCCAGGCAAATCATGTCAGTCAGAAATTATATTTGATTTAAAAAATATTGTATTTTTCAGCTATTCAAATTTTAAAAACATATTTTTCCTTTCTGTATGCTCATGTGTGTAACCATACCCATTTTATGGTGAGAGCCACTCAACTGATAAATTTGAGACACTCTGTTGATAAAATCAAGTGGCTGCAAAACTTTCTAAACAGTGCAAACAGAAAGCTGGTATATTAAACAAGAAGATGCAATACTTTTTTTTTTTCAGATTTAAATAATTTTTGTTGCAGTTTGGAAATACATGTTTATACGATTTCCTATTTTTTTGACATATCCAGAAACAGTAATAATGCTCATCCTCAACTAGCTTTCAGTGTCGATAGCTCTGATACTTTGACTTTCTGTGATTTAATCTGCTGCAGGACTAATCCTAACATTTTACCTTCAGCCTACTGCTACATCTTCTGAAGGACCACTTACAGTATCATTTGGGGAAAAGAAAAATAAACAAGGTGGTACAATCACTCTTGTTTTCATTTTGTACCTCAGTGAATTCTAATCTTCTACTTTTCCTTTCAATTTCCACTGTAGTTTGCTTCCATCATACAGCCTTTCCAAGTTTCCTGCTTGCTGCTTACGAACAAGAGAACACAGAAGGAAACAGGCAAAATTGTGGCAACCCAGTGTCCTACCTCTGACCATGGCCAAGAACTAACACCTGGGGCAGGGTATAAGACCACAGGCAATAGTTCATACAGGCATAGTTCCCAAATACACTCCACCAGCTTCAGACTTCCTGAAAGACACCACACAGATTTTTACCTTGCCTTTTCTTGGTGATTCTTCAAGAACGTCATCTCCAAATTAGTTAATAAGAAAGAGCAAGAAAGCAAGGCATGGATATTTTGCCCCCTACAGACTACATCAAAATGCCACAGAAATGCCTCCCCCAACTACACTGGCCCTGCCTGCTGCTGCTGTGAGGATGGACTGAGCCAGCAGCAGGAACAATGATGTGCCCAGGGCTCAGCGGCAGCAGACCACCGTCCGAGAACAAAAGTGACTCCTGGATGGGGCAGGACATTTCTATCCAGTGCTCCTGCTGTGGTGCTACTAATCCTTCCACAGAGGGCGGCTAACAAGCGTTGGCAATCTCTTAGAACTGCAGCAATCACAGCCAAAGGAATAAAGGTGAGATTTGATACTGCAGTAAGACTACTGCATCACCAAAGGTGGCTTTCAGCAGAAGCAGTTTTGACCCTTTCTCCAGCACAGACAGATCCAGATGGACTGAAATTCAGGGGAAATACTCATGGAGAGGCATTTCTCATATCTCAAATGTTAGACCAAATGTTGGAAAGACACTTAAGACACATACTGCCTTCTGTTTTCAACAAATAGCTCATTAAAAAACATTTCCAAAACCATCACCAGTATTTCAGCATCGCAGTTTCCCTCATGCGACAAAAGTAATTTTCTCAGTGAGTTATCATCTGTAATCATCCACTTACTCTTTTCCTATGCCAGGTCCACATACCACCAAAAAGAATGAGAATTTGTAGTTTGAAGCTCTCAATGAGGAAAACAAGGAGTGATGAATTCTCCTCTCATATCCTAATAACTTATGCCCTAATAACTTATGTACAACTTTATATAAAAGAAATTAGCTCTCTTGAATTTTGTGCAAAATAAATAGTGTTTCCAGATAATGGAATAATTCAATTGTATGTCTACTTTTAATTAACTACATCAATTATTTATCATTTTGCTGTATCACAAAGGATGAGAGTTATGTATGAAACGAAAGCCACTTAAAATAAAGCTTTAAATTTAATTCAGTGTTATTCCTTCAGCACAAATTTTATGAACTCCTTGATACCATTGTGAAAACAATCAGCTGACGTTTACAGAAAGATTCTGTAAATGAAAGTAGTACATACACATCTTGAGCAAGACTAGAGTCCTGTTGTCATAAGACTTGTATAAGTCATGACATGGAGCCATCTTTATCTAAGTGACTTTCAGTTTGGTAGCCAAGATGATATAAAGATACAAAAGTGGAAAGCAAAGTCATAACCAAACTCAGGGACAAAATAGTCATGGACAGGTGATTCACCATTGCATCCACTAAAATGTTCTGCCCTCCTGCCTCTAGCCTTCATTGATAGGCCCAGAATTGCTCTTACGAGGATCAGCTCTTCGTAGACATTTGCCTGCTCTCAAGAGGATGTTTCAGGACTGTACTGCCTTAAAAAAGTTTATTACAACAAATAAGAGAACTGGAAAATAAACTTCTGGGGAGCCCATTCTGCTTTTGTAGAATGGTGACCGACCTACCACTTAGCCACACAGTGACGTGGCCACTATCTGGACCCTGCTATGTCCCAGGCACCCTTGCAGAATAAGCTGAGCTGGAAGTAAACTGGAGGAGAAGGTCATGTGAAATTATATCCTGAAGGAGTTTCACCCTTTCCCTCTAGGTTTTCTACAATGTCTTGCATTCTGTGTAACACTTCAAATACAGATCTTCTCTGCTAGGAAGAAGTAAATCCGCAAACAATCTGTATTAGATTTTATTTCAAGCGAGCAGTTAAACCCATAAGGGGAATGCAGCTTCATCACTCTTTGTTCTCTAACACAGGGACTGTAAAATTGCATCTACTCCTGTCTCCAGATTGACATCCTGTTCAATATTTATTAACTTCTGGCTAGTGAGCACATGTTCTCCTTTATTTCCTTTATCCTGTGTCATTGTTTTTCCATATTTCTCTGTGTGGAACTGGAAATCCATCTATCCAACACAAAGCCAAGCCTATCTAAATCACTCCTAAGTTCATTGTTTTCTTTGGCAGTTCCAGCTCAACAGAGATTTCATCATGTTTCAAGTTCTTTCTCTTAAGTCTTTAAACACATACCAAACAAAATTCTTCTTAACAGCTTCCTATCCGGAACATGGTCAGTTCTCCTCCCTTGTATACAACTATGTCCACTCACACACTTTCTGGCTGCTAGTCTCTGACATGGCCCTCAGTCCTCTGCCACAATTTCTAATTCTAAAATTTAGTTATTTAAGGCTGAATGCAAAACAATTAACCAAATAACTTCCCCCGCTATCAGCCCAGAGAGAAATGACGTTTTTTATCATCTCTCCACAAACTTTACTGTATAAAATCCTCCAAAACTTCAGGGGAAAAAAAAAAAAAAAAAAAAAAGAGGAAAAATTACATGCAGCAAATCGTTCACTGCCAGAGATGTCTATCAAAGGGATCACTCTGTAAGCTCCAGATGGCAGGTCTCCTACAGGAAGCAGCTGGTCCTTTGGCAGTGTGTCCTCAAAAAGTGCCAATGGCTAAGTCCGTCTGTGGTAATTCAGGGCCACCACAGGAATTTTATGCTGAAATTATTTCAACTGTACCAGCTAAGCCTTTGCTCTTCAGCAGACCAGAGACAGCATCCAGACGCACCGCTTTATCACCCACCACCCACCACGCCAGAGATGCTCTCTTCTCTGTGAGGGGGCATGTGGGTGTACCATGTGCTTTGAACTGCTTTTAACATAGCCACAAGAGTTGGTAGACTTGATTTATTAGTTAGGCCACTATCTGCACTTTCTTCAGGCAGTGACATATTACTCTGCGTGTAAAATAGCTAGCAAAGCTATGATACTAATGTGTGTAAGAAAAAGAACAGTAGGTCATCTTTTATGCACGGTGGATCATAACCTGATTTAGTTATCCAATTTTTTATTGAGTCCCCAAGCAGAAGAATTCTTATATTTTAAGTTCAGTGCTATTTGATTGATTACCATTTCTAAACTTAACACATTCCACAGCTAAAGAGCCAACCATAAACTGATTTTGTTTTCAGTTTTCTCTTATTTTTGATTTGGTGCCTAGTTCCATCTTACTTTCTCCTTTCCGTCACTCCACCAGTTCTCTACAATCTCCTTAGGACATGAGGTAGGTAGCTTGCTTTCATTCACACTTTTAAAGCTAGAAAATGTGCAGCTTCTCTCCCTTCTATATAAAACTCTCCTCAACATTTTTAAGATGCTGATCAGCAATTCCTCTTTACAGTGTTTATAAGATAACCACCTAACTTCTTCAAACAGCAATTAAACTCAGTGGGTGTTCAGCAGACTTGTAAAGTGGAAGTGAGCAATATGCTCACCATTCATAGTGTTGATCTTGCTACACCAGTTATACCAGTCACTAGACAATGCAATTCCCTAAAACTTAAACATCTTCCAAGTTAAGTGCAGTGATAGCTTATGAAAGAGACAATGACACACAATGCCAAGATTTCCAGTCAGGCTGCAAAGCCCTACTCGCTCCACACATCGGTGGCACCAGCTGTAGCCCAATTAAACACAACAGTGCACAGGTGTTCCCAGAAATGAGTAACAAAAGCAAACTTCCCTTTAGGGTTCTGAAAAACAATTAGAGTTCTTTAACTTCTTCAGGTCTCCAAATATCAAACTGCTTGAGGAAATGGGAAAGAGAGAGAAAATGCTGTACAGAGGAACAAGAACAATCTTAATTACAACTTAATTAAATTTATATATATTTGTACTAGAGAATACATATGCTCATGGTTTACCTACACAAACCAAGACTCATGAAACACTTAGGACTTTGACATGAAAGTCCACATTTGTTTTAGCTCTGTGTTAAAGGAGTTCTTCTAACCTGGAAAAATAGCATGTATCATCCAAAATAAAAACTTTCTAAATAATATTCTGAAGTTTCATCTTTTAATGACATTTAAAAGCTATCTGCCATAAAGACAAGTTGGGGTAAAAGTAGCTCAACTAACTGTCTACAATTTTTGCCAATAGTTCAGTGTGTCTGTGAAGAGACTGGAACCAATTCACACAAAATACCAATTAGAAAATGTGACCACCTCATCTTAAAAACTTGAAAAAGCTCACAGCTGCAATATTCCAAAGACCTAACTGAAAAATGAAAACAAGGAAAATAATTCTATGGAAATGTATTAATGAAAAACCTCACATTAAATTCACCTTAGAATAACCTATTTGATAAAAGAAGTCCAATTAATTTTCATGCTAAGAAATTAATCAAGCTGAAGATTTGGAGAGTTTCATTCATCAGTAAAACATTATTTCATTATACCCATAAACTTGCTTTGACAAAATGTGCAAATGTATGTTTCTTAATTAAACTACTAGAGAGCCAAGATACTATAGTACAGTTGTCAGCACGTAAGATTAACATTCTCTTATTAAAAATAAGAGCACTTATACTGAGTAACTGGTCTTATTTCCTTAATAGAAGATCAAAGAAAAGCTGTGGGGCTGTACATAGAGCACAAACAATAAAAAAATAATTACCTTACAAATAGCACCTTTTTCAATTGGAGGCAATATTTATCTTTATTGATATGACCAGCTGATATCACAGAATATCACTGGCAGATGGTCAATTGTCTTATAAATTATTCTACTGAGCTAACCGGCAATACAGTACATTTTCAACTCATAAAAAGATATTAATTTCTAATACCAGCAATACTTACTGAGCAGAGAATTTATTTGTAATTTAATAAGGTAACAATGGTCCTAAAAATGGCTAGGTCAATAAAGGAGAAGCAGATGTTCAAAAACTCAAGATGCTCAAAATAATCAAAGTCCATAATGCAGCTGCATTTGGTGGCTCATGAGATAACAGAGCCTCTAAAATAGTCGTTACAACACCAGCCTGATATTGTGGAATATTTTTGGTCCTGTAGGTTCTAGATCAGTAGGCATAGCCAACTCATTCACAGATGCCATTTTTAATTCTTTTTCTTACCTTACATGTTATCAGTTGAGAAAGATAAAGAATGAACAAACACATTGCTCTTTAATTAATTAACATAGGAATGGAAAAAGGGAGCTAGCCCAAAAAGAGATTTTATTTAAGCCTTCAAAAGTAGTTTGGAAAAGCTGTGATTCCAGCTAATAGATCTAATGTATTCAGCCACATTTCTGTGATGTTCTACAGGTTTATTTTAAGTTGAAATTTAAGAATGAAATAGGGCAGAGGAAACAATACCTTATGAACTAAAGCTGGAAAATAGATCACTGAGTCTTTGGGACCAGAAACCTGAATCTTATATGTGATTTTGTTACACCAGTGTTTGTAATGTTTGTGACAAAAAAAACCTGCAACCAGAAAGCAATTTGTGTTTATGTGACAGTTGCTGCTGTAAGTTGTGTTGTGAAAGTATAAGACATTTTATATAAAAGTTGCATACTTACATCACAACAAGTATAACACTTGTCAGAAAAGTGTTTACTGCCCCATGACTACTGTGTCAAACCAAAGCACTTCCTTCCAAATAGACAAAAAGAGACATAAAGTTCCACACACACCCTGAAAAATCTATTCACATTAATACTTTATATGCACTCTGGAGAGAAAGACTCAGAGACAGGATTGAAGTTTTCTGTGCTGAGCTCAGACCACACGTCCCCTTTGTAAACAGCTGATTCGAATCACAATACTGAGAGAGGAAAAGGTTTTCAAAGCAATAGCCATTCTTTTTTTTTTTTTTTTTTAATCTGCATGTGAAAATAATGGTCCTTATCTCTCATTCTTAACAGGACTGTAGATGCTGCTTGATGACAGTTGCACTTGTGAACAACTTAGTATTTTTTTTTTTAAAATTGGGGTTGCATGGAACCTGAACGCTAAAATCTGCACATTTTTCTGCAGATTTCACAAGACTTTGTTCATTGTACTGCTGATACAGCCTCAAGGTCAGTCAGGGAAGTTCCTTTTCAAGAAGCATTTCATAATCTTGACCATGTTCACAGCCAAGTGTCAAACTAGAATCTTACAAACTCTGGAAAACCAGTGCTGCAATCACCTCAGAATTTCTGCCCAGGTCCAGTTTGAAGAAGAGACTTTTATTTTCTCTAAGAGCAAACTTTCTGCCTTTGCAGGACTACTGTTTTTCACTGAGGCTCAAATGGTCAAAGGTATGGCAAATCAATCACAAACATGAAAGCCAAGAGATGGCCACAAGACACTACAACAACTGTTGTTAGTAGTGAGCTTTGCTATTCATAGTTTGGAACTTGGTACACTGCTGAAGAGATAAAGCATTCTCTGCTTTCTGAAACCACTCTGAATTAACAGATATGGGACGGCTCTTTTCTACAAACATACTTAAGATTGGGGAATAACTGGCTGAAAAGCAATCAAGAAAATAATTAATTTTTTCAACCTTTGAAGTCATTACATTTTTTCTTAGTACCCTCTGAACCTAATTAATGCACTCTGGACAGTGCATGGACGTGTTCATGGACAGTGCATGACATTTGCAGAGACGAAAACGCAGAGATTTTAATTTCTCTCTTTGATAGTTCATCAGATTTTGACAAGATAGCTACAATTAAGCCTAGACTTGGTAGGCCTCAGATTACAAAACTCTGGGTTTAAATGTGCCCTTTGGCATTTTCACTAAAAATGTTTTTCAATAACGCCAGTGAAAATTATGGAGAGCCCACATTAGGTGGAGAACGTATTTTCCAAAATGTTACTAGCGCTAGGAAAACACACAATAAAGAAAACCTTAAGTATGTTACACTTGTTGTCTGACAAGTGTTATAGTTGTTGTGATGTAAGTATACAACTTTTATATAAAATGTCTCATACTTTCACAACACAACTTACAGCAGCAACTGTCACATAAACACAAATTGCTTTCCGGTTGCAGTTTTTTTGGTCACAATCCCTGAGCAAGTGGCTGAGGGGAGACAGAAAACAAGGGTCAAAACAGTTTAGTCATGACCCTCCCAGCCATGGGAAATGAAGTGATTAGTATTAGCTTTATCATGCTACAAAATCTGCTTGATAAGAGAGGAAAAAGAAGCAAGTTTCACCATTAAATGTAAATCTCGTGGAACAAGGGAGCCTTACAGAATCTTAGTTCCTTCTAGAGACATACAGTAGCTTGAAAATTTGGTCCTGAATTTCAGGATCATCCTACTAGTGTCTCCTAATTTCGTTCCACTGGTCTGTGGCGCTCTTCCACAAAAGTTGGAGACAAAACAGAAATAAAATAAAAATATAAAAACCCGTCTGATTGCAAGTATAACCAAGGGAGAAGTCAATTTCAGAAAGCCTTGAGAGGCATTAAAATGTTATAATGAGATTTTTCCTCCCCTCCTTATACAACAGTGGATAATCCTCTGAATTACAAGTCTCTTTTTACATATAGTCATAAATTACGTTGTTAAAATATTGATATATTCAGACCTGGTTAATTCAAGCCAGTTTTGCTCCTTATTATGATTTAACAGAGGCTGAAGCATTTATGGTATAATATCATGCAGACTTTGGGACAGGGAATACAGCAAGCGTGAATTAGGCAGTAATACAACAGCAACTGATTCTCATTAGAAATAAAGAGAATGGAGAGAAAACCATTTTCTCTTGGACTAATGGTAAGGGATGGAAACATGGCCAACCAACTGCTCCAGAGGGTTTACATGCAAGTAAGACTTTTGTGGCCCCTTCCCATCTGCCACCTTCTTTGCCCAGTGGGTGCCACCAGTGTTTACCATAACATCTCCCTGAACACCACGGATGCCCCTCAGGTGAATATTGACCTCTCAGGCAGCCTGTTTCAACTGCAGCCATTCGTCACGGCCGTGTGATGGGGTTGGGGATCTAGGCCACACAAAGAGACAACATGGTAAATCTAAATGTGCTTTTAGACCTATTGTGAAATAAAGGTGTAGTTCAAAGTCACTGCACTAAAAAAAAAATAATTTTACAAAGTCATCACTTTGCAGAGCCGCAGTACATGCGCTGTAGCTTTAGATCAATATAAGATTCAACTTTATTTAATCCAGAAGAGATGGCAGCATGTAGTAATTGTGACAACGATAACAAATGTATTTTTGTGAAGTGTTGAAGTGGCTGTTCCTAGGCAATTGTAAGTTGGCTGTACTACTGGAGACTGCAGACCAGCCAAGAGAAGCAAAATAGCATTTGAATACGAAGTTCAATACGACAAAATAAGCAAAAACATGCAGGAGCTCAGACAGAACCCCAAGATATTCAGCTAAAGCATTGATATGAAGATGGTTGTTATTTACTGTCAGAAATTTGCCTAATCTGAGCCTACATGACAAAATACAAACTTCAGCAAAAAAAAAATCAAGTTTTTTTGTTTTTTTTTTCATTATAGAACCCAAGTTCCCAATGATGAATAAAGACGCTTGCAAGAAAATACTTTGTTACAAAATGTCTAAGTTGGAAAATCCAAATAGTTGTGGAGAAAAAACACACCCTCCAACTACATTCCTACATTACATTACACTCCCTCTGGGTTCCAGCAACAGCAGTCAAAGGTGCAGAAAGTCTAACAGACAATGTTGTAAAATTCGAAAATCTGTGTTCGCACCCATGTGTGTGCATTGGGAGTTTCAGAGATTGCTTAATGAAATGACACAGCTCCAGGAAGATGGAGGCTTTGTCTCCAGAATAAGTCCATTCACTGTCTGATATGACAAAACTAGAATTTCCCTGATCATACATTTATCTTTCAACTATCCTGATGCCTTTTTACCAGCAGAGAAGATGAACACATCCTCCCATATCATCAGACTACACCATCCGTCTAACTAATAATTAAAGAGCAGATAAATGGCTCCTTTTTATACTGTACATCAGAACCAGAGTTCTTAAAAATGTAAAGATCAGAGAACATAACTCATATCAGGCATACTAAGTCCAATTATGTTTGAAGGCATTTCCAGGCAGAATTAAAACACAACTCTCCAATCTGTTTCACAAAACGAGCTTAATAACATTTTCCCATCATTTCTGAGTGTGGCAGTACTGCACAGATCTATGGAACCTAGAAGAACTGGAGGCTAAAGTTTTGCAAATCCTCCTTAAGAAAAAAAATATGCCTCTGCTACAGAGTAACTGTGATAAGGTAAGGAAAATTTTATGGTGACACAGGATATTTCACTCGTGCTCTTCTAACAAACACAGAGTATATAAATAGTAAATAAATCACAGGTCTTCATTATTTATCATGCAGCAACCTGGAAGTTCCTTCTCTGACGTCAACAGAAAAGTACCTGAAATATTCACAAGTGTCCTAGTTTACAACATTCACTACAACTGTGGTGTGTAACTACAGCTGCAACCGAGCTCTGATGCTCTCGCACAGAAAGTGCAAGTCTGGGCTTGAGGAATCCTCATGGATGGTTCCCTCAGAGAAGAACAAGGTACGACCAGAGAAAGGGTGTTCTCCATGAAGGCACTACTGCCCAGCTGTTTTGCAGTTCCTCCGGTTTCACTGGGCACTACAACACAGGCACAGGGCTACGCTTTCTGCAAACCCTCTACCTGGTATTTTGGACATCAAAATAGGTAAGTGGCAACCATGTTTGGAAGCAAAGGCCTCATCAAGAAATGCGCAAACATATTTCCCACTGTATGCTAAGCAGTATGTACGTAAGAACACAGTAAAGGAAGAGCTGTCTAAACCTTAGGTCCAATACATTCTTTCTTTGTGCCTAAAACTGTGGCTGCATGATGGGATAGAAAGCCCAGATTCTGACGTAGATACAGGTTTATACTTGAATTAAATACTTCCCAAAGTTATGGTATTACTCAAAATCGTTTTTTGATTGAGAGAATGTTTTTTATCGCTTCTTTGAGGAGGCACGAGGGATGTTTAAACAAAACCCAGAGGCAATATTAATTGCTTCTTCCTTTTTCATAGATAAGGACCCTTTCCTTCTCAACTGTATGAGTGAAAGAGGATAAAGTGGGAATTCTGCTAAATGGCAAAGAGACTGGTATTGAAATACAAAGTAAATACAGAAGCTTGAAGATACAAGTAAAGTAGTCCTTTTGGAAATTCTATAGTAAGGCTACAAGTGTGGCTAGAAGGACTGTAGTGAAAGATCCAGTAAATGACTACAAGACACACTAGTGAAATTAATGAGAAAAATGATGTTATTGTTGTCAAAATGGATTGCTACTACTTAGATATAATTAAGCGAAAAAATCATAGAACATATTATTCAGATCTATGGGACAGATTGATTAAAAAGTTGCAAACAACATGCCAATTTACATGACAGAAATTACATGAACATACTGAAAATACAATGTTTGTGGGTTTTGAGAAAATAAACTATCACTGGGTTAATATTCAGAACTGCATGTTCCTTTTACAGCTTCTTTGCCTAGTGGTTCAGGCTAGTACTTGTTAGATGGGAGGACAGATCCTCCATTCGATTTCTATTATTATTACTACTATTATTAAACCAAATTTGCTTATTAATTAATATTACTATTGTTAAATCAAATCTTGCTCTTACAAATTATTCAATGGTTGCATAAGAGGCAGCCTCTCAGGTCTGAATAAAAGAAAGACCTAAGTTTGGAGCTGATGAGCAATGAAGTAGATCTGAAAAAAAATATTAGCAAGCACTAAAATCCCAGTGTCACCTGTATGATGTTGGTACGAGAAATTTCAGAAAGCAAAGCAGGTGATATTACAGGACTTCTGCTGAATCAGATGGGGAAGCCAGGCTTCTTTCATATTGAATCTGGTTAGACCAGAGATAGTTAAAAAGGAAAGGACTAAGTTAAACTATGAAGTTCTTGGATATCCTACGAAATGAAAATGTCAAAATAGTACTGAGAAAACATCTTCCAGAAAGAGCATAATTAATTATTTTTAAAAAGAGAAGATTTTTAAAAAAATGTGTGAGATGTCACTTATTCTGCTTCAGCCTCTTTAGAAGAGGCTTATTCTTTTACCTGGGGTATCCGTATCTAACAAAATGGTTGGTATAAGCTTGGTACTACCTGAAAGTCCCATTCTCAAGCCTCTCCTTTCGGTCCTTGGACAGATTTGGTCTAGGCCTGTCACCATTCTTAACAACCACGATGACTTCCAAATCATCTAATAATGCAAATTTGGTAAACACTTGGCATGAGTCCAAGACCGTATTTTAGGTGGAATGCACAACAGAGTAGAACAGGTAGTTTTAACATCTTTACACTGGCTTTACGCCAGTTAAAGACAGGTCATGCCTCAACCCTTGTAAGGCTTCCCAGGTAAAATTCTTCTGTCAAGATAGAGTCAAACAGTGAGTTTATATGGGAATGGCACTTTACTTGGTATAACTGTGACACTTCTAATTTGTCTACTATGAGGTTCACACCACTGCTACAGCTCTTCTATCTAGTAGTCCACAGTTAAGGATCTGCTTTGGGCAGGGCCATTCACGTCCAGGCATTGGCCACTTTACAAAAGGAATTTTACCGGTCACTACTGCCCGAAAAGACTCAATTTTCTGTCTTCTAGAGACAGGAAACTGCAAATGAAGAATGATTCACCATTCAGTTCCCCCAAAGGATTTAGTGTGATGAGGCATGTAGAGGCACTAATAGAGGGTGAAAGAGTGTGGGCTAAGCTAATTGAGTAGTATTGATCCACCAGTGCCAGGGAGATTATCATGCAAGTTTACTTGCCTCGCTGCAATGTCCTGACAATAGAGAAGATTTCAGGTGAAGTCAGTGAATTGGGAAAAAATTCAATCCTCCAACTGAGTCTGTGCATTTAGCAACTCCGTTGCAGTAGTACTTAACACACACACACACACACATACACACCTCCTGCATAGCCTGATTTATCTTCTGAGCTTCACAAATATTAGCTAATTAATCTTTCACTATTGTAGTTTCACTCCACAGCACATCTTAATTTTTCTTTATAATTGAAGCTAAAAATTTGAACTGGCACAGAACTATGTAATTCCTAAGGAGAAAACTCCATGACCTCATCCTACTTAATTTATATCAAGTGACAGTGAGAACCTTTTAAAAAAACAGATAGAGGAAATATGTATATTTATAGAATGCACTGCAATCTCTTTTCTAATTACTATTTAAACCAAAACACATGTTGGCACTCATAAGGGTTAGCAATCCTGTTTTACTGGAAGTTTAATGAGGGATTTGTGCTTGAAGCTGGTACTTCTGTATTGCAGCTGGTTGAAGTGCTAAAATGTCCAGCACTGACTGATTGTTGCCTAATTACGGACCCATAAACAACTTTATCTGGTTACAGAATTACTCCCCTAGGTCTTCACAGTGCTGCCATCAAGACTAATTTCAAGAGAGGTGCTTAACGTGTACATTATATTAGACGTAAAATTTTCTTGTTGGACATTTTGGCATTAGCACTGCTTAAAATCTGGATGAAGCTGTCCCAGCTACCTTTGCAACAAAAGCCTTTTCTTGCCTCTAAAAGTCATATATTAATTTATTTTTATTTCTAGTCCTTACTTGCCCTTGAGGCTGAAAATTTCACCACGTGACATAGTGGTTTTGGGAACTCCTAAAAGTTAACTCAAGAAAGAAATTGATCCATTGCAACTCAGTTGCGAAGGGGTAGAAAGTTTAGTGTGTATGCTCAGGGTGTCATCTTTTATTTAAAGCACTCAAAAAATATATAATGTATAACTACTTATCAATTTATTTATCCTTGTAAGAGTGCAAAACCCTTCCGAGTTCTCTTGAAATCATACATGATATCTATTGCTTTTACAATACAGCAAATGGGCAAGGTGATGTTTGTACTCTGTAAAATTACGACCTTTCCTTCCAGGTGATGTAAAAGAGGAAAGAAACAGGTAGCAAAAGCCAAGAGTGAGAGAAATTCAAGACAAGCTTGTCTTTGAGGAGAAGGAAAAAGGTAGATGTTTGTTTTGGCTTGATTTATGAACCATCTTACGAAATTTCTGCCTAAGGCTTTAGATTATCCCATTTCCTGAAATATCTAACTGGCAACACAGACAATCACAAGTTCATTTGGATCAGAATTAATAGAGGATCAGTGTGCCGTCAAGCTCTGCAAATTTGAATTGCTCCCAAGAACACAAAAAAGTAAATTTTAGTAACAAAATGTTTTCTTATTATTCACACATATTCTAATTAAATTGTGATTTATTAATACAATTTATATGACTCTTATTAATGTCTTTCCAATGTTCTTAAATTGGAACATTAAGTGAAAAATGACACACTGGAGTGTATCAGTCTTTAAGAACCTTTCTTCACCTGTTTTACATTGTATAGACTGATTCACTGTTTATTAACACATCTGTTATTTATCTCTTAATGCCTTATTAAACAACCCATCTCATTACCTAAATATATCACACACATTTTAACATAAACACACTGTGAGGTCAATTAAAGATTTTGTTAAAACAATACAAGAATAAAGTATATGTTTTCCTTGGTGTATACTCTAAAAGTGAGTCTCAGGGTTGTTGGATTATTTTGTGTTTTATGCAAATAAGCCATTAGGCTCCCAAGGAAAATTTCACATTTCCCAACACACTTTCAACTCATTTTTCTAACCTGAAAGTGTAAATGTAATTTGAGAAGCATACAGTTCCAGTACCACTGCTGTGTGTAATGCATTTCTTTCATACTGAAAGTGATTCTTTCTTATTTTTCTAATAAATAGCCTATTGTATTTATTGCATTTTTATTTGTATCTCAGCATATTTTGCTTTATATAAAAAATAACAACATTTTCACCACTCTCTAACAGCTCAGTACATTTTCTTAAGAACTTGGTTGACTGAGCAGCTTAAAAAAATGCTAAATATTTGAAACAACTAGCCATTCCCATTGCATTCTGTACTGCTGAGTGTCCTGTAAATCTACAGCTTTCACTGTACATTTGCACAGTTCAGTAAATCTTTAAAATTATGCCATTATGTTTCCCTCTCTTTTCTGCTGCCCTTAAAAGACTGCATTACAACTCTGATACAAAACACCCACAACCAGTCTTGGCTACTAAGCCCACTAAGACACATTTGCATGGAGTAGTAGCACTGGTGCCTGCAGTGCTGTCACAGCACTCCTGTTTTGGTCATATTCAGTGTGTTTTAATGCTGGCAGCTTGGCTGAACTCTCATTCAGACATAAATCACGTAGCGCTCTGGACTTTTGCACAATCATTCTCTTAATTTGTGTGCACGTACTAAAAGCATACTTTTCTCCCCCCTCTGAAGATGCAAAATCACCTTGGTTTTGTGACTGACAATGAAGCTGGTTAAACAAGTTTCCCATCTGTCTGCCCCGACTGCTCACTCCTGTCTTCCAGAGTGTCAAAATCTCTCTCTACCTGATTTGTGCTGTTATAGTTTATGACACAGCTCCTCTGTAAACCAAATCTGTGATTTGCTACTGATTAAAAATTAACTTGAAATTTATTTAGAAGTTAACCCATTCAATCTGTGCCGTTTCTCTAAAACTGAAAACATGCATGAAAAATGATCCCATAAAGCAATGCATAGGTATGTTTCACACTATGACAACACCGTTTTTATATCGAAATGGATAAGCCTATGACTATCAGTTCCTACTATGGCATGACTATCATTTACTCCTACTTACATTTTTTGCTGAAAGTTTACACATAGATAAGACTTCATATTTAAAATTTCCTCCAGAGAATGCAGAGAAGCATTACTTGCAATAACTGCTTCTACCGTGCTCAAGATCAGAGCATCCCGACACATAGGAAGTCCGGTTTAGCTCAGTGGGTTGAGTGTGGTGCTTGAAACACCAAAGGTCGTGGGTTCGATTCCCGTTCGGTTCTCACGTGTTGCCTGACCTAGTTGAGAGGTGGCGTCCCTGCCCACAACAGGGAGGTTGGATTAAAATGATCTCTAAGGTCCCTTCCAGCCCAGGCCATTCTATGATTCTATGATTCTATGAAGGGAGCCAGGAGACCTGCGTGGCTAAACAGGGATCTGCTGGGTAAGCTCAAGGGCAAGAGGAGAATTTACAGATCTTGGAAGGCAGGGCTGGCCACTTGGGAAGATTATAAGGCTGTTGTCCGAGGGTGTAGGGAGGCAACTAGGAAAGCAAAGGCCTCCCTAGAATTGAACCTGGCGAGGGGGGTCAAGGACAACAGGAAGAGCTTTTTCAAATACGTGGCAAATAAAACTAACACCAGAGGCAATGTAGGCCCACTGATGAATGAGGTGGGTGCCTTGGTGACACATGATACAGAGAAGGCAGAGTTACTGAATGCCTTCTTTGCCTCTGTCTACTCTGCCGGAGGCTGTCCTGAGGAGCCCCGTTCCCCTGAGGCCCCAGAGGAAGTCAGGGCAGTGGAGGAGTTTGCTTTAGTCGATGAGGACTGGATTAGGGACCAATTAAGCAATCTGGACATCCATAAATCCATGGGTCCAGACGGGATGCATCCACGGGTGCTGAGGGAGCTGGCTGATGTCATTGCTAGACCACTCTCCATCATCTTTGCCAAGTCTTGGGAGATGGGAGAGGTGCCTGAGGACTGGAGGGAAGCAAATGTCACTCCAGTCTTCAGAAAGGGCAAGAAGGAGGACCCGGGTAACTATAGACCGGTCAGCCTCACCTCCATCCCTGGGAAAGTGATGGAACGACTTATCCTTGGTGCCATCTCAAGGCATATCAGGGATAAGAGGGTCATTAGAGACAGTCAACATGGCTTCACCAAAGGGAAGTCGTGCTTGACTAACCTCATAGCCTTTTATGAGGATATAACAAGGTGGATAGATGATGGCCGAGCGGTGGATGTGGTCTACCTTGACTTCAGTAAAGCATTTGACACAGTCTCCCACAGCATCCTTGCTGCTAAACTGCAGAAGTGTGGTCTAGACTCTCGGGTAGTGAGGTGGACTGTGAACTGGCTGAGGGGAAGAAGCCAAAGAGTTTTGGTCAATGGGGCAGAGTCTGGTTGGAGACCTGTATCCAGTGGAGTCCCTCAAGGGTCGGTACTGGGACCAGTATTATTCAATATATTCATCGATGACTTGGATGAGGGACTAGAGAGTACTATCAGCAAGTTTGCTGATGACACCAAGCTGGGAGGAGTGGCTGACACACCAGAAGGCTGTGCTGCCATCCAGCGAGACCTGGACAGGCTGGAGCGTTGGGCGGGGAAAAATTTAATGAAATATAACAAGGGTAAATGTAGGGTCTTGCATCTGGGTAGGAACAACCCCAGGTTCCAGTATAAGTTGGGGAATGACTTATTAGAGAGCAGTGTAGGGGAAAGGGACCTGGGAGTCTTGGTGGACAGCAGGATGACCATGAGCCAGCACTGTGCCCTTGTGGCCAGGAAGGCCAATGGTATCCTGGGGTGTATTAGAAGGGGGGTGGTTAGTAGGTCGAGAGAGGTTCTCCTTCCCCTCTACTCTGCCCTGGTGAGACCCCATCTGGAATACTGTGTCCAGTTCTGGGCCCCTCAGTTCAAGAAAGACAGGGAACTGCTGGAGAGAGTCCAGCACAGGGCAACTAGGATGATTAAGGGAGTGGAGCATCTCCCTTATGAGAAAAGACTGAAGGAGCTGGGGCTCTTTAGTTGGGAGAAGAGGAGGCTGAGGGGTGACCTCATTAATGTTTACAAATATATCAAGGGGGAGTGTCACGAGGATGGAGCCAGGCTCTTCTCGGTGACAACCACTGATAGGACAAGGGGTAATGGGCTGAAACTGGAACATAAGAGGTTCCGCTTAAACTTGAGAAGAAACTTCTTCTCAGTGAGGGTGACGGAGCCCTGGAACAGGCTGCCCAGAGAGGTTGTGGAGTCTCCTTCTCTGGAGACATTCAAGACCTGCCTGGACACGTTCCTGTGTGGCATAGTCTAGGCATTCCTGCTCTGGCAGGGGGATTGGACTTGATGATCTTTCGAGGTCCCTTCCAATCCCTAACATTCTATGATTCTATGATTCTATGAATAACAAGATATTTAACTGAAGGGATTTTTAAGCTAATTTGCAGAATTATTTAAATGCTACAGTTCTTTTCCTAAGAGGAGAAATCTTAATACTGGTTTTGTTCATCCTACAATGGAAATCTAAAAAAAATCAACCTGAAAATATACCATTAACATAGGTCATAATATTATCACAGGTTCAGATTACATTTTGAATTTCACTCTTTTATTTGAATGTTTTAATTCACCCTGACTATGATTTCCAGGCTGCCAACACTTGAAATCAAATATGCACTTGTGAGGTTGACTTGTTTCTTTCTCTTGCCTTGTCTTCTTCACAACTTTTGTACTTTTTGCTTCCTGCTTACAGAGATTTACCTAACTGTGTAATAAGTCATTGCCCTTTAAACATGCTGCTGAAGTTTCCATAAAGATGACCTCCTAAATTAGTACATAAATACACATACCATCTTTATGCTCTGCATATCTGCTTTTGAAATTGAAAGCAATGGTGTGGTAAAGTCCTACGAAGAGTACTGCAATGACCCCTTCTCCCAAATATAATAACTCCTCAGCACTGATTTGCTGCCAAAGTCTGTACCATAGTACGATGCAACAAGTTTTGTTGCAAAAAACAATGTTCTTCATCCTAAGTACTATATAAGTGAATTTTACTCACAGGCATCTTTTGATTCCTCTTAGAATTCTCTTCACTCCCATTTTTTTCTCCTCTGCCTCCTGTAACCCTTTTTGCACCTGATTGCAAGCTACACTCTAAGAAAGATTTAGATGAGCCAATGATGGGCAAGGTGGCCATTTATTTTCAAATGCTCAGCCCTGGAGAAAATCCAGAATCCTTAACTAGGCTTTTTTTCCTTATGTAGTTCTTAAGACTGTTACATAAACTGTCTGTCGAAAGGGAAGGTAACCAATCCCACGCTGGAGCTGCTGACTCAGGTCTGCAATGTTTGCACCCGTGGGGTACCCCTGGGCACAGCATCCTCCCTGGAAAGGGAGAAGCCCCCACCAGCTCTTTGTGAGAAAGGCAGAAGCTTCTCACTCTTGAGGTAAAACAGGAGAAGGGGGAGGTAGATGCTTAAGGAGTCATTTTTTAAACAATGTTGTTTTCATGCCCTCCTCAGCTCCGTGACTGAAGTCACTCATCTCCAAGCTCCTACTAAGAGGCCCTGGTACTGGCAGAGCGTCAGGGAGAGCTGCTCACCCCGATGCTGCTGTGCTGCTGTGAAAAGGGAGACTTATGGGCTCAGAAAGAACACAAGTGATACAAAGCATAATTTAGGACCTTTGAGGTGAGGACACTCAGAAGACACGAGTCCTAAACTGACATTAAAAGACCAGCAACTGACTAAAAAAAACCACACTTAAAGTGAGGCTGGCCACTACAGCTACTTGCAATTGAGGAGCGGAGAAGCAGCACTGGAAGGGAGAAGAGAATAAAAGTTCACATAACAGTATGAGTGTTGAGATCTTCATTCTACCTAAAATCTTTTTGTTTTGCTGCTTGTGCTTACAATCTCTGTACATCCTATGCAGGTCACCTGAATTACCAGTAAACAACTTCTTCTCCATCATGGTTTTCCATCATACTCCTCAGTTAATTTCTGTATTTTTCTCTCAGTCACTGACAAATACATTTGACTACCTTTAACTGTTACATCTCTCATTCATTTTGCAACAGCTGTTATGTATTTGAAGCAAGTGCTACACCTCTAAGCAGATACATGTCTCTCCTGTAGTATTTCTATATGTGGGGTTTTTTCTGCTTTATGATTGGACTCAGTTATCTTAAGGGTCTTTTCCAACCTAAATGATAAATATATGTTAAAATGCTAGAGGAAAAAGAGAAGGCTCTAGACAAGCTAGAAGCAGCACGTGTATTCCTGGATGAAATATCTGAAACAAGAAATAAATGAATTATCTTTAAGAAATAAAATGAAACCAAAACGAGACAGAATTTCTACTTTGGAAAACCCTAAATACAGACAATTTCAAAGGCCCATCAGCAGTCTGAATACTGTGAGGGGTGAGTGTGGGAGAAGGCAGTATGCTTCCCATGAATAAAGTTTTATTCACATTGATCCTGCCTAAGCCCACTCACCCCCCTCCTGCAGAAAATGACCTGAAATTACAATCCACAAATACCCGTGGCACTAATCTTAAAATGTAAATTATTACCAAAAGCCAGAAAGTCCCGCTGAGAAGCAGGAGGCCCGAGGCCTTGGACATAGATGTCCTTGCCCATACTTTAAGACCTCCTGCAGTGTCAGGCACGTGGATCTGTTCTCCTCCAGCGGAAAAAAAAATCTGGATGGCTAATTAGCAGTATGCATAAATAACTTCTGTGGGAGAGACACATTTTGGAAGTAGTAATTGGCACGCTGTCTAGCTTTGATTTGCAGTTATATTGCATGACAGACATACGGCTGGAGAGAAGAAAACATTCACTGCCTCAGCCTACTGTACTATCTTCTTAAATAGCTTAGATGAGTGGAAATGGAAATAAAGTGATTATTCCAATTATCAAAGGCCCACAGGAATACACTGAGCCATGAGAAATTTACCCTCATTTAGTAAACTGCTTAAAATTAAAACTAAAAAAAAAAAGCAAGAGAATCAAAAGCTATATGAAGTTCATCTGACCTAACTGCAGCAGCACAGGGCAGCAGCATGTACTGAGCAAAAGAGGACACATTCCTCTCTCCAGTCTGTGCTGACAAACACCAATTAAGACCTCTAAAGAACTCCAGCTAGACTTGAAAAGAACAAGAATGACATTTAAATCGACTTTGAATATAATTTATCTATTGTTTAGATTTACTGAAACACACTGCCCTTTGCTTCTATCCCCTGGCATTTGTCCATTACAATGGTGTTCCGAAAGTGAATTGTTTCATTAAAATCTGAAACAAAAGGGACCAACGCTCTGAGTTACAAAAATCAGTCTTTTTAGAAGACACTACTTGTTAATAGAGAGCATCTGATCACCATGACTCAGTGTCTGCACTTAATTCCATTAAGCATTCATACTCCCAGTGCATTTAAAATTTACCCACAAGCATGTTTTCAGAAAAACTCAAGTAGTATTTTCTTTATAAAATAAAATTACAGATAGATTTGATTTCTTGGTGTTCCACAAATTACACCTGTTTAAAAATTCAGCTGTTTCATGAGTGGAACTACAGAGATCTCCTTTAACTTCAGTCTTTGATTTGCGGGGTGTTTTTTTTAAAAGAATTTAATATGTCCTGCATAAATCCAAAACAGACTCATAATAAAACTCTCTGGCAGATTTTTAATGATCTAGGTGAAAAAATACTTTGAAATCTTACAACTTCATCTCAGAATACCATCTGTATATAACCTGAAATATCAATGGCATACTGATAATGAAAAAGTATAGTATTAATTACATGGCATTCCATTTTCATGAACTAATATTTTTATGTCTTAGAAACTAAATAAAAGCTGTACTGATAAAAAATATAAAGTATTTAAATGCCAACAGTCCTACCCATACAATGTCAGTAAGGTAGCTCAAATTGCCAATATACGACCAAAGATGAAGGTGTTATAGGTGAAAATATACAGAACAAAAAGTTCAGTAGCATGGGGTGAGATACAAATAGTACTCTTTGCAAAGACCCACTTAGTACTGATTACATCTAAAAAGTGCTAGCCTATTCTATGCAATCATTTAGCAGATATTTGTTATAAATAATACAATACTAAATAATATAATCAGAGCAGATTACAAGGAATGGAACGTAAATAACAGGAGCTGAATACAACATTTCTTTTTCTCAACTCACTGAAAATTCATGATCAATACAGTATAATAATACTTCTGTGTGAATTGCCCTACTCTCACTAGCAACGTATAATGCAGAAAACAGGCAGATTTATTTTGTAGATTTTATTAGCACTGTTGTAAGCAGTGCTACAAGATGAGGCTTTGCTGTTTGTTACAGGCCTGCATATTTCCTTCAGATCCTGTTCTCCTCCTCTGTTACCATATATCTTCACTTTACAAATGATTTTCAATGCCTACAATTTACTGAACTTTGACCAACAGACCAAAGGCTATGTTAAAAAAAAATCAGTTAGCTGCTGGAGTTATGTATGTGATCCTTGTAAATCGGTAAAGGAGCTGCTTGAACTTCAGGAGTGATCTTGAGATTGCAAAACCCCAGCAAAAGTGGAATGTGTAAATTCAGAGAGAGATTTAAATCTTCCTTTAAGTACATGACAGGTATACTGTACACTTCTGTGACCCAAATACTGTTTATAACATGGAATTGTCTCTACTAACTTGAATCCAAGAATGCTGCAAAATCATCGAGCCTACCAGCAGGATTAGACTCTCAGTCGTACAACTATTCGTCCATCCGTTACACCTATGTCTAGTTATCTCAATGTTTTCAGTTCTTCCTTCTCTAGGAAGCTCACTGTTCAAAACAAATCAATTTTTAATTATTTTAAATCAAATTACACTTGTGCTTTTGCAAAATGTGATTCTACAGCAGGTACCATAACAAAGCTATTATCCCACGTGATTACCATAACTGAACCATGATCCTTATCCATTGGCTTAATTGAGGCAATTAATAGCTAATTTTGTATCCCACATCTTTTACCTTACTAATAAGTAGGGAAAATCCATTTCGGTAATGTAATTATACAGGTTGGAACATAACAAGGAAGCAATGATAGTTCATTTAGATTTGACCTCACAATAACGTACCTTAGTTTGCACACAACAAAGCTGCAACTTGCAGCTATTTAGAACTACGTCTTATTTATGGCAAGACACATCCTGAACACCTACCTCTATGTAAGCTTGTGATGGCAGTACTGAGATGAACCTCAGCAGCTCTAAATGTTGTTATCACTCAATACAATAAAAAGTTGTACACACAAACTCAGCTATTTCAGAGTATTTTAAAATGAAGCACTTGTCATTTACCTTTTTTGACTTCCTAATAATTAACATTTTACACTCTGAATTTGAGGAGACAGACAAAACAGCTCCTACTGTCCTAGCGAAAGAGTAACTGCTATGGCAAGATAATTATGCTTACATGGGAAAATGATTATGCCGTTACAGTTGTTGCAGAAACAGTGGAGATAAAAATGCAAGAGCCAAGAGATGACTAAAGAGCTTAGAAATGGCCATGGTTTAATTTTCAAGATTTCTTTTCTCATTCAGAAAAAGTTATACTTCTGGGTACACTGCAGCTTAGAGAATCGTAAGGACTGAAAGCTATTCAAAAACAAACGTTAAATAGAAAGGACTGGGATTTCAAATGGTGTATCAGTTGTGTCACCATCAGAAGCAATCGGGTTATATCCATTTTCATGAGCTCTAGATTTGGTAACTTGCATTTAGAGAGAACTCCTGCTCTTTCTTATTTCATGTAAGAACAATGCTTAGAAACACATCATTCATGTTTAACGTGTCTATGTATAATAAAAGTGCATAAGTTCACAAACTCACATTCATTAATTACATTAATTCTTATTCCTGAAAAACAGGTCCTAAGACATGGTTTTCCAGGATCACCCACCCCTTGCAACAGCTCTTAAATGAAATTTTCTTCCGATAATGTGCAAAAGTAACCAAGCTACAAGTCAGTGATTAGAAAGTGATTAGAAAGTTGTAAAAATTAGCATGTAAATGAGCATCTTCAAACTGTTGCTACATTCTGGAAAAAAAAAATAAATCAGCTAGCCATAGAATAGTTTGCACATAATATGTTTCTGAAAACCACCAACACCGATGAATCTGAGTTTGGATACACAGCACTAGAACAATACGGAACGATGAAAATACTAATTTATTTCTCAGTGTGTACCATTACAGAGGTGAAAACTACAGCTGAGTATCAAGCATTTAATATAAACCATTCACAATCACAATAAAAACTAACTGAACAATGCAGCTAGGGGATTTTTCAAAAATGAGAGTTCATAGCAGATGTTAATCCACTAAAAAGATTACAGGGTCCAGGCCATGACCTATGAACAATCAAAAAGCTGTATAGTAATGTTTTCTAGCCCATAAGCCAGTACCTCCTTGTTCTAGAACATTATTTAAAAAAATAAAATAAATTAATCTTAGAAATTACTTTAGTGCAGAAATGTTATCTCATGTTCAAAAGGAAGAGAGAAAGAAAAGATGTTAATGTGAAAAAAAAAATTGCCATGACAATACACAACACTGAAAAGGTCTGAAAACACACATACATGTTTCCAGAGATGTTACACCGTACCTGATGAGGTGGGGAATTGCCTTCACACGGCAGTAACGATTACACAGACTGTAATGAAGAACGCAATACGTGACAATGGATGGATAGAAGGAAAAAGAAAAAAAAAAGAAAGAATGAGAATGATATTAAAACACATAACAAAACGAACAACTAGAAAATTCAATGACATGCTGAAGAATTAAATGCCCCCTCTAACTCGTTTCTGAGACCTCTAAACTAAACTGATCACCTTTACGGACCTCACTCTGACATTTGGTTATTTTCTGCTTGACACTGCAGTAAAGTATATCTTCTGTGGATATAACATTTCAGTTCATATTACCCCTCCATTATTAGAGTATTGCGGACTGTGGAAACAAGCCCCACCACTGTCACCAGAGTGCAATTGGGTTGAGTAACTTGACCTTGCACATTACATTATGTTATGAGCGAACAGAGTTTGCAATCGTTGGAGCCATTTGAAATTTAGCTGAAAATTTCAAAGAAGGATAGATACTCTGTGTGTATATTTATATATATAGTTCCCCATCGCATACTCTTCAGCCAAAACACCACGCAGGAGATTCTTATGGTTTCATTCTTGTAATTTCTTCCTCTGAAAAAGGTCCTAGCGTGACCAAAGGGAGGGGATCTGCTGTGGTTTGGGGCAGAAGGGACCACCATGGTAACAAAGCCAGGGCAACACTAAGCAGTAGCAAGACTGTTCACACCTCCCACACTCAGCCTTTTGTGATACACCAACAGAAAAATAGAACTGCAGATAACCTCACACTACAGGGAACCAACAATTTTAAGCTGTCATTTAGTGTTTTAATTACCCTTGTTGTGCTAAAATCATGTTTACAAATTTCCTGATACTTCGGTCCACTTAAGGAGTAGACCTAATTGCCAAGATGTAATCAACGCTTAAAGCCATTCGTAGAAAGAAATACAAAATAAATTACACTACAAGCATCTGCTGTTGTTGGGGTTTTTTTTCTCTTTCCTTAAGGGTAAATAATAAGATTACTGACCATGGCGGGAGGAAAGGGTTGCTTGCATATTTAACTGCAATGACCTCTTACGCACAGACAGTGTTTAATATGAGAGAAGCTGAGGGACTTTTGCGTTATTAATACAGTTATAAGGATGGGAGTCCTAACATATGGAGTTTTTTCCTGTTAGAATACATGAGACATTAAAGGTGTTAGTAGTACTTGGATTGCTGAATCTTTGAATAACCTTCTCTCATTCTGACCATATCAATCTCTTAGAGAAGAAAATACTAGACATAATAACACAAAAAAATGTTAGTACATGTGTAAAAAATGAAATTTTGTTGAATTGGTATGCTTTTATTTCTCGATCTTATCTGTATGTCCTCTGCTGATATCACATTACTGTATGTTTAGACTACATATATTGTATATATTGCATAGTTTGTGTGTATATATGGTATATTTTGTGTACATACATTTTCTGAACACTACCTAACCATGACAATTTGGAAAGAAATATAAAACTTAAATGTCACCAAAAAAAAAGGGGCATCGGACCTTTAGGCTGACAAGCAAATGAACAATAAATTAATTATGAAAAATTACACAATTCTCTTTACTAAGAGATGAGTTTGTACCCACTTTGTGCATTTTTAATTTTTTTTTTTAAAGGAAACTATAAGTGCTATGTAGGGATTTTGGTTCATATATTTTACTAGTGTAATTCGGAAGGCATAACAAATGAATAAAACTGAGAAACCAAATACAACTAAAGCAACCATATAATGATGAAAAATAGCATCCATTTTTCCTGTTATTCAGCTGATTTATCTGAAAAATCATTAATAGTATCTTCAAATTAGTTCAAATTACTTTCTAAATCAGCAATAATTAGATTATAGACTGAAATCCCATGTTTCAAAGCAAAATTGCTATATATTGTGTAGCTAACTGATAGTTCAAAGAAATAAAATGCTGGAATCACTGCAGGTTGACTTTTTTATGCTACTGTTCTCCTTAGTGCACCATTGTAGCTTTCACTTACTGAGAAAATATGTCTAAAAATAAGATACAGAACTAAAGCCTAGATTCATGCAAAAACTTATGTTCCAAAGTCACATATAAATGCAAGAAAGCCCTTGTAATAACATATGAAGTTCAAGGCAACAAGATGAAACAGCAGTTGAATCTACTGATACAGGCAGCAAAGTTACTGTGTTATCTCACCTCTTCCTAATATTTTCATTTAACTAGGAAACTTGGCCATAATTTCAAGTAGAGATTCTGCTAAAATTTTCAAGGTAGATCAGTAAAGTCATGGTTAACTGAGAGAAGTTAAATGCCTTCTACTACCAATCGAACACCTGTAAGGACAGAAGCAAAATCCTAAACCAATGGCATTTAACCACGTTACCTGTAACTGAAACTGAAAAGTCTTTTCAAAAATCTGCTGAGGACTGATGACAAGAGTCATCCCATATCATGAATAAAAAAAATTCTAAACGTAAAGATTCAAATTTGGCAAACTGCTTAGCACAAGTGATCCTTGTTCTGTCCTTGTTCCAGTCCACCCAAAGTTCTGTCGCAGTTCACCTGGCTCCCTGCACAGTCGGGCTTCATCCTGGACTGACAATGCAACCACAGGCAAATCCACTCTCATTTCGACACATGACATTCCTAGGTTTTGGTTTCCACCTTACATTTTATTACAATTTCAATAAAAAGATGAGCCTGGGAAATAATTTAGAGAAGTGTCTACTAATCCCCCTACTCCTCCATCCATTGCATGGGGATCTAACATCATGTTCCCACACAGATATAGCAATACTCTAGAGGGGCTGGCACATCTTTTCGTCTGCTGTTGAAATTAACTCATAGGAAAGCTGTGCCACCTGATCGCTGGTTTTTGTAGCCTGTAAGAAGCCCTGGAAAGCATCTTTTCCTCTTTTCCCACAGTCCTGTACAGCCTTGGGACAAAGTGATCTCACAGCTCATATGGCATAGTTAGCAGCTGTAAGATTCAAAACACTGGCATGAAAAGGTACAAAACCATAAAGAGGGAAAAAAACCCCCAAAAGTAAATAAAACAAACCAGAAATCCATAACCAAACAAACTAAAAAAAAAAAAGAACAAACCACAAAAAATATAAAAGGCAGAGGATCAGGGGAGAGTCACCCTGTGGCAGAATCAGCTGCTCCCTGGTAGGTGACCTTTCCCCACTGGATTGTCCAAAAAGGACTGGAAACAGTATGAGACTGACTCCTCTGGTTTTTATTTGTTTGTTTGGTTGTTTTTTTTCCTATGTGTGACACCACTTCAGCTCTATCAGTCAGTGATGCTCTGTGTTCAGGGCATCAGGCAATAATTTCTTTCATTAATTTCTACTGGGTATAAACTCTCTTCTTCCACATGTCGCTTCCCATTCCCTTGCACTGATTTCCAACCACTTGCCTATGAATTAATTCAGAATCCTTGTTACTACCACCCTACACTGTTAACTACTTTTCCTAGATGAAACCATAAAACATGGTTGTAGCAAAAAATATGACCTATTTCCTGTTTTAGGAAGACAATTTGGTTTTTTCCTTATTTTTTTCATGCAATTTCCTTTGTGAATATCATTAGTACTACAATTTATGGTACATCTTCATTTGAGCAGTTCACAATTGTTTTGGAAATATCTCTTTACTGGGGAAGAAAAATGTTTTTGCCTGGAAATATCCAATAACCACTTGGAACTCTTCATAAGAATTGTTGCTAAATGAATGCCTATAAATACTTCCTTGATATAAATACATTTCCTGATACTTTATAACAAATCTTCAAATTAAACATATAGCCCTAAATTATAGCCTTTTGCAAAAAAAATATAATAAAATATCACATTATGTCTCCTGTGGAGTGTGTGTATTAAGTCTTTTGGCATGAAATGGAATAGTTACAATTAATTATTCCTACGATGGTTAACCAGCATGCAAGTGCTGTACATATAATCTTTCATCAACAAATTTTATACGGCACTGTAAGAGAGACAGATTTACAGGAAAACTGGGAAAAGACTTATATTAGTAAATTTTCATGGGAGTTAACTCCACATACAGCAACAGCACAGAAACAGGAAGTTAAGAGAAGGGATTTGTGAGTTTGGCCTCGCTGAAAGTTTTGAAGGCTTGGGGAAAGTGACAGGACACAATTTAACAGGGGCAGGCTCATGAGGATTTGTATTCAACCTTGAGACTGAGAATGAGACTTTTACATTTAATTCTCAAAGCAAGGGATCAAAGAATCCGGTACAATAACTCCTCATATATATCATGCTCAAGTACCTTACTCCATGAGTAGACATACTGATTTTAATTAATCAACTGATTTATTTCCAGTTATTTTTCTGACTGGAAAAATCCTCCTTCCCAAACTCACTCAGATCCTCCTTTAATTTGCTTTTTAATGTAAAAGTAGGAGTGCCTGGGACATCAGAGGTTCAGGCACAAGATACCGTTTAGTTATGCACAGTCATGTCCTCCACAAAACACAACAGCAACCCAACTATCCTGTGAAACAAGATTTGGGTGCCAGGCACCTTCAGCAAATAGAAACAGGCAAACATTGTCCTTTATGTAGTATGTCAGCAAGCACCCCCATCTTCTACAAGGCCCTCTTGGAAGCCACAGAATCTACTGACAACACTGTATTAAAATCATATCTGAAATTTAAAGTTCAATCACCTTCTTTATCAAGATAGCCATTAACACTACTCTGGAGTTGTTCTAGGCAAAGAATGAACTTCCCTTTATTTTCTCTTGAAACTTCAAGGCTGCTGCCTAAATTCATCGGTACACTGCAGCAGCTATTCAAGAGGATGAATTAGTTTTACACAGACTTTTACAGGGATTTCATTTCAGCAGAATTATCGCCTCTACCCGCTTAACACTAGTACATACTTTCCTATTGAAATACTGTATTGCTTCTCACCATATAAAACCTAAACTCGACAGTAGCATAATTGCAAAATGGTATCTAATATTTCATCTTCCACCAACCTAGAGGATAAATATGTAGAATCATATCTATCATTGGTTCATCCCAAACTGTTACTGTTATAATTTAAAAGAAGCAAAGAATTTCTACTATCAAAAATAAGACTGACTGAAGAAGAAAGGGCTAAGAAAATTGCTAGTAGGATTCCATGTGGAACTCAGTCCTCCTTGCATTATAAGGGACGCTGAATACCATTTCTTTGCAGACGCTCAGAATTTTGCAGCCGCTCAGAATTTTGCAGCATGACTAGACCCTCACCTGTGTTAAATACAGCAAATTCTTTGAAACCACTTCAAAATTTTCAGCAATAAAAGCCTGTGAAAATCATGAAGGATGCAGTCCAGCACCCTGATTACCCTAAGCTAGAGCAGCAGTTAAGAGTTATTGCAGACTGCTGAAGTTTATAAAAATTTAGCTTATACTAAGCTACTCAGTGGAGAAAGCTGCGGGAGAACAGCTCTCTTGCAGCTTCCACATTGGTGTGGGCCTACCACAGATCTACTTATGAGAAACATGAACTTTTTTAACAGATTCCCAAAGCCCGTTAGAGCTCATTGACCATTATGAATTATGTGTAAATGTATAAAAAGAAACTGACTCATAGAAAAATTATTGCATCTAATGGAAACACATTTTGAAAAGGAAATAAAATAAATAGTGGTGATGAGAAGAACAATAATAGTGGAAGAATATCAAACCAGCTCAATAATTATCGTGGGTATATGAGTCTCCAGCACATCCAGCCTGAACACATGAATTTCTGAGAGATGACTCCAGCTGAAGCAAGGGATGTTCTCCATCTCAACACACTTGACACCTTGAGGAATTGGTCCATGAGGGTTTTCCGTTTTTGTGTTCTACAGAAAATTTGTTAATGGGAGTGAATGAGAAATTGGGGACACAAGGGATCCTAATGGGTGATTTCTGTATATTTAACTTCTACAATGTGTATAAGCATCCAGCTTGCAGCAATTATTTCATCAGCTCTAGTGCAAGATCTTGGGGTTTTTTACTGTGCTAATGAGTTGAGGGCATGTAAATAAAAAGATATTGCTCCAAAATAAAATATTTCATGTTTCTCTCTGAGGACAGCAATCAGACAAAAAAAAGAGCAAACCAAACCAAACCAAAACAGATTTTACTTTGAACATTTCACTTAATTTACGTAATTTCTTCTCGAAAGCTTTCCTGTTCCCAGATTTATTCATCCTTGCTATAGCATAAAAACCTAATTATGCTTTATAAATTATGGAAATTTGTCAGGATTTTTTGATAATGTATTGATCATTGATCTTGTGTTAATCATATGCAATAAGGATGGCTATAGACAACATAGTTCTATGTTCTTTAGCTATGAAAAGAACAATAATATCAGAAAGAAAAACAAGAGAGCCTTATTGGCAAAACTGAAAATAATTCTTTTTGCAGACATCTTCCAAGAGATCATACAACAGCATAACATTGAAAACCGTTGTTCAACAGCAACACAGGAGTGCCATGCATATATACTTTAAGTAATTCCATAATTGTTATGACATTTAGATTTACATGTATACACCCCACATCCTCCACAGAGGAGGTCAGAACACGACAATTAGTTAAACTTGTCAAACTGCACGGTACAACAGCATGCCCTGTTATTAGCTCAGTTATTTTACTGAACTAGAAGACAATACTGTGTACATTTGCTTTTTTACCAAGATATATACACATACAAACTCTTAGAATGTATCTTCCAAGTCTGGGCTTGAGAAAAAAAAAGCAACTGGGGTTTGCAAAGTCTTTTGAACACTCACTAGAACTTCCTTACAAGAAAATAACCAATGTCACTTACCGAATAATAGTTGGCATAGATTTGCCAAACCACAAATGCAACATGCAAACACTCTGAAAGGTATTCAAGTTTCTACTGCTAGAATTCCTACTGAAAATCATCCAAGAATTATGGCAATATGTATACTGTGATTTGTACCATCTTGCTAATTCTTCTGTTCGGCCTCGTGGCTAAGCAGAAGAGTTTTCAACACAAAAGTTTCAGAAATTGGCAATGTCCAAGAGTTTGAACTAAATGTCATTTCCACCCTCACGATGCCGTCAGTTTTATGAGCTGTGGCACACACAGAATATGTTGTACACTCAGAGCATGCTCAGCAGTGTTATTTTAAAATCATGACAGATGTACAGCCCCAGCAGGATCTCACATTCCAGAAGCTGCAGCCACCCTGACATACAGCTGAGCCCTTTGTTCATGGGGGCAGAGTACCACCCAGGAAAACCAACTGCCCAAACCCACACAATTCCTCCATCTATTAAGTTCCTACTGAATTGCAGCTCAGTTTCTACATTTTATTACGCAACTTGTAAGGTCTTCATGAGACTGACACACTTACTGGAGATGCTTTTCATTTACCAAGTGCTCATCTATAGAAAGAGGAAGGAAAGCATAGGGAGTAAAACTGTTCCTAACACAGAAGATCAGTGACTTGACGTGGTAGAGTATGACTAATTTACTCAATAGGTCTGAAGAGTTCTGAAATTCACCACCTTCAGAGCAAGTTGAAAACATGTTTCTTTCTTCAAGCCCATTCATGATAACGTCAACAAAAAAAGACAGTGAGTGGGAGTCCACTCTATATATTTCCAAAGAAAAATTGATGCAATCAAGCGCCAAGGGTGATGAATGCATAAAAGATGAGCTGCTATAAATGAGAGAACATTACAGCAGGATCTTTAGTTAGCGCCTCTCCCATACATTTTCTTTCCCTTTTTTTTCCCCCGCACTCATATGCCTTCTTTAAAACAAGTTTTTAATATATCCAATTATACATCAAACAATAATCTTTCTATCTCCTGGTGAGAAAAATTAAATTGTGCGTCTATATAAAGGAAAAAACTCATAGCAGAAGCAATCTTACCTTCTGAAATGACATTCTGTCATGACAAAGTATTTATTTGATGAGAAAGAATAGTTCTTTCTGAGCATTTTTCTAGTTCTCCTAATCCATGCAGACTTGCTCTCTTGAGCTGGATTTCACTCATAGGGAAAAATATGAACTGTCTGCAATGTTAGGGGGTAATTTTTAAATTATCTTTTTTTTTTTTCATTTTTCTTCCCCACTATATTGCTTGCTATATTATGTATCAGCTAGCCCCAGGGATGTCTGTTCACAATATGGAGCAAGAAGTTTTGAACTTCCTATGGAGACAGCAGGACTGGATAGGTATTTAAAGTTGTAGGTAGAAGGATAAAATACATTTCCCCGCATGTCCTTCTTTCATAAGAGGGACACAATTATCCCTTATTTCACCTGAGAACAAATGCAACTATGAGCATTGCTGACTAACCAAGAATATCAGTGTTTAAGGAGAAAATTCAAAGAAAACAGGGGTAGTTGTAGCTTCTTTTCTAAGAAAGGGTATGGATTCCACTGCACAGCTGTTACTCTAAGGAGGTAGCAAAGTAGACCAGGAACAACTTTGGTGAGAAAGCTGTTTTAGAGCTATGTTAGCATGTAATACAGACAATCCTAAAAATGGACGCCTGAAGAAGGAAACTTTCACAAGCAGCAAAACAAATGTGCATTATAACAGTCAAACAGAGACAAAACCATCATGCTGGTTGACTTGCCATCATTCTTATACCTAGAGCCACAAAAAGGCCAAATACTACAAGCCTAAGGGCTTAGTTAGGTTTCAAGTATTTTGTTAAGGTTTTCAATAGTTCACTCTTATGGAGTGAAGCCATAGCAACTGTCATTGACTCCAATTTTTAATTCATATTTGTCTAAAACCCTAAGAAGATAGAAAATATAGCTTTACTCAAAACTGGAGAGGGGTTCAAAACACAGAGTTCCAAGTCTATTAAGAATGTCTTCAAATGACAAAGGATGGACAGGATTAGATTTAGTTTTGACTCAGGTGTATGTACAGAGATATGGTAAGGTTGGAAAACACTTATGTTAACTTTCCCTGAATGAGAACCCTTCAAATATTTTCTGAAGTCTTGCCTTTTAGCCGAAATTGATGAAGTTATATCTAGAAAGCTTCAAAGTCCTGTCACCATCTGCCATGACCTGAAATATAGCCAGATATGACACAGTATAAGTTCACTGGTAACTGGCTCACTAGTGTGCCTTTCAACTTTGCTGACCTACATTTCAGGTGAGTTTTGTGTACTCCTGAGTTTCTTTCAGAATGATTTATCCAGCTGTATTAAAAAACTTCACCAATTAATTGGATGTTCTCCCTCCCTCAACATCAATCCACAGCCAGCCAGATCTGACATTTTACATTAGTCTTCCACTGCGTAACAAACACAAACACATTTAAGAATTTGTTTGATCAATTCCTGGACAGGGCTAGGACAGTAAGATGGCAGTAAAATGGCAAAGCCATGCCCAGGCTCTCTGAAGAGGAGATGGTTAAGCAGGCAGGATTTATCGATTCATGGAATTTCAACAGCATAAACCTATTCGTATTTCAAAAGGAGAAATGTTTTCAAGTTAAATTACAGGGCAAACACAAAGAAAGGATTTGTTCCACTTAAAAGACAGAATTGGAAGTGTAAATCATAAGAAGGAACTGCAGAAGAAATTATTTCCAAGATTATTTTTTTCCAATTCTACATTAAAATGAAAGTTAGAGAAATAGCAAGCAGCACAACTCTTGCCAATATGTTCTCTAACAAATATCCAGGGAATACTCACCAGCTTATTATGCCTCTCTAGCTTATAGTTAGTTTGAAAAGAGTACTTTCCTGATACTCTATCATTTGTAACTACAGTAACCAACTTATCTTTTCATTTAGCTGCTGCTTTAGTAAACAAGTAAGTGGCTGACATGCCATGACAGCTGATTAAGACTGTGTATTATACGGTATTCAAAATTCTCTTCCCAGGCTCTCAATACAAGCGTAATGGTATGTTTTAAACACATGCACACTTGGACAATTCCTCTGGTTACAATAGTATCCCAAATGTTTATGCAGCTGTTTAGCAAAGATGTTCTTTCTGACAAGAATGGTTGGTTACACACAAGCACAGAGACACAATATCTCTGTAACACAACTATCCTTGAAGGTTTATTGAGTCAAAAAGTAGCTTAGATGTGGGTTTTAAAGTTCAGAAAACTTTTAGTACATCAAAAAGGGGTACATATTATCAGGCCATAATTGATTCCATAACATGTTTCATTTTGCTAAAAGATAAATTTCAAAAGATTTCATAAAGACAATTGGTAAGTCTTACTGTAATAATCACAATAACATAATAAAAGAAATAATAATAATTTAGCCTATTAGAGCACTTGTTTTCTCTTTTATGTGTTTTTCTAGCTTGCTTCTGAGAATTTTTTGTTCCGCAGTAATAAGAGAATCAAGTTTATAGGAAATACTTTATGTTCTTTGCTTGTAAGTTACACTATATGCATTAATTTTATTCCTATATAGAATTTCACAGTCTTTTATGATATAGGACTGGAAATTAACAGGGAGTTCAAAACAAGTTAGGATGAATCTATTTGGTTTTGCCAAGTAAAAAGCAACTCACATTTAATAGAAGTAGATTTTGTTTAGAGTATATTACATATTACAGTATGCTAAATTATGTCTAAAAATAGTCAAAAATATAGTCTACTTAGTCCTATCTATAAATGTATCCTTTTTGTTTTAAAGTTATTATTTTTAAATATAAAGTTAAAATATAATTATTTATTGATACAGTCTTTGGAGTTGTTCCCAGTTTTCCTCCTTGTACCTGTTTCAGTCTGCTAACCTTTCAAAGCTTGTAATGAGAATTTGAATTTAAATCCTGAGGTAAACTGATAAACTTCCATGGAAGCAAATAAGCTTTGAATCCAGCAGAAATTTTCACTTCTTCAAAAACTGTCAGAAACACTCAAAATGTTTGAAGCCATTTCTCCTCTTCTTCTTTTGTGTCAAAATAGGAAAAATCTTTTTCCTCCAACTTAAGAGAAGAATAAACACCATCAAAAAGAAACACGTCCAAGATAGGTATTTTCACGTTTGTGACTGTCTTCTGCTCTCAATGAAGCTATCAAAATAAAGCTAAAGGCTTGACACTGTGTTTTTGCTGTTTCAGGTTGTTTCATTTAGTACCAGCAAAGATAAAATTTGAATATACCATTTTCTCTATAAGGGAAAACGTTTCAAACACCAATCACATATCAAAATCTAATATTTACAGAACGCAGAACTGCAGCATCATGTCCATAATCACTGATGCTAATACATCATACACTTCTAAAGGCAAAAAGTCATATAAAAAGCATGTTCAGTGAAATTTTCAGACCATATATGATTAATAAATCTGTTGACAGTTTTAACTTCTGCATTATCTAAAGTAACTAAAAGAGCATTGCTTCTTTCAAATGAGCACTACACACTTCTCTAGCATGAACTAACCCTGAAACTCCTTTCAATAGGAATAACCCATCTTACTGGAGTAAGGGGAGGGGAAAGAGGCAACACTACGATTATTCAATAAAGACATGACATCAGAAATAGGATTTATACTTGGAACAAAAATGAATACACACACACACAACACCCAAAACCAGCAATGCCACCACACCTGTCTTGCCCCATGCTGAACTGACAATTAGTCCAGTAAGTTGGAGTATAAAATTAAGAAAGAGATGAATATGGAAGGACATATTGTGCAGAAGAAGAGGGAAAAACAACAGAGGCAGAACCAGATGGTGTCTGCCTAAGGATCCTAAAGGATCTCATGGGTGAAACAGATAAATTACTACTTGCAGGAAACAATGTCAGACTAGAAACAGCCTTGGCATCCAAGGACTGAAGAACGATAAATGCAATTTTAATGGGGAGAAAAAGTGACACATCTGGGGACCCACAGATGTTGATGTCTGTACTAGGGAAACTATTAGAAATAGCAGAAAGTCTGGAATTGTTGTCTGTGTGAGAGGAGTAAGCTGACTGACAATTCGCTGACAGTTTCACCATTATTCAGGATACAGAGGGCAAACACTGACTTTACAAGGACATTACAAGTCTGAGCGGATGGGCACAAAGTGGCCCCAGTGAGATTATCTCTGGATTACGATCTGTGCCTCTATAGAATATCAGTTCAGTGCTCTGCAGTGCTCAAGAAAATATAAGACACACTGGAAATTTTTAAAAATGTAGAAAATCTAAAGTAGGGTAACAAGGATTATAAAAATATAGAAATGTTTCCTGTGTGAGCAACAGTCGAATAAATAAGGGCACTTCATCCTGGAGAAGCAATTATGATACGACATCGAAAAAGAAGCCAGGAACAAACTATACACAGGATAATCAAATGCACAAACAAGAGGAGATGGTTCTTCAAGCAGCACATCACAAGTCAGAAATATGCCCTGCACAATCAGCCAGAGGCCTTGAAGCCACCCAGAGAAATAGCTGGTAGGCAAGGGACTGAGGAAAGCTGGTCTTGTAATGTGTTTAACCCAACTTGGTGATAACATAAGCCAGATCAAGGCAGTCTGAAGGCTACGGCAAACAAGAGAAAGTGTTACATGATGGCTGGCAATTTGTGGATGATGTGATGAAACCTCTGACTGAAGGGCTATTTTTACATAGCCCTTAGGTGCCTGCAAAGAGTGATGGATGTGTGTGGAAGCAAAGAAGGGGACCAAAGAAGAAAAAAAGAAAAAAAAAGAACAAAGAAAAGAAGAAAAAAAAAGAAAAAAAGAAAAAAAAAGAAAAAAAGAAGGCAAGAATAAGAAAAAGGTCTTGACTTCACAATACCAGGGAAAAGCACCAGGATCAGAGACAACATGAGGACACAAATTCCCTCACAAAAATCTGATCAAATCTCAACTATAGCTATGCTTATTTGTGATAGATACAAAGTTAATTTAATGCAACCTGTAGCTGTTAAGTCATACCTTCAGCAACTGGTAACATACAGAGTCCCTCTGTGCTGTGGCATTGTGGCAAGCCACAATACTTGTCCACCCTCACTATAGGGATTACTTTGCATACTGCCTTTGAAAATCAACAGGATTGGTATGGAAAAAATCTTCCACTGAGGGTTAAGGCATAGCTGGAAGCACATACAAATCGGAGCTAAAAATATCTGAGGTGTGGGAAAATATAGGGGAAGGCACTATCACAGGAACTTACTACTTTTGAGACAACACAGGGCAAGCTGACATTCATATGCTCTTATTTAGAAAAATCACTGCAGAAAGCAACCCAGAATTGGAGGAATGAGGTCCTCAAATCCTTTTCAACAACCAGGTTGAGATGTATTCAGGGGGCTAAGCCGACGAATACTCACTGCTAAGTCAAACCATGACTGTAAACGACACAGGTTTTCACACCAACAACTGTAAACAGGATTCTTGATACAATTAATTTTCTGTGTATGTTAGCCAAAGAATTGAAAGCTCCTTTATATCACCTGATTGAACTCTTCATTCAGTTCTATTCTTCAATGTAATTAGGTTTTATCATTGGGTGCATGTGTGAACATACTCTGCCCTTTCCCTATACACGACTAAGCACGCAGATACAAGAGTCATAGTTGCTTTTAGTGCAACTAGTTGTTCCTGTGAAAGAACTCAAGTTTCTCTTGTACTTTATCTCTTACTTAGAAGAGCTGGATTTTAATCAAGAGAAAAGAATGTCAGACAATTTCTCTTCCAAATAATAAAAAAATTAATTTCCCATTAAACAATTGATTCATAAAATTGTAACTAATGAATAAACATCTCCATTTTCAAAGATAAAACTAATGACTCATTTTACCTTCCCCAGTATTCTAGACTATTAATATTTAATTGTGATTTCAGCTTGTTTTTCTTGTCTAGGATTGAAAGAGAAGGAGAATGGTGCCAAGTACTAAGGATGGGCAGGCACATTATTCCTAGCAAGGAAAAATTAAAGTAATAGAGGAAGAAAGATCTGTGAATTGGTTCATGTATTACCCATATGGAATACTGTTAAAGCAAGCAAGCGATGTTCAGTACAAAAAATGGGTGAGACCATGAGTTTGATTTGAGATATCACACTACAAGGCTTCGTCACACACTTTGATCTCTGCTTTTCTGTAGAATGCTAACAACTCTGAAAGCAACCTTCACCAACAAAATATTTTTGCCTTGGTCTTTTATCTGTCTCAAAGTTGACAAAAAAAAAAGACTCCTCTGTTTTCACCAGCCTTATAATTAAAAAGGTGGCAGAAAAAGCAGAAGAGAGGATTAGCCAAATTAAAGGATGGACAATACATCTAAAGCATCATTAACTTCTGTGACCTAGGTTTGGTGTTCTGTTGCATTTTAGCAGGTCAAGTAGCATAATCCAATGCAACAAAGTCAATGTGGTAATGCATCTCAGGGGTATAGTTTTCCTCATAAAATGAACGCTGTCTTCCAAATGTACAGCACACCAAAGGCAGTGGTAGTTCATGTACACATTCTTGTATCTTCACTTTAAATTTTTGCAAATGCTACATTGTGTGGACTCCCTCTGTTTTAACACAAATCACTAGGAAAGACAGAAAAAAAATACTCCTAGGACCTGAGAAAATATCTAGACACTATGAGATGGTCAATAGTGTGCTGGATTTTACTTTCCTCTGCAAGACACAGAAAAAAAAGCATATTAAAAAAAATTGTGAGTAAAGGCACTATACTGTGACCAACAGAATATCTCAAAAATCTTCTGCTCCGACATAGTTATGCCTCATAATACTGTAAAGGAGCTGGCAGAAATGAAAGCAGCAATCAGCTGGCTCATGAGGACTGAAGAAGTACTACTACTAGTGAAATAAAATTAGATTTCGGCACATCAAGCTGCTGTGAACATCTTCACAGTAAGAGCAATGACCCACCAAGACAACTGGTAGGCAACCTTTTAGTGTGGCTCCGAAAGCTGCCCTAAACACTCCACAGTGTGCATTGATCTTTTTGTGGTTGCACTTTTCACCCAAACTCACTGATGTATATCACTGCCTCTCCTATTTAAAACATGGTAAAAAATGAATCGCTGAATTGTACAAACAAAATATTATTGATGTATAAGGAGATTCTAATTAGCTGTCAAATGTTTATAGAGGCCAAATGCTATTAGCAAACCAGAGGGGACTTCTGGAACCAAAACTAAATGTTAACAATGCTTTAAGAGTGTTTAAGAGTCTTTAAGTATTTAACGATATTTTTTGACGCATTTTCCATTGCTCATAAAAACAAGGATGAAAATATTGAAACGTGAAATAATTGTGAGATTTTACAAGTTGCATGACAAGATGTCTCAAAAGAGTAAGCTTCAGGAATTACTGTTTCTACCTGTTGCTGTACTTCACTTATACATTAGGTGCTCAGAACTGTAATTACTAATATTTTCCTACCCTCAGGCCTATTCAAAATACTCAATTGCTCTGTGGCACCAGAGTGAAGAAAATAAAAGTACCCACTTTCACATTTAAGGGAGCTATACTAGATGTAGGTGACCTTTTATGCTGACCTGTAATGAAGAAGCCATACATTGATAATATGTTTGGCAACACCAGGAGTATGACTATGACCAGCTACCCTTTTCTGTCCTGCGGTTACCTTAGCTTACTTTAAAAATTATAAGGGAAAATTAAGAGCCCCGTTGAACAGATATACTAACAGAACACACTCCATTGTGTGTCTGAGATAATACAACTGTGTCAGAATTTTCAGCAGGGAGTTTGTTCAAATTTGGTCAATGTAGCAGAATCTACTTCATGTTCTCACAGTGTTGTTCAAGACTCTCAAAAACCAGCACATAAAAGGAATTGCAGCATAATTACATCAAGAAAGATCATCAGTTGTCTGCAATTTGTAACTCAAACTTGCTGACCTCAGCCAGGAACTAACAGGTGTGATCTACCTCTAAGAGAGGTGAAAACGCACGCCCGCTCATGCCTGAGCACATGCCTGCATGGCGCTTCATTCCTGCTAGCACCATTCTGGAAATTCAATATGGTGGGTGCAACTTAGATATTTTCAGATGACGATTATAAGGAAGCCTACAATTACTTGTACAAAAGCAGGAATACAAAAAAAAATAAAGCGAATGTGATAAAAGCACAGGGATCCGCTTAACAAAAACATTAAATCCCTCACAGAAAGTAGTCAACTCATGAAGAAATATGAGATAGCTATACAGAATGCTTTCACACTCCTGACTTTTGAGTATCAGAATATATTATATCTCCATAATTCTCTTTTAAGCCTATGTAATTAAAAAGGTTATATTTCTGGGCTTTTTATCCTGATATGGAAAGATTATTTACATTTCAAGCTGCAAAACTCATTACAGTAAATACCTCTCTGAAATCAGATAAGTTTTATAGTAACTGATTACCATAATTAATTAGTATTTTCAATATTTCATAAGAAATTTATTACACCCATCCTGAAAATAATAGATTTTTTTAACAGATCAAAGAAACGCTATAACTGAAAATTATTGGCTTGCAAATAGAATAATTACTTTATCACATTACTTTCTGCATTTATGATGAAGCCATTATACATTTTTGAAATCAAATCCTTATATAAAATTCTCAACTTGCAGGCAAAAAGTAATGTTGTTAGTATTTCTGCAGGGCTTTAGAACACCTGTAATTCACCAGAGCTAGCTCAAGTATTTGCTAGATTTGGTACTTAAACTCCAACAAATGTGATTTTGTATGTGAAACTTGTCTGTATAGCTTGTGCTACTGTTTCATAGCTTGAAAATTCACCCCGGAAAATTGAAATATATACTGTATATTAGAGAATATTCATATTCAGAATTTGACTGGAGTGTTGGTAGAGTCCTTTTTTTAATGGAAAGATACTGTCGGTACACTAAGGTTTGGTACTTCAAAGCCCATACTCTTATTTTAAAGAAATGAATGGGCTGATAGGACAAGGGGTAATGGGCTGAAACTGGAACATAAGAGGTTCCGCTTAAACTCGAGAAGAAACTTCTTCTCAGTGAGGGTGACGGAGCCCTGGAACAGGCTGCCCAGAGAGGCTGTGGAGTCTCCTTCTCTGGAGACATTCAAGACCTGCCTGGACACGTTCCTGTGTGGCATAGTCTAGGCATTCCTGCTCTGGCAGGGGGATTGGACTTGATGATCTTTCGAGGTCCCTTCCAATCCCTAACATTCTATGATTCTATGATTCTATGATCAAAAGTTGCTTCCAGAGGAAGTATCAGGACCAAAAATCATGAAACTATTCCCAGGAACTAATCAGAGAACAAGTGACAGAAGACAAAAATCTCTTGACTACATTGCTATGAGGAACAAAACCACTGTATTCAGAAGTGATTTGTATTCTAGTCTTAAAAAATATCAGGTGATTCCAGACACATTGCCTCATGTGCATAGGAAAAAAAAGCAAAAAAAAAGCAAGGCTGAGTTCACATGGTCAACGCTTACTCAAGCTTTTGGTACCCTTCGTGTTTGATGACCATGAAGTAAAAGAAATGGCAGCGTTCCTAAATTCCCCAGAGGAAGCAGTGAGGGCAGCCACACCGCCATGAAACCTTCCTACGTCACAAGGCACACGCACAGGCTCTGTTTCCATCTCCGAGATCACCATGTGTTGTGGAGACCAACAACCACATCTGCTGGTGTTAGGTAGTCAGTCCGTTTAACTTCCTGGCCTTTCTTTTGTCATGACTGTGTCTTGGAACTGACTTCAGCAAAACTTGTGTGTTTTCTTGTGCTAGCTCTGAGAAACCTGGTCCTAGCTCTCTCTCCAGTTAATATGAAAATTAGAGATGCTTCTAAATGTTATAAAAATATTGCAGCATTTTCATTCTTTCGTTTGATGAGGTACAACACCTTCAGTATAAAGACAGATTAGAAGTTTTTTGTTTGTTTCTCATTGTTCTTTATAACAGCATCCCCAAATTTTTAGCTTCATTTGTAGCGAAACATTTTTGAATCCCTTTAACACTACCACCACCTATAGTATATTTGTTAAAATGTAAAGAAAAGCTTCATCCAAAAGGCTACAGCACTCTGAGAGTTAGATAATCCAAAATTATCATTGCTTTATAACTGTAGAGGTCTGAACTCACTCCTTCACTAGTCAGGCCCAATCCTCCATAGGCATGAAGGCAGCAGGCCTGAAGTGGAACAGCTCACTCCTGGGCTCTGTCATTTAGTCCCACTTCTTTCATGCTCATGGTATTCCACAGGCGATGTCTGACACTCTGTGCATTATTAAGGTGCCTATTACCATGACTTAACACTTTAATATACAATTGAACAAGTTGGTGAGCTGTATTATTTCTGGATGTGGGAAATTGCTTAGAGCTGACTCAGTCACTGGTTTCCACAGGACCTTATCCCCCCCACCATGTGTGATTTGCTTTATTCACCAGATGCAATCAAATTACGAGGTTATAGGCTGTCTGGGAATAACTTTCTCCTAGAATGCTAGCCTGTAAAATAACAAATTCACATAATGTGGTTAGGAAAACCACAGAACAAATGAAACAAACATTAGTGATGCTTTATATGCACAGGCTATGTCTACATAGGAAGCTGCAGAACTGCATCCTAAAGCACGCACGATACAGATACTCATTTATCTATCTATGCTATGGATGGGCTAACTGGATTAATACAAAGGTGTAAGGAATGTCTTAAACTCTGCAGGCTTAACAGCCTGATGGAGATTCTTAATCCTTCACAGGAATTGCTCTGTGAAAGGAGAGAAGTATAAATCATGTTACCATGATAAGTCTAGAACATAACATCCTTTTCCAATTAAGAAGGACTTTGCTGCAGCCACTGTTGGAGAAACCAGAACTGACAAAAGCTACTACAAAACAGGAATAAAAGTATGCGTGTTTAACACCTGACTTTACAAACTAACATCTGGTGGTGCTGAAATATATATTAAATTTCAGATGCCATTTTTGCTACTCTACATCAGAATTTAAAAAGGGCAAGTCATGTAGCTTTATGTAAATAAAAATACAATATTGAGTACTTCTGGTCCTGGAAGTGCTACCCTCACTTGTCTAAAGCACGCCTATAGGGAAACATGTTGCATTTTTGTAAGAACCACCTGAATAACACACAAAAATTTACTGTAATGCACCATTAGTGACTATACCCTAGGTGCCACATACTGTAGCTATAGCTGCTACCCTAGCACCTATACCACAAGTCATTAAACAGTTACCCCTAGCACCAGATGATCAATCTTCAGAAAAAATCTTCCCAGAGCCATGTTTGCTATAATTTAAGCAGTTCACTATCCTAAGTTCACCATCAAAAGTATCTTCTGTGAGAACCAAGATGTCTCAAGAACAGCAAGATCATGAGCATCATTTTGTGTGTAAAGCAATATGTACATAATTTCTTGATCCTTTTCCTTAATTACTCGAGTAAATATTTCCTAGATATTCCTCTTTCCCTTTCTCCTAGAATCTCAGCTGTACATAATACACAATTACAACATAATTATCTCCTTCCTGCCTCCATAGTGAATGAAGAATATGTCTTATTTTTCCCTTAGACACTAAACATCTTATTGCACATTTTTGCTATTAACATCTCCTCTGCCTCAGAAGTACCAGTTACCATTCTATTCACATAAGCGAATGCATGTCTACATAAGCTTATAGCAGCTGGTTTTGATTTGAAATTTGCTGTGCCTGTGGAGCTCTCCATAGACTTAAAAAATTGTTTTGAATATACTACCACCTATGACACTGTACCTTGATTCACACAGGGAATAAATGCCACTCTCCATTGCCCTTCAAAAACTAATGTTAAGTAAAGGTATAATTTTAATGCTTGAGTTGGTATTTAAAAGGGCAAGCTCCCCTGAGTGATTATCTTTCTGCTTTTCAGCATTGAAATCAATAGTGCCAGCAATCTGTATTGCTTTCCACAGATGAAAACAGAGCAGTTTATCAGCCAAGTTCACTCTGCGATCAAATGATTGGCATTGACTTTGAAGTCTTAGAGCATTTAAGCAATGCTATCTGAATATCACCTAATGACTGTATTACATCAGAACCCGCAATTTTCTTGTATTAAAGTTCATGTATCACATGTAATGATGTTCCTCAGACACTGTTTTCTACATATAAAACGGAGTTATTTCTTAAAAGACCACATTAAAAACACACAATAAAGTACGATACTTAAACCACTTTTCTTCCGTTATATTCTATATTCTTCTTGTATTTATAGCTCTTATGAGAAAGACTGCAAACAACTTCCTTTTAAATAAGCAAATTACTCTAGGATCATCTCCTGAGAGACACTACCTTACTTGTCACCCAAAAAGAATGCTCTGAGAGGTTTGGTTGGTTACTACAATTAAAGGGAATTTAAATCATTATGGATTCCGCATAGCAGAATAGCCTAGATACTTCATAGTCTGTCATAGGACTTGAACACATACCTTGAGGAATTTGTTTTAAACCACAAATAATTAAAGCAGAACGCCTGAAGCAAATGGAAGACAATAGGTAAACGGTCAAAGCAATATTGTGTTTGTGAGGTCTACTGTGTTTTTAATAAAGGTGTATCTATTCGATTTCTTGGGGTTTGCAGGGAGTAGTGGAAAAACGGAGCACACCTAAAACTAAGAATACTGGTGTTTAAAGAATCTGAAGGAGGAAGACACATGGAAATTAGGAGGTGATGTAGCAGATGAACTATTTATGATTTTGTTCTATCTGTCTTACACTCAGACATACCAAAATTACTAAGGGTAGGAAGCAAAGTGTTTAGCAGGAGCTCTTTCTTTGGTACTAAAAGAGTAATACTAATATAAACTCCAGCCTGCAACTGCTAGAATTAACCAGATGACTTGTTGTTGGTCAGCAAATAGTTAATGTTGGTCTCTATGAGCCAGAATAGATATACACACAGGAGATAACACCCATCTGGACAAGTAATAAATAATAGAGTACAAATAATTACTTAAATTTTTCATATTTGGCTGGTGTCTCAGTCTCAGAATGCACCCCCAAATCAATGCCCTTTTCCTTAATAATAACAGCAGCAACAAAGGTAGTGAAATAATTAGCAAGTTAAATTTATAGGTGAATGTGTATTTCTAAAATATATTAAAGGTTCAAATTCAACCTAATCTTTAATTGAAGTCAATACATATATATTCTGCATGATTTAATACTGTATACAATGGAAAGCTTGTCTTGGAATAAGGAAAACCTTCACGAGACTACTAAGTCCTCTGGCTTGAAAGTTACTACATTTTACCAAGAAAATCCTAAAACCCCTGAGTCCTCAGGTGAATTATTTGAACTTCACTGGCAGCCAGAGCTAATTGTTCCACCAAAGGCTTAAGTTACATAGTTAGTTTATTTGTAATGCTCAAATTATATTTACTATATATATATATAATATAGATATATTTGTAATGCTTCATCTTAAACAATGTGGTATGACTACTGCTTACACACACACTGTATGTGGGCTGTTATCTCACAGAACTCTGCACTGAGGATATGAAAGATGGTCTTTTATCTTTTTTCTCCCTTTTGATCATGTTAAAAGACCACAGGTAACATATGCTTAATGGCATCCAATCATATCAAATGATTTATAAAGGAGTGGGAATGTACCAAAATCATTTCTCATGCCGACAGACTTTCAGGAAAAGTTATATAAACATAGTCTCACTTTTTGGCCTGACCTAGGGATGGGCACCACTCAGTAACATAGTTTTAAGGTGTTAAGTCTCATCTATAATTGTATTAAAACTATTTTATTTATTTATTAAAACTATTTTATTTCTGTTCATACATCAAAGGAAGTATTTACAACCCTGCTTTTGATAAGATTTGGTGCAGCTCTTCAGGTAAATTAGAAGGACAAGAATACTTGCACCTCTCCTTCAACTTAGTCATTCAGCTTCTCTGGAACTGAAGTCAAACAGGTCTGTCAGTTTGACTTCAATTCCAGGGAAGCTGTTGGAGCAGATCATCCTGAGTTCCATTATGCAACACATGCAGGCCAACCAGGTGATCAGGCCCCGTGGAAGGCAGGTCCTGTTTAACAAATCTGACCTCTTTCTATGACAGGGTGATCCACTGGTCGGACAAAGGAAAGGCTGTGGATGTTGTCTGCCTTGACTTTAGTTACGGCATTTGACACTGTCGCCCACAGCACTCTCCTAGAGAAACTGACTGCTCTTGGCTTGGATGGGCATACCTTTTGCTGGGTGAAAAACTGGCTGAGTCCAAAGAGTTGTGGTCAATGGAGTTAAATCCAATTGGCAGCTGGTCATGAGTGGTGCCCCCCATGGCTCAGAACTGAGACCTCTCCTATTTAATATTTTCATCAATAATCTGGGAAAGGGGATAGAGTGCATCCTTAGTAAGTTCGCAGATGACATCAATTTGGATGGAAGTGTCGATCTGGTTGAGGGTAGGGAGGCTCTACAGAGGGATCTAGATAGGCTGGATCGCTGGGTCAAGACCAATCACATGAGTTTCAATAAAGCCAAATGTTGGGTCCTGCACTTTGGCCACAACAGCCCCCGGCAGAGCTACAGGCTTGGGGAGGAGTGGCTGGAGGGTTGCCAGGCAGAGAGGGACCTGGGGGTGTTGGTGGACAGCCGGCTGAACATGAGCCAGCAGTGTCTTCCTGGCCTGGATCAGGAATGGAGTTTTCAGCAGGAGCATAGAGGGGATTGTGCTCCTGTACTCAGCTTTGGTGAGGTTGCACCTCGAGTACTGCGTCCAGTTTTGGGCCCCTCAATACAAGAGGGACATTGAGGTGCTGGAGAAGGTACAGAGGTGGGCTACCAAGCTGGTAAAGGGTTTGGAGCATGTGTCATACAAGGATCTGGGGCTGTTTAACCTGGAGAAGAGGAGATTGAGGGGAGACCTTACTGCTCTCTACAACTGCTTGAAAGGAGATTGTAGAAAGGTAGGAGTTGGTCTGTTCTCCCTAGTGGCAAGTGACGGGACAAGAGGAAATGGCCTTAAGTTACATCAGAGCACGTTCAGGTTGGGTATTAGGAAGAATTTCTTTACTGAGAGGGTTGTCAGGCATTGGAACAGGTTGCCCAGGAAGGTGGTTGAGTCATGATTCCTGGAGGTGTTTAAGAGAAGAGTAGAAGTTGCGTTGACGGACACGGTTTAGGGCTGTTGATAGGGCTAGCAAAAGCTTGGACTTAATGATCCTGAAGGTCTTTTCCAGCCAAAAATGTTCTATGAGTCTATGATCAGAGTAGAGAATAGTCCTTGCCCCATGCTGTCATTACATAAACTGTATTAATAGCAATGCTATAAATCAGAATTCAATTAAAATAATAAGCTTATTCCAATTTTTTAAAAAAGATAACAATGTCTAATCACATTACCTATTTATGAACTACGGCTGGTCTTAAGCAGGTAGATGACTTCAAATCCATGAAATGTATATTTATAAATGTCAAGTATCCCCAAATTACTCTCACAGACGCAAACAATTGAGGAAAAAAAACCCAGCCCTAATAAATCTAAAATCACTAAAGCCAGTAGACCAGTTTTGGTGTACAGGAAAAGCTATGAAGCTAAGCAGTGAAATTTTCTCATTGAGAAAAACTTTAGTTTATACTTTCATTCACTTAAATTTAGAACGAACTTACAAAATGAAAAGCAAACTTAAAATCTTCAAGGCTATCTGATAAAAAGAGATAAGGAGAATTTAAGCTAAGTCTGAAAAAAAGCTCTTCATGTTTGCCTGAAGCACAAGGAACTATTTAATACTTCTGATGTCAGGCTCGCAAGGCGAAACTAATACGCAAAATTTTGTACTGTGAATCACCCTGAAGCCTTTGCAAAATATGTGTTGGAAACAGGATTGTAACAAATATGTCTGGTTTTACAGATTTGCATTTGTACCACTGATTTCAGCTAGGAATGTAAAACCACATGAAGTATATCATCTTTTCCTTCTGGTGACTGACTGAGCACTGCTCTGTTTACCTACAAGGACTTGCACTGTTTTCTGAGGCACGGCTAGTGATCAACAGGGGGAAAAAAAGCATGTAATAAGGTGAAATAATACAACATTCGGCCAAGCTTGAGGAGGTTCCCTTTTAAAACTTGGCACCAAAAATGTTTTAAGTGGAAGAGTGCACCGTAAAATTACAGATACATTTCCTGGTATGATGATAAAACAGGGGCTGCCAACATTCACTTGAAAAAAAAATAGTTCTCTAAGGAATTTTTCTTAGGAGAATAAGAGGTGATCCTGAAGCCTGCCTTTATGCTCCATCTTCGAGTGTAGCTTTAAGATTGACATCTTAGGCTACCTTAGCCAGACTCAAATTTACATAACTCTTGGTAAATGTAGTGAGGCAGTAAGCTGACTGCAGCATGAAGTTAAACAAGGAAATATTTTTTTTGGAGGAAAACTGTCAGATGCCCTGCTTTATAACCTCATCAGCTGCTTCCACAGGGCAGAAAATTTGACCTTGCAAGTCAAGCCAGTTGTGGAGCCAAAAGCACAGCCATGCAGATCTCAACTGATGGGAATGAAAAGTGGCATTTTTGCCTCTTATCTTCCCTTTCAACTTAACCAAAGAGGAATTTCTTAAACTATGTTCAGTTTAAGTCGAGATTAAGCATAATATAATGCTAAAAGTGCCTGAACCTGTTGTTTTGTCCAGAGTCCTAGCAGAAGGGTAACACCACGGCAACACAATCCATCCTCTCACTTTATTATTTGAAATGTAAAATGGCATCTCATTTGTAGTAAAGGATAAACTGGTTGAGACTTACTGGCTTGTTTTCAGCAACAAGTGACATAGCATTAGTACTGACTGCTCACTCTGATGCAACTCATTCTACTGAAAGAATTACCACTGAAGTCATAGAACTTCTCATAGTAATGACAAAAAGGGTGAACATGAATTAACTTCCCTTACGGCTTTTCTCATTGTTTTAATTAGTCACATGTCTTCTTAATGCTTACTATGAGAAAACACAAACAAGAATGAGAACATGGAAAGTTAGTTCTTCAACAAAATATATTTACACATCTACACTTTTTCAAACTGCAGTAGGCAATGTTAAATTCATAGGATCATAGAATGCATTGGGTTGGAAGAGGCCTTTAAAGGCCATCTAGTCCAAGCCCCCTGCAGTGAGCAGGGACATCTTTAACCAGATCAGGTTGCTCAGAGCCCCATCAAGCCTGACCTTGGATGTCTCCAGGGATGAGGTCTCCACCACCTCTCTGGGCAATCTGTGCCAGTGTTTCACCACCATCATAGCAATTTGACTTTTTTTTTAATGTATTTTCACCACCAATCCTGAATGGTTAGCATATAATGTGTTATTATCTTCAAATACATTAATGTCAAGTTGTATTAGAAAGAGAATAAAAACAGCAATTATGTGTCATTTTAAATGGACTTGGTAAGGTTAGTAGGGTTACAGAGGGGAAGTAAAAGATCAAACTACCCAGAGAACATTCTGCATTCTGATTTTTTTTCCTGCCTTCCTTTTCATCTTATGAGGTCATAAGCCCAATATTTCTTCATTTACTACTCAGACTGAACTATTAAAAAACAAAATCAGCTTCTAAGTTTTAATGCATATTTCTCTAATTCCATTTCAATTGAATATATTACCACAAAATAAACATTTTACTCCAAACAAAACTATTTTGAGGGCTTGCATGAACATGTATTATGAATATAAATGAAAAGGTCTGGCACTACATTAAGAAATACCATAAGCAATAGTCAGCCATTTCAAGTTATTTTAACTGCTATGATAATAGTGCTTCCATATATTCAGAAAGCCTTATTAGAGTAAAATTACTCATTTCTAAATGCAGTATATATTTTCATTGATACTTAGTTTGTAATAAGCTACCCATTTATGTTACAGTTCAAAAATGAGTGCTATTGCAATATGTGTTCTGACTGAGCAGACAGACTTTTCTGAGATGCTGAACAAGCCTGGGGATCTCACAGGGCTGTAGAAGAAAGAAGTCGCTCCCCACAGCTCATGTCAGGGCTGCACAGCACAGCTGCTCCAAGGGCAGCTGGAGCACAGTCAGTAGGTGACCAACAGATACTACCTCTAGCATGGACTGTCGACCTTCACAGCAAGACAAGCACAACCTTGTTAGCTATAGCAATTTCATTTAAGCAGCTTCAAATTCCTGGTGGGGGGAAACCAATGCAAAATGAAATACTGGATCAGTCTATGAATGAACTTCTACTTGCACTTTATTTTGTGGACATATTTTGCAGTCAGACCTCACAATTTATATGACCTCACAATCTATACACCGATTCCCAAACACTGAATCTATTTTGTATTTCATACCACAATAGAGAGAAAACATATTTTTTTTAAAAAAAATTTCATTCTGTGTTACATAACCCTTATGCGTTAACCTAGGAACCAAGAAAAGACTGCAATCATATGATGGCATGGCAGTAAGTGACTTATAAATGCAATCATTAAGCATACTTTGGCTTATGGATGCCAAAGTAAATATATTTTCTTCAATAATAGCTTAAAAAAAAGCTCCAGATAGCCATCAGAGACCTTTCAGAAAGGCTGTGTTGTTCACTTAAAGTCTAGCCAGAAAAACAGAACAGTGAATGAAAAGAAAGCAGTACCTAAACTGAAAGTATGTACTCCTCCATCTTTAGATATCCAAAAAGCATGACTTGGTTTTATTTGGTTATTTGGTTGTGTGGTTTTTTTAAATTTTCCTAATTTACTTTACTCAGAGATGGTGTATCTCTCTCAAGCACGACTCTCTTTTGAATGGCTGAAATAGATTAGCTTAATTTCAGAACTAAGCTAAACACTACAGGGCAGCACAATGTCATGTAAACTTGGTATCACAAGTGCAGAATTTTAGAGAAAACATCCGGCATATGTTGTTACTGAGATAGTACAAACAGAAGGAAGCTTGTAACTTCAAAGTTTTATTACAAAGTCAGTATTAGAAAGATGATGCCACTTCTGAGAAAAGAACCCTTTGTAACTTCAATATTCCTTCTACTGGTAGCTTCCTACATCAAAACCACTCATTTATTTGCTAGGTAATGCTCTCTAACAAGAACAAGAAATAGTTCCCTTAATTGGCAATAAAGCCAATTAAGAACCCTTTTTTACCCATACATATAATCGGAAAAAATCTGAAATCCATTAATGACACCAGAAAGTAAAACAGAGGCATTTAGGAATTCACATGTCTCAAATATCAAGGGATTAGCCTACAGAGCCCATTAGTATCTAGAACAGTCTTTTCAGAACAAAAAAAAAACCCTAAAATTAAAATTGGGCAAAAGTGTATGGTCTACATGTAGATACAGTTGGTTTTCCCCGAATTGTCTATATTGTAATTTTATACCTCTTCTTTACAAATGTGCACTCTCAAACTGGTACATAAATATGGTTGAAATACTACTCAAAATCCAAGCCAACAACTTGGTACTGATCATGTCCCAGACTTTCTTTATTGAAGAAAACAGTTTTGTATCTTAGTGTCACCAGCGTACTTCATACACAGCTTCTCTCTTGCTAGGAGACATCTGTGAAGAAGCAGTGCAGGACCATGTTGTTCCATAAGGTGCTATAAAACATACGTACATAAAACATGACTATGTGGCTGCAGGATCCCATGGAAGAAAGAAATAAACCCCAAATCATAAACCTGCCTTTCGTGTTTCTTGACACTTTGATCCAGGTTTTGAGGGAGCTGCACGGCCGTTTCACACCACACGCTTGGCAAAATCTATTTGTACTACAGTTGTGCTGTCACCGAGGAAATCGGTTAAGTGTAGCAGAGTCTTACTGATGCCATTGATTCTTCTCAAACAAGCATCAATAAAAACAGAATAGGGAAAATACACTATGTCTGGGGTGGGACTCCCCATTATCACCAATTATAAGGATTCACATAAATCATGTAATGCTCAGTTCATATTATTTGGGCTAAGGATAAGGCTTGACATGTCACTGGATCATGACTCCTTTTGTGCCTTCTAAAAGGGAAGCTTGCGGATTTTCTTTGTAGCAAAAGACTTGGTCACTAAAATCCCTATGTGCTAGAAACAGTTTTGTAGAATCTCTTGGCATTTCATATCAAATCAACACAGGAAGTATAACATTTTTCCTTTACAGCTGAAACTAGAACTAGACCTCATACGTGCTAAGAGCCACATTTGGATGGTGAGGGCCAGCATAATATGCAAATCCCTTAGTGGGATCAGAATGTTAATTGCTACATGTTCAAATTATTTGCTTTCAGCTGCTTTAACTACATCATCCATCAAAGATAAATTACAGCATTTAAATTGCCTTCTGTGTGTTGTTTTTCAAGGGAAAAAAAATCCACAAACCAGTCTTCAGTTAGTTACAAAATAAGCAATATGAAGAATTACTCTGTATTTGCCTTTCTTGATCTTCTGCTTAATTCAGAAGCAGAGGAACTGCTTAAACAGTACACTTGAAAAACTACAACAATGTAACACCTCATCCTGTAATTATTTCGTTAAGTATTTTTAGGGAATCTTTGTTCCATAACATTATAAGTCCATTAGGAAATAACATTATTAGCCTGCTTCCTGCAGTGGTTCCTTTTGTAATTTATAGCTCAATGTAAACCTGAATGCAGAAACTGTAGCAACACATCCTGTGCTTACGGCAATGAAACGTACATTTGGCACACAGAAGTACTCAGATTCAGTAGTTTTCCTTCTCAGACAAATTAATACTGCAGGCTATTTTTCACGCTATTGTTTTATTCCATATGACTTATTGCACAAATCACATTTAAATTTATTTTAGCACTGACGTCAAAATGAACTGTAAAATATCCAGATGTGATTCTCATTTTAGTCTGTGGCTATATTTTACAGTTCCTTTAAAATATCTGAGATACTTATACTATCATAAAAATAATATTTAATATCACACACAATAGATAATAAAAGCAATTGTGTTTGCATCTGAAGACAGATTACAGACTTCACAAAGATGAGCAGAGAAATAATTTTTCAAATCTGGAGACTTGTGCTTATATTTGACCTGGACATCCAACTGAAATTATTTTATTGTTAAAGCTTTCAGTGTAAAGGAGCTGCTCCATTGCTCCTTTCAAATTGTTTGGATGTGCAACTCTTTCAAGCTTTTATAAACATTTAATAAATTAATAAAAAACATTCATTGTCATAGGTAGTCCTATATGCCCTCATCCTCCTGCTTGCTGAAGCAAGAAAACACAAAATCCATCATGGGAAGAAAACACCCTCACCCTTCCTCCAGGAACACAGATGCATTTCCTCATATATGGGAACAGCCTCATTTTGTTTTATTCACACTCGTGAAGTTAAGCTCGTACAACTACCACCAGCCAAGAAAAATATCTTGTACGTAGAAGTTGAGAGGGGAGACTCACAGCCCTCCAGGTGAGTATCCCTCCTCCCAGGTCTCTGCATTCTGCTCCCATAGGATGTTTGAGAGGCTAAGCCAAGAGGCACCAGCAGAAGAAAATAAACACATAACTGCTACTGCTAGCATCCAGTCATCACACCTATATCACTAATTCATGCCTCATGAGGAAGGTGACAATGGAAAATGAAAATCTGCAACATTTTCCTTGTGTCTAGTGTGGGTAATTTAAGAAGAAAGGAGGTACTGCTCTTTTTTGTACCCTGTCTTTTATTTTATGTTGAAGTACAGCCATATTTTTCCCAACCTAGAGTAGCAGTTGCTTTATTTTAATTAACTCAACCTATTTTGCTAATATAAATGACTATTAGATTGTTTTGTAGGGTCAAGAATGCATCAAAGAAATGAATACTTTACATAACTAAAAAAAAGAAGAATATCAGAATGCTATTTCCATTGTGATCAAAAGAATAGATGAGCAAAGACTCTTGTTAGAGAAGGAGAGGGAGACTCAATTGCAGATACAAGTCATAAAGCATTTCTACTTTCTGCTTCTCCAGTCCAAGTCTAGAGCTGTTCTCAGAGTTAAGTCGACTGAGCAGGCAGGAGACTGTGGTAGCGGAACGACAGAAACCACAGGACTCCACAAAGGAAACAGAACAATTTTTTCCTCTATGGAATTACCATTGGGTTTCTTCAGCTATACCATCAGTACAGAGGATAAGATTTTTTTCACCGCCAAAACCTGTAATTTTAAAATAAGTAATACAATCCTAGTACATCTTTATTATGTATGGAAGAGTTTATTTATACTATGTTGCTTTCTAAGTCTATTTTCTTTGGAATTAGTGTCTTTTAAAAACCCAAAGATCAGACATGCAGGCAAATGTCAACATATATCAACTATTTTTAAAATAAATTCTGGGAGCGGCAAACTTTATATAATACGCTATTTTGACAACAAAACTAAGGCAATTATTAGCCTCTTGAAGAGAAGGGATATAAAAGTTATTGTTGCTTTACAGAAAGCTTAACGAGGTTTTGTAGCAAGTACTGCTTTTACTTTATTTTCTTATAAAAAAATGCTTAAAATAGCTTCCAGAAAACATTCCGCAGATATTTATTGCCCAACAACAGATAACTCTAACAAAGCACATAAAATCCCCTTTTCTCTTCCTATGTATTTGAGCCTCAGCAGTATGACTAAATGACAATAATGAATTGATTTTTTTATAGAAGTAAAGCAGTAGGTACTTTCCAGATGTTACAAATGAGTGGATGAAAAGGAGGGAAAGCTTATTAGAAAAATAACTGAAAGAATAAATTGAGTTGATATACTCCTAAAGTACTATATACATTGCTACTTAAAATTGCATGATATCAAAAGTTCATTCTTAACAAACCATACCACATTATTTGTATTTATAGTTCCTATGGGTGAGCTTGATAAATACCCATGAATAATTCAAGCACTAGTAATGTCTTGCTTTGTCACATTAAAAGTAAGTAATTCTAATTAGTGGTCTACGAAGCATATAAAATCTGTGGATTTTATGGGAAAATGACAAAATGAACAAAGAAGGGAAGAGGAGAGGGAACAACAGAGTGGATTATTTGTCTAGCTTCTCTTTGGAAAGGTACAGTCTGCATCACGTCTGCGAGGGAGAAAACAGCAAAGGGTGCATTTGCAAGTGCGCTTGCGTGGCACAGCAAACTGGTGAATATTTTTATTCCAACTTTTAACTCCGTTCAACCATCTGAAGCAAAATGTCTATCCATCTGCTTTTTCCACTGTTGATAAAATGCAAAAGTGATTGCAATAATTGCACGTGCCTAATCTTAGAAGGGAAATCCGGGAAAAAAAAATCATGCCATCTGTACTGGAAGTTGATTAAAGACAACATTTTTTAATCTATCCAATGGATTTAAATACAATACAGAAAACACTTAATGGATTAATAGCTACATTATAAGAGTGACAAGTGGCATCACTGCATTATTCAGCCTACACACATCTGTAGTTATGCCAAAGCAAAAGATGTTCATGATATCTCTAGTCCTATATGCAAACAGCACTATGCCAATGAATGAAGTGTCACAGAATTTCTCCACTGTGTTTAACACACTCTAATGGAAATGGCTTGAAAACTTTTTAATATTGACTTATCTATTAAGCCACTCAATAATTTAAATAACGATCTTCAGCAGTCCCAAATTTCACTAATCCTCTGAAGACAGAACTACTGACCAAAACAATGAATACAATAGTTTTTAATTTAACTTCATACAAGAGAAAAACACAGTCCATTGCAATGATGAATCAAAAAGCAAACACAGTCCCCGTAATTGTAAATGCTCAATGGCACCCAAGGTTGTAAGTCCTCATCATAAAATGGTGTTGTTATTTCTCAAATAATGAAATAACTTTTTCACAACTGCACAGACTCAAACTTAGAAAACCATGGGCATTGTCTTTCAAGTCTACCTGAGACTGCTTCACTTAAGTCTGTTCCAGCATCAGTAAGAAGACCAGTACCTGAAGCCATGGTCTCAAACTCAAAGGTCCTGAGAAACAGCCTTTTAGCTGCAGGTTTTACATTTTCTCAGCAGATAATGTTCATGGTTCATGTTCATTCTAATGCATCCTTTCTCTACCACAGTTTCTTTCACTGGAAGCTTTATCTTGAATTGCTATACACTCTACTGTCCTATTATACTCATACAGGAGCTAAAGCATCAATTTTCTGCAAGTCATTTTTCTTCCTTTTCCTGATACTTTCCTTATGTAAACACCTGATTACTATGTGACAAACTAAATTTTTACAATAACTGAACAGCAAAATGTAACAATAGGCAATCTGAAAGTATTTATTGCTGTTGTTATAGCACAGTGGATGGCCACATAGAGAAAGAGAAGGGCTTTTTGTGTGGAAGAGTCCAGGAACAGCAGCAACATTACACTGGTCAAAAGGGAAGTACTGAATGAACGAAATTACTCCACTGACAAAGCATAAGCCAATATATACCTCATTGACAATTCATTATAATTCCAAAACAGTTATAAAAAAAATTTTAAAAAAATCACTGTCAGATTCTAGATAATTCACTAATAGCAAATAGGATTGCTTTGACAGATAATTTATTCAGAATAAATGAATCACTGGGTTTACTCCTGATAGAGATGTATTAGAAATTCAATTTCATTACTCAAAATAGAGCTAGGTAAATAAGTGACTCTTCAGTTTGATGCCTGAATGAAAAAGATCTGATCAATCAGATATATTTTGTTAGGGCTTAAATGAAATACTACTTTAACTGAAAAATTATTTACTGCACTAACATTATTTTAGGTTAAAAAATAATGTAACATCACTTTGAAAAGTTAATCTCATTTGAAAAACTTAAAGCTAATCACTAACTTCTAAAAAAAAATAAATATATTGGTTTTAGTAGCTGAAGTTTCCTAGATTAAATGCACAAGAATTTTCCAACAGAAAATAAACTTTAAAGAAAGATGCAGCTTCAGAAGACTGTATTTCCCCCCTTCTTTCCATCTCTACCAGTGCTCCTCAAATTACAGACCCAGAGAAGCATTGGCTGGAAGGGGCCACTGTAGGTCATCCCACCTGCCTCCTGCTTGAGACTACCTCTGGCTCCAGGTGAGCTCAGTCAAGCCTGGCCGAGTCTTGAAAACCTTTGAGAATGGAGATTTTACAATCCAAGCCACCTGTTCCAGAGCTGCACTATCTTCCTTAAAAAAAGGAAGTTTCCTAATGTAATTTTTGTGCCTGCCAAGCTGTAATTTATGGCCAGCACTCCTTGCCGTATCATCTGGCACTATCAAGAAGAGTAACTCTCAACCAGTTAGTGACCCATCACAAACTCTTAAGGAACTATAGTTAAAAGCCACCATTTGTAGACACAAGCTTCAGTATTAGAGACATGGAACTGACAATTCCCTAATTTCATGTAAGAGTTCCACAAACGTGTGCAGAAAAGATAGAGCTCAGTCTTTATGGAAAAAAAAAAGGTATCAATAATTTTAATTGTATATATATTTCTGAGATGTTAGAGCAAGAGAGGTCTGTCAGATCTTCTTCCCTCTTGCAGTGACCACATAGTCACCACAGAAATTACTAATGGAAGTAAAAAAAAGAAAAAAAAAAGAAAAAGATAAAAGGGTGTAGACAATATCTGCTGGAAGCTGCTTTTTCTACTCATTTTCATGTACAAAAAAAGTTTCCAAAAAACCAGAAGACTGAAGGGTTTCATAGAGAAGTTACTTTTACACATTTTTATAACAATGGATTATGTTTTACAGAAGTTTTGAAGACAGACCTTCCAAAAACATACAATTACAGCTACTTCAATAGCTCAAGAATCACAGAGAAGAATGTTTTTTATTCAAAATTTTCTAGTGCTCTAAAATTAATTTAGCAAGAGCCTATATAATGCCAGTGGATTCCCTTAGTTTTCATCTTTTAACTTTCAAAAGAGGCTTAGAAGAACGTATCTCATTTTTGCACACTATAATGACAGTGAAGGCAGACACAGCAGAACAAGCAATTCCTCAGCTCATGGCTTCTGTCTGCTACTTTTCCTTGATTAAGGTGTAATCAAGTCCATGAATGCAAAGCAGGACAGGAAAAAGTGATTACATCTGAAATTGGTGAATCTCACCCTGATAGGCTATCTACTGCAGTGATGAAAGACTAAGTTTTTGAAGGGCTATTTTATTTAAACAGGAAACAGTACCTGATTTTTAATAAAATTATGACCATGATGTTTTTCCGTACTCAAAGATAAGACAGCCAAGCTATCAATAATGCATTTAATTATTTTTTCCATAGTCAGGTGTAGTTGGCAAACTAAACTTGAAGGTTTTTAATGTACCACTGTACACAGCAGTCTACTAAACACTGGTTTATACCACCAAGCACAAACTGATGAAAAGAGAAACTCATTTTTCTATATTTCTCAGTGCTCCTAGGTACTGATACACATACCTCAGTGTAATACCCCTCTTGGGGAGAGCTGTACTAGCACAATCTAAATGCAATAAAAATGTCCTTTTTTAAGAAGAAATCGTTCTTTTCAATAATGGAATTAAGAAACAAAGACAAAATCCACATGGTAAGCTGTAACACACAAACTTTTTATTTCTCTTCTATATGTAAGCTCCATGGTTTTTTTTGAGTGGGTTCCTAATTTGCTTAAATGAATTCTCCAGTCCCCAACGTTTTAAAATAATCACTTTTAAAAAACTTTCAATGTGCTAATGGTTGTTTCCATAGAAACAGGACTGAAAGCGGGAACTGCTGTAAAAGAATTAGAATACCCTCCCACAAATGAAAGACTTAAAAATAATAACATATTAATAAAACTATTCTCAGAATATATATTTTCTCATTTTACAAAAACAGAGCCTGATCTTATACCCACTGGACTTAACAGGACTCTAACTTGTAACTACAAAAGAGAAGTCTAAATCACTGAATTCATACTACTGAGTTAAAAAAAAAACCAAACTGATCAAAAGATTATTCAGTTAAATAGATAAATTCAATTCAAAAATTTATTAGAAAATTAGCAGGTGACTATCAGATGAGGCCATTGTTAGAAATACTACAAAGAAGAATTATGAGCCAAAAATGTAAACCAATAGGTACTAAAGGTTATTACTATTTTCATAATTTATTTCTATTAATGCTGCTTAATTTTTTGACAGTGGATTACTTCATTAAAACCTGGTGAGAAGTCTTTTAAAGCCAATCAGATACATTTCTAAACTCCAGCCAGACAGTAGTTGAATCTATGGACACCATGCTAGCATAAACCTAAACTTGTATAGAATTATGAACATATTTATTTTACAGTACTTAGAAGTTTTGCATTTTCCTTCATAAAGCCTGTTCGAAGTGCACTTCTCTGTGTGCTTTGTAAACATTCAAGCATCTTCTGTGAGAATATTAGTAACTTAGGAAAGCATAATTTACCTCCCTCAAAGCCATAACTTCAGTCGAAACCCTGAAGAGAGAATCTATCCAGGACTGGCTTGCAGTTAGTCAGGTTCCTGAACTCATAAAAATCTTATCTATGCATAGAGTACTGCTGAGTTACGACACTGAATTATTCAGACTCATTGCTGATAATTCTTAAGTCTGAAATGACACACAAACTTTTGCCCCTTTGCACCAGCCCCAGCCAATTCTTGCTCTGCATCAGATTCTGTTATACTACATATATACACTACTACACTGAAGAGCAAGGAAGCTGGTGAATGGACTCAAGAACAAGTCTTCCGAGGAACCGCTGATGGAACTGGGGTTGTTTAGCCTGGAAATAGAAGGCTGAAGGGTGACCTTACTGCTTTCTACAACTACCTGAAAGAAGGTTGTAGCAAGGTGGGTATCATCTTCTTTTCCCAAGTAACAAGTGATAAGATAAGATCAAACAGTCTCAAGTTGTGTGAGGGGAGGTTCTGAATGGGTATTAGGAGAAATGTCTTCACTGAAAGGGCTGTCAAGCATTGGAACGGGCTGCCCAGAGAAGTCACCGTCCCTGGAGGTATTTAAAAGACGTGGTGCTTGTGGACGTGGTTTAGTGGTGGACTTGGCAGTGTTAGTTTAATTGTTGGACTCAATCTTAACGGTCTTTTTCAACCTAAGTGATTCTATGATTAAAGGCAAATACAGCTTTTGGTAGCTCAGGTTTGCACGAAGCTTGGGGATTTCACATCTGCACAGCTTAGGGAGGCCCAGTGAATCAGTATTGGTCACAGTGACAGTAGCACCCACGGTTTGGCGGGATAGTCACCACTGTGTTTGGAAGGAACCATGGCAAAAAACAGATGAGCAGCTTCAGATTTCAAGCATTTTTCCAAATTTTCCACCCTCGGGGAATGAAGCAAAGCTACTGTTGCAACTCTCTTAACACAAGGGATTACTTTGTACACACCTTTTTCTAGAGCTTACTAAAATTGCACATTCTGTGGCACTCCCAAAAATATTTTCATCTTCAAAGGTTAACTCTTTACTTTTTCATCACCTTATTATTTACACTGCTGTTTTCAATAGTCTGCTATCCTGGTGCTGCACATATCTGGTCAAACCCCTCAAGTTGTCCTGAAGGTCCTGGTCTAGCTAGGTTGACTAACCTGGACAATGTTGTCACATAAATTTTACTACGCAAATACCTTTGTCATTATTCTGAACGATGAAATAGATATTTGCATCATTTCAAGCTGAAATCCATCAAAAAACTGATACTGGTCTTACCATAGACTTTGAGGTCTACCACTGAAATTAGTGTTCCTGTGTGAGATTAAGACATTCAGCATTTTCTTAATCAGATGTTCAGTCTGAAGAACTCACATCTGGCCCATGGTTGCGGGAGGGAGAGTTTTGCACCCTGTGAGGGTAAAACTTCGTTATAAAGCTCAAAATACATCAATTCATTTTCCTCACAATTTTTATCACACAGAGAATTCTGATAGATAAACCTCTGCAGAAAATCATAGAATCAGAGAATGTTCGGGGTTGGAAGGGATCTCAAAAGATCATCTAAGTCCAGCCCCTCTGCCAGGATCCCCTAGGGCAGCCACACAGGAACGCATCCGGGTGGGTTTTGAAAGTCTCCAGAGAAGGAGATTCCACAACCTCTCTGGGCAGCCTGTGCCAGTGCTCTGTCAACCTCACAGTAAAGAAATTTTTCCCCATGTTGAGGTAGAACTTCCTATGTCCTAACTCAAACCCATTATGTCTTGTTCTATTAGTGGGCACCACTGAGAAGAGGTTGTCCCCTTCCTCTTGACACCCACCCCTCAGATATTTGTATAACCTTAAAAAGGTCCCCTCTCAGCCGTCTCCTTTCAAGGCTAAACAGCCCCAGTTTTCGCAGTCTCTCTTCATAGGAGAGATGTTCAAGTCCCTTAATCATCCTCATAGCTCTCTGTTGGACTCTCTCCAGTAGGTCCCCGTGTCTCTTGAATTGGGGAGCCCAAAACTGAACACAGTATTCCACGTGTGGTCTCACTAGAGCAGAGTAGAGGGGGAGAAGAACCTTCCTAGACCTGCTGGACACAAGTTTCCTAATGCACTCCAGGATCCCATTGGCCCTCTTGGCCACAAGGGCACATTGTTGTCCCATAGACAACTTACAGTCCACTAGACTCCAAGGTCTTTCTCCACGGCATTGCCTTCCTGGTGTTATTCCTCCCCAGATGCAGGACTCTACACTTGTCCTTATTGAACTTCATGAGGTTCACCTTTGCCCAGCTCTCCAGCCTGTCCAGATCTCATTGGATGGCAGCACAGCCTTCCTGGGTGTCAGCCACTCCTCACAGTTTCGTATCATCAGCAAACTTGCTGAGGCTGCACTCTATCCCCTCGTCCAGGTCGTTGACGAAAATACTGAAAAAAATATGGACCCAGTACTGATCCCCGGGGAACACCACTGGCCACAGGCCTCCAACTTGACTCTGTGCTGCTGATCACAACCCTCTGAATTCTGTTGCTGAGCCAGCTCGCAATCCACCTCACGGTCCAATCATCTATCACACATTTCTTGCATTTACCTACAAAGATGTTATGGGGGACAGTATCAAAAACCTTACTGAAATCAAGGTATATGACATCCACCGGTCTCCCTTCATCAACCCATTTTGTCACACCTTCGTGGAAGGATATCGGATTAAGTTAGGCAAGATTTCCCCTTGGTAAATCCATGCTGGCTACTCTTGATAACCTTCTTTTCTTCCAATTGATTAAATACATGGTTGAGTTTTACAAATGTGCGGGTATTTTTAATACACATTTTCTAGTCATTATTTTAACCAAACTACTACTTACATCTTTTGACTCCATATATTTGGATCAACTCTACAAGAGAATTACTGCAAGTACTTCTTCCTAGAAGGGTCTAATTTTGCCCTTAGATTAGCCTACTAATTTCTAAATTTCTCTAAAATTCTAAAAGATGACCTTTTAAATCTTTTCATTTGCAACTTACACATTTATCATTACCACCTTAGGTTTTCCTCTGTTGTAGGAAAAAAAAAAAAAGAAAAAGATTTCTTCCTCCACAATGTACCACGATTCAAGAAAACTGTTAACTTCTCAGCACTGTATCTACCTTCCTTGTTTTCTCCCTCTGGTTAACCTAAGAAGCCATCCACTTTTTCAAAATGTCTTGCCAGTGTGCAAGTACTTCTTTAAGATTGTTTTGAACCATCTACACTAGGAATTTAACTCCTGTAATTTCCATTCTACATATTTTCTGCTGTAACTTATGTCTTAAAAAACCACTACAGCTGAATTGAAAACTCTGAACTATTTATCCTTGCCTAAAGAAATTAAACTTTCCTTATGAGATTATAACATTAAAGTGCCATTTATCAACAAACTAAGGACTTTCCTTCCTTTAATTGTTAGGTTGGTTGATTTTTAACAGTGAGTTCTTCACTGTATGAAATTTCCAGCCAACAGGTTAGTTTAACTGTGTTAGATTTTGGCACTTTCCTTGTCATTAGATGTTATGAAATTCTTTGGATATAATATGGCTATTTCAAGTGTCTGATCCAATTTGTTCTGTTTGTAAAGTTGACTGTAAGGTACCACATAACTGTATTGATTTTTGTTGAGATTCACTTGTGTTTCAGGAACATCCATTATAGCAAGATTCTTTCTATGATATTTCCTCTCATTGATTTCTCCTTCTAAGTAGTGCTAATCAAAACTAGTAAGCATTTTTCATTCCTCAAATTACATGTAAATGATAATATATTTTCTTAAAAAGTATTGTCCACTGTGATCTCCAATTGACATTTACAGCTTCAGGGGATTTCAGGTTAAACAAGAAAAATGTTCAGAACAAAGTCCTGATAAAAAGTTATAAAAAAGTTTTAAAAGCTATAAAAAAAGCTATAAAAACCTTAAAGCTTTGTCACCTGCTGCAAGTCCCACTAGCTTAATCCAATCGTTTAACAGAGGATATGAACTAACTAACTTTATTATGTATTTTTGCAGAACAGAAATGCAGTTTAAAGGAAATCTTGCAATGAATAGGAGAAAAATATGATGGCTCTTCCTTTCCTAGGGCAAATATACTGCAATTCTGCCCCAAAATCTGAAGCTGCATTTTGTTTTGACAGAATATTTTATTTAGACATAACTGTACTTTGTAAATCTGTATTGTGCTTTTAGGTCAGCAGGACTCCAATGGCCAAAGTTAAACTTCTGACAACACCTGTATTCATTTTGCACTCATTCAGTTTGTATTCTGCCTTTGCATCTAACTTTGTTGCTAATTACAAATTATCTCAAATTTATATTCAGTTTGGATATTACGGGTCTATATTTCCACTTCTGCTGGTGTCTTCATTGTTAAATAGAAATGAAGTTGTGACCTATTCCATTTTAAAAGGTAGGTTTTTATCTTGTGGAAAGGGATCTAAACTCCCATAAGGGAATTTAGTAGTTATCCTTGTACTCAGTGTCTCATAGCTCACAGTCAGAGTGTTAAAACCCCCTGCAACATTTTAAAATGTTATATAAACAGCATCTTCATCTCAACCAGGCATTAATTTGCCACATTTTACCAGCAGCTTCTTTGGACCCCGGGCTACAAGAGGAAATGTCATAAAACAGCATTGGCACAGATGTCATCTAGTGTCCAGGACACCTTGGGACACCTGCAGGTTCATGACTTCCCAGTGACTTGCAGTTGCCCACTCTGGAGGTGAAGGAGTCACAAGTCCCCAGTAGTCTGGAACATCTTGTATGAATTCAGATCAAATTAGTTTTGCCTCTCCTAATGCAGCAGACCTACTGTAGGATCAATGGTCACATCAACTGTAAGAAAGTATAGCCTACCTTTCACTTTCTATGTGATAGGACACAGCATTTGTCCAGTAGCATTCTTGCTCTGGATTTCCAGACATCCTTATTTCCCATTTTTGCACTTGAACAATAATAACATTCAATCCCTTGTAAGGACCGGAAAAGTTACTTGCATGACTAGAAGACAAGCTGAGGAGGTCCGAGCTCTAATTTTAGCTTCCTGTTAGAACGACTTTGTCAAAACAGATTCATAGTTCCATATAATCTTTGTCCCTTAGTACACATACAAGCACAAAACAGTTGGCTGAAATAAATTGTTTCCTGAATGTTACAGATTCCCTTATTTACATTTCTCCTTCGCTTCTATTTGCTTCACAGTTAAGCCACCAACACATTCTATATATGCAGTTTCAAACCTACTTCTCCCAGTGATGTTAGTGTTGCTATTACTTCACCAGTTAATCATGACCCACTTCTTCCAATCTATTCATCGAGGTCCCTTCCAATCCCTAACATTCTATGATTCTATGATTCTATGATCTATATATTTAACTCAGTCATTACCCATTCCTCTGTTTACTTCACAGCTCTGCATCTTCACTTAAGCACACACATTTTATTCGTTTTCTGCCCTCCACACACCTTTCTCTTATGTTCAAATCCCGGACACTCCATTATGTGACATTTCATCATTCGTCTCAAACGGGCTCCATACAAGGAAGGAAGCTGTCAACAGCAGCACCATACACCCTTCTGATTATTTATAACAACGCATGTTAAAGCATGTTATCATGTTAATGTACTTCCAAAGTCTTCACTGATGATGCTAGTTATGCCGACCAGTAGCAGGATTAATTTAAATGAAAGTAAGCCAGACAGCAAACTTGAATTTTCATTTTAGCAGACTGCAAAGTGTCATATGTATTGAATAAAAATAACTTCAGCATTGTTTTTCTGAAGGATTCATTGAAAATATTAATTCTTTCTACCATACCTTATATAACCATAATAAGGAGCACAATTATATTTAACGAACAGTATTTCATCTTGAAATTTTTTTCTCCCCTCACGTATACACAGTAGGATAGGAACATCTTAGATAATTCACAAAAGAAAGGACAGTTATATACAGATCATTTTTTTGTTTACTTTTTCAAGACCCACACTCAAAGACAAATACTGTGTTTTCCTACAAATACACAAAAGCAGTATTGGTGAATTTATGCAAGCAACACATTTCAAGACTGCCAACAATGAAGCATCGTTCAAACTGCACTGTATTTTATGAATAAGCCTGTAATGTTATATTATGATGAATCTATTTGACATTCAGCAGTGTGATGCTGTGCATAGTAATTATAATAATGCAGTGCATGGCTGTAGCTTATTATATGCGTATGGGAGACACCAATGTCTTAGCATGGACATTTAACTCAAGGTAGGAGAAGAGAGACAGAAATAGACTCAAGGAATGTACAAAAGTCCTTATCTCAAAGTCTGATGGTATTCTGAGAATCTACGTATTCAATATACACACTCACGCACACACACTGTTAAAGTAGCAGAGAGATCATCTTGAATTAGAATGTAAGCCTTTCTCTTCCTTTTTTAAAAAAAATATAGCACATTGTGTTCTTGATTTCTAGAGGTTTTGGGTGGACAACAGGAGGAATTTTATTTTAATTTAAAAAGAAATATTATCTCTTGTCAATACTTCCAGTGGATTTAAGGAAAATGAATGAGATCCTTCTATAAGGTTCCCTTTCCTCCCCAACTTGGGGGATGGATTTGTTCTTCAAATTAATTAGAAGGAAAGAAACACAGCTGGTCTCAGTAATGTCTGCCTTACACCATATTGTCTGTTTTTTCCACTTTTTAATTTTTTGAGATCCAAATTATCTTTTGTTTGCAGAATGGAGAGCTTAATTTGAAGACTAGGAAAGAGAGATCCTTTAGTTTTAGCAATGCTACTCATTAATAAGTTGAACATGTGATCTGAGACTATTATTCTTATTCTCCTCCAGACTTTGAGTCATTATGGCATTTCCTTCCCTTCTTGCAGCTCTATAGTGCACAGCACAGCCCCAATTTATGATGTGTTGAACAAAACACAACAAAGAAATAAAGAAGGGGTCAATAGAAGCTGTTAGCTACAAACACAGTACAGGCAATATACAACACCAGCGGTTGAATATTGACCTCAGGGCATTAACTCTATATTGGCATGCCATGCTACAGCACATGAACACATAGTCATCTTTACAACACAGAGCGGAATTTAAGAGACTCACATAATTGCCTGCGAGAAGGTACAGGAGCACTTCCAAATGCTGTGCCCTGTAAATAAAACACATTTTTTTTTTTTTTTGGAGGAAAGGATGTCAGATTAACAGCAGCAGCAAATGAATAAAGATGACAAGACATGTAGAAAATGAAGGCAGTGAACGAAATAGAGACTATTTAGATAGAGGAGCTTGTTACTACTGAAGAACTTGTAGTTCCTATTTTCAGATAAACATAAATTATAGTGGAGAATGTTCTATGAGTAATTCACCAGTCAGCAGACACAATGAACCAAAAAGAGAGAAAAAAAAGAGAGAGAGAAAGAAAGAAGACAGAAAGAAAAAAGTATCAGCATAAGACAGGCATGCTCACACTTGTCAGAAATTAAATTTGATGGAAAGGTCAATATACAGAGTATATATTAAGACGAATTCCTTTACAAAACTAAGAAGGCTCAATTCCACCAATGTCTTAGCTCATACTATCACTGTTTGAAGGCAAATTTCAAACAGGAAGGAAGGAGAGCGAGTACAGTACAATTTGATTCCTGCCACTTCTTCCTCATCCTCTCTCCAAAATTCTTTAACAAGTCCTCACGGGGTCAGTCTAATGACAGCTTATAGGAAGCAGCTTTATTAAATCCCCAGTCAACATATGCAATATGTTCTTTTAGTAGACGGAATGAGTGCTTTATCTTTTGTGTATTATGCCAGCAATTGCCATACATCTCTGAAATACCAGCTATGCAGGTAACGAAAACATAAATCAAATGCCAAGCAAGTCACACCAGTCACGATACGTAGGCAAGCCTCTCCTCCATGTGGCCCCACCCTCCCCAAAAGAAAACCCCCAAACCCAGAATAACAGAAAAAGATTAAGAGGATGACTAGGTAAAGAGAAACTTCAGTGTATAAAATTTGAAGAACAGCATTAAACCAATGTTGTCTCATTCAGAAAGTAGATCACGAATCAGAGCTTTTCTTCGAGTTTGTGTCCAAGATGGCATCCTCCTGCCCAATACAAAAGGGCACATTGATCATTAGGACTGGGTAGTCAAAGATGACTAATTATAGTAATATCTAGATTGCATTTGTTTCCTTAAAAGCGAACAAATAATAATCAAACACCAGAAACTTATGAGACCTGAGTGGAGCTTGAAGTAATTTTGACTTCCATCATCTATTTGAATTCAAGACTGGGAACTGATTTACCAGGCATTTAGATAGTGCTAGGCATTTGCTCTTTGAGATAATTTTCCCCTTCAGGTCTTGTAAAACCCTGCTTTCCTTTACCTAGGAAGAGTGCAGTATATATATGCATATATAGAAAGCTTCAGAGAGAAACCGTCTTTACTGCTCCCATACCACTTTGTTTAAGGAAAAACAGAATAATTAGGATTATTTATCACCTCGGATGCCAAAGCTGTGCCGCTGAGACCACAGCTTGCTACACTGGGTAGCTCTGCAGAAGCCATTTGTCTCACTATGCTGCAAGCTTGTCACTCTAAGACTCCTTCCTGCAATTGCAATAAAAGTTCACAGCCACCGCAACAGGTAGCCAAGGGGGCAAGCAGGGGTTAACTTGTGTTGGGGCAGCAAAAAAACAACAAAACAAAACAAAAAACAACCACTAGCTGCCTCCCTTGTTTACAGGGTTGCATACCTGGCAGGATAAGGCATGCTCACACTTGTCCCTATTTACCAGGAAAATGGTCCAAGCAGGCAATTTGCTCAAAGCCTTTTTTCTCTAGACCAGGCAGTGCCCGGGCAAGAGCACTATCCCCCAACCCTGCAGTTATTTGTGGAGTTATTTCAGCACCGCCAAAGTCCACCTTTATGTCCAGCTGACTTCTCAAAGCAGCCAAAGGACAAGTTGGTTTGGATACCAAATCTCATTGTGCATTTGCCACTTAAATCAGTTCTTCAGTGACTACTAAATTTTTACCAATTATTTCCAGTGCTCTCAGTAAGCCTTTTGGAAACAAATTACAGTTATTTAAAATACTACGAATACACACATTCATCTAAAGCAAAGCTAGAAGCATTGAAAAATAGACATTGCACAAGGGCAGTATCACAGCATCCCCATTCTGCCAACTCAATGCTATTCTGCTCTGTTTAATTAAAGGCAGCTTTCTAGAAAAGCTGAGGTACGCAGTGATACCTTATACTAAGGCACCTCCTAAAACTAAGTTTTCAGTTCATCATTTGAAGATGTTGAAATGATTTGTAAATCCATATGTAAAAACATCAAGCACAAAGTAAATTGGTCTGACAATGCTAAGCTGACCGCTTGCTTATTTAGCCAAAAGTACTTTTTTTTTCTCCACACTTTGAATGTGTAGCATTTACACAGCCTGAACTTAAGACAAATCAATCAATGAAAGAACTGGGAATGTAATTACTCATTGCTAGTTACTATTATCACTACTTACATCAATTAAGTAATGTATTTCTAATGACATAATGCCCTTTTGAAAAGCAAGATGCCAATGAATTTGACTGTATTACTTTTTCATGTAAATGGCCTTCTGGTGGGAAAAGGATATATGTCTTTATCTTTTAATCAGGCCTTCCTTATCCTTACTTTTTTTTCTTCCTTATACTCCAGAAATCCTTCAGTATCATCTGGCACAATAATGAGAGTTTTTAAAAACTAAGACAAGTTTCAGGCATTCGCCACAGAAAATCCAGGCTCTACTGGAACTCTTAGTAATTTCACAGTTTTAATTACATACAGTTTTTCTTTCTGTCCTCTCTGTTGGGTATAATACTTAATCCTAAAGGTGTCTAGCCTTTCACAATAACTTCAGTGGTAAATACGATACCACATTTTCCAAGTGCTCTGTCATTCCTAATAATGTAGAGCCTTATACAGGGATAAGATAATGCTGTTAATAATGCATAGGTATTCGGGATGAATAGTTACCCTGTAGTTACTGAGCTAATGATGAGCTTTGTAATCTTCTCGTGAATGTTAAGTGGCTAATTTTTGCCTACCTTTTTGCTGCATAATTTTAACTAAAAGATCACTTGCAGAATAGCATTTCTCAAAATATTGCTCTTAGTATACAGCAAAGTTTGAATTTGGATATATCTTTAAATATTGTTGTATGCATTAGGTTCATCACAGGACACTGCCGTATGTCGAACATTTCCATACGTTTTAAATGTACACAACTAATTTTCATTTAAAAAATGTTGAAATTCTTTTAGGCGGTACATATAACTTGCTAATCATGGCATCTTCTAAACCTTTATTATGTAAATGCACAGAACAGAGTTGCAGATTCATCATCTTGGGATCACTGTGCAAACATACTTTTTTTCTGGTTGATCACTTTGCCTGTATCAGCTCAATGTCAATTTTTCAGCGCTAAAATCCCAGCAAGTCCATGCTGTCACTGATGAGAATCAGGAAAAAAGTTTTCATTATGATTGTATGTTTTGCCTTTCCTAGTCACTTCAATTACCTTTAAAGAACTTACCAACTTAATATACATAAATAAATCTCTCTGCTAATTTCTTTAAGATGGAACAATTTTTTAAAATTATATTCTTGATATTACTACATACATACTGTTTCCAACAAATACCAAAACATTCTAAAGAGCACAGTAAGTTACACTTCATCATCAGTCAATTAATGTGCTAGTGTAAGGAAACTGGGAAAAAAAAGGAAGTTGTTTGCGATTAAAAACCTTCTGAAGGGAAGGGTAAAAAATGGACAGCCCCAAAATTTCACCTTTCATGGGTGAGGAGAAAACAGAAAACAGTTTCTGAGAAGTCAGATTTCGGCAGCCAAGAAAGTATCCATCAAGATCCAGAAGCCTCTAAAAGTAAAGCTGCCAGGATGCCTCATCAAAACACTTGGTTTATTCAGTTGACCAGTGAGGGAAATACAGCTTTCAGAACTACTTCGCACTTGAACACAGGATGATGAGAAAATACACCTTGATGCCTACCTACTTCTTATATCTTTTGGTGCAAAAAAGCAAATATTGAGATTTCAGTCTGGAGTGCTTGCTGGCCTGAGAGGGCCAGAGCTCATCCTCTAGGATTGAAATACTAGCTCAGCATCTTCTATCTGTAGATGCAGAGTACATATTCATTTCATTTACATTAACCATAGCACCAGATGCTGAACTAAGCCATAACCAGCTAGTTAACTCACGCTTAGGATAGATTCCCTTGGAGGTATGCTCCCTTCGAAAAAAGGGCAAAGACTAATTTGTTTATATGTTCCTGTGTCATGCAATTCAGTGCTACAGTCTCTGTTTCTCCCAAGGAAAAAATAAGAGGATATTACTTTATCTTTTCTGCCTCCATGTAACATATTCTCAGCATCACCTCACTGCTAATGCAGGAATGTTTGATTGCCCGAGACGTCTCAAAAGTGAATGTGGATTTTCATGCACCAGACAAGCAGATACTGTTGTTCTGTTTATATTCTTTCAGTCAGTCATTTAGAGTTTCTTTTCATTTAGCTTTCAGAAATGCAATCAGAACATTACAAAACTCAGTTCTTTTTGAAAACACTATCAATTTTTTAATCTTGTCAAGGTGAAAGTATGGCACAGTTTCTTTCAGAAGTCACCGTTAAGTATTCACTGGAAACTCCAATGAACTGTGTGAGGCAATCTGGCATTTAGTTCCTGCAACTACTTTATTTCTCACATTCTCACACTGAACAAAACCAGTTACTGTCAACTTTTTAAAGCAATGACCACAAATGCCAGTCTAAATGAAAAGAGTTCATAATGGAACCTATTCAATGAAAAAAAACACATCCAAGTATGTGTTAGCTTGCTGCTCAAACAAAGCCTTTCAGTAAAAATACTCAGCAATTCCGTACGTTTTCTACATCTCTCTAAAGTCATGAGTTCACCTGTTATTAATGCATACAGTGACTGAAATCCTCTGGGTTCACCTTGAGCAACTTGGAAGTGCGAATACTGCATTACATGAAATGATCCAATCAATTCAGCTGAACTGAATACCCCCTCTGCAGCATAACTGCACAAATATTGCTGTTCTTTGTGTCACTTTCTATGAGGAATCTCCACAAAAATGTGTATTGACAACAGACCAATCAATGCCAGCTGAAAATAAAAAAAACTCACTGCCCATCAAATTAATGCTTTTCCAATAAATGCCCTCTTGACTCTTACAGCACAAACCCACCTATTATATCATTAAAACTGCACTAATTAAGAACAAACAAACACACACTAACAAATGAAAATAACAAAAAAACCCAAACCCAAAATAACAAAAAACAAAACCACACACATGCACAAACAAAAACAAAAGCTCACCTCACCCCACATCCTGATTTTTAAAGAGGCTACTCCTTGTAGGCAACATTTTCCCTAGACAAAGTGCAAAACACTTTGACAGGAACTTGGAGAAGGAACGTAACCCTTTATCTCATCATAGATATTACACTGATACCTCAGAACATTTCAGAGTAGTACTAAGAAAAAACCCCACAATCTAAAATGACAGGCTATACTGAAGTCTTAGTTATTACCACATAAAAAGTGCTACTGATACCATGAGTTCTGAAAAATAATTTGTCATCAATACATGATGGCATAATACCACTGATGCGTAAGATTTCCCAGAGACAGAAAAAAACCCCACCTGCTAGATCACTGCCACATTCTCCTGTAAGGGCAGAATGTGCTCTTTTTCATAAAAAGTTCAAGTATTAAAATGATAAGCTGTGCTCTGATACTATAGTCTTCACTTGCATCACGCAGCACTTCACTAGCTGAGTATGTAAATCATGATGCAGAGAGTAGTGTGCTCCTACTTTGCAGTGCAGTAGTAAGTTCAGTAGAGGCTGCCTTGGATCTATCACTTTTCCAATGCAATGTCACCCTTAAATGGTCCCCCCCAAAATAATATTTAATTCAATATAATGACAGTACCATGCCTCCAGATATCATGGAGTCACCATATCTGAAACATGCAGATCTCATGTCTCTTCTCCAGAGTTTCAGTTCTGGTGCAAGCAGCTCATCCATTAACACCTTCTCGATCGCTGGGCTTTACTGTGCACACTCTGCCATTCTAAGCACAGACATCTCAAAAGCCCTTGCACAACTGAAGACCTATATCTAGCTCTGAAGTAGCTCCTTGTTACCATAATATGATCCATGGCCCCTTGACACAAGTATCGTCTCTTCCAACCGCATTTAAAAAGAGGCTCATAACAGCTGATCTTACCATGTCAGTCCCTACTCAACTCTCCACTTTGGTCCTAATGTCTCACCACTGATGTTTCCACAAATGCCTGAGATACTTCATTCCAGACCATGGAAATTCACTCATTTTGTTCTCAATATTTTTACCATTTTGACAGAAAAACCTGCTCATTGTCACCTATTTTTGTGCAAGTTGATTCAATGGGCCTACGTGAGTTAGGATTGCTCTGACCTGTTTTCTGCATGAAATTCATATACTGCCTTCTATCCATGCCTTCACTCTATTTCTTATATTAAAAAAATCCCATTAAAATTCTAACTGCTGAGGCCATTTCTGCTTATACAGAAACTATCCACCCTTCAGGTTCATTCTATGATTCTATGATTCTATGAATAGAGAGAGGTGGAGAGTTTGATACTTTGGAAGAATAATAATGTGCATAAATAAAATGAAAAACTGTAGTCAAAATAGTAGTATTAAAGAGTAAGATCAAGACTTTAAAGCAAGACTCAAGCAGAACAGGAATTCTTTTTTCCTTTTAGAAAGATGTGATTAGAAAATGTTAAGAAAAAAACCAAGCCAACAAAAAACCCACTACTTTTCACAAGCAATTGTTTACAACTTAATCTCTTTTATAGCATTACCCAACTTTAATAACAACCAACATTGAGTCTTTACAATCCCTCTGATGAAAAACTGCTTATCATTTGTGTCTTTTTCCTTTATTAGATTTCAGATTGCAATGTGTTTTACTTCAAGCTAAGTAACAAGAAAAAATATTTTGTTCCTATGGTGGCCTGAATGATCACAAAGCCTTCATACAACTCCAAAATATTTAAAACTATGTGCAACTGAAAATGATAGCACAGCAATCACACATACTTATTTTAATTTTTTTTGAAAGCTATGCCAGGAATGAAGAAAATTACTTAAAGAAAATAGCCTCAAGAGCAAATGTGGCTCCATAGTCTACAGATACTTTAATATAAATGTTCCTCCTTCAAATACCTTCCAAATCCAAGTTATAGCTCAATAAGACATATTTCCATCTTAAAGTTATCAGTAAATATTTTACTAACAGTCTCTTGGCATATTTTCAACTCTGAATCAACATTTACATGCACTTTTCAGCAATCTACTTCTACATGTAAGTGAAAAATCCTAAAATACACTTTCAGAACACAGTTTGGATTGCAGTCTCATAAGGTCAAACTATACATACAACATCAGATCTACATACAATCAGATAAGGTAGTAACAGTCTTTCTGGTTATCTACAGTCCCTTAGGTGATAGCAATAGGATAATTGTTTTGAATGGATAATAAAACTAATATTTTTATTTAGCTAGCTTGCATTTGTTAACTGAATGCTTCCTCTCAACTGTCTTACTAGCAACAACAATCTGCTCAAATTGCTTAGGTAGAAATTTCTTGCAAATTGCGAATTCCTTCAAGCCTCAACATCTGTTGAAATGCTGTTCTTCCATTTTTAAGAATACATTTGTAAACATAATAAAACGCCCATGACATAGGAAAATAATAACTCATTTGCGGACAACTCATTTACACTAGAAATGCCATGTGACATTAATATCTTAATCATCTTATGACCTAATTTTTATAACCTGTCTAATTCTTTATTTTCTCAGGGGTCTTGACTTAAGAGAACTTGAATTTAGCTATCCCTGCGTTCAAGTTGGTACAAGTTGTTTTAAAGCCACTCCACTCATTTAAGTCTTCAATGAACTTGGTCTTATAGGTATCTGAGGTGCTATTGCCTATGATTTTGATGATATTATATCAAATAGCATCATTCCTGTTATTGTAGGTGACTCAGAGAGTCATGGATATGTCAGAGCATGCATTAACTTTCCAAGTGGGGTGGATGTCACTTGTTATGCAAACCGTTTGCTCAGAAGCAACCCCAGTGGGTGAATCTGATATTGTTCAGGAATACACATAGTGATTCTGAAACACGGCTGCCCAAGGGGTTGTTGGGGCTTTTTTGAAGACTGGTCTTTCTTGACCTTAAATTACTCCCTGCTCCAACCATAATAAATTTTTTCCATTAGATTCAAAGTGAAGCAAAAAGACAAATAATTCCCTGTGTGAAGTTAATTCTTTTTGTTTCCCATTTTTAGCTGTTGACGCTTTTGTCTACACAACTGTCTTCACATGTATGTCTATACATGTATATTTTTGCAAAGTGTATCCAGAACATACAAGTAACTATTCAAAAAAGAATACGATGTAGATGCATGCACATCCCATTGACTGATTATCCAGAATCAGTATCGTTCTGTTTGGAAGAGACCTCAGCTGGTCACATAGGTCCCTCTCCTACCCAAAGCCAAGTGTCAATAATGAATTCTGACTTAACCATGCCAAAATTAAAAATTCATCAGAGAAGGGCAGAGACCACCAGATAACTATATCTAGATCTGAATATAACACTGAAGTAAATGTTTATACAAAGCTTAACTGAATGCCTCTGGATTACATTCCAATTTTAACTTCGAGTCAGAACCTAATGCTGAAAGTGCACATTTACTGCTATCTTTTCAGCTCATATTTGTACTAGAGCTCTTTTATTTCTAAAAAAACCCCCAAAACAACAACAACCAAAAAACCCCCAAACCATCAACCTCCCACGCTTTCATAAAAAACAGAGTTAACACTAAAAAGAAATATATGCCAATGAACAATGAATCTGTGAAATTTGGACTGTTCTCCCTATCACAAACTGCAAATATATTCATGTGCTTAGAAAGGGCAGACCTGCAACATTTGCTTTACCACATTAAATAAATACTTGCACATTTCTGTATACTATTTCCTGTAATGGTCTCTGAAATAACTCTGCAACACAAATCCATTTTCTTATTTTTAAGGAGTGAATACAAAATTTATACAAATCACCATGAATGTGATTACCACTGCAGGTTTTGATGTGATTACATTACAGGTCTGACCCTAAGCCATTGGAAATCTTTCACATCCTAAAGTACTGCTGTAAGATGAAATACAGTATGGTCCTCTCTCTTTATATATGTTGTCCACATAAAGTCAGACACTTGCAGTCCCCAAGCTGTATAAGAATATTTTTGAAAGCTCTTGTTGATATGAGTTGATTTGAATTTTATCTGTTACAAATAACGTAAGTGTATAACATGAATAACATAATATAAATAACATGAACTAATTTGACAGCTCAGTCAGGAAATGAGGATTATAGTTAAAAAGTACATAACCACAAAAAAAGAAATCACATGATGATACACAAGAAAAACATGACTGACTAGCAAGGAGGAAAAGTCGTTACTAAAAGATGAAAAATCTCAGTCAGCATGAAAGCAATTGCCATCGGATCAATGCCTGATGGCACTTACAAAACAGTGTTAGTACTCCTGGGCGTAACAGGCAAGCGCCCACATTACAACAAAACACTACTACATGGGCGTGGGAATGAGGTAGGCAGGGAGGGAGGGAACATTATTGTCCTTACTCGATAGAAACATAAAAAATTGATTGGACACGAGCTCTCTTACAGCCAAGAGCTAAAGAAAACTGTTATTTGAGAAAGATTTTGCTGCCGAGATCCATGTTAATTTGTATCACTCTCAAACAGAAGACTTCTTTTTTTCAGCCGGTTGATTCAGCTTCAAAATCAAATTAAAATACAAATAAAATAAATACCATACAAGAAAATGGACATGTCTCATTTTGATTTTTATTTTACAGACAATGTTACAAGCCCTCACAATTTGTTTTCAAACCACAGAAAATGTCTTAATTTCTCATCTCCTGAAGGCAGTTATCTTTTCTGTCTATTCTTTTCCCTTTAGAACAAAACTATTTCTTTTTGTTTTCAAAATAGGCAGATAAGAGTGTCTTGCTTATTGAACCTTAAAAATAATAATAATGGGAAAAAAACAGCAGGCAAATTAAAACTACAAAAAATTTTATGATTCTCATATCTAAATCATAGTCTGACTGATGTGTTCATGCTTTGATCCACTTTTTTTTTCAGCATCTGAGCTTCTGATTTGATACAATAAAACATAATTCTTTGTTATACAGATGGTTAATTGGAAGTTTGCTATTAGATTTAGCTTTACTTTTTCTTATCTTTAATTTAGTTTTTATATATATATATATATACACACACATATGAGTTACCTTCACTTACGATTATCTGAGCAATAAAGTATTTGACTTTTTTTGGCATGTCCAGATGAAGATCACCGATGAAGGATTTCTATATCAGGACCAGTGTGTTTTATATATTCCTCAAGGACATCGACAGTGGGTTCAAGTGCACCCTCAGCAAATTTGCAGACAACATCAAGCTAAGGGGTGCAGTCAACAGGCCTGAGGGACAGGATACCACCCACAGGGACCCAGACAAGCTGAGGTGGGCCCATATGAACATCATGAGGTTCAACAAGGCCAGCTGCAAGGTCCTGAACCTGGGTCAGGACAATTGCAAGCACAGATATAGGCTGGGCGATAAGTGGATTGATAGCAGCCTTGTGGAGAAAGACTTAAAGGTGTTGGTGGATGAAAAACAGAACATGAGCCAGCAAAGGCTGTTCGCAGCCCAGAACATCAATTGCATCCTGGGCTGCATCAAGAGAAATGTGGTCAGCAGGCCAAGAGAGGTGACTCTCCCTCTCTACTCTGCTTTTGTCAGATTCTACCTGCAGTTCTGTGTCCAGCTCTGAAATTTCCAACACAAGATGGACACAGATCTCCTATGAGGACAGGTTGAGAGAGTTGGGGTTGTTCAGCCTGGAGAAGAGAAGGCTCAGGGGAGACCTTGTAGAGGCCTTCCTATAATTAATGGGAGCTACAGAAAAGAAGGGGAAGGACTCAGGAAGGGAGTACAATGATAGGACAAGGGGTAACAGATCCAAACGGAAAGAAGACAGATTAGATTTGAGCAAGAAATTCTTTACTATGGGGGTGGCGAGACACTGGAACAGAGTACTCAGAGAATCACAGAATCATGGGAGGTGGAAAGGACTCTTAAAGACCATGGGGTCTGCTGGCATCATTCTTGGAGGAGAAAGTCACCCAGGAAGGGCATTTCTGGAGGTCAGCAACTCCAACTCTTCCACTTAGAAACTACCTTTTGAGAGGCAATTGCAGGCATGTGCCCTCTCACAGCCTTTTCTTTCCGGCCCACCTGGCTCACAGCACCAACCTCTCCCATCTCACATGAGTGTCAGCAGCTCAGGCTTGGACCTGCAGACGCACGGCGTGTCATGTGACAAATGACACAGCTGCTGGGAGAAGGGGCAGGACATCCTGCCTACTCCTCCCAGCCAGCTTGGCAGGCAGCTTCTCTCTCACCCAGGCGCTGCTCCTCTCCGGCAGCACTCTCACATGCTTTCTCTCCATTCCCCTTTCAGGGCCAATCAGCTACACCCTGCCCAGGCTGGTGGGGCCCAACACCGTCTACACCCACGCCAGCCCCTGCTACTCCATGGCAGGCAGGAGTAAGCAAGGCAGCTTTGCTGAAGACCTCTCCAAGGTGAGCTATTCTTCCCTTGTGCATGTCCATGGCAGCAGCTGAAGCTCAGCTGGTCTCCTCATGGCAGAAGGTCTCTGCGTCTGCTGCAGCACCTCGCAGTGTGCACCTCCCTACTCCCTCAGCAAAACCCAAGAAGCCCCAGGGCCCCGGCTCTCAGCTCTTACCATCGACAGAGGGAAGGCTCTGCTGACACTGGCAGCTCCTCCCTTCCCAGCGCTAACAGCCTGGGGTGGGGGGGAGGCAAAGCTCATCACTGCTAATGGGAATCTCCCAGCTCCCCTAGGAAATCTGCCCCTCTACAGGGCAACAGGAGCTGCCCTTGCTCCCACGCCCTGTGACTCTCACTCCACTCCTCTGGCCAGCCAGCTCATCCAGCAGAGCCCACCCAGGCACCCGATAGGAGTCAACACTTGCATCTCGTAACCAGCAACCTCCCTGCTACTCTTACAGACGCCAGGTCCTGCTGCCTTCCCCAAGGTAGATGTGAACGTCTACAAGAAGAGGGCTCCCATGTACAGCATGGCAACCAAGAGCTGCCTCACAGGCAACAAAACAGCCAGGCCGGGGCCGGCAGACTACTGCCTGGGGAAGGTAAGTCCGCCTGCCTGCCCCTCCTCCTCTGCTGCAGGGGCAGGTGCTGCAAGTGCCCGGGCAGCCCCACAGACACGCACGGTAAACGGCCAGGGCACACACAGCAACTGTTGTACTGGACGGCCTTCGCCCAGGACAAGTCTGCTGGAGAACAAGGCAGCACAGTCACCTCCTTTTTCTTCTCCCTCTTCCCCTTCCAGGTGACGCTGATCAAGCCCCAGGCACCCGCTCCCACCTTTGGACCCCGGCACTCCCTCTACAAAGTCCTCTAATCTTGGCTGTCCGACCCGTTCTTCACACCCTGCCTTCGGAAATTTCGCTTCCTGCACCCCGTTGCTCCCTCTTACAAACTCTCAGAATTTGCTTCTGCTTCCCCAACACCCACCATTCCCATGCAGCAACCCTTTCCACCTTTGCTGCAGATGCATGTTTGCTATTCCCTATTTCAGCTATGTTCACTGCATGGTTCTGTTGACTCAAGTGTTAATTGTTCATTAAGAAAAAAAAAAGTTATATAAAAGATAATATGTATATAAAAGATAACGTGTCAAAAGAAGTGACCTCTTGCCCCTGTCCCCCCCACCTCTCGCGTTCTCACCTCATGAACACGAACAGCCCTTTTTCACAAAGGGCAGCACATTCCTTTCTCACTCTCTTTTTCCCCGCGTATTCTTTCAGCCATTCTTACCACAGCGGAAAGAACAAGTGCTTCCCCAATGATGTTGAGTTGGCTGGATGAGAAACGGAACATGAGCCAGCAATGTGCTCTCGCAGCCCACAAAGCCGGTTGCCTCCTGGGTTGCATCGAAAGAAGCGTGGCCAGCAGGCTGAGGGAGATCATTCTCCCCCTCCATGCTGCTCTCCTGAGACCCCACCTGCAGCCCTGTGTCCAGCAATGGGGCCCCCTACACAAGAAGGACATGGACCTGTTGGAGCGGGTCCAGAGGTAGGCCACAGAAATGATCAGAGGGCTGGAGTATCTCTCCTGTGAGGACAGGCTGAAAGAGTTGGGGTTGCTCAGCCTGAAGAAGGCTCTGGGAAGACCTTAGTGTGGCCTATCAGTACTCAATAGAGGCTTGTAAGAAAGATGGGGACAAACTTTTTAGTAGGACATGTTGCAATAGCACAAGGACGGGGCAATAGTTTGAAACTAAAAGATGGTAGATTCAGACCAGTTATAAGGAAGAATTTTTTTACAACAAGGGTGGTGAGATACTGGAACAGGTTGTCCAGAGAGGTGGTGGAAGCTCCGTCCCTCAAGACATTCAAGGTCAGGCTGGACGGGGCTCTGAACAACCTGATCCAGTTAAAAATGTCCCTGCTTACTGCAGAGGGGTTGGACTAGATGACCTATAAAGCTTCCTTTTAACACAAACTATTCTATGATTTTATCATTCTGTGTAATACAGGGCTATCCATCATCTTTTTACAGAAGCCTTTTAGCATAGCATTTCAAGAGTATCTTACATGTTTAGGGAGTTTACTGCAAAATAAACCAGCACAATCTTACACACAGCTGTGGGGAATTACGCTCCTACTAACCTGTGTGGTGCTGTTACTACATGTATATTTCTGTTGCTACTTGATTTTACACTTTCTTCACCAGTGAGGGCTGGCACAGCTTCCAGAAACATTCTCTCTATTCCATTTGGTCCTGTCCCTTCCTCAAAATTCATCTAGAAATAATCAGTTGAATACTATTTGTGTCCAGCCTCTTATATGAAAGTGCTTTCAAAACAAGTGAATGCCTTGTAACTATATTAGAACATTCTGAATGCAGCTCAGTCTCTTGCTTTTGTTCCTTGTCAGATGCCCAGACACCTTGTTAATGCAGATTTCCTTAAGCATACAATGCCGCATGTCTCACACAAAGAGTGTGTGGCATAACAAAACCTAATTTGGTTCCAAATATTTCTTTCCTCCCACACTCTGCAACTGAACTAATATTTTTATGCAGTCCCAATACGGAAAAGTTTATCACTTGATGCATTAAAATTCATTAATATAATTAGATTTACTGGTAGTGCATATGCCATAATAAATCCCAAGTTACTACCGAAAGGACCATAGGCTATGAGGAGAAAAAAAAAAAAAAATCTATTTACTAAGTAGCATCATCAATAAGGCATAAAATAAGAGACAACTAGAGGCATAGGTATGGGATGAAAATGAGGAAACAGAAGAAACAGAACATCCTGGGTAGAAGTTGACGGACAGAGTATCTACTTCTCTCATTAGAATCAGTAACAATGCCCAAGTCAAGAAGATCTCAGCTAGAGCATATGGATAATACTACTAGCTGTGTGGAAATTGCTTAAAATACACACAATTTCAAACATGACTAAAAATAAGGCAGGTTACATTTCTACTTCAAACTCTTAAACTGCTGGCTTTGGGTTTAGGGTTGGGGATCTTTGAATTTCTCATTTGATTAGAGCTGATTTGCAGCCATATCTAATGCAGCTTTAAGCAGCTGCAGATACATTCAAGCTCTGCCTAGTCTTCTAAATGAAATTTCATAATTTCCTGAATCATAACCACAGCTTTACTACAAAACAGATGAGATTAGATATGAAAAGAGAGGAAGTCATTAAACAGAGTAGAATTCAAACTTGGATGATTAGGCAAGATATTACAGGGGGTCTTCTGGTGAGGAGTGTTACACACATACATACACATGGGATTTGATACCATACCAAAGCTTTCAGAAGTACCACAAAAATGACAGTAACATCTGTTTGCTTTCTGTATCATTGATGAGAGTCACCTTGTCTTCTCCTTCATATTTTGAGGTGGGTTTTTTTTTTCTTTTTTACACAGCCTGAGGGTATGTTACTGTCAAAGAAAGAACATCAGCTATTAAGAACCAATGATGACAGACAAAATTGTCCCAGAGTGATAGTTTTAAAGATAATGACAAACATGGTTTTTTAAAATGTTTCCCCTGTCCTTTCAAAGAATGTCTATTCTAGCAAAAAGGAAGTATTACAGCAGCTTGTGTGAGGGTTGAGGGCATATTTCTTCTGTCTCTCAACAAACATTTAAGTTGACAGTTAAAGGTAGATAATTGAAATAAAACAATAAATAATAATAATTACAAACAACCCTCCTTTAACTTCGAATATGCTCTGCGCATAAGAACTCAAAAGTTTCTCATAACAGTACGAAGGCAGTATCTGTCATCTCATCAAAGAATCTGTACCGCTGAGTACTCATTTCTGTGGTGATCGACCTCAGGGCAGGTAAGTCTGCACTGGGGAAGGGACCCGCTGTGAAAAAAAAACGAAAAGGAGCTCTGTTTTGGGTTTATTTTTGAGCCAGGAAAAGCCTTTGCTGGTGCTGAGGACTGTCCCTCTGCTGGGCGGGCTGCTGAGAGGGCCAGGGGGGAGCCAGCGCACCCTTCGTTGAACAGGCCACAGGTATAAGAAGCCAGAGGGAGGGCAGCAACTAGTGGCTGCTCACCAGCGATCAACCAGTGCTTGTCTGTGCCCTGGTGGGTGCTGCACCTCATAGAGCAGGGTGCTGATCCTCTGCCAGCACACAAGCTAAGGGCAATCCCTCTGAGTGGTCAGGGACTGAGTGGGCTTATCCCAACTGACCCTCAGGTCTCAAGGTGTCAGTTGCTTGTGGAGATCCAGCCATGGTTATTACCCGGAGAACATCTGTTGCTAGAAAAACTGTGGGCACCAAGATAGAAGCCCCACGCAAGCATGCGGGTGTTCAGGCCTCTGGCTGCAGAGAGTGCCGGAGCCTGGCACTTGCAATCGAGGGTAGTGGACACGACACCTGTGTCAGATGTGACCAGGTGAATGATTTGCTCAGACTCAAAGGGGAAAAAGGATCCTGGGTCAGGAGCCGGTGGGACTCAGAGCGTTCTTTAAACCAGAGGTGAAGGGGGAAGGGGTTGTAGCTGGATCAAATGCAGATGACCCTGGGATAGGCATAGCAACACCAGAAGCAACAACTGTACTTCATCAGAGGTTCCAGGTCCTTTATCAGGGGCCCAACCCAAATGCCTTTATATGAATGCTCGCAGGTTGGGCAATAAACTAGGTTAAAAGGGGGAAGGGGATAAAACCAGGCTCACTACAGACGAGCCAGGGGGAAGTATCCCAAGGTTAGGGGTGAAAAAAATTACCCAGCTCAAGTGCATCCACTCCAACAGGTACGGCACAAGCAACAGTAACAGATGCTCCTCAATTAAGTCTCTTAAGTGTCTGTACACTAATGCAAGAAGCATGGGGAATAAGCAGGGTGAACTAGAAATTTGGGTGTGGTTGAAGAGCTACGATCTCATTGCGATTACTGAAATGTGGTGGGACAGCTCGCATAACTGGAATGTGGGCCTTGATGGCTCTGTCCTTTTTAGGAAAGACAGGCCAACAAGGTGAGGTGCTGGAGTTGCTCCTTACGTGAGAGAGCAACTGGAATGTATTGAGATTTATCCAGGGGCGGATGAGGAGCAAGTAGAGAGTTTGTGGGTAAGAATTAAGGGGCAGGCTAGCTTAGGTGATACTGTGGTGAGTGTCTATTATAGACCAGCTGATCAGGAGGAGAAGGTTGATGAGGCCTTTTACAGGGATCTGACAGCAGCCTCTCAATCCCAGGCCCTGGTTCTCATGGGGGATTTCAACTACCCAGATGTTTGCTGGAACTCCCACACAGCCAGCCCTCCTCAGTCCAGGAGGTTCCTCCAGTGCATCGATGATAATTTTTTGATGCAAATGGTGAATGAGCCAACCAGGAGAGGAGCTGCTGGACCTTGTGCTCACCAACAAGGAAGGTCTGGTTGAAGCAGTGAAGGCTGAGGGCAATCTGGCTGCAGCGACCATGAGATAGTGGAGTTCAGGATCTTGTGCGGTAAGAACAGAATACCAAGCAGGATCACAACTCTGGGCTTCAGAAGGGCCAACTTTGGCCTCTTCAAGCAATTGCTAGGGGAAACCCCTTGGGACAGGGAGCGGGAAGGTAAAGGGGCCCAAGACAGTTGGTTTATATTCAAGGACCACTTCTTCGAGGCTCAGGACCAGTGCATCCCATCAGGTAGGAAATCAAGAAAGAGATCCAGGAGACCTACATGGTTAACCAGGGATCTGCTGGGCAGACTCAGGTGGAAGGGGAGGGTGTATAAATTGTGGAAGGAAGGGTTGGCCACTTGGGTGGAGTACAGGACAGCTGTCAGGGAGTGTAGGGAGGCAATCAGAAAAGCTAAGGCCTCCTGGGAGTTAAAACTTGCAAGGGAGGTCAAGGACAACAGAAAGGGCTTCTTCAAATACATTGCTGACAAAACTAACACTAGAGGAAATGTTGGCCCACTGGTGGATGAGGTGGGTGCCCTGGAGACAGAGGACAGAAAGAAGGCAGAGTTGCCTCTGTCTACACTGTTGGAGACCGTCCTCAGGAGCCTCAGTCCCCTGAGGCCCCAGAGGAAGTCAAGATAAAGGAGGAGCTTGCCCTGGTTGAGGAGGAGTGGGCTATGGACCAGTTTGAACACTTGAACATCCATAAATCCATGGGCCCTGATGGGATGCACCCACGGGTGCTGAGGGAGCTGGCAGAAGTCATTGCTAGGCCACTCTCCAGCATCTTTGGTAAGTCGTGAGGCAACAGGTGAGGTGCCTGAAGACTGGAGGAAAGCGAATGTCACTCCAGTCTATAAGAAGGGCAGGAAGGATGACTCGAGTAACTACAGACCGGTCAGCCTCACATCCATCCCTGGAAAGGTGATGGAACATCTTATCCATGGTGCTGTTTCTAGGCATATCAAAGATAAGGGGGTCATTAGGAGCAGTCAGCATGGCTTTGCCAAGGGGAAGTCATGTTTGACCAACCTGATAGCCTTTTATGAAGACATAACCAGGTGGATGGATGATGGCAGTGCAGTGGATGTGGTCTATCTGGATATCAGCAAGGCCTTTGACACCATCTCCCACAGCATCCTCATAGGTAAACTGAGGAAGTGTGGTCTGGATGACCAAGTAGTGAGGTGGGTCACTAACTGGTTGAAGGGAAGAAGCCAGAGAGTTGTGGTCAATGGGGCAGAGTCTGGCTGGATGCCTGTGTCTAGTGGGGTCCCTCAGGGGTCAGTGCTTGGGCCGGTGCTGTTCAATATATTCATCAGTGACCTGGATGAGGGATTAGAGAGTGTTGTCAGCAAGTTTGCTGATGACACAAAACTGGGAGGAGTGGCTGACACACCAGAAGGCTGTGCTGCCTTTCAGAGAGACCTGGACAGGCTAGAGAGCTGGATGGGGAGAAATCTGATGCGGTTCATCAAGGGCAAGTGTAGAGTTTTGCACCTGGGAAAGAATAACCCCATGTGCCAGTACAGGTTGGGGACTGACCTCTGCTGGAGAGCAGCATAGAAGAAAGGGACCTGTGGGTCCTGGTGGACAGCAGGATGACCATGAGCCAGCAATGTGCCCTCATGGTCAAGAAGGCCAATGGCATCCTGGGATGTATTAGAAGGGGAGTACCAAGTAGGTCAAGAAAGGTCCTCCTGCCCCTCTACTCTGCCCTGGTGAGGTCGCATCTGGAATATTGTGTCCATTTCTGGGCCCCTCAGCTCAAGAAGGACAGGGAGCTGCTTGAGAGAGTCCAGTGCAGAGCCACAAAGATGATGAAGGGAGTGGAACATCTCCCTTATGAGGAAAGGCTGAAGGAGCTGGGTCTCTTTAGCTTGGAGAAGAGGAGGCTGAGGTGTGACCTCATTAATATTTAAAAATATGTCGAGGAGGAGTGTCAGGAGGACAGTGCCGGGCTCTTTTCAGCAAGGTCCAATGACAGGACAAGGAGCAATGGATACAAGCTGGAACATAGGAGGTTCCACCCTCACAGTGAGGGTGACCGAGCACTGGAACAGGCTGCCCAGGGAGGTTGTGGAGTCTCCTTCTTTGAAGGGATTCAAAACCCACCTGGACACGCTCCTATGTGGTCTGCTGTAGGTGATCCTGCTCTGGTAGGGGGGCTGGACTAGATGATCTTTGAGGTCCTTTCTAACCCTTAACATTCTGTGATTCTATGATTCTTGCCAGAATATGCATTTCATTAAAACAAGAGTTTAACTATTATAAACAACAAAAATATAGCTGCAAAAGCTATTTTTAAAGTTGTCGAATTGTGATTAATAATAACTAATGTCACATTTAGAAATTCAATCTTCCCTTAGAGAACATCCACTGTCCAAATGATACACCTCCAAAGAGAGATCCCACCTTCACAGAATTGCTTTTTTTGAAGTGAAACCCATATGACCAAAATGTTTGATTACACTACCCACTAAAAATCATGCTTGAGAATAAAAAATTATTAGCACTTTTATGGCATGGAGCATTTCAGTATTTTGACACACAACCACATCTCTAAAAAGAGGCACGGCTCTAACTGTACTTTGAGTAACTTAAAATCTTTGTGAACATGAGTGAAACTTCTCTGTGTGACTCATGTACCCAAGCCTACAAAACAGGAATATTTTTTTTGTCCAGCAGAACACCTAGTGCCCACTCACACTGCCACTGTGCCTTTCTCAGTCAGGCATATAGCAAGGAAATATTTCACACTATCCTCGCTTTAAGAAGCTCTTCAACTTCTTTATCAGAAACTCAAAAGGACTTTAAGAGAACAGGCAGAGAATGGATGATGAAGAGAGTGTAGCTGTCAAGGAAACAGTTAGTATTAAACAACCGTTCTCTCTCCTTCACATGGTACCTACAGTCACAGAAGAAAGGGTGGAAGGGAGGGCCATCTAAAATGTAGGGGAAGGGTAGGGAGATCTGACACTGCTTATTTTCAAAGTCTACTAACCCCCAAGACTTCAAAATCTTCACAAAATCCAGGTCAGGTAGAAAAGAAAAAAAAGAAAAAAAACACAAGAATTTTACATAGCAAGCTCTATCTTTCAAAGCGGAAAAAAGGAATAAGATGCTTAAAATATGAGAATCCTCCAGTTTGCAGCATGTCAGTGGAGTTCCATCCTACTGTGAAGCAGATGCAAAGAGGCACTCAAAGGAAAACCTAAACTGCCCAGAAAATCAGTATTACTTTGGATATGGAGGTAACTTCAATTACTCTAGACCTAACAAATATTCACTGTGGGGAAAAGCACAAAACATCTCAAAAGAAAGACAAGTTCAAAGGTTTTGGAGCTCAGCAGAAACACAAACATAAGCACCCAAACATAAGCAACAGTGTACTCGCAGTTGGAGAAGAGATCCAGCCAGCTGCAAAGCAGTCTGGAAAGGAAAATATCAGGAGTTTGTGGACTCTGCAGCAGCAGATACAGTCAAAATAGAAGTGAACAATGAGACCTGAAGGACTGCAGCTCAGATATTTCACCAATTTCCTATTTTCCTGTGCTTTACTAACGATTGAGGCCACCAAGGTCTTGCTTGTGCTCCCAGAGGGAACCTGGTTTGTGCCCAGGGCTACAGGGGTGGAAGGTTAATGCGCTGACTTGCGGCACCAGCTCACAATTTCCACACAAACCTTCACATGCCTCATTTGAACAGTTTTGTGTCTAGCCGAGCTAGTGCTAGTTAAAATGTGCCAAAACCAATTAGTGAATAAAGATGCTGCTATAGCAACTGCATCTAATTTTCCAATTAGTAATAATCGCTGAAACACCTGCCATAAAACATAAGTACATTTGGATCGGGGGGGGGGTCTCTGAAACAAACTTTGCTTCAAAGTTGTTTTTTTTTTTCCTAATTGACCTTTATCATGATAAAGAGAGTGCTAGTTCTTTTTTTCCCTGCTATCATATGTAATACAAATAGATAAAGTATCATTCATTTTTAAAGGAGTCCAAAGAATGTGTCCTAAAGTCTTAAACTAATTAACTACGCTGTGCTTAGAGATTCCCGGGCAAGAAGAATTCCAGATGGCAGTCAGTTTACAATGAAGGGCGGTGCAACGAATGCAATATTGAAATACCAGCTGGAAGATGCAAATACTCTGATTTGCAAAGGAAAAGACAAAACATATAGCAGCATTATGGTAAACAACCACGGGATCAGACTATATAAATGACCGTATTCACCCCAGACATGGTCTGAACATATATTTTCACATGTAATTTTGAGTACGTCCGTACTACCAGTTCTAGCCACAAATGGAAATGAAACTCACATTTGGTCTGTGTTGCACCTAGGACGTTTTTAGCACCCTCTCATAGTAGCCACTACCCAGTCACATATTGGGAGTATTCAAAGTCAGTAAGCTGATGCTGATTTCCATTCTCCACAGCAGCGGATCAGAGTCTAAATTTCTATACTTCTTCATATACTTAATTTTTCTGTATTTCAAACATTTACTTTTGCTTTCCACCCATAGATTTTTCCAGCACTTCTTGAAGATTATTTTGAAAATAATACTTTGTTTTCCTCACTTTATAATAGGATCCATCTGATTACACAGACTTATCTGTGATTGCCCCCCTAAGTACATTCTCATACACACTGAATTAAGAATAACGTGAGTAATGCAACGGAAACATAGTCATAACACACTGAACTTTGCAAATAGTTTTTCAAACACACATTAAGTATGGACAGTCCTTGAAGAAAAAGGAAAAAAGTAAGGGGGATTACTACAACCTATGCAATAAATATGCTCCAACTTTTATTTATTTATTAAGATCACTAAAAATCCAAAGCAACTCTGTGATCAAGCTGTTAGGGGTTTCAAAGAGGGAGAAGGAAGTGTGCTATTTTCTCCTCTGTATACAATGGCAGAGCATTTCATATTGATCAGCAGTTCAGCCTGTAAAAGACCAGCAACACAGTAGTTCCCTGCTTGCAAGAGCCTAAAATCACACATAAGGACTCCCATTGAAGCCTCTTCAGAGATCCTAATTAGAGTGAACACAAGCAGTTAATCAGAAAGGCAAGTTTCACAACAAATGTAATAAATTCCCAAATGGTCAAGCCCAGCAGTGCTTCTTGAAACAGCAGCAGCAGTAACTGCAGCAAACAGATGTTGTTGTTTCACAAAGACAAGTTTTAACAAACACTTTGAGACATGGCTCAAAAATAGTGTTTCTATATCACAACAGAGTTTTGACTTGTTTTTTGATTTAAACAGGAAAGAACAGTGGTAAAGACAAAGTTACACTTTGAGTGATGTACACTGCTCACTGCATTTACATTTGTAAACTGGTTATGCCATCTGTTGGGACCAACAGAAACAATTTGTAGGTTACTTTTTTTTTCTGGTTTTTTTCAGCTTATCAAAAATAAGCTGGGTTTTATTGTTCAAAAAGACTAAAAAGAGAATAATTTAGCACTTGAAATTAAAATATTTGACATGGACTAAGACTGTCCAGCAGACAGTCTAGTGCGGAAACAAACTAATGGTGTTCTAATACTCTACTTTTGCAAATGACCTAATTAACTTGTGTAAAATGTGTCTAAGTTACATACTAGTGCACTGTGCTACAGAGTTTCAATAATGTGTTAAATTCAATAATTTATATAAAATCACAGTCCTTGCCCAGTTATTATTCCTGAACTCCAAAGGGACAATTTTGGATGGAAGCACTTACCTAAAAATTACTATTTCATTAAGCAATTCACTTTCACTTCACCTTTGAAAGGTGATGTCACAGTGAAAAATACATTTTGAGAGAAAGAAGTTTGTGATAAAGGTTCTTGCAGCATTATTAATTATGCCCACACTCTGTATGTTTAAAAATAAGATATGCTTCCTTTATATGCTTAAACCATATCAAGGCACATAAAATTCCATAGAAGCTCTCAGATATCTGACAGGAAGGCAAAGTTGTATCAAGATTGAAGAAAAGCCTTAACAGTTCAACTAAACAACACGAGTTTATCTTTTTTTTTTGGTATTGTTTTGTTTTGTTTCTTCCCTCATTTATTTCAGCCTTTGCAGAACTGGTTTTTCATCCTAAAGCCACTTCCTCGACTTCTATGAGCCAAAAGAACATAGAGATTAAAAACAAACCAACCAACCAACCAACCAGAAAAAGCTAAACTAACCAAAACCATCCCTTTTTCTTTACTACACAGCAAACAGAATCCTCTGTAATTCTAGTTTATGACCAGTTTATAACCTCCTTTAACTCAGATTTTCCAGTAGTGTTTAAAATAGTTGTATTTATGAGATTATTTTTGATCATAAAAGAACAGAAACGTTTTCAGAACCTTCACCCCAGTGTAGGACATAAGCTCACTTGCTTTTAAGCACAGGTAATCTCATTGACTCTGATAAAACTATTCAGGCTTTGAAAATTAAGTCATTAAGCATATTCTTAAATTTTTTCTTTGCCTGGACCTCTAGACAATAGGCTTAACACACTGCACAGGCTGCACACAGCTTTTACATGATGGAGTATGTTTTAAAACAACCCAGAGAGTCCAGTCTACTGTTTATCTCTGGTCCTTTTGAGCACGTTAGACTTTAAGGGGGACCAAATATGAATTGTGTTTTCTGGAAATGCCCAGGCCAGCTTGAGAATTAAAGGAGGTAGGAGACGTGCAATTACTTTGCAAGAGGACAGATCTACAAAGCATTGACAACAGGCTAGACCGCAGGGAATGAGCACAGTTAAGATTTGTATTGCGAATTAAGATTTAATGAATCCCCGGGCAACTTCTATCAAAGAAACTAAAAGGAAAGGCAAAAGAAAAAGACAACTGTTTGATCATGGATTAACTAAATGAAAATGCTAGGTATGTTAAAAAAAAAATCCAACCAAGACAGAGCGACCTTGAACATTTAGCTACAGCACTAATCATTAGGAGGTAAAATGTTCTGTTATTTCAACATAATGATGAATTGACTGTCATGACAAGAAACTACATTGCAATCAAAATCATAGCAGCATATTTGTAATATGCGCTTTCTGATAATAAAAGATTGCAAAATAAAATTTTTCTTTATGGAAAGGTTAAAAAAAGGGAATTGCCTTCTAAAACAACTAAAATAAGGGTACAAAAGTTTCAAGAGAAGAACATCTCTCTCTCTTTTTCTTATATCCCTCACAGAGACAGTAAACTAAAATTAGATGGCCACCATATCACATTCAATACACAAATATAACTATCAAACACAATTATTTAAATGATGGTAAGAGTTCACTGCGCAAAGATTTTTTCTTCTGATAACTATGCTAAGGAACTGTTTTTCAGAAAAGAGCAAACAGAGTTTATGGACTGATGCAGATATATAAAAGGCATAAAGTGATTACTTGGACAAACATTTCGATAAGTCTGTCATAGAAATATTTCCATTTCCTATTTCCAACTGATGATAAATTTAAATGTAATTGATGGAAATTAATTGTGTTGCTGGGAACTAGAGCTTTCAAAAATCGAAGTTTGAGAACACTTCTCAACAGTTTTTATTCTCTATTAGACATAAGCTGCAACAAAAAATGCTCTCTTCCCAACAAACTGAACTCGTCCCTGCAAGATATAATCTCAAGTATCAAAATGGCTGATTAAGAATGCAGCTACTAAGGAGAAAAAGCATCATCTAATGTCTTCTGAAAGAGCTCATCGAACATTGCACATTCCAGAAAATAGCAGCAACAATGCCAGTTTTATTCTGCTTCTGTTATTCTGTGAAAGTGTAGGGAAAAAAAGTTCTCTATGGGAAGGCACAGAATTTCAAAGGATTTAATTCCTGTAACTAGAGTTGTAGTCAAAGGTGAGGCCAGAGGCATAAACCTGATGAGAAGCATTACAGCTCATCCCCATGACTTAATGGAATCCATAGGAGTGCATCTGCCCATGCTCAGGCCCAGAGGAGGCTCAGTCCCCTCTTCTGTTCCCAGCAAGAATCATTGAGCTGCAACCCCTATGATATCCTCAGTACCAACAAGAATTTAAGGCTGTAAAAACACCTTCACAAACAAAACATTCTGGAGTTTTAAGTGTGGATTTCTCAGAATCTCTCACAAATTACAACGGAAAACCAGGTTTTTAAGAAGTATGATTTAAGCAATGGAATAGTCCGAATTTTCGTATTTTTCCCCTTGCAGTTTAGTTTTTCTAAATGAGACCCTAAGGGATTAGCTCCCTTCTGCATTAAACAAATATGGAGTTTTAACATTATTGAAGCTACTTTTCTATTGTATAAATGCTGTATTACTAGATAGTAGTATAATAACTAAAGTTACAGTAACCAGAGAACAGCAAAGCACTGAAAACTATCTATAAAGACGATAAGAAAATAAGTAGTAAGGAAAGTGGCCATCTTAATAATTTCAAGTAAAACACTACTGTCAGACTTCATCTCTTAAATTCATATTTTGTTTTCCTTCATCTCCACTTATTTGAAATAGTTGAAAAAAAGCACTCATTTTTCTTATGGGAACCCTGTGTCAGTAAGTCAGGACTCTAACATTCCCAGTGAGATATGGCTTATTCAGAATAGTAAATAAAAAGCCTAATCTCTTCCCTAAAATTATGCTATCTTGGTAACAATGATATATTTGTTTCTCCTCTATCCAGAACACAAATTTACTAATAAATAAAGAAAATAATTCTACTCATTCAAGGCTAGAAAAATACTTTTTGAGGCCATCTTCAAAAAAACCCAAGGAATACTTATACATGAATAGAGGCAGTAGATTGTGGCACTAATTGAAGACATTTGATTTCCAGCTTCACCTTCAGCTTTCTCCTTCTCTTCATAATGAAGCTGCTAGCAGCTGCCCTTTATTCCAATAAACTTTTGATTACACATATATCCTTCCCGCCACTCAACATAAAGACTCATTAGAGACAAAGAAGATGGAAGAAAATCTGAGCAGCATGAGAGAAATTCTGACCTGCTGACATCAACAGCAAAACTTCTGTTTCTGTGTGACCAGCATTATCATCTCCACATACTATCCCCAAAGAGAAGTAAAGTGGTCTAACGGTTTCACCTCCAGTCAGAAAGTGTGCAAAACTGCCAGATTTCAAGTGCCACCCTGGGCAAGCCACACAGCTGCTCCCCATTTCCACATCTGCAACATGCAGATACAAAATCTGGCGAATGTAGACTGTCATAAAAACCCCCTAAGTGTACTTATTGATCTTTTCCTTATAAAAGGCAATAGCACAGACCTCAGGTTAAGAACACTGTAGCCCAGTGCTAGTAAGGAGAATCTACAAGATGATTGTCTACTTTCATAGTTATTGATTTTTATAGGGTACATATCACTTTATCACCTCGACACTCTTAAAATATGTAGCTCCATAAGCAATTAACAAACCAAACACAAGAACAAATGAACCCTGTATAAATGCCAGCAGCACACTTGTTTTAAAGGACAAAAAAATGAAAGAAATGCTATCAAGCAAGCTAAATGTTAGAGAATCCTCAGCACTTACACCTAATTATTAGAGAAAGACTTTATTTTAATAACCTATTCTTAATCTAAGAGAGTTCTTAGTTAATTGTACAGCTGCAAGAAACAACCTCCAGATTTCTAAATTCTATAAACGTGAAAAAATGAAAAAGGCACTTTTCACGTCCATCCTATTTGGAAAATGAGCAAAGAACAGCTAAGCACCCTCCCATAGATATAAAATACAGAAACTACTTTCGGAACCTCTCCTAAAGGTTAATAAAGTTTGGCAGTTAGTATTCTGCCACTAAGACTTTAATCCTGCAGGTTCCACACAGAAGCTCCAACTGCTCTGTCTATGAAATGCAGAGGTCCACCTGCACCAGCAACTCCTGTATTTGCAGCCACAAATACTGTCCTTACAAATACAGCCTAAAACCAGCGGTCATGGTTTTGATTGTAACCTTCCTGTGGTTCTTTTCTCTCACTTGTTTGTTAGCAGTAAAAAGACTCAGCTCCTACATGGTGAAAGGTTATACATAACTCTTAAAATACCCAGCAAATATCTCTGCAGGATCTCTCCACCCTACTCCATTGATAAGAAGGTGCTGATCAAAGAGCTTGTCTTTGTGCCACTGACCTGGGTGATCTGGTCCACTAGTTTGCGTTGCCTGAATAACTTCCGACACCACCACCAGACAAAGGGATATTCTTCACAGAGCAATACTATTTCTGGCACGTCACCACCTACTTATCCTTTACCTACATGAAGTTCATTATTTATGCAAGTAGGAGACTGGTGACAGCGAACTGTGTTTTCCCAGAGACTTCTCCAGCCAGCATCAAGAAAATACCTAGCAGCTGTGTGAACTGAGGACAGCACAGAATGGGGGAAAATCACTGAAGATTGCCAAGGCAACTGCTAAAAGAAAAAAAAAAAAAAAAGAGAAAAACTGAACTGATCAACAGATATATTTTTACCATGGAAACTAATGTATAAATCCATACAATTTCTTTTACAACAGATTATTTTTTAAAAGACTGCTGAAATTTGCTCCTAGCTCCACCCTGTTCCAGCCTTGCACCACTCCCTGCACCGTGTAATTTAAATGATGGGCAGTAATTGCCACTGTCATAGAGACAGGACCTGATAACAAGCAGAAGAAAAAAACAATGGTCTATAACCTTTTAGACCAGATTTTCAGAAGAGAAATCATGATACTGCTACACACTGGCAAATATAAAGCACCTTTACTGCAAAACATCAGATAGGTTGCTGCAACTACCATGCTGATCATAAAAAACATCAGCAACACTGACACATTTTATCTCTGTGGCAAGCCAAGGATCAACAGTGTTTGCCACCTCATGGACGAACTGTAAAATACAGTTTGTGTGTATTCATGACTGGCAGCATCTGGAAGCAGGATTAGAGGCTTTCAGATGAAAATTTGTTGTGTCCAGGCGAATCGGATTTGTAGTCTTCCACAACAGTATTGAATATTGACTACAGTTACCTGGACATAGCATTTTCAGATCCCTTGTAAACAGAGCAAAATTTTATCTTCCTAAACACATGTGTTTGTTTCAAAGGACAAGGTAGAGTTAACAAGAAATCAGAAAAAGAAAAACAAGGACAAGGACCTTTATCTAGCCATTTGAATCAAAGATGTTTCTAATATGCAATGTACAGATTAATTTTACCTGCATACAGCCCAACAAAAGTAAAAATTTTCCATACTAAGGCAGAAACTCACTTTTTACTTACACAGTGCCACAGCTCATCACAAACCACATGTATCAGAGAAACTAACATGTATGATTATTAGGACTGAGCACATGATGGGAGTTCCTCTCCCTCCTCTCCCACCAACATTTAGCAGCATTGTTCTTGCTTTCAGTCTAAACATCATTTGCAAGGTGTCAATCAATGGACTGCAACTTCCCCACTCTTGTCCTAAAATGTTCTCAAACCTGACCTGCTGCTTCTCCTTCCAGTTGTCATGACTGCACAGAAACATATGTTCAACCTCTTTTCCTCTCAGTCTATGACTAGATTGCTTAAAAAACCCCCATTGCTAAGCTGGGAATTTCTGCCATTTGTCTTAAAAGAGGCGATAATGTTCGAGGCCAAGCTCAGTCATTTGAAAGCTAGGGTTGTTAAACTACCAGATGAAATATGAAGACACAAGTCATTAAAATTTCATTATTCAAAAAAGGATTAGACTAATTTGGTTTTAAATCTCAGTACCAACGCAGAATGAGAATCAACAGTACAAAAATCTAACAACAAACCTCCCATTTTCAGGGAGATGAACTAGATGGCTTCATTAGTCTCTGCATTATCTAGGGTTCTCCTCCCAAAAACTGAGCAAATGTCTTGTTTTGTACAAAATTCAAGTAATATTTTAATTTGTAAAACTGGTCGAAGAGAATTGAGGGTAAGTGAATGTAAACTGACAACTGTAATCTATAACTAAAATTAGTTTGAGTTAGTAATTTATTCTCACTTCTAAAAGCTTAACTTATGGTATTTCTATTTCACGTATCAATGGTTGGAGAAGGGAGTTGGACACTAAAGTCCAGTCTGGTTAGGTACTGCCCCAGGCAGAATAACTGTGCTTACCAAAGATGGAATAAAAATATCCAATTTAGAGTGCAAACTACCTGTCTGCATGTTAAAAACTTAAACAGATCTCAAATCAATAAAAAACCAAATCTTAAGTCAGGACTCTGGAGATCTTTCTGCCTTACTTCTGTATTTTGGCAGTTTCCTGCAATTTGGTTATGTGATTCTCTTTAGCGAGGTTTCAGCAGCTTGGAGACGGTTAGTGTGCCAAACAGCTGACTCTTGAAGAGTTTATGATTTCAGCTCTTGCTCAGATTCAGATATGTGGAATTTGGATTTCTTTTTTAACTAGTAAGTACCACAGCACGTCCCCTCCTGCTGAACTCGTAAGATACTTTTAGACCTTTCCTGAAGTATTTCTTCATAGAGCACAACTCAGTGATCTTTCCTCCAATTTAAAAGGAAAAACAAGAACAAAATCACGGCAAGACCTGCATCTTGGTTTTTTAAGTACAATGTTTAATAAAATGAAAAATGCTCCATGAAGAAGAAGATACTGAATAATAGTAAAAAAAATAAAATAAATCATTTATGAAGATTCAGAACATCCGTCTATCTCACTGTTACGCAGAATAGACTACATACAGAATTTAATTTTTAGCAAGATGGTATGGTTCATATACTGCTAATAAATCAATTCCTTCATCCTTCCATATAAAAGAGAAAATCAAGACAGTAAATATGATGTATTTTATACTCATTATCTTAAAAGCCAGTCTTACAAAACCCATCAAGATGGAAGATGAAACAAATCTAAGACCTCTCATCAAATGCACCTCGCCAAATTTAACAAAACATCTGCAAGAAAACAAGTCTGTGGACTTGTTCTAATAGGAACAGTATGTAGAAAATTGCTCTTTTCCTTCTTATTTTATTCATTTAAGGTCACTTTATTTGATGTGATATGGGAGCTTCCACAGGAACTCCAGTTGTAAGCAGAGCCAAACTATTGGTTACAGTCTTACTTTCCTCCATATTTTTCCCCCTTCCTTTAGATATTCTGTGAACCATCTCATTAAAAGACAAAATTAAAGCGGACTAGATTTATGTAATTACTGGAGTTTGAGTACTTTTTTCTTCTGAGAACAGAATCCAAAAGGATCTCTTGCTTTTGTGCCAATTGTATTTACATTGTTTATGTTTTCACTGTTCATTATACAGATCACTTACTACTAAATTACTAAAACTTTAAAAAGTAACAAGCCACACCAGTGCAATTACACTGACCAGCAGAAATCTTTGAAACTCCATGTCCATATCACAATGGAAATAAAGAAGAAGCTGAAGAGCCTGAAGCTAGGCTCTGGACACATTTTGTAAAGCTGTTATTCCTGTCTCTAGACCAATATTCATCATAAACTAACTGTCCGTCCGCCCATCCATCAATCCATCCTGTGGTTTTCTGCAGCTTTATGTCACCAGTATTAATAGTAATAGTCCTTTGTCCTCAGATCTACCTCTTGGTAGTGCTGAGAATTCCCTCTTTTTCAGGCTTCACGTACCTTAACCAGAATTAACATGCTCCTCCACCCTACCAAGGCTGTGAGGGCAAGCCTCGCCTCATCCCACTGTAAAAGCTTTCTTAGATCTTGTTCTTAGATTCTCTCTAGTGCATATCCTTCACCTGATCTTTCTCCTTCCCCATTTTTCATTTTCTTCCATCAACTTCCTTGCTAAACATTTCAGCTTCTCTGGTGTATTTCTTCCGAACTCCATACCCCGAACCCCAGAAGTTCTCTGCACTGTTGAGTTACTATAAAGCACGTGAAAAGCTGTGCTAGATACCTGCCTAGATGTACAGAGATGGCTACTCTTGTAAAAAAAGGCACCTGTCAAGTCAGACGAATATTCCCCTTTCTCCACAAAGCCCTTGGAAATGTTGCTGCCGTTGTCCTGCATAACGGTACTTTGCTTCTTTCAACTGGCTAGCTTGGGACAGTGAAACTTGGGAAACATCAGAAAACAAATATTATATAGCTGCATCTTCCTGCAGCACTAACAATTACAGTTTGTGGTGGGTTTTTTTTTTATTTTTTTTTCCCCCCCAGCCTGCTAGAACTACTGATGATATTTAACTTTTTTTTTCCCCTCAACTGAAAGTGACAGGAAGAAAAAATATCTTGATAAAAATTCGCATAATTGAAATGAACTAATTTGGACTGCACTTCTTCCAAGTGAGTTGCCAGCACATTAGCTAAAATAGAAAAAAGGAGATCGCAGTCACAAGCCATCATCCTGTATTGGAAGCAGTTAGAAATAACTGTCCTCCAATCTCACTTTGCAAAGAAAGCCACACCAAATGCTTTCTCACACACTGAAAAAACAGTAATACCAGGACTGAAGTATATGCTTCCTTTCTGTTTCTAAAACTCTCTGACACACTCTGCAGGTCACAAGGCGTCATGTCTTTTGCATTACATTTTCAGTAGAACAGGGCAAAATGTATCAGAAAGTGAGGGAAGGGAAAGTAGACTGTAAAACCTGTTCAAGAGAGGTACAGAAAGATAGTAAAAAAATAAAGTGCAAAAATTTTAGCAGGTACAATTCAAGAGCTTATTCTTCAAAGACCAAACATCCTGCTTTGCACAGGAATTAACAATTTTAAAAGTTCACTCAGATAATGTTATTTTATTGCTAGATTAGAATAAAGGCTTTCTATTCCCATGGCTGTGTCTCTCTCCTTGCCTTGGAGAAGCACTAGGATGGTGAGGGAGTAGGAGAGGTGGGGTGGATCAGCGCGGTATGGACACAGAGGCACCCAGTAGAGTACGAGCAGGCTTGCAAGGAGGAAAGAGGAGCAGGAAGGAGATCCTCCAACTGCAACGCGTGTTGGCCACATCCTGGTGGTTCCTGGCGAGCAGCCGCACACTGCAACGCACCACCTTTGCAATTGCACGTGTACTGCTCTGTGTAAAGAGCTTTGTGGTGCTCCTCCACCTCTTTAGCTGTCTGTACAGTATCAGAAACTGGATAGAGAGTCTCTTGTTTTCCTAATTATGCCACGGGTGTCTACTCCCCCACAATCAAACTGCCTGGAAAAGGAGGAAACACAACGAAGTGCAGCACAATATTGTACACGTGATATAAAGGTTTGATGAACGGAGAGAGCAAGCAGAGACAGTGAATCAAACTCCAAACCATCTTGAAGCTTACATTGGAAAGAGAAAAGAGACCACAAATAGGGAACAAAGAAGTGAAAATATTTTCAAATTCTTCAGTAGTAATGGAGGAAAAAAACAAATTCCAAGGGTTTATTTTACATTTCTGGCTTACCCAGCCCCTGAAAAGTAAGCTCTGCAACAAACAGCAAAGCTGCTTAAAACTTAAGAGCAAATTTTAGAAACTTGGGTGGTATCTACTGATTCACCATTACTTATTTGCATTTCAGAAGTACAATTTTCAAATGTTCCTAACAAATCATAATTGCAACTTATAAACATTTATATTTGGCATGATATTTTCTAGCTATGAGAACTGCTCTTCCCATTAACAAGAATCTTGAGATCCGTTAAAGAGTGTCCTTACCCAGCGATTTCAGTCAGGATACCAGATAGAAAAGCTGTTATAAAAAAGCAGGTACAAGGTACCCTTCCTTACTCTACAGGTTTCCTTGTTAAAACTCTTTCCCAGAATATACTTCTCCCAGAAACGAAACCCTGGGCAAGATGTATCATTTACAATTTCAGAGATTAGTTTATCATGAAAGAATCTTGAAGACCAGTTAAAAGAATAAGATTGATATAATGAAAAGTTTGATTCAACCTTAAATATTGGGATAGCTACTGCTGCGTTACAGAATAGAGATGGATGACTGGATGAAGTACTTAAAAAAAAAAAAAGCAAGAGTCAGCCAAACATTAATGTTTGCACATGAAATTAATGAAATCTAAATCCTGCTGAATTACTTGAAAGGACAGAAAATTTGTCATTATGGAAACAAGAGAAATCTAAATAATAAAGATATATATAAATGCAGTAAAGCTGTCTTAATTCCTTTTCCAACATTGACAGTTTTATGATGTATATGTAATCAAAATACTTAAAAAAAAAATTGGACCATTTGGTTTTAAACAACAGATCACATCCAAATCTTGTCGTAATATTTCTTCTTCCCTCCAAGTCCATCATGTCTATATTTTGTGATACATATTCAAAACAAAAAAGTTACTTTTTCAAAATGAAAGAAATAAGCTTTTGGCACACAAATTGTATAGCAACTGAAGTAAACACTTTCACAGAAGCTTTTCAGGATATTGTGTTTATTATATATTATGCAGTTAGCCTAACTAGACAAATTAGTTGAGCTGACACTCATTTAAGTAGAGCAAGCTAAACAACTTGGTAATTATATTCTTTAATAAACACTTCTTTTGTTTCAGTTGGGTTTTTTTAGTTATTTGTTTTCATTTTGTTTCAGCCATCTTTCAATATTAACTTCTTCAGACAAATCTTTACAAAAGTAAGCAAGCAAGCTACCTTCTACTAAGTAATTATTTACACCAAAGAGCTAGAAAATATAAACAGTATTTTTCAAGTATCTTGGTTCCTATACAGAATTACACACAATATTCTGAATAATTTTTACCAGAAAAAGTATTAGTGTGCACTCACAGAATTTTTTAATGTCTTATGCAGCAACAATGTTGACAAGGCAGAGCACAACCCCTCTTTGGAAGCACTTTCCCAGCCTTTAGTCACGCTGCCCAATGTCTAATCTCACAGATTCTGAGGAATCTTCACGCTTACCTGGCTATTCTGAGTTCACAAACACCATAGTTCAACTCTTCACTATCCATAAAGCACTTAGCAAACTTCATTGTGTTTTTAAATGCACTGACCTCTAGGTATGGAACAATCACAACTACAATATTTCTTGAATGCACTGTATATGTACTAAATTGGCAGGAGAAACAAAAAACGAAATTAGGGAGCAATGTCTTCTTTTGACTATTTAATAGTCAAGCAGAGAAAGGGGTGTGTGATTTAGCAGTGCCATAGTTATATAAGCATACATTTGAACACACATCTAATTCAAAACCCCCACCCTCTGGGAATCTGTGCCCTAGTTTTCCTGGTAGCCTACAGCACATGCCAAATTTGAAATGGAAATATTTCCGTAATCAGCTAAATCTGGGTTAAAATGTCAACTTAGCTTAGGTCCAAGCTATTGCCACTCATGATCTCTAAAATGTCCATAATGAATACTTGTGCATCATGAAGGACTCCAGACATGGATGGTGGGGCAGTCTCCTAACAACCAGCACAAAACAACCAGCACTAAGCAAAAAATATATGTACATATACACACTTACACCTTCTTTTGCTACACGTGGATCTGACTGGTCACGTTAGGAGAGTAAGTAGCAGGACAGAAACACTGCACATGTCTCAGCTGCCTTTGCAGCCTCTCAAAGGCTTAACAACAGTTCCACAAAACAATATTTTGCAATCATGATTCTTGTTGGGAAGCAGTTGATCTTCACCTTAGCAGGTTTTGCGTTGTAGCTATAGTAAAGTAAGGGCACTTATTTTTAGCCAATGAACTAAGCTACTTTGACTAAAATACATAATACACATTTCACTTTCCGATAAAAGTCCACTGGCAATGAAACGGCAGACACACAGCACTTAACAGGAGTTACTCAACTGTGCTGAAGAGGAGGCTGGTGACAACAGCTAAACTCAGGTGTAAGCAGGTGGGTCTTTCAGTGACACATACCAAGCCCAGCACCATCTCTAGTCAACAGTTTATTTTGCAAATTAAGATGACCCAGATGTCATTAGCTGGTCCTGTTCACTCTTATTATATGTATTAAAAAACACCAAAAAAGCGCATTGACTTAAAACCAGAACATTACACAAGAAAGCAAGGTTTTCACTCCGCAAACTGCTAAAAAAAGGTCATGTTTTATTATTTATTGAGAAAATCTGTGCTCATGTAATTATTGCCTTCAGTGAGTTATACTGATGAAGAAGGGAAAACTAAAGCCAAGTCAAAGCTAGCTAATCCTCTGACTTTACTTAGCTTATGCCAATTTACATCAGTAGCACGCCTAGCTCTGTTATGACGCTTCCATTCTTTCAAGTCACTATTGCACAATCTCAGCATTCATTTCTGGTAATTTTTCTAGGAAAAAAACCAAAAACGTACACATTGATATGCATGAATACATAGACGTGTATTAATCACACCACAAATAAAGGCATGTTACAGAAACTTAAGTTGTAACATGTTCAAAATCATGTTCTCTTACTTCACAAATGGCTCCCGTTCTGACGCAACTGGCCCACTAGTCAACGGCAAGCAGACCAAGTACAGTCAAACTGTGTTACTTGATTGTCTTGGACTGCACCTTGACATAGTTTGGAAGCAAGACACCGTAATCTACAGCAAGGCTATGTCCTGCACCTGAATTTGATGAATTCACACATTATATATATATATATATATTTATATGTATATATATTTATATTTTTATATATATATATATATATATTGTTGAAAACCCACTTTTGCGGGAAGATATCTTTTACATCTGAGGTAATCCTCCAGAAGTTCTTGTACTCTGCCTAACACAGCGCAGAGAACAGACAAGAAGCTTTCTTCAGCTACTGAGAGCACTGTTTCAGGGGTTAATCATCAGGGATTGTTTAAACAGAGGGACATCTGGCATACTTCCCCACAGAGACCAAACAAATCATTTCTAATCTCTCTCTACTGTATCAGGGTCTGGGTTTAATCCAGTGCTAATTTGCAATTTTACTGAGCATTCCATCATTTCCACAATACTGTAGTAAATACTGAGTTGTAAAAATGCCCAGCTTGATGTTTATTCCAGCAGAGAGAGAAAAACCTCATAAAAACCAAAAACCAAACCAGAACTGTAACTATGGTTAGAGTCTTGATCTGTCAAGAGACAAAAAAAAATATAATGAACACTCACCTAGCACTTTCGGTATTGTTTGTAAGAATACTTTTGTGGTATTTGGCAGAGCTGACTGAATTGTGCAAAACCAAGAGTTTGAAGAATAAAATGAGCAAAATGTGGCAATAAAAAATGAACATAATTTGAGATAATACAAAGGGTGAAATGAAAAATGATACTTTTAGAAGTATCAGTCCTAGAAAAAGTTTAAACCATCAATTTTATGTAGCAAAATGAGCAAAGAACTCTACAAAGAAGTCTATCAGCTATTTCTCTTTGTACTAAACACAGAAGAGAAGGAATTAAGCAGGAACGTTGCTTTTGCGGTGTGACCATAAAAACTTGAAGTTTCCTATGTGAAAAGACTTGAAGCCTTTTTCCCCCCTCTTACTTTTTTTCAATTGTTCTACTCTCACTTTTCATCTGAATATTTTAATGTAAATGAGAAAGAGGATCATAGGTCTTCCACCAAGGGGCCTCGGTAGTGGAGATACACAGGTGGAACTTTGACTAGGATAAAATCCATTGCATTTTATTTGAAAGATGAAGAGGTATAAAGAAAAAAATGATCCTCTGAGAAATATATCACATGGCATCTATGTCAAGTAGGTTAAGAAATGTGACTATATTACGCAGCTGTGCTAGGCAGAGTATCATAAAACAATTTGAGATTCTATCTCTTAGTTTCATCTGTTAGCATATGTCCTGTTTTTCAGGGAATAACCTAATATAATACAAGTAATTTAGAGGTAATTAGCTGTAAACGCCTTTGAATGGATTATCACTTCAACAAAGAAATCAAGTCATTATCTATATTCAGATACATTCAGGGACTCTTTCATCACAGAGCAATATTACTGCTATGCATCTTGGGAAGTACATGGCTTTTTAAAACCTCTCTGTATATTTCAGCCTTAAGACAGTAATCTGAGCTTTATAATGATATGCAAATTATTATCTGAAGTTGTTTTTACAGACTGACAATGTTTTGGAAAAAAAAAAATATTGGGGTGCACGTCTATCTAGGATTTTGAGATGTTGCTGTTCTTCAATTGGACTTACGCGATGGTGGAGGGGCAGGCTGAGGGTCTCTGAAATCTCCCTACACCGTGGCAATGCCATCAGTCAGCAAACAATCATCCCCAGCCTTTCCAAAATGCACATATTTTTGCTCCCAGACCAAACAGGTATCAACCTGGAGAATTTAAATACAGAAGATTGCACCAGCAAAACCTCTAAACTCAGTTTGCATGCACATCTCCTCATGCCCATTTTGTCAGTATTAAGATGGTTGTCTGGGAGGTATCAAGTCACCACATAAGAAGAAGTTACCACCATGGCAAATATATCATGATACCTGAAAAATCTAAGTCTGGCAAAATGTTCTGTTGTTGCCCATAATCTTCAGTAAATCTTTTTTTTTTTTTTTGTTCCTCCCAGGATAAAGTGTAACTTGCCTTTTTATCTCCACCCTAACAGCTACAACAATATCAAAGTAAACTGATCCAGGCACAGGCCTACCTTCACCTTGAAGAGACCTAAACATTAAGAGTTAATTATGCAAATATTACTGAACACAATTCAAGCCATTACTCATACTGAGGGGACTGAGGGGACTGAACAAAAGCTATAATAATGTGATACTAAGATTCCAAAGTGGTAAAGATAAATGACATTTACTCGGCAACACCACAGCTTCTATGTATTTAATGATACACATTAGAGAACCTGCCAACATCTGCCGAGGAAGTGATATGTTAAGCGGAAAATTGGTCAAGTTAATAATACTAAGGGTTTGTAATTTAACCTCTGAAACTTCACTATTACTGGAAGGCATTTATATACAAATAAATACATGCATACATGTATCCAAATGGGCCCACACATAACACTAGACCAAAATAATGCTTGTCAGAGCAGCTATAATACACAGTATCATTTCTGTGTAAGCATCTCCAAGAAGAAATAATTTACACCAGCACATTTACATTTCCATGGATTTGCATACACAGCTTATTCAAACATTATAAACATAGAGAAGTTTGCAGATAAGTTTTTCTGTCCATGAAATTATACCTCACATTATTTTAACATATATGCGTATCTATATGCATACTCTAGAGTACAAATATATATATACATGTAGGTATTCTAAATATTTATATACAAAGACAATGCATTTCCATTTTATTGCTAATTTGATGTGGGCCAGATTTCAGATAGTGTAAATTATATACTTCTCACACAAAGATTCCATCCTGAAATCTTCATCATCACTATCTTCTGCTAGTTTTCTGCACAGGGGGCTCACGTTTGTGTGAGTAGTTAGGTCTTATTGTTTCTTGCTTCTTGAAAGCAAGAGTAAGAAGTAAGATTGTAGAAGATTGTTTAAAATCAGTGTGACGTATCCTTACACCTTCCAGCTTTGCCACTGTCCTTGGTGCAGCATTAGTTACCTATTTACCTTCACAGAGTAAGAGGGCATCCACAGAGCATCCAGCATGCCACGACATCAGAATGGCATGAATCGTGCATCCTAACAACAATAGTAGGTTGTGAGAAGAATATAAAATACACTTATTAATAAACCATTAAAACTTCTGAGAGATGCAGAAAGCCACTCTTCAAATCTACTAATGCTAGACAGGAACAATTTTCTCATTTCTAGGTTCTGAAAAATGCCTTCCAAAACCATGGGGAAGGTACATCACAGACAGCAGGTACATCAACTACAGCTGCCCATTCCCAGGACATCCCTATTGTGCAGATAACACGCAAATAAGGAACAAAGACTAACCAGAAAAAGGTAGCAAACCAGTCTGAATAAGTCTAAAGAAGTAGAATCTCATTCCAGCAGCATACTTTGAAATGGTACAATTACTGGGGAGACCAGACAGTCTTATATTAGCCTTCAGAGAATACTTTAAAGTGCCTTTCATAAGAGAAAGTAACATTCTGGATCCTGATAAAAATCACGTCACAAAACCAATTATAAAAAGGCTAACAAACCAGCTATTTTTCCCAGGAAGCTTATTCTGCCTGAAGTTTCTCTGGATACGAAACTTTCTCTGATATAATCCCACCTGCAATCACGAATTACACTTATTTTAAACTAAGAAGGAAGATCGATTATGCACTTTTCCCTTCAAGCTTTATACAGGTGTAAAGATTTTAAATGTCTCTTCATCTAAAATTCTAGTTCTGTAAAGGGCTGAATTGCATCTATTCTACCAGACAATGTGTTTTCCAGACCGAATGCGTTTAACTATTGCTTGACATGTTTTTTTGATTTTCTGCAGCACATCTACATGGACTGAAATGGGATTTAGATTGCTTAATCAATAACAGGTTATAAAAGCACATAATCAGGAATGGATTTTCCTTGAAGGGAGGAGGCCATCAAAAGCTACTAGGGCAATAGAGCATAGTCAGCAGCTCACCTTCTTGGTGCCTAGACTGGTGTGAACTCAAATAATAAATTACTACAAGGGAGAAACACAGATAGAAGGCAGTTATTGGCTCAATCATCAAAATGTGGGATCACTATATATTTGCATTTAATGAATTCTGGGCTTTTTATTGTTATCGTTAGACAAAAACAAAACAAAAAACAAGACAAGGGATACCTGCTGAGAAACATGAAGCTGTATTTCACAAGTTGTAATGTGAGAGAAAACAGCAAAGACCTTCACTTCCAAAACAGAACTCAAACCTTAGGCGGGGAATTAATAATCCACACGACATGCATCTTTTACCATTTGTGATACATCTTGGTAGGAGATTTCATGAGGAGTGAAGAATGGCTATTCAGGTTGGGAAAATACCCTCATTTTCCAGTCCAAGTTTGTAGGACAACGAGCAAATTTCTAAGATCAGTAACTCTAGTAATAGCCTATAGATAAATACCACATTTTATAGGACAAATCTTGGACTAGCTCGTTAGGACAGTGTAGCATTAACAACAGTGTAGTGGCAGCCACAGGAAGCAGATTAACTCTCCTGCGGTTTTCCATAGTGAGATTTTTTTACAGCACTGGGACACTGCAGCTGTCTAGAGAAAGAAAAGTGTCCGTGTGTTTGCATGGAACTAAAAACATTTTGGGTGCCACCATGCTAACAATGCCAGCAGTAAACATTTCTGGACTCAATTCAAGCAACAGGTTGAACTATCTTCCGGGAGAGAGGAAATCTAACCTTTAAAAGCTTAACATTTGCTCAGATAGTGACAACATTAATAGGATGCGGAACTTTCCTTCTGAAAACAGTTTGCAGCAGCTGCCAAAATAAGCATCTCGGCTTCATCTCAGTATTCATCTGCCAGAGCTGGATAACAATAAGAGGAAAACACACTCATATTCTATTATCTTTTAATTACATTCACAATTTTTACTGTCAGAAGGCACCATATACATGAGGCTTTTAATCTCTCCTAGAGCAGGACAGCCTGCTACACATTTGACAGCTGCAGCGGGATGTTACTGCTCCAGCTTTTCTCCCCTCCCTTTGCCTTTCATAGGTAAACAAAGAATAAGTGTGTGTGTGTAAGTAATTTTAGACATAGTACCTCAGTTGATCACTTGCAGAACAAAGTACCAAGCAAATTCACGTAAAAGAAGACTGGAGACACTGCATTCTGATAAGGCTTCTGTTGGTGTTAAAATTTGCTTCTACTCCTTTCAGAAGCCTGTTTACACGTGGTGAATTTCCATCTGATTTGGTATTTTTAAAGCAATACCCTAGTTTGATTTGTTGCAAGAACAATCCACTACTCTTAGTTTACGATGTCTGTCTTATTTACTTAGGTCTTCCATGTAAATATTTTACTAATACAAAATATTAAACTGTAATGAGACTGCCTAAACTAATTTCTTCAGGATGAATTGCATCAGCATAAGGCAGTTTTACAGGTAAAAGAAAACATTACAGCATGTCTTAATGGCATGCAGTATACTACTTTGATTTCTCAAAAAGGCATTTCAGTATAATGACTCCTATAACATAAAACATGCTTGCCAAAAATAGTACCAAAAATCTGTCAGTTAGTTCAAAAGTGATCTTCATTGTTTAAAATGACTACTTATAATCATCAGAAACATAAATATAGGCAAAAGACCTCCCGTCTTCTTCTGGACAGAATTTGAGAATTGCTTTGAATATGCATTTGCCTCAATAACTAAGGCATTCATTAAACATAACGAAGAAAAGCATATTCTGGGCCTGAGAAAACTACAAGGTTTATATATGAAACAAAGATTAAAAAAATCCACATAAAAAGTCCTAAAAATAACAGAAATATTCCTAAATCATAATTCCATTACAGTTCCTAAATTGTAGCTCCCAGAGGAAGTCACCTGGATTTAAAATTAGCTCTAATATAAACCGATAATTAAATTGCCTCAGCACTGGTTTATTCTCAGCAAACTGAAGCATCCTTTAGTGTTTCTCAAGCAAGAAAACAGTTTGTAGACTTGGCAATTCTGTTCATCTTTAGTGTAAAATAAGAGACTTGAATTAAAAGTAATTCCTGTATAAATGATTAATTTTATGCACAAATGTGTTCCATCGCCCTTCCTCAAAAAAGATACAGCTAAAAGTTAGAAGTGAATCAAGAGGTAAGGCTATCCCTGACCAGTCTGCATTTTGATACCATCAGAAGCATCACAGAATCACAGAATCACAGAATGTTAGAGGTTGGAAGGGACCTCAAAGATCATCTAGTCCAACCCCCCTGCCAGAGCAGGATCACCTACAGCAGAGCGCACAGGAACGTGTCCAGGCGGGTTTTGAACGTCTCCAAAGAAGGAGACTCCACAACCTCTCTGGGCAGCCTGTGCCAGTGCTCTGTCACCCTCACAGTGAAAAAGTTTTTCCTCACATTTTTGTAGAACCTCCTGTGTTCCAGCTTCCACCCATTGCCCCTTGTCTTGTCAGTGGACGCTGCTGAAAAGAGCCTGGTTCCGTCCTCCTGACACTCACCCTTGACATATTTATAAACATTAATGAGGTCACCCCTCAGTCTCCTCTTCTCCAAGCTAAAAAGACCCAGCTCCTTCAGCCTTTCCTCATCAGGGAGAGGTTCCACTCCCTTCATCATCTTTGTGGCTCTGCGCTGGACTCTCTCAAGCAGTTCCCTGTCCTTCTTGAGCTCAGGGGCCCAGAACTGGACACAATATTCCAGATGTGGCCTCACCAGGGCAGAGTAGAGGGGCAGGAGGACCTCTTTCGACCTACTTGCTATTCCCCTTCTAATACATCCCAGGATGCCATTGGCCTTCTTGGCCACGAGGGCACACTGCTGGCTCATGGTCATCCTGCTGTCCACTAGAACCTCCAGGTCCCTTTCCCCTGCGCTGCCCTCCAGCAGGTCAGTCCCCAACCTGTATTGGCACATGGGGTTATTCTTTCCCAGGTGCAAGACTCTACACTTGCCCTTGTTGAACTTCATAAGATTTCTCCCCGCCCAGCCCTCCAGCCTGTCCAGGTCTCTCTGAATGGCAGCACAGCCTTCTGGTGTGTCAACCACTACTCCCAATTTTGTATCATCAGCAAACTTGCTGACAACATTCTCTAAGCCCTCGGCCAGGTCATTGATAAATATATTGAAAAGCACCGGCCCAAGCACTGACCCCTGAGGGACACCACTAGACACAGGCATCCAGCCAGACTCTGCCCCATTGACCACAACTCTCTGGCTTCTTCCCTTCAACCAGTTCTCGACCCACCTCACTACTTGGTCATCCAGACCACACTTCCTCAGTTTACCTATGAGGATGCTGTGGGAGACGGTGTCAAAGGCCTTGCTGATATCCAGATAGACCACATCCACTGCATGGCCATCATCCATCCACCTGGTTATGTCTTCATAAAAGGCTATCAGGTTGGTCAAACATGACTTCCCCTTGGCAAAGCCATGCTGACTGCTCCTAATAACCTTGACAGCCTCAAGGATAAGATGTTCCATCACCTTTCCAGGGATGGAGGTGAGGTTGACCGGTCTGTAGTTACCCGGTCATCCTTCCTGCCCTTCTTATGGACTGGAGTGACATTCGCTCTCCTCCAGTCCTCAGGCACCTCACCTGTTGCCTCACGACTTACCAAAGATGCTGGAGAGTGGCCTAGCAATGACTTCTGCCAGCTCCCTCAGCACCCGTGGGTGCATCCCCTCAGGGCCCATGGATTTATGGATGTTTAAGTGTCCTAATTGATCCCTAACCCAGTCCTCATCAACCAGGACAAACTTCTCCTTTATCCTGACATCCTCAGGGGTCTGGGGCTCCTGAGGACAGTCTCCAGCAGTACAGACAGAGGCAAAGGAGGCATTCAGCAACTCTGCCTTCTTTCTGTCCTCTGTCTCCAGGGCACCCACCTCATTCAACAGAGGGCCTACATGGCCTCTAGTGTTAGTTTTGTCAGCAATGTATTTGAAGAAGCCCTTTCTGTTGTCCTTGACCTCCCTTGCAAGTTTTAATGCCAAGGAGGCCTTAGCTTTTCTGATTGCCTCCCTACACTCCCTGACAGCTGTCCTGTACTCCACCCAAGTGGCCAGCCTTTCCTTCCACAATTTATACACCCTCCCCTTCCACCTGAGTCTGCCCAGCAGATCCCTGGTTAACCATGTAGGTCTCCTGGCTCTCTTTCTTGATTTCCTACCTGATGGGATGCACTGGTCCTGAGCCTCGAAGAAGTGGTCCTTGAATATAAACCAACTCTCTTGGGCCCCTTTACCTTCCCGCTCCCTGTCCCAAGGGGTTTCCCCCAGCAATTGCTTGAAGAGGCCAAAGTTGGCCCTTCTGAATTCCAGAGTTGTGATCCTGCTTGGTATTCTGTTCTTACCACACAAGACCCTGAACTCCACTATCTCATGGTTGCTGCAGCCAAGATTACCCTCAGCCTTCACTGCTTCAACCAGACATTCCTTGTTGGTGAGCACAAGGTCCAGCAGTGCTCCTCTCCTGGTTGGCTCATCCACCATTTGCATCAAAAAGTTATCATCAATGCACTGGAGGAACCTCCTGGACTGAGGAGGGCTGGCTGCGTGGGACTTCCAGCAAACATCTGGGTAGTTGAAATCCCCCTGGGATTGAGAGGCTGCTGTCATCTGCCTGTAAAAGGCCTCATCAACTTCCTCCTCCTGATCAGCTGGTCTGTAATAGACACCCACCACAGTATCACCTGTGCTAGCCTGCCCCTTAATTCTTACCCACAAACTCTCTACTTGCTCCTCATCTGCCCCTGGATGGATCTCGATACACTCCAGTTGCTCTCTCATGTAAAGAGCAACTCCCCCACCTCACCTCATCGGCCTGTCTTTCCTAAAAAGAACATAACCATCAAGGCCCACATTCCAGTTATGTGAGCTGTCCCACCATGTCTCCGTAATTGCAATGAGATCATAGTTCTCCAGCTGCACATAGACTTCTAATCCTCCCTGCTTATTCCCCATGCTTCTTGCATTGGTATACAGACACTTAAGAGATTTAATGGAGCATCTGTTACCGTTGCTTGTGCCTTTTACACCTAACCCTGGGATACTTCCCCCTGGCTCATGTGTAGTGAGTCGGGTTTTATCCCCTTCCCCCTTCCAACTTAGTTTAAAGCCCTATCGATTAATCCCGCCAACTCTCCAGCAAGTATTCTCCTCCCTCTCTTAGACAGCTCTAGACCATCTATATCTCTCATGCCCAGTAACGCATAAACTTACCCGTGATCATAATACCCAAAACATTGCTGGTGGCACCAGTCTTTGAGCCATGCATTAACTGCTTGGACTTTTCTGTTCCTTTCAGTATTCCTGTCACCTACTGAAGGGATAGATGAGAAAACTACCTGTGCCCCCGATCCTTTGATCACCTGGCCTAACAACTTAAAGTCCTTTTTAATTCTCTGAGTACTTCTATGATTGATCTCATCACTGCCAGCCTGGACAATCAACAATGGGTAGTAATCAGTGGAACTCACCAGACTGGGAAGTTTTTTAGTAATGTCCCTAATCTGAGCTCCAGGGAGGCAACAGACTTCCCTGTGGGCTGGGTCTGGACGGCAAATGGGACCCTCTGCTCCCCGTAGGATGGAGTCACCAATGACAACTACCCTCCTTTTCTTTTTAGTTGGACTGGTCCTGATGCATGGGGTTGACTTGCTCAGCGAGGTCAGCCCTATGGCTCCACATCCATTCACCTCTTCGCTTCCTTGGCTCTCCTGTTCCAGAGCCTTGTACCTGTTCTGCAGAGGCAACTGAGCAGGTGAGGGAGGCTGAGCAGGGACCTGCCTTCCTCTCCGAGCCAGGACTCATTTCCATTCCCCCCCATCTCTTTGGTCCCCTCCTTTGACCTGATGGCCAGAGGGGAGGGGTGTGTGTGCATCAGGGACCGGCTCCACCAATCTATCTCTCTTTCACACTCCCTGATGCTCCTCAGCCTCTCCACTTCTTCTTTTAGCTCTGCCACAAGATGGAGAAGGTCAGCCAACTGACCGCACCTCACACAGGCACTGTCCGATGCAGCCCCTGGGAGGCGCAGGCTCAGGCACTCCCTGCAGCCGGCAGCCTGCACAGCTGCGTCCTTGTGCTGGAGCGCTGTTTGGGTCCCCACACTCCTCCTCGGGGTGGATTTCTGCCTGGTGGCAACCGTGATGGGAAAAAAAAAAAAAGAAAAAAAGGAAAAGAAAATGACCAAAAAAAAAAAAAGTAGAAAAGAAATGGCCGATAACTACTCCTTTCACCTCTTCTGCCCAGGGTCTGCGATCCTCGCCCTCCCAGAGCCACCAGTAACACCCCCTGTGCCCGCGGGTCGCGAGAGTCCGGCAGCTCCTCCCCTCCCCCACGCTCGCGCCGCTCTCCCAGAGAGCTCAGGCGGCTCCGGCCGCTTTCGAGTTCCGCGCGGTGCCGGCTTCCTCCCCGCCTACGTCACTCGCTCCCGCCTCGCGAGATTCCCTCTCAGCTCCGGGTCCCGCTCGCTCTGCGCGGCCTCACCGTCCCCGGCAAAGGCCCCGCTCGCCTCAATCCGCCCAGAAACCAGAGAAACAACAAATATATTTATAAGCACTGCAGAACGTGCATAATACTTACTACCTTTTGGGTGTACATACACACACACTTCAGAACCAATCCTTTAGGACGGAAAACAATATATAGTATTCTACAGTCAGAACAAAGAGAATAATGAGGGCTTCAGAGGGCTTTATGTATTCACTTACTATAACTGAGAAAAAGAATTAGCAGAACGCAATGTTTAGATTCACGTCTTTCATTTCATCTAAGCCGCTTATTAATATATTACTTTTCCTCTGTCTCATGAATTAGTCAGTATTTGTTCAGGAATGGCACTGAATTTTCAAATCGTCTAACTTTTGAAATTCCACAATAATTTCCTTTTAAAATAAGTAGCAGGAAAATAGGCTGATCATTCTCAGGAGAACGGCAGGAGAGAGGGGAAGAAGAAAGGATGCAACTGAGGTTATAAGCTAAGCTGGCTACTTCCCAAGAATTCTACCAGCTGAACCACTGAATTAATTGTTGGCCTGCATTCTCATTATATATTGCTGCGAAATTATACTGCCCAATTAGGTTGGTAATCTAATATTCTAACTACGCCTTAGATTTTTTGCACAGTACCCAGCAGTGAATTCCAAGAACTAATTAGATAGTCAATCTGAATCCTTGTTCGTAGTTTTAATAATTTTTAATGTAAGTTGTTTTTTGCTGCCGTCTTAACTCAAAATCCCTTCTAATTCCTCCCTCCCCTCCAATTCGAAGAAACACAGTGGGAGGATGGCATACAAGCAATATAAAAATATTTTGACACAGGCTATGAATGATTCATTAGTTCTTGGTCAATAATTCAAACTGAGGTTTCCAAGCTAATAGTCATAAGTTTTCAGATTTTATTGGAAAAACACTCAGAGATATGTCCTATTATGTGATGCAGTCCTAGTTAATTCATAGCTGCACAACAAGCAATCTAATACACTTACAATCGCTGGAACTTTCTCAGATTGCATTTGCTTAGCAACAGTCCATTGGCACACCTTTTGACCTCTGCCTGTTAAATAATGGTTTAGTTCAGCATCTGGGCAGACATTAGATGCAATGCATTAGTCTGCAAGGGCCAACATGGTTATAAATGTGTTTCCAAATGCTCACTGACAACATGGCGAATGTCTCAGGTCTCTGAGCTACCTTTATCATAGAACATGAAGGTTCTTAACAGCTGTGGGAGTACAAGGTAAATGAAAACTGCCAGTTCAAAATGACCTATCCTTTTATAAATTAAATTTTGTATGAATGAATGGATTCGTACTTGCTTTCTTCCACACTTGGTCAAGGACCATACTTCTCAGTTCAGGGCTGGGGTCAGGCTGAAAGGAGTAGCATCAAGGAAGAAAGAAAAAAAAGGAAGAGTAGGAAAAAGGAAAAAGTACCAAAGAAGAAACTAAAATCTTAGTGTAAACACCAAAGAATAACTGAAATAAACAGCATTTATAGTTGTCTAGACTAGTGATGCCATACCTAGACATTAGCAAGGGGAAATATTTCCTTTTGGTGCATTTGGAGCTGCTGAGACAGAGACTGTGATTCCAAATCCCCTTTTGCAGTATTCCTGCCATCAATGCCTTTCCAGTCATTCTGTTAAGACAGTAAGCTTTCACAGACCTACTAATAACTGAACAACACAGTAAAAGGAAACATAACAACTTCACAAAACTTGCTCTCTGCTTTGGTTAAGTAACGTGGAAAGTATACTCCACTCCCTAATATAAGCATAAAAGCAGTAGCATATATAAGACCATTGACACAAATGTGTTTTTATCACCCTACTGATCAATGTACACTGAACAAACATAATGAAATCTGAAAGATTTTAACTGGGAAGAGATACTAAACAGCATGTGTAAGGTTAACAGGATATAGTTTATTTTCTACATAGTTAAATAGATTCCTGTCCTGCTATTTTCCAAGAAAGATCAGTTTTCGAGATTACACATAACTACTCCTTGTTAAATAATTTTGTACACACTGTTTTCTGAAAGTCCACATATTTCTGTTATAAAAGCAGCTTTACTTGGGAGCTTTGATCAGCAACCCTACTGTTTGGTGATGGTTGCCTTTTTTTTTCAGGCATGAAGGTTTCATTTCCAAGTCAAAAATATAAACTATTCAGCACTCAGTGATTTAATTTCACAGAATCATAGAACGGCTTAGGTTGGAAGGGACCTTAGAGATCATCCAACCCAACCTCCTTGCCATGGGCAGGGACGCCTCTCACCTCATCCAATCTGGTTTAGAATATCTCCAGGGAGGGGGTATCCACAACCTCTCTGGGCAATTGTTGTGGTATAAGCCCAGTGACCGGCGGGAGAGACAAAGAAGCACGTGGTCGCTCTCTCACTCGCACACCCCTGCCGGGAGTGAGGGGAAGAGCCCGGAGAGAGCACGAGGTGGAGGCTCGTAGGGTTGAGATAAAAACAGTTTGTTTTAATGGTTAACATAAATGGTAACAATAACAGTGAAATAACAGTAATGTTTAACCAGATATAATGCGAGTAACATGTAATGCGGATCTCACCACCCGGAACCCGGCGACGCGCCACCCTGACCCAGCACCGGGAAGAGAGAGAGCCCCCCACCGCGACCAGCCCCCCCTATATACCCCGAGCATGACGAGCATGACATCAGGATGGTATCGAATATCCCTCTGACTAGCGACTAGTTTGGTTCAGCTATTTCCCGACTAGCCCTTTTACTGAGAATTAACCCTATCCTAGCTGAACCCAGTACAGCAATTTATTCCAGAGTCTTGCCACCCTCGTACTGAAAAATTTCTTCTTAAGATCCAATCTAAACCTATTCTGCTTCAGTTTAAATCCATTTCCCCTTGTCCTATTGCTGGACACTCTTACAAAAAGTCCCTCTCCAGCCTTCCTGTAGGTTCCCTTTGGGTATTGGAAAGCTCATTCACACTCCAGCTAGTTTGAAATGAACTAGTGTAGGTACCTAGGCAGTGTCCTCAGCCCCATATGGGTTACCCAAGTCCATTCAGGTGCCTGTATAGTCGAACAATGCTGTGCAGATGTACTCTAAAATGTGAAATGCTACTTTGTAGTCCTCTGGCAATACCTGGAAATAATTGGCCTGGGAAATTTACTGTATATTGATTCTACATTGAAATCCAAATACTCATAGATAATAAAAAGCAGTTCCCTGCCTTGCTTCATGTGCTCTGTGCTATTACTGAAGGTAGATCCTAGATGCCACTTTGCCTAGAGCCACGTGTAGCTCTGTCTTTGGGCCTGTCGCTGACAGGGAGGCAAAGTGGAGTGACCCTGCTCACCTCTGCTTCCCTTTACTGCACTCATGCTTCTCCCCAAGGCAGCTTGACACAAGTCCCCAGCAACTGAGGTCAATTCAGAGGCCGTGTTCAGTTAAATACTGCTCCTCCTGGGGCCACCATTCAGGGCTGGCGAACATTCTGCAGTTGGAATAGATGGCAGGATACCAGCCTCCTGCTGGCCATGCTGTTCCTGACACAAGCCAGGATGCCAATGGCCTTCGGGGCCACCTGGCCACACTGCTGGCTCATGTGCAACCGGTTTTCAACCAGTACTCCCAGGTCCCTCTCTGCCGGGCCGCTCCCCAGCCACTCTTCCCTCAGTCGGTAGCGCTGCAGGGGGTTGTTGTGGCCAAAGTGTAGGACCCTGCACTTGGCCTTGTTGAACTTCAGCCCGTCGGCCTCAGCCCATCAACCCAGCCTGTCCAGGTCCCGCTGCAGTGCCGTCCCACCCTCCGGCAGATCAACACACACCCCCCCCCCAGCTTGGTATCATCTGCAAACTTATTAAGGGTAGACTCAATAAGGGTAGACTCAACTTAGTAAGGGTAGACTCGCTTATTAAGGGTACACTCTCAGTCCCACTCTTATCCAGCCCCTGTTTTCATTTCAGTTACGGTTTTGAGGAGTGTCTGCCCACTTTGCCAACTGCCTGCCTGGGAGACAGCTTCTGCCAGGTGGGTTCGTACCGGCTGTGATGCCCAGGACACGTTGAGGCGGGCGGTGGGGACAAAGGCGGGGGCTTGGCAGTGGCCGGGTGACACTGCTCTGGTGGCTGTGATGTCAGAGGGTGTAGGGGAATTTCTTGTGGAGCAGGGGCGCGGTGTCCCTTTAAAGGTGTGGACAACCCAGCTTAGGCCTAAACAAAGGCTCTGTCCTTGAAGCTGCCTTGGAACACGGGGAGGAGGAGGTTTTATCTGTTTTGTGAGAGCTTTGCGAGATGCTTGGCTGGAGGTGCTGGCCCCGGGGGGAGAAGGGGGGGCGAGAGCCGCTTGCATAGTTGAATGGCACTACCCAATAAAACGCTGGCGCGTGTAAATCTGTAACTGACCAACTCTGTTACGGGGCAGGCGCGGGGACACTGCTTAACTGTATAGATTGAGCTGTGCGGAGCAATGAAGAGAGAACTACTTGTAGCCATATCGGTGGGATTTGTCATTGTCTTGACCGGCTCTCCGACGGGACCCTCTTCAAGAGGGGACGTCACAATGGGAGCTGCCTTTAAGGGCATCACCAGGCAGCCTCACTGCAGTTGGACTTGGGCGATCGGTGAGTGCAGCACGCAGGGGGAAGGCTGGGCTGGGTTGGGCACGGGGCAGATGCCCAGGGGCATTTCTAACCCAGAAAGAGAGCCAAGCCCCTCCAGGCAGGGCACGGTAGCGCCCCCGGGGCTGGGGCCAGAGGTGCTCGGGTCTCCCTGTGGTGGCAGGCGCCCAGAGAGACTTTGGGGGTGGGTACTCCTGGCTCCATGGGATGCTGTTGTGTGTCAGGGATGGGGCCTTGGGAGAGTTTTCTCAGGTGTCCCTTCAAATTTCACATGGCCCAGCCCAGCCAGCTTGGGCAGGATGGGCCCTGTGCTGCCTCTAGTCAGGGCCTACGGCCCCTTCAAGCCTGTTGACACCAGTGCCCAAAAGCTTTCCTGGGACAGCCCGTGGCTTCCACCCGAGCAGTGCTCACAACGACTGCCCTTCCTCCCACGGCCCCTCTCCTAACAGCCCCAGCTCCAGGAGACTCCTGCCCTGCTCCCTCAGCCCCATGCTCGCTCCCACCAGCCCCGCTGAAACCCCTTTCTTCCACCTCCTCCAGGCCATGGCTGTGGCAGTTCTCCTCGTCCTGGCTGTGCTGGCCATCCAGGCTGGGCACAAGCATACAGAGCAGATGGATTTCGCGACAGCTGAGCGTATGCAGCAGCGCGAGGAATACCTGAACCAGGAGATGACTCGGCTGCTTCATGAGGTAGAGCAGAGCAGCGGCGCGCAGGAAGACACGCCGCTTTCTGTGCTGGGCTGGGTGCTGGTATGGACCATGTCGGGAGCCATGCTCTGCTGGCAGGCCTGGACAATCGTGTGCGCCTTTGCTGGCTGCTATGAGGAGGAGGACGATGATGAGCAGGAGGAGGGCAACGATGAGCAGGAGGAGGGCAACAGCAAGCAGGAGTTGCACAAAAAGCAGCAGGAGAAGGACGACCTCAATGGTGTCCCATCTTTGGCTGTGTCCACCCCATCACCAGTGCAGCAGGACCTGCCTGACACATGCAAGGTGCTGAAGGAGCTGGTGGAGGACCTCCTCGGTGTCTGCCGAATGCTCTGCAAGACGACATTCATGCCGCAGATGCACCCGGCCGCTGGGGAGGACGGCACTTATGAAGCTTGGAGTGTCCATGAAACCACCATCTTCTACCGCCTGCTCGTGTTCCTGCAGCCACCCCCCCGGGTACTCTTTCAGCCTGGAGGAGGACACCACGGGGCAGCTGCCAGCAGGGATCTTCCGGGCCCGTGTGGTGATGGAGTGCATGTGCCAGAGGGAGCAGCTGCTGCTGGGGGATACGTGCTTTCTCCACAGCGCCGACAACGACCTGCCGAGCGTTCAGATCTCAGATCTCCTACGCAGGCTCTGCACAGACACCTACTTAGACATGGAGAAAGTCGCCTGCTGGGCCCAGATGTTGGTGAGATCAGCCTGGCTGTATATGCCCCAGGCACAGCAGTGCCAGCTGACGGTGCTCCCCTCCTCCAAGACCTGCGCCTTCCAGCTGACAGGCACCTCCACCTCCAAGAGGACCATCATGACAGAGATGATTTTTGCAGTGCAGCCAGGCAAACCAGGCCCCCGTCAAAGCTCTGTGTAGGCTGAGGCCAGCTTTACCAGCAGCAGAGCATGGCCAGAGAGCTGCGCTGCTCTCGACGTGCAGCTTCTCAGACTCACAGCGAGCGCACCCAGAAAGGCAATTTCCACCTCGGAGGTCTGCAGCTCTGCTCCTACGTCTTGGAGATCACAGGCTTTTCCACCCATGCCCTTGACCCTGCGGATCTCCTTTCGTCTCACACTGGTGACAACCAGATGGCAACTCTGGACACTGGGACAGACAGAGCTCATCCCAGAGACTGCCTGTGGAGTTTGTGGCACAGATCTGAGCCCACCAGGCATGGAGACAACAGCGTACGAGAGGAGCCCAGCAGGACCAGAGTTTGGGGAATCTTCCCTCGATCCAGCTGAAGATGCCACTGCAACAGAGGCTCCTGACACCACCTGTGAGAGGACAGGACCACTCGTCCTCTGGGAAAATCCCCTCTGGGATCTTTATGCAATGTCAAAAAGCCATAAATTAATTTGTTTTAACCAAACTGCTGCCTGTGAGTGTCTGTCCAACACTTTGTGGGCAACGGGGGCAGGCCGCAGGTTGCTACAGACGCGTTGCATGCAGACAGCTTGCAGCCATGCACACAGCAGCTGTGGAGTGGCCCCTAAGCTTCCTAAAGGACCCACTTGTCACTTTGACAGGCGGTCTTCAGACAGGGGGCTGGCTTTAGGTGCTCATTTACAGACCTTTGCAGCTTGCTGGGTATCCCAAACATTTGAAGGAGACTGGCAGGTAAGAAAAAGGATTTGGGGGAAACTCGGCTCTTCCAGTGTAGCAGTTGGAGGTGTGCTGTGATATCCCACAGAACCCACAATCACCCTGCACTCTTAGGAGACGAGTTCAGGATCTCACAGAATCACAGAATTGTTGAGGCTGGAAAAGATCTCTGAGATCATCAGGTTCAGCCTATGACTCAACATCATCACATCGGCCAGACCATGGCACTAAGTGCCACATCCAGCCTCTCCTTAAACACCTCCAGGGACGGTGACTCCACCACTTCCCTGGGCAGTGCATTCCAGTGCCTGATCACCCTCTCCTTGAGGAAGTGTTTCCTGAGATCCAACCTAAACCTCCCCTGACGCGGCTTCAGGCCGTGCCCTCTTGTCCTGTCACTAGTTGCCCAGGAGAAGAGTCCAACCCCCACCTGACTGTAACCTCTCTTCAGGCAGTTGTAGAGAGTCACAACGTCCCCCCTGAGTCTCCTCTTCTCCAGGCTAAACAAGCCCAGCTCCCCCAGCCTCTCCTCACTGGACTTTCCCTCCAGTCCCTTCCCCAGCCTCCTTGCTCTCCTCTGGACCCGCTCCGGCACCTCAAGGTCTTTCTCGCAGTGAGGGGCCCAGACCTGCACACAGGCCTCGAGGGGAGGCCTCACCAGTGCTGAGCACAGGGGCAGAATTACATCCCTGCTCCTGCTGGCCACGCTGTTCCTGACACAAGCCAGGATGCCAATGGCCTTCGGGGCCACCTGGCCACACTGCTGGCTCATGTGCAACCGGTTGTCAACCAGTACTCCCAGGTCCCTCTCTGCCGGGCCGCTCCCCAGCCACTCTTCCCTCAGTCGGTAGCGCTGCAGGGGGTTGTTGTGGCCAAAGTGTAGGACCCTGCACTTGGCCTTGTTGAACTTCAGCCCGTCGGCCTCAGCCCATCAACCCAGCCTGTCCAGGTCCCGCTGCAGTGCCGTCCCACCCTCCGGCAGATCAACACACACCCCCCCCCAGCTTGGTATCATCTGCAAACTTATTAAGGGTAGACTCAATAAGGGTAGACTCAACTTAGTAAGGGTAGACTCGCTTATTAAGGGTACACTCTCAGTCCCACTCTTATCCAGCCCCTGTTTTCATTTCAGTTACGGTTTTGAGGAGTGTCTGCCCACTTTGCCAACTGCCTGCCTGGGAGACAGCTTCTGCCAGGTGGGTTCGTACCGGCTGTGATGCCCAGGACACGTTGAGGCGGGCGGTGGGGACAAAGGCGGGGGCTTGGCAGTGGCCGGGTGACACTGCTCTGGTGGCTGTGATGTCAGAGGGTGTAGGGGAATTTCTTGTGGAGCAGGGGCGCGGTGTCCCTTTAAAGGTGTGGACAACCCAGCTTAGGCCTAAACAAAGGCTCTGTCCTTGAAGCTGCCTTGGAACACGGGGAGGAGGAGGTTTTATCTGTTTTGTGAGAGCTTTGCGAGATGCTTGGCTGGAGGTGCTGGCCCCGGGGGGAGAAGGGGGGGCGAGAGCCGCTTGCATAGTTGAATGGCACTACCCAATAAAACGCTGGCGCGTGTAAATCTGTAACTGACCAACTCTGTTACGGGGCAGGCGCGGGGACACTGCTTAACTGTATAGATTGAGCTGTGCGGAGCAATGAAGAGAGAACTACTTGTAGCCATATCGGTGGGATTTGTCATTGTCTTGACCGGCTCTCCGACGGGACCCTCTTCAAGAGGGGACGTCACAATGGGAGCTGCCTTTAAGGGCATCACCAGGCAGCCTCACTGCAGTTGGACTTGGGCGATCGGTGAGTGCAGCACGCAGGGGGAAGGCTGGGCTGGGTTGGGCACGGGGCAGATGCCCAGGGGCATTTCTAACCCAGAAAGAGAGCCAAGCCCCTCCAGGCAGGGCACGGTAGCGCCCCCGGGGCTGGGGCCAGAGGTGCTCGGGTCTCCCTGTGGTGGCAGGCGCCCAGAGAGACTTTGGGGGTGGGTACTCCTGGCTCCATGGGATGCTGTTGTGTGTCAGGGATGGGGCCTTGGGAGAGTTTTCTCAGGTGTCCCTTCAAATTTCACATGGCCCAGCCCAGCCAGCTTGGGCAGGATGGGCCCTGTGCTGCCTCTAGTCAGGGCCTACGGCCCCTTCAAGCCTGTTGACACCAGTGCCCAAAAGCTTTCCTGGGACAGCCCGTGGCTTCCACCCGAGCAGTGCTCACAACGACTGCCCTTCCTCCCACGGCCCCTCTCCTAACAGCCCCAGCTCCAGGAGACTCCTGCCCTGCTCCCTCAGCCCCATGCTCGCTCCCACCAGCCCCGCTGAAACCCCTTTCTTCCACCTCCTCCAGGCCATGGCTGTGGCAGTTCTCCTCGTCCTGGCTGTGCTGGCCATCCAGGCTGGGCACAAGCATACAGAGCAGATGGATTTCGCGACAGCTGAGCGTATGCAGCAGCGCGAGGAATACCTGAACCAGGAGATGACTCGGCTGCTTCATGAGGTAGAGCAGAGCAGCGGCGCGCAGGAAGACACGCCGCTTTCTGTGCTGGGCTGGGTGCTGGTATGGACCATGTCGGGAGCCATGCTCTGCTGGCAGGCCTGGACAATCGTGTGCGCCTTTGCTGGCTGCTATGAGGAGGAGGACGATGATGAGCAGGAGGAGGGCAACGATGAGCAGGAGGAGGGCAACAGCAAGCAGGAGTTGCACAAAAAGCAGCAGGAGAAGGACGACCTCAATGGTGTCCCATCTTTGGCTGTGTCCACCCCATCACCAGTGCAGCAGGACCTGCCTGACACATGCAAGGTGCTGAAGGAGCTGGTGGAGGACCTCCTCGGTGTCTGCCGAATGCTCTGCAAGACGACATTCATGCCGCAGATGCACCCGGCCGCTGGGGAGGATGGCACTTATGAAGCTTGGAGTGTCCATGAAACCACCATCTTCTACCGCCTGCTCGTGTTCCTGCAGCCACCCCCCCCGGGTACTCTTTCAGCCTGGAGGAGGACACCACGGGGCAGCTGCCAGCAGGGATCTTCCGGGCCCGTGTGGTGATGGAGTGCATGTGCCAGAGGGAGCAGCTGCTGCTGGGGGATACGTGCTTTCTCCACAGCGCCGACAACGACCTGCCGAGCGTTCAGATCTCAGATCTCCTACGCAGGCTCTGCACAGACACCTACTTAGACATGGAGAAAGTCGCCTGCTGGGCCCAGATGTTGGTGAGATCAGCCTGGCTGTATATGCCCCAGGCACAGCAGTGCCAGCTGACGGTGCTCCCCTCCTCCAAGACCTGCGCCTTCCAGCTGACAGGCACCTCCACCTCCAAGAGGACCATCATGACAGAGATGATTTTTGCAGTGCAGCCAGGCAAACCAGGCCCCCGTCAAAGCTCTGTGTAGGCTGAGGCCAGCTTTACCAGCAGCAGAGCATGGCCAGAGAGCTGCGCTGCTCTCGACGTGCAGCTTCTCAGACTCACAGCGAGCGCACCCAGAAAGGCAATTTCCACCTCGGAGGTCTGCAGCTCTGCTCCTACGTCTTGGAGATCACAGGCTTTTCCACCCATGCCCTTGACCCTGCGGATCTCCTTTCGTCTCACACTGGTGACAACCAGATGGCAACTCTGGACACTGGGACAGACAGAGCTCATCCCAGAGACTGCCTGTGGAGTTTGTGGCACAGATCTGAGCCCACCAGGCATGGAGACAACAGCGTACGAGAGGAGCCCAGCAGGACCAGAGTTTGGGGAATCTTCCCTCGATCCAGCTGAAGATGCCACTGCAACAGAGGCTCCTGACACCACCTGTGAGAGGACAGGACCACTCGTCCTCTGGGAAAATCCCCTCTGGGATCTTTATGCAATGTCAAAAAGCCATAAATTAATTTGTTTTAACCAAACTGCTGCCTGTGAGTGTCTGTCCAACACTTTGTGGGCAACGGGGGCAGGCCGCAGGTTGCTACAGACGCGTTGCATGCAGACAGCTTGCAGCCATGCACACAGCAGCTGTGGAGTGGCCCCTAAGCTTCCTAAAGGACCCACTTGTCACTTTGACAGGCGGTCTTCAGACAGGGGGCTGGCTTTAGGTGCTCATTTACAGACCTTTGCAGCTTGCTGGGTATCCCAAACATTTGAAGGAGACTGGCAGGTAAGAAAAAGGATTTGGGGGAAACTCGGCTCTTCCAGTGTAGCAGTTGGAGGTGTGCTGTGATATCCCACAGAACCCACAATCACCCTGCACTCTTAGGAGACGAGTTCAGGATCTCACAGAATCACAGAATTGTTGAGGCTGGAAAAGATCTCTGAGATCATCAGGTTCAGCCTATGACTCAACATCATCACATCGGCCAGACCATGGCACTAAGTGCCACATCCAGCCTCTCCTTAAACACCTCCAGGGACGGTGACTCCACCACTTCCCTGGGCAGTGCATTCCAGTGCCTGATCACCCTCTCCTTGAGGAAGTGTTTCCTGAGATCCAACCTAAACCTCCCCTGACGCGGCTTCAGGCCGTGCCCTCTTGTCCTGTCACTAGTTGCCCAGGAGAAGAGTCCAACCCCCACCTGACTGTAACCTCTCTTCAGGCAGTTGTAGAGAGTCACAACGTCCCCCCTGAGTCTCCTCTTCTCCAGGCTAAACAAGCCCAGCTCCCCCAGCCTCTCCTCACTGGACTTTCCCTCCAGTCCCTTCCCCAGCCTCCTTGCTCTCCTCTGGACCCGCTCCGGCACCTCAAGGTCTTTCTCGCAGTGAGGGGCCCAGACCTGCACACAGGCCTCGAGGGGAGGCCTCACCAGTGCTGAGCACAGGGGCAGAATTACATCCCTGCTCCTGCTGGCCACGCTGTTCCTGACACAAGCCAGGATGCCAATGGCCTTCGGGGCCACCTGGCCACACTGCTGGCTCATGTGCAACCGGTTGTCAACCAGTACTCCCAGGTCCCTCTCTGCCGGGCCGCTCCCCAGCCACTCTTCCCTCAGTCGGTAGCGCTGCAGGGGGTTGTTGTGGCCAAAGTGTAGGACCCTGCACTTGGCCTTGTTGAACTTCAGCCCGTCGGCCTCAGCCCATCAACCCAGCCTGTCCAGGTCCCGCTGCAGTGCCGTCCCACCCTCCGGCAGATCAACACACACCCCCCCCCAGCTTGGTATCATCTGCAAACTTATTAAGGGTAGACTCAATAAGGGTAGACTCAACTTAGTAAGGGTAGACTCGCTTATTAAGGGTACACTCTCAGTCCCACTCTTATCCAGCCCCTGTTTTCATTTCAGTTACGGTTTTGAGGAGTGTCTGCCCACTTTGCCAACTGCCTGCCTGGGAGACAGCTTCTGCCAGGTGGGTTCGTACCGGCTGTGATGCCCAGGACACGTTGAGGCGGGCGGTGGGGACAAAGGCGGGGGCTTGGCAGTGGCCGGGTGACACTGCTCTGGTGGCTGTGATGTCAGAGGGTGTAGGGGAATTTCTTGTGGAGCAGGGGCGCGGTGTCCCTTTAAAGGTGTGGACAACCCAGCTTAGGCCTAAACAAAGGCTCTGTCCTTGAAGCTGCCTTGGAACACGGGGAGGAGGAGGTTTTATCTGTTTTGTGAGAGCTTTGCGAGATGCTTGGCTGGAGGTGCTGGCCCCGGGGGGAGAAGGGGGGGGCGAGAGCCGCTTGCATAGTTGAATGGCACTACCCAATAAAACGCTGGCGCGTGTAAATCTGTAACTGACCAACTCTGTTACGGGGCAGGCGCGGGGACACTGCTTAACTGTATAGATTGAGCTGTGCGGAGCAATGAAGAGAGAACTACTTGTAGCCATATCGGTGGGATTTGTCATTGTCTTGACCGGCTCTCCGACGGGACCCTCTTCAAGAGGGGACGTCACAATGGGAGCTGCCTTTAAGGGCATCACCAGGCAGCCTCACTGCAGTTGGACTTGGGCGATCGGTGAGTGCAGCACGCAGGGGGAAGGCTGGGCTGGGTTGGGCACGGGGCAGATGCCCAGGGGCATTTCTAACCCAGAAAGAGAGCCAAGCCCCTCCAGGCAGGGCACGGTAGCGCCCCCGGGGCTGGGGCCAGAGGTGCTCGGGTCTCCCTGTGGTGGCAGGCGCCCAGAGAGACTTTGGGGGTGGGTACTCCTGGCTCCATGGGATGCTGTTGTGTGTCAGGGATGGGGCCTTGGGAGAGTTTTCTCAGGTGTCCCTTCAAATTTCACATGGCCCAGCCCAGCCAGCTTGGGCAGGATGGGCCCTGTGCTGCCTCTAGTCAGGGCCTACGGCCCCTTCAAGCCTGTTGACACCAGTGCCCAAAAGCTTTCCTGGGACAGCCCGTGGCTTCCACCCGAGCAGTGCTCACAACGACTGCCCTTCCTCCCACGGCCCCTCTCCTAACAGCCCCAGCTCCAGGAGACTCCTGCCCTGCTCCCTCAGCCCCATGCTCGCTCCCACCAGCCCCGCTGAAACCCCTTTCTTCCACCTCCTCCAGGCCATGGCTGTGGCAGTTCTCCTCGTCCTGGCTGTGCTGGCCATCCAGGCTGGGCACAAGCATACAGAGCAGATGGATTTCGCGACAGCTGAGCGTATGCAGCAGCGCGAGGAATACCTGAACCAGGAGATGACTCGGCTGCTTCATGAGGTAGAGCAGAGCAGCGGCGCGCAGGAAGACACGCCGCTTTCTGTGCTGGGCTGGGTGCTGGTATGGACCATGTCGGGAGCCATGCTCTGCTGGCAGGCCTGGACAATCGTGTGCGCCTTTGCTGGCTGCTATGAGGAGGAGGACGATGATGAGCAGGAGGAGGGCAACGATGAGCAGGAGGAGGGCAACAGCAAGCAGGAGTTGCACAAAAAGCAGCAGGAGAAGGACGACCTCAATGGTGTCCCATCTTTGGCTGTGTCCACCCCATCACCAGTGCAGCAGGACCTGCCTGACACATGCAAGGTGCTGAAGGAGCTGGTGGAGGACCTCCTCGGTGTCTGCCGAATGCTCTGCAAGACGACATTCATGCCGCAGATGCACCCGGCCGCTGGGGAGGACGGCACTTATGAAGCTTGGAGTGTCCATGAAACCACCATCTTCTACCGCCTGCTCGTGTTCCTGCAGCCACCCCCCCGGGTACTCTTTCAGCCTGGAGGAGGACACCACGGGGCAGCTGCCAGCAGGGATCTTCCGGGCCCGTGTGGTGATGGAGTGCATGTGCCAGAGGGAGCAGCTGCTGCTGGGGGATACGTGCTTTCTCCACAGCGCCGACAACGACCTGCCGAGCGTTCAGATCTCAGATCTCCTACGCAGGCTCTGCACAGACACCTACTTAGACATGGAGAAAGTCGCCTGCTGGGCCCAGATGTTGGTGAGATCAGCCTGGCTGTATATGCCCCAGGCACAGCAGTGCCAGCTGACGGTGCTCCCCTCCTCCAAGACCTGCGCCTTCCAGCTGACAGGCACCTCCACCTCCAAGAGGACCATCATGACAGAGATGATTTTTGCAGTGCAGCCAGGCAAACCAGGCCCCCGTCAAAGCTCTGTGTAGGCTGAGGCCAGCTTTACCAGCAGCAGAGCATGGCCAGAGAGCTGCGCTGCTCTCGACGTGCAGCTTCTCAGACTCACAGCGAGCGCACCCAGAAAGGCAATTTCCACCTCGGAGGTCTGCAGCTCTGCTCCTACGTCTTGGAGATCACAGGCTTTTCCACCCATGCCCTTGACCCTGCGGATCTCCTTTCGTCTCACACTGGTGACAACCAGATGGCAACTCTGGACACTGGGACAGACAGAGCTCATCCCAGAGACTGCCTGTGGAGTTTGTGGCACAGATCTGAGCCCACCAGGCATGGAGACAACAGCGTACGAGAGGAGCCCAGCAGGACCAGAGTTTGGGGAATCTTCCCTCGATCCAGCTGAAGATGCCACTGCAACAGAGGCTCCTGACACCACCTGTGAGAGGACAGGACCACTCGTCCTCTGGGAAAATCCCCTCTGGGATCTTTATGCAATGTCAAAAAGCCATAAATTAATTTGTTTTAACCAAACTGCTGCCTGTGAGTGTCTGTCCAACACTTTGTGGGCAACGGGGGCAGGCCGCAGGTTGCTACAGACGCGTTGCATGCAGACAGCTTGCAGCCATGCACACAGCAGCTGTGGAGTGGCCCCTAAGCTTCCTAAAGGACCCACTTGTCACTTTGACAGGCGGTCTTCAGACAGGGGGCTGGCTTTAGGTGCTCATTTACAGACCTTTGCAGCTTGCTGGGTATCCCAAACATTTGAAGGAGACTGGCAGGTAAGAAAAAGGATTTGGGGGAAACTCGGCTCTTCCAGTGTAGCAGTTGGAGGTGTGCTGTGATATCCCACAGAACCCACAATCACCCTGCACTCTTAGGAGACGAGTTCAGGATCTCACAGAATCACAGAATTGTTGAGGCTGGAAAAGATCTCTGAGATCATCAGGTTCAGCCTATGACTCAACATCATCACATCGGCCAGACCATGGCACTAAGTGCCACATCCAGCCTCTCCTTAAACACCTCCAGGGACGGTGACTCCACCACTTCCCTGGGCAGTGCATTCCAGTGCCTGATCACCCTCTCCTTGAGGAAGTGTTTCCTGAGATCCAACCTAAACCTCCCCTGACGCGGCTTCAGGCCGTGCCCTCTTGTCCTGTCACTAGTTGCCCAGGAGAAGAGTCCAACCCCCACCTGACTGTAACCTCTCTTCAGGCAGTTGTAGAGAGTCACAACGTCCCCCCTGAGTCTCCTCTTCTCCAGGCTAAACAAGCCCAGCTCCCCCAGCCTCTCCTCACTGGACTTTCCCTCCAGTCCCTTCCCCAGCCTCCTTGCTCTCCTCTGGACCCGCTCCGGCACCTCAAGGTCTTTCTCGCAGTGAGGGGCCCAGACCTGCACACAGGCCTCGAGGGGAGGCCTCACCAGTGCTGAGCACAGGGGCAGAATTACATCCCTGCTCCTGCTGGCCACGCTGTTCCTGACACAAGCCAGGATGCCAATGGCCTTCGGGGCCACCTGGCCACACTGCTGGCTCATGTGCAACCGGTTGTCAACCAGTACTCCCAGGTCCCTCTCTGCCGGGCCGCTCCCCAGCCACTCTTCCCTCAGTCGGTAGCGCTGCAGGGGGTTGTTGTGGCCAAAGTGTAGGACCCTGCACTTGGCCTTGTTGAACTTCAGCCCGTCGGCCTCAGCCCATCAACCCAGCCTGTCCAGGTCCCGCTGCAGTGCCGTCCCACCCTCCGGCAGATCAACACACACCCCCCCCCAGCTTGGTATCATCTGCAAACTTATTAAGGGTAGACTCAATAAGGGTAGACTCAACTTAGTAAGGGTAGACTCGCTTATTAAGGGTACACTCTCAGTCCCACTCTTATCCAGCCCCTGTTTTCATTTCAGTTACGGTTTTGAGGAGTGTCTGCCCACTTTGCCAACTGCCTGCCTGGGAGACAGCTTCTGCCAGGTGGGTTCGTACCGGCTGTGATGCCCAGGACACGCTGAGGCGGGCGGTGGGGACAAAGGCGGGGGCTTGGCAGTGGCCGGGTGACACTGCTCTGGTGGCTGTGATGTCAGAGGGTGTAGGGGAATTTCTTGTGGAGCAGGGGCGCGGTGTCCCTTTAAAGGTGTGGACAACCCAGCTTAGGCCTAAACAAAGGCTCTGTCCTTGAAGCTGCCTTGGAACACGGGGAGGAGGAGGTTTTATCTGTTTTGTGAGAGCTTTGCGAGATGCTTGGCTGGAGGTGCTGGCCCCGGGGGGAGAAGGGGGGGCGAGAGCCGCTTGCATAGTTGAATGGCACTACCCAATAAAACGCTGGCGCGTGTAAATCTGTAACTGACCAACTCTGTTACGGGGCAGGCGCGGGGACACTGCTTAACTGTATAGATTGAGCTGTGCGGAGCAATGAAGAGAGAACTACTTGTAGCCATATCGGTGGGATTTGTCATTGTCTTGACCGGCTCTCCGACGGGACCCTCTTCAAGAGGGGACGTCACAATGGGAGCTGCCTTTAAGGGCATCACCAGGCAGCCTCACTGCAGTTGGACTTGGGCGATCGGTGAGTGCAGCACGCAGGGGGAAGGCTGGGCTGGGTTGGGCACGGGGCAGATGCCCAGGGGCATTTCTAACCCAGAAAGAGAGCCAAGCCCCTCCAGGCAGGGCACGGTAGCGCCCCCGGGGCTGGGGCCAGAGGTGCTCGGGTCTCCCTGTGGTGGCAGGCGCCCAGAGAGACTTTGGGGGTGGGTACTCCTGGCTCCATGGGATGCTGTTGTGTGTCAGGGATGGGGCCTTGGGAGAGTTTTCTCAGGTGTCCCTTCAAATTTCACATGGCCCAGCCCAGCCAGCTTGGGCAGGATGGGCCCTGTGCTGCCTCTAGTCAGGGCCTACGGCCCCTTCAAGCCTGTTGACACCAGTGCCCAAAAGCTTTCCTGGGACAGCCCGTGGCTTCCACCCGAGCAGTGCTCACAACGACTGCCCTTCCTCCCACGGCCCCTCTCCTAACAGCCCCAGCTCCAGGAGACTCCTGCCCTGCTCCCTCAGCCCCATGCTCGCTCCCACCAGCCCCGCTGAAACCCCTTTCTTCCACCTCCTCCAGGCCATGGCTGTGGCAGTTCTCCTCGTCCTGGCTGTGCTGGCCATCCAGGCTGGGCACAAGCATACAGAGCAGATGGATTTCGCGACAGCTGAGCGTATGCAGCAGCGCGAGGAATACCTGAACCAGGAGATGACTCGGCTGCTTCATGAGGTAGAGCAGAGCAGCGGCGCGCAGGAAGACACGCCGCTTTCTGTGCTGGGCTGGGTGCTGGTATGGACCATGTCGGGAGCCATGCTCTGCTGGCAGGCCTGGACAATCGTGTGCGCCTTTGCTGGCTGCTATGAGGAGGAGGACGATGATGAGCAGGAGGAGGGCAACGATGAGCAGGAGGAGGGCAACAGCAAGCAGGAGTTGCACAAAAAGCAGCAGGAGAAGGACGACCTCAATGGTGTCCCATCTTTGGCTGTGTCCACCCCATCACCAGTGCAGCAGGACCTGCCTGACACATGCAAGGTGCTGAAGGAGCTGGTGGAGGACCTCCTCGGTGTCTGCCGAATGCTCTGCAAGACGACATTCATGCCGCAGATGCACCCGGCCGCTGGGGAGGACGGCACTTATGAAGCTTGGAGTGTCCATGAAACCACCATCTTCTACCGCCTGCTCGTGTTCCTGCAGCCACCCCCCCGGGTACTCTTTCAGCCTGGAGGAGGACACCACGGGGCAGCTGCCAGCAGGGATCTTCCGGGCCCGTGTGGTGATGGAGTGCATGTGCCAGAGGGAGCAGCTGCTGCTGGGGGATACGTGCTTTCTCCACAGCGCCGACAACGACCTGCCGAGCGTTCAGATCTCAGATCTCCTACGCAGGCTCTGCACAGACACCTACTTAGACATGGAGAAAGTCGCCTGCTGGGCCCAGATGTTGGTGAGATCAGCCTGGCTGTATATGCCCCAGGCACAGCAGTGCCAGCTGACGGTGCTCCCCTCCTCCAAGACCTGCGCCTTCCAGCTGACAGGCACCTCCACCTCCAAGAGGACCATCATGACAGAGATGATTTTTGCAGTGCAGCCAGGCAAACCAGGCCCCCGTCAAAGCTCTGTGTAGGCTGAGGCCAGCTTTACCAGCAGCAGAGCATGGCCAGAGAGCTGCGCTGCTCTCGACGTGCAGCTTCTCAGACTCACAGCGAGCGCACCCAGAAAGGCAATTTCCACCTCGGAGGTCTGCAGCTCTGCTCCTACGTCTTGGAGATCACAGGCTTTTCCACCCATGCCCTTGACCCTGCGGATCTCCTTTCGTCTCACACTGGTGACAACCAGATGGCAACTCTGGACACTGGGACAGACAGAGCTCATCCCAGAGACTGCCTGTGGAGTTTGTGGCACAGATCTGAGCCCACCAGGCATGGAGACAACAGCGTACGAGAGGAGCCCAGCAGGACCAGAGTTTGGGGAATCTTCCCTCGATCCAGCTGAAGATGCCACTGCAACAGAGGCTCCTGACACCACCTGTGAGAGGACAGGACCACTCGTCCTCTGGGAAAATCCCCTCTGGGATCTTTATGCAATGTCAAAAAGCCATAAATTAATTTGTTTTAACCAAACTGCTGCCTGTGAGTGTCTGTCCAACACTTTGTGGGCAACGGGGGCAGGCCGCAGGTTGCTACAGACGCGTTGCATGCAGACAGCTTGCAGCCATGCACACAGCAGCTGTGGAGTGGCCCCTAAGCTTCCTAAAGGACCCACTTGTCACTTTGACAGGCGGTCTTCAGACAGGGGGCTGGCTTTAGGTGCTCATTTACAGACCTTTGCAGCTTGCTGGGTATCCCAAACATTTGAAGGAGACTGGCAGGTAAGAAAAAGGATTTGGGGGAAACTCGGCTCTTCCAGTGTAGCAGTTGGAGGTGTGCTGTGATATCCCACAGAACCCACAATCACCCTGCACTCTTAGGAGACGAGTTCAGGATCTCACAGAATCACAGAATTGTTGAGGCTGGAAAAGATCTCTGAGATCATCAGGTTCAGCCTATGACTCAACATCATCACATCGGCCAGACCATGGCACTAAGTGCCACATCCAGCCTCTCCTTAAACACCTCCAGGGACGGTGACTCCACCACTTCCCTGGGCAGTGCATTCCAGTGCCTGATCACCCTCTCCTTGAGGAAGTGTTTCCTGAGATCCAACCTAAACCTCCCCTGACGCGGCTTCAGGCCGTGCCCTCTTGTCCTGTCACTAGTTGCCCAGGAGAAGAGTCCAACCCCCACCTGACTGTAACCTCTCTTCAGGCAGTTGTAGAGAGTCACAACGTCCCCCCTGAGTCTCCTCTTCTCCAGGCTAAACAAGCCCAGCTCCCCCAGCCTCTCCTCACTGGACTTTCCCTCCAGTCCCTTCCCCAGCCTCCTTGCTCTCCTCTGGACCCGCTCCGGCACCTCAAGGTCTTTCTCGCAGTGAGGGGCCCAGACCTGCACACAGGCCTCGAGGGGAGGCCTCACCAGTGCTGAGCACAGGGGCAGAATTACATCCCTGCTCCTGCTGGCCACGCTGTTCCTGACACAAGCCAGGATGCCAATGGCCTTCGGGGCCACCTGGCCACACTGCTGGCTCATGTGCAACCGGTTGTCAACCAGTACTCCCAGGTCCCTCTCTGCCGGGCCGCTCCCCAGCCACTCTTCCCTCAGTCGGTAGCGCTGCAGGGGGTTGTTGTGGCCAAAGTGTAGGACCCTGCACTTGGCCTTGTTGAACTTCAGCCCGTCGGCCTCAGCCCATCAACCCAGCCTGTCCAGGTCCCGCTGCAGTGCCGTCCCACCCTCCGGCAGATCAACACACACCCCCCCCCAGCTTGGTATCATCTGCAAACTTATTAAGGGTAGACTCAATAAGGGTAGACTCAACTTAGTAAGGGTAGACTCGCTTATTAAGGGTACACTCTCAGTCCCACTCTTATCCAGCCCCTGTTTTCATTTCAGTTACGGTTTTGAGGAGTGTCTGCCCACTTTGCCAACTGCCTGCCTGGGAGACAGCTTCTGCCAGGTGGGTTCGTACCGGCTGTGATGCCCAGGACACGCTGAGGCGGGCGGTGGGGACAAAGGCGGGGGCTTGGCAGTGGCCGGGTGACACTGCTCTGGTGGCTGTGATGTCAGAGGGTGTAGGGGAATTTCTTGTGGAGCAGGGGCGCGGTGTCCCTTTAAAGGTGTGGACAACCCAGCTTAGGCCTAAACAAAGGCTCTGTCCTTGAAGCTGCCTTGGAACACGGGGAGGAGGAGGTTTTATCTGTTTTGTGAGAGCTTTGCGAGATGCTTGGCTGGAGGTGCTGGCCCCGGGGGGAGAAGGGGGGGCGAGAGCCGCTTGCATAGTTGAATGGCACTACCCAATAAAACGCTGGCGCGTGTAAATCTGTAACTGACCAACTCTGTTACGGGGCAGGCGCGGGGGACACTGCTTAACTGTATAGATTGAGCTGTGCGGAGCAATGAAGAGAGAACTACTTGTAGCCATATCGGTGGGATTTGTCATTGTCTTGACCGGCTCTCCGACGGGACCCTCTTCAAGAGGGGACGTCACAATGGGAGCTGCCTTTAAGGGCATCACCAGGCAGCCTCACTGCAGTTGGACTTGGGCGATCGGTGAGTGCAGCACGCAGGGGGAAGGCTGGGCTGGGTTGGGCACGGGGCAGATGCCCAGGGGCATTTCTAACCCAGAAAGAGAGCCAAGCCCCTCCAGGCAGGGCACGGTAGCGCCCCCGGGGCTGGGGCCAGAGGTGCTCGGGTCTCCCTGTGGTGGCAGGCGCCCAGAGAGACTTTGGGGGTGGGTACTCCTGGCTCCATGGGATGCTGTTGTGTGTCAGGGATGGGGCCTTGGGAGAGTTTTCTCAGGTGTCCCTTCAAATTTCACATGGCCCAGCCCAGCCAGCTTGGGCAGGATGGGCCCTGTGCTGCCTCTAGTCAGGGCCTACGGCCCCTTCAAGCCTGTTGACACCAGTGCCCAAAAGCTTTCCTGGGACAGCCCGTGGCTTCCACCCGAGCAGTGCTCACAACGACTGCCCTTCCTCCCACGGCCCCTCTCCTAACAGCCCCAGCTCCAGGAGACTCCTGCCCTGCTCCCTCAGCCCCATGCTCGCTCCCACCAGCCCCGCTGAAACCCCTTTCTTCCACCTCCTCCAGGCCATGGCTGTGGCAGTTCTCCTCGTCCTGGCTGTGCTGGCCATCCAGGCTGGGCACAAGCATACAGAGCAGATGGATTTCGCGACAGCTGAGCGTATGCAGCAGCGCGAGGAATACCTGAACCAGGAGATGACTCGGCTGCTTCATGAGGTAGAGCAGAGCAGCGGCGCGCAGGAAGACACGCCGCTTTCTGTGCTGGGCTGGGTGCTGGTATGGACCATGTCGGGAGCCATGCTCTGCTGGCAGGCCTGGACAATCGTGTGCGCCTTTGCTGGCTGCTATGAGGAGGAGGACGATGATGAGCAGGAGGAGGGCAACGATGAGCAGGAGGAGGGCAACAGCAAGCAGGAGTTGCACAAAAAGCAGCAGGAGAAGGACGACCTCAATGGTGTCCCATCTTTGGCTGTGTCCACCCCATCACCAGTGCAGCAGGACCTGCCTGACACATGCAAGGTGCTGAAGGAGCTGGTGGAGGACCTCCTCGGTGTCTGCCGAATGCTCTGCAAGACGACATTCATGCCGCAGATGCACCCGGCCGCTGGGGAGGACGGCACTTATGAAGCTTGGAGTGTCCATGAAACCACCATCTTCTACCGCCTGCTCGTGTTCCTGCAGCCACCCCCCCGGGTACTCTTTCAGCCTGGAGGAGGACACCACGGGGCAGCTGCCAGCAGGGATCTTCCGGGCCCGTGTGGTGATGGAGTGCATGTGCCAGAGGGAGCAGCTGCTGCTGGGGGATACGTGCTTTCTCCACAGCGCCGACAACGACCTGCCGAGCGTTCAGATCTCAGATCTCCTACGCAGGCTCTGCACAGACACCTACTTAGACATGGAGAAAGTCGCCTGCTGGGCCCAGATGTTGGTGAGATCAGCCTGGCTGTATATGCCCCAGGCACAGCAGTGCCAGCTGACGGTGCTCCCCTCCTCCAAGACCTGCGCCTTCCAGCTGACAGGCACCTCCACCTCCAAGAGGACCATCATGACAGAGATGATTTTTGCAGTGCAGCCAGGCAAACCAGGCCCCCGTCAAAGCTCTGTGTAGGCTGAGGCCAGCTTTACCAGCAGCAGAGCATGGCCAGAGAGCTGCGCTGCTCTCGACGTGCAGCTTCTCAGACTCACAGCGAGCGCACCCAGAAAGGCAATTTCCACCTCGGAGGTCTGCAGCTCTGCTCCTACGTCTTGGAGATCACAGGCTTTTCCACCCATGCCCTTGACCCTGCGGATCTCCTTTCGTCTCACACTGGTGACAACCAGATGGCAACTCTGGACACTGGGACAGACAGAGCTCATCCCAGAGACTGCCTGTGGAGTTTGTGGCACAGATCTGAGCCCACCAGGCATGGAGACAACAGCGTACGAGAGGAGCCCAGCAGGACCAGAGTTTGGGGAATCTTCCCTCGATCCAGCTGAAGATGCCACTGCAACAGAGGCTCCTGACACCACCTGTGAGAGGACACGACCACCCATCCTCTTGGAAAATCCCCTCTGGTATCTTTATGCAATGTGAAGATGCCATAAATTAACTTGTTTCAACCAAAACGCTGCCTGTGAGTGTCTGTCCAACACTTTGTGGGCAACGGGGGCAGGCCGCAGGTTGCTACAGACGCGTTGCATGCAGACAGCTTGCAGCCATGCACACAGCAGCTGTGGAGTGGCCCCTAAGCTTCCTAAAGGACCCACTTGTCACTTTGACAGGCGGTCTTCAGACAGGGGGCTGGCTTTAGGTGCTCATTTACAGACCTTTGCAGCTTGCTGGGTATCCCAAACATTTGAAGGAGACTGGCAGGTAAGAAAAAGGATTTGGGGGAAACTCGGCTCTTCCAGTGTAGCAGTTGGAGGTGTGCTGTGATATCCCACAGAACCCACAATCACCCTGCACTCTTAGGAGACGAGTTCAGGATCTCACAGAATCACAGAATTGTTGAGGCTGGAAAAGATCTCTGAGATCATCAGGTTCAGCCTATGACTCAACATCATCACATCGGCCAGACCATGGCACTAAGTGCCACATCCAGCCTCTCCTTAAACACCTCCAGGGACGGTGACTCCACCACTTCCCTGGGCAGTGCATTCCAGTGCCTGATCACCCTCTCCTTGAGGAAGTGTTTCCTGAGATCCAACCTAAACCTCCCCTGACGCGGCTTCAGGCCGTGCCCTCTTGTCCTGTCACTAGTTGCCCAGGAGAAGAGTCCAACCCCCACCTGACTGTAACCTCTCTTCAGGCAGTTGTAGAGAGTCACAACGTCCCCCCTGAGTCTCCTCTTCTCCAGGCTAAACAAGCCCAGCTCCCCCAGCCTCTCCTCACTGGACTTTCCCTCCAGTCCCTTCCCCAGCCTCCTTGCTCTCCTCTGGACCCGCTCCGGCACCTCAAGGTCTTTCTCGCAGTGAGGGGCCCAGACCTGCACACAGGCCTCGAGGGGAGGCCTCACCAGTGCTGAGCACAGGGGCAGAATTACATCCCTGCTCCTGCTGGCCACGCTGTTCCTGACACAAGCCAGGATGCCAATGGCCTTCGGGGCCACCTGGCCACACTGCTGGCTCATGTGCAACCGGTTGTCAACCAGTACTCCCAGGTCCCTCTCTGCCGGGCCGCTCCCCAGCCACTCTTCCCTCAGTCGGTAGCGCTGCAGGGGGTTGTTGTGGCCAAAGTGTAGGACCCTGCACTTGGCCTTGTTGAACTTCAGCCCGTCGGCCTCAGCCCATCAACCCAGCCTGTCCAGGTCCCGCTGCAGTGCCTTCCCACCCTCCGGCAGATCGACACTCCCTCCCAGCTTTGAGTCTACCCTGAGTAAATTCGCAGATGATACCATCTCTTCATTCATATCATAACATACATAACGTATCAAAAATAGCTACTCAAAGTAAGCACTGACTGCATTCTTTTATGTAAATGCATGTGGAAAATGTAATTAGAAATAGACCTGTTTTTCTTCAGTGTAATTTTTTTTTTTTGATTTCTGAAGATTTTACCAAACTGTGATTTCTCATCTCTCTCCCCACCTTTTATCAGGTAATTTTGACTCCTCTCTTGGTTCCAAATCCATTTATTTCCTTCTGGGGAAAAAATAAAAAAAACACATACCACCAAAAAACAACCAGTAAAAAAGCTGAACAGTGACAGAAAACAGTGGCAGGTGAAAGAATATTTCCCTTTTACAACAGAAACTGAATTGAAGTAGTGACCTTTCCCAATACCAGTACAACTACTGCTATGCAGAAATTACCTTACACAGAATCCAGCTACTGCATTTTCATGATGCCCAAAAAACTCTCACAGCCAATAAAAACGTTATAACTACATGCTTCCTTTTAAATCTAGACATAAAAGCATCTTGTGATGCTGGTATGGCTACCTTGCTTTGCACTGCAGAGTTTATGTGCCAAAAAATTTGAGCCTAGCTGCTCAGCATGCTTTCCCTTGGAAATTGCTTTCAACAGTATCTAGGCCTGGACCTTCCACATGCTCAATAACTCAGGTTTGAACTTGCTCAGTTTTAGTGGAGGACAGCAAGTCCTGCAAAAGGTCATGCTTGGGATCGAGTATCCACTGTGATACAGTGACAAATCTGCCACAATGCAAAACTCGCCAGGTCTTCCAAGCGGAAAAAGTTACATGATGGTATGAAGTAATTTCTCTAAATTAATTAAAGTTTTGAAACCAACTGGATTCTCAGGCAGGAAGAAAAAAAGGGGATGGGGGTGAAAATCCTTACATAACTAATGAAAATACTTGCTGTTTTCCTTACTAGCTTAAAAGATACCACTGGAAGCAAGAAAAAAAGATAAGGTAATTATCACCGAGAATACCAACAACGTTTTAAAGGTATTTTCCCATTGTTTTTTATGAAAAAGATTTGCAGGTGTAGCTCCCTCCAGGCTGTTACACTTTGTGTTTCTCCCAGAATAAATGGGATATGTCATAGATGAGGGAGAAAATGAATGGATTGGGCAGTTACTGAAACATGACACAATCTCAAAAAGTGAGAATACCATGCTGTCTTGGATGGCTATCTAGGAGCATACCTAATCTGGCCAAAATTGTGCTCAGCATTTTTATTCTCTGCTGTTCACTACGTGTTTTGGTCTGAATGAATTGCTTTCAAGGGCACTGGAAGAAAGCATCAATCACAACTGGGACATACTTGGACAACTTCGGGGATCACACCTCAGAAATCATTTCCATAGGAGCCGAATAGCTGTTTTCCATCTTGAAAGAGCTGCAGAAAGCCAACCCTGTTGTACATGTGAAACAGACAGTCAAAGGGATCTAAACAGGAAACTCATTTGAGGACTCCCAGCTCACTGCACATAACAATTGATGACAAAGAGTCCGTTAATCTCAGTAAAAAATTATCAAAATCATGTTTACTATGTGATTTAGGAAACACGTGTTAAAAACCTCACAAAACTAAACCTATTTTTTGACCCTGTAGATCTCACTGCACTATTTTTTATTGAAAACCAAGCAACTTATCATATTCATAACCTGTCTTATGAAAGCTATTACCTAAGGTCAGGGCTAACTTCTGAAATAAGCACAGCAGGTAGCAATCAGACAGGAAATTAAACCAGCAGAAGATCAGGGGGCCTAGACACCTTAACTCCAGTCGTGGCTCAGGATACAAAATACCTGAACCATCCCCCAGGCCAACTAACAGGCAGCCAGAGCTCTGCTAGAAAGAGGTCATAGCAAATTTTACTTTGGCTACATCTTCAGTAACTTCCCCAAAAGCCTTGTTAAGACAGTCAAGCAGAATAAGGAGTTTCTTGTCACAGAGAACGGTAATAAACCAAAAAAAAAAGAAAAAAAATTCAGAGTACAAATCAATCGGTTTATCAGCAGAATGATCAAGAACTAAGCCACTATCCATCATAATTGAGAAGTTTTGGCTGTCCAGTGAAGTCCCACTTACTGCAAAAGGGAAACAACCCCCATTTTAAAAAAGGGAAATAAGGAAGGCCCAAGGAACTACAGGCCAGTCAGTCTCACCTCTGTGACCAGCAAGATGATGGAACAGATCCTCCTGGAAACTACACTAGGGCTCATGGAAAATAAGAAGGTGATTTGCAACTGCCAGCGTGGTTTCACTAAGGGCAAACCGTGCCTGAGAAATTTGGTGGTCTCCTATGATGGGGTTATAGCACTGGGGGATAAGGGAAGAGCAACTAATGTCATCTGCCTGCACTCTTGCAAAGAATTTGACACTGTCACACATGATCTAAATCGGAGACATGAATTTGATGGATGGACTACTCAGTGGATAAGGAATTGGCAAGCAAAAGATTCTCCATGACAGAAAATAATAGAAAATTTTTTATGACTCAAACCAGTTTAGTCTTGCCTGAAGAGAGTCACAGTATCGGATGATTACATTCTGTTAAATTATCAGAAGTGAAAAATAACTAAATTTGTAATTTTTATGCTATTTTTTACCTTATATTCTTAACATGATGTATATGCTGAATTGAACTGTAAAAGTCTATTTTTTGAAGGAAAAAAAAACACCAAAACCTATGAAACATAAAAAGTACTTATTTTAGGTGACATAGAAGCGTAACAAATATTAAAACTTAATCATTTTTTAATGAGAGATATTCTGGATTGAGATGAGTCTCTATGTAAACAAAAAGTAAAAACTTAATGAATGCAGGCACTTAATTATTCCTCTGTATTCAACTACAATATATATTGACAACTTATATATATATTGAGCTTGAATTTAGACTTACTAATTGAAGTATTTGACAGTCACTATACAAACATATAAAATGTACTAGATGGAGAAAGCATCTAAATAGGAGATTTTGTTGATATTTTTCCCATTAAATTATAGTATTTACATGAAAGATATATTATTAAAAGGATACTCATTTGAGTGCTAACTGCTTAAAAAAAATATAATCAAAGTATTGACTGTTTTATAGGCCTTAAAGAAAAATAAATTATTAATTTCTCATGCTTTCAACTGGTGGTTTACACAATTTAACTAGAGGTATCCCCTACTGTAAGACAACGGTTGTGTGCAGAATTAAGTGGCAATGTTTTAAAAAACTTACACCAACCACAAAACAGAAAAGCTATTATGTTTCATGATAACCTCTATTCCTCCCAAAGAAACTCTGTAGGTTTCCCTAACATTAAATAGGTAGTTGCTTTTGTAGTAGCAGGAAGTAAATGGTCTGTGAGCACCAAACAGCAGATTAGTGAAAAGTGAATTTCACGAAGTCTGAGACATGTATGCTCTCTTGTTGTTGTTACTGGTGGCACAGGTGTATCTATCAGGGGCAGGGGGAGCACTTTAACAGCTAAGCAGCAGTTATCAGAGTCATTTTGACAACGTAACATAGACGTGGGCAGGAGTTAAACTGCTGCTCACATAGGCCATGCCTGCTTTTCAGTAAAAATTTCAACCTCCAAAGAAACCAACCAGATGTAACTGTTAAGAGCCTAACCTATATCCACAAATATGGAATATTATCCTTTACATTGAAGCTGCACAGTGCAGCTTAGAAGGGACTTTACAGATGTGCATGTTGGTTTGGTTATGGAGGAGGAGAGCTAAAGGAACGCTACACAGGTTCAAGAATGATTATAACAATATCATAATGTTGTGATCAACACGAAGACTATGCTTGCTTTTCTCACAGAGATACTGGATCTGATGATACAAAGAACAAAAGATTTTAAGATGAAATTTAAGATACTAGCACGGTAACCCACAACTGAACAATTCACTACCTAGGTAAAGGCTAAAGGAAAAAATACCAAGATGTCAAATTTGTGAAGGGTTTTTACTACATTTACAGAGATCCTCAGGAAGAAGGGGTGGTTTACACAACAAAATACAAAGCCAAGGCCAGTTTGCAACTATCTGTAAGTCTGCAGGATACAACAGCACAACAGTAGCAAAGAAACTCCTTTGTTAACCCCAATTTCTTGCCTCCCTGAAGAATACAATCAAAAAAAATTCAGTATCCATAGCAAGATGGGAGAGAAAGAAGAGATGTTGGTTTTAGGGCAGAAGTTGTAAGCCTTTACATTTTAAGGAAGATCGATTTATTCAACCAGCACACACACATGATATGAAGACACAGAAAAACTGTTCTTACTCCCACACCACATGTATGATTTTTTTTTTCTTAGAAATCTGGAGATCACATTGCTTAGAACTGTAATCAAGCATAGTTCTTAAAATGAAGAATATAATGCAGGTATATGGAGACATACATGTGTATGTATTTTTCTAGACCAAGACAAAACCCTTGACTGAAAAATTGAATCAGTGACCGAGATCATATAGCTCATGTTTGATAATCAGCTTTGTATATTTTTATATCATAACAAATGCGAGGGAACTGAGAGGGAATCTCGCGAGGCGGGAGCGACTGACGTAGACGGGGAGGAAGCCGGCAGCGCGCGAAACTGAAAAGCGGCCGGAGCGGCTGCCTCCGTCGGACTGCGCGGGCAGCGGCAGCGGGACCTGCTGCGGTAAGAGCGGTTGTTCTCTGGTTTCTGGGCGGATTGAGGCGAGCGGGGCCTTTGCCGGGGACGGTGAGGCCGCGCAGAGCGAGCGGGACCCGGAGCTGAGAGGGAATCTCGCGAGGCGGGAGCGAGTGACGTAGGCGGGGAGGAAGCCGGCACCGCGCGGAACTCGAAAGCGGCCGGAGCCGCCTGAGCTCTCTGGGAGAGCGGCGCGAGCGTGGGGGAGGGGAGGAGCTGCCGGACTCTCGCGACCCGCGGGCACAGGGGGTGTTACTGGTGGCTCTGGGAGGGCGAGGATCGCAGACCCTGGGCAGAAGAGGTGAAAGGAGTAGTTATCGGCCATTTCTTTTCTACTTTTTTTTTTTTTGGTCATTTTCTTTTCCTTTTTTTCTTTTTTTTTTCCCATCACGGTTGCCACCAGGCAGAAATCCACCCCGAGGAGGAGTGTGGGGACCCAAACAGCGCTCCAGCACAAGGACGCAGCTGTGCAGGCTGCCGGCTGCAGGGAGTGCCTGAGCCTGCGCCTCCCAGGGGCTGCATCGGACAGTGCCTGTGTGAGGTGCGGTCAGCTGGCTGACCTTCTCCATCTTGTGGCAGAGCTAAAAGAAGAAGTGGAGAGGCTGAGGAGCATCAGGGAGTGTGAAAGAGAGATAGATTGGTGGAGCCGGTCCCTGATGCACACACACCCCTCCCCTCTGGCCATCAGGTCAAAGGAGGGGACCAAAGAGATGGGGGGGAATGGAAATGAGTCCTGGCTCGGAGAGGAAGGCAGGTCCCTGCTCAGCCTCCCTCACCTGCTCAGTTGCCTCTGCAGAACAGGTACAAGGCTCTGGAACAGGAGAGCCAAGGAAGCGAAGAGGTGAATGGATGTGGAGCCATAGGGCTGACCTCACTGAGCAAGTCAGCCCCATGCATCAGGACCAGTCCAACTAAAAAGAAAAGGAGGGTAGTTGTCATTGGTGACTCCATCCTACGGGGAGCAGAGGGTCCCATTTGCCGTCCAGACCCAGCCCACAGGGAAGTCTGTTGCCTCCCTGGAGCTCAGATTAGGGACATTACTAAAAAACTTCCCAGTCTGGTGAGTTCCACTGATTACTACCCATTGTTGATTGTCCAGGCTGGCAGTGATGAGATCAATCATAGAAGTACTCAGAGAATTAAAAAGGACTTTAAGTTGTTAGGCCAGGTGATCAAAGGATCGGGGGCACAGGTAGTTTTCTCATCTATCCCTTCAGTAGGTGACAGGAATACTGAAAGGAACAGAAAAGTCCAAGCAGTTAATGCATGGCTCAAAGACTGGTGCCTCCAGCAACGTTTTGGGTATTATGATCACAGGGAAGTTTATGCAGTACTGGGCATGAGAGATATAGATGGTCTAGAGCTGTCTAAGAGAGGGAGGAGAATACTTGCTGGAGAGTTGGCGGGATTAATCGATAGGGCTTTAAACTAAGTTGGAAGGGGGAAGGGGATAAAACCCGAGCCTCTACACATGAGCCAGGGGGAAGTATCCCAGGGTTAGGTGTAAAAGGCACAAGCAACGGTAACAGATGCTCCATTAAATCTCTTAAGTGTCTGTATACCAATGCAAGAAGCATGGGGAATAAGCAGGGAGGATTAGAAGTCTATGTGCAGCTGGAGAACTATGATCTCATTGCAATTACGGAGACATGGTGGGACAGCTCACATAACTGGAATGTGGGCCTTGATGGTTATGTTCTTTTTAGGAAAGACAGGCCGATGAGGTGAGGTGGGGGAGTTGCTCTTTACATGAGAGAGCAACTGGCGTGTATCGAGATCCATCCAGGGGCAGATGAGGAGCAAGTAGAGAGTTTGTGGGTAAGAATTAAGGGGCAGGCTAGCACAGGTGATACTGTGGTGGGTGTCTATTACAGACCAGCTGATCAGGAGGAGGAAGTTGATGAGGCCTTTTACAGGCAGATGACAGCAGCCTCTCAATCCCAGGGGGATTTCAACTACCCAGATGTTTGCTGGAAGTCCCACGCAGCCAGCCCTCCTCAGTCCAGGAGGTTCCTCCAGTGCATTGATGATAACTTTTTGATGCAAATGGTGGATGAGCCAACCAGGAGAGGAGTGCTGCTGGACCTTGTGTTCACCAACAAGGAAGGTCTGGTTGAAGCAGTGAAGGTTGAGGGTAATCTTGGCTGCAGCGACCATGAGATAGTGGAGTTCAGGATCTTGTGTGGTAAAAACAGAATACCAAGCACGATTGCAACTCTAGACTTCAGAAGGGCCAACTTTGGCCTCTTCAAGCAATTGCTAGGGGAAACCCCTTGGGACAGGGAACTGAAAGGTAAAGGGGCCCAAGAGAGTTGGTTGGCATTCAAAGACCACTTCTTTGAGGCTGAGGATCAGTGCATCCCATCAGGTAGGAAATCAAGAAAGAGATCCAGGAGACCTTCATGGTTAACCAGGGATCTGCTGGGCAGACTCAGGTGGAAGGGTAGGGTGTATAAATTGTGGAAGGAAGGGCTGGCCACTTTGGTGGAGTACAGGGCAGCTGTCAGGGAGTGCAGGGAGGCAATCAGAAAAGCTAAGGCCTCCTTGGCATTAAAACTTGCAAGGGAGGTCAAGGACAACAGAAAGGGCTTCTTCAAATACATTGCTGACAAAACTAACACTAGAGGCCATGTAGGCCCTCTGTTGAATGAGGTGGGTGCCCTGGAGACAGAGGACAGAAAGAAGGCAGAGTTGCTGAATGCCTCCTTTGCCTCTGTCTGTACTGCTGGAGACTGTCCTCAGGAGCCCCAGACCCCTGAGGATGTCAGGATAAAGGAGAAGTTTGTCCTGGTTGATGAGGACTGGGTTAGGGATCAATTAGGACACTTAAACATCCATAAATCCATGGGCCCTGAGGGGATGCACCCACGGGTGCTGAGGGAGCTGGCAGAAGTCATTGCTAGGCCACTCTCCAGCATCTGTGGTAAGTCGTGGGGCAACAGGTGAGGTGCCTGAGGACTGGAGGAAAGCAAATGTCACTCCAGTCTTCATAAAGAGCAAGAAGGAGGACCCAGCTAACTATAGACCAGTCAGGCTCACCTCCATCCCTGGAAAGGTGATGGAACATCTTATCCTTGACGCTGTCTCTAGGCATATCAAGGATAAGAAGGTTATTAGGAGCAGTCAGCATGGCTTTGCCAAGGGGAAGTCATGTTTGACCAACCTGATAGCCTTTTATGAAGACATAACCAGGTGGATGGATGATGGCCATGCAGTGGATGTGGTCTATCTGGATATCAGCAAGGCCTTTGACACCATCTCCCACAGCATCCTCATAGGTAAACTGAGGAAGTGTGGTCTGGATGACCAAGTAGTGAGGTGGGTCACTAACTGGTTGAAGGGAAGAAGCCAGAGAGTTGTGGTCAATGGGGCTGAGTCTGGCTGGATGCCTGTGTCTAGTGGGGTCCCTCAGGGGTCAGTGCTTGGGCCGGTGCTGTTTAATATATTTATCAGTGGTCTGGATGAGGGATTAGAGAATGTTGTCAGCAAGTTTGCTGATGATACAAAATTGGGAGGAGTGGTTGACACACCAGAAGGCTGTGCAGCCATTCAGAGAGACCTGGACAGGCTGGAGGGCTGGGCAGGGAGAAATCTTATGAAGTTCAACAAGGGCAAGTGTAGAATTTTGCACCTGGGAAAGAACAATCCCATTTGCCAGTATAGGTTGGGGACTGCCCTGCTGGAGAGCAGCGCAGGGGAAAGGGACCTGGGGGTTCTAGTGGACAGCAGGATGACCATGAGCCAGCAATGTGCCCTCGTGGCCAAGAAGGCCAATGGCATCCTGGGGTGTATTAGAAGGGGGGTGGTTAGTAGGTCAAGAGAGGTCCTCCTGCCCCTCTACTCTGCCCTGGTGAGGCCGCATCTGGAATATTGTGTCCAGTTTTGGGCCCCTCAGTTCAAGAAGGACAGGGAGCTGCTTGAGAGAGTCCAGCACAGAGCCACAAAGATGATGAATGGAGTGGAACCTCTCCCTTATGAGGAAAGGCTGAAGGAGCTGGGTCTCTTTAGCTTGGAGAAGAGGAGGCTGAGGGGTGACCTCATTAATGTTTACAAATATGTCAAGGGGGAGTGTCAGGAGGACGGAGCCAGGCTCTTTTCAGCGGCATCCACTGACAAGACAAGGGGCAATGGGTGGAAGCTGGAACATAGGAGGTTCCATAAAAATATGAGGAAAAACTTTTTCACTGTGAGGGTGACAGAGCACTGGCACAGGCTGCCCAGGGAGGTTGTGGAGTCTCCTCCTCTGGAGACATTCAAAACCTGCGTGGACGCGTTCCTGTGCGCTCTGCTGTAGGTGATCCTGCTCTGGCAGGGGGGTTGGACTAGACGATCTTTGAGATCCCTTCCAACCCCTAACATTCTGTGGTTCTGTGAAAATAATTTTATTTGCAAAGAAACAAAGCAAAAAGCAGCTAGCATCTAACAATACAGCCTCTATCAATTTGTGGGTAAGGGAAAAGTCTTAGCCAAGAGAGAAAAAAGAATTGGCTGAAGAACCTAATAAGAGACATGAGACTGTAAATCATCCATTTAAAAAACAGCTCTGAGTGACACTTGGCTAGATTTTCCTTTTTGCCACACAACACCTTCTCCTATAACGCTGTTTACACAATCATTGCTGGGAAACTGTCTGGGAAAGTCAGCTAATGACTAATTAAAGGGATCGCTTGTCAAAGATGGCACGATGACAGTTTGACCTACCTCCCCCGTTTTTATACTTCCCCCAAACAAGTTGCTGCTTTTTTGATTTGTGTCATAACCATTATATCGTTTAGTTATAATTACATACGTGAAAGTAATCTTTCCACAGCATGCATAAAGAAGGCATAAATATTAAAAAAGCAGATGATTGCAAATGACTTGAAAGAGCAAGTGATTATGCTTAATGTTTGTAATTTAAAAGGCACAGGCAAAGCACATTCACCTACACGCTTGCAGAGCTCTCTTGAGGAAATACAAGCCAACACAGCTCACTAGATAATTTTAGTGTTATTTATCCTATAGCAAGCACTACAGAAGAAAAAAACCAAAAACCAGCAAAATAATCCCTGTCTCCTATGGTGGCCAAATTGTAATGGCATATGTTCATGAATACCACATGACTACTATAAGGATCAACAAAAAACAGCTTTGAGAGTACAATACACATCCCTTTCAGGTTAAGCTGCCATTTGAATATGTTTAAGCAGTGCATGTGCTGAATTCTGTATGCTGTTGTTACGCAGTTAAATATATTTAAAGCCACACGTACCCCTGAAAGTAAGAACAACAGCTTACCCTTTGTTTTTAGTACACAGTATAATTTTGAACATCACAATGCAAATTCAGTGTTGGATATGGCTTTCTGTCAACGCTTCATAATTTTACTTGTAATATCCAGGTATATTATGTGATCTGGTTTGCATATCTTGTGGCAAATGCATAGTGCTTGCTAACCTGCTTTGCCCTAATTATGATTTGCAGCTGGTCACATCTCTCAGTTGGTCCCAGTAGGTGGCAAAAGTGCTGGAAGTCAGAGTAATTAGGCACAGTCTGACAAGAGCAAAAGATGCATTTGTTGGTTTGGTTTTGTTTGTTTGTTTTTAAACAAACTTTAAAAAAACCCCAACCAACAAAAAAAACCCAACCAAACAAAAAACCCCACCAAAAAACACCAGCCAAACTTTTTTTTTTCCTTAAGGGAAAAGAAATTCCCTAACACAAACTGCAGCAAAATACTCTGCATCTGGGAGTTAGCTGATTTTCTCTGTAGAGACACTGAATATGATAATTTCACATAGCAAGCTTTTTGAAAGAAGCTCAGACTTGGCTGCAAAAAAGGAGCAGGAAAACTGTGCCACACAGGGGCATGGATCTGAAAATGAAATGTACTACTTCACCACAGCTTGTCAATTCTCGCTGAAATAAGAAATGATAATTCAGACTATACCCTGATTACAGAGAGTATTCAATAAACAGGGAAGTCAGCTTAAGCAAACGTGTGCGTTTAACAGACTATTTAGGGCTCTAAAAAAGCATTTTTCTCAGCTGCTTACTCTGAATGAGCTCTACGAGCTCAGATAGCCTTGTCTGTAAATGTGAAGGGTTTGAATCAGAATAAGTTTCTCTTTAATGATTAGACTGCAGGTTAAGGCATATGTGAAAGTCAACAGGTTTGATTCAAAGTGCTTTGGTTTAGTTTTCATATCTTCATCACTAGATTAATAATGAGCTGTTTTCTTTAACACTGATCTAACTCTAGGTGTCTTCAAAAAGGAACTGAAATGTCCTAATTAGCAAGAGAAAGAAACCAATATACGACATCAGTAAAGTCGGAAAGCATTCCTCTGAATTAGTAATTGTGTACACAACCAAAATTAGCAGGGGTAGTTGTGCACTATTTTGTCCTTTGAATGCACTCACCTCTTGGCTGGCAACTCTGAGTGAAGACGTACTCTATTACGGACCTTCCTAATGTGCACTGGAGAGGTTCTTGACCCTGTTTGGCCAAAAGGTTCTACTGCTCTACTGGAGAATGATTCGCCTTTTTTTGAGGTGGTGGTCTTTAAGACTCGTTACATACAGGACATAGAATATATCATGCCTTCCTACTCAAACTTCACTGTCTGGCTTTTACAAAGTAAACTCTCCCAGGCTTGACGTTTTGCTTTTACTGAGTAGTTGACAGTATTGCCAAGATCCAACTTTAGGAAAGCTCAAAGAAAACCGTTAAATTGCCAAAACCATTGTGCCTGATATCTATGTGCCCACAGCAAAGTTCAGTGTTACATACCAACACTGAATAGCTTTCACATCAGTGGACAAGGGAAGAGCACTGGTCATCATCTATCTGGACTTCTGTAAGGCCTATGACACTGTCTACCACAACATCCTTCTCTCTAAGTTGAAGAGATATGGATTTGACAGATGGACTGGGCAGTGGATAAGGAAATGGCTGGATGGTCACATCCAGAGGGTAGTGGTCAATGGCCTGATGTCCAGATGGAGATGCACATTAATGGTCAGTCTTGATGGGGCTCTGAGCAACCTGCTTAATTAAAGATGCCCCTGTTCACTGCAGGGCGGTTGGACTAGATGGCCTTTAAATGTCTCTTCCAGCCCAATGCATTCTTTGATTCTATAAGACGAGCCACAGGATCCAGAAGGCCAGGAAAGTAAAAGAGAGAAGGCAAGAATCAAAGAGGAGGAATATGCACGCAGGCATATGTAAGGATGTAAGAAACTGGATGCATGTTTAATCCACAAAAATGCAGAGAAATGAAGAGCCTAACAACTATCAGACACAGTACTCTGGACAAAATCAACTTTCCTTAGTGTCAGCAACCACCTGCACAATTTCTTCATCCCAAGCAAATCTCTATCTTGTTCCTTGGTAAGACAAAAAGTTTCAGCAGACATCACTGAAATTAAACATTTTCAAGACAGGAGACACTGAATTTTAGGATCTTGATATAGCCTGAATGTACAGCACATTCGGGCGAATCGTAGTGCAGGACCTGATAACCACACATTTTTCCCTATACTGCCTCTTTGATACAGCGCCCAGGGTAGACATTGCTCAGTGAATGATCACATCTGTATAATGAACGAGCCTGCTACCTATACATATCATTGGTAAGTAGAAAATGGAAGACGTGAAATGAATGAGACAAATTACTGAAGAGTACCTATAGAATCAGATACTTGCTTCCACCATGAAGTTTCTACATGAAGAGAAGCAGACTCCAGGTTTTCACAGCTACCCACTAGCCTGTATATTCTACAGTAAGGGTTGTGTGAGGCATCTAGGGTTTCATGTGATAAAGTACAGGATGCTCAGGATTGCAAATTAACTCAGCTGGATCCATGTTTTGAAAATTGCCAAATTAAATCCAAAGAATAGTAAAAAAGAATATTTACATACAAACCTATGCATTTTTTTTTGAAATTTTAAAGCATTAGCATCCCTTTGTCTCCCTTTTCTATACCTGAAACAGGCATACAGCATTGCTGCGATAAATCCATTCTTTTTGAGTGTGTTTACTACAGAATAGTATTATGGGACTACGTTAAGGTTGCAAGAACTCTAATTCCACCAGTTCTAACCAAATTCAAATCTGCAATAATGTTTTAATATAGTTGTTGAAATGCAATTTCTGAGCACATTAACATACTAAACAAAATAACGTGCCATTAACCTTTGTCATCCAGATGTATTAGATACATATGCATATTCTAATAATGTGCTCTAATATGACTATCATTATACACTACTGGAATCTGCAGACAAAAATTTAAGCTAGTACTTAACAACAACAAAATCACCCCGCTTTATCATCATAAACCAACAAAAAAAAATCATTCAATTTGCAACAGCTTCCTAATTACATATACCATGTTTCTACCTAACGTTTTCAAACCACTGCATGGATTGCTTCCGAGGCCTCAGAATGGAAACAAAGTGATTTGTTAATTTTTTGGCAAACTATGAGTGTCATACAAACCAGCACACATTCAGGACTGCTTAGGAGAGGAAAAAGCTGATGTAATCTCATTATATTTCTAATCAGATTATGTATGCACAAACACATAGGATTTGTATTTAAACTAGAAAGAGAGAAAATATCCATCTTGCCACTAATGTCTATCAATGAAAAATAATAAAAATTTCTCTTCCTTGTGCCTTTCTAAAAACTGATCAAGAATGAGATCATATATATCTAGCTGCACCTTCTGATAAAGTACAAAATGACAAGACAATTAATAGCTGCTCTAGCTGATTACACAAATTGCCTTTGTGGTAGCAGCATCAAACATTGTCTGTATTCCCCAAGAACTATTGGGAAGGACAAATAATTCAAGAAACTCAAACTTACCACTGGATTAATGATAAAATGTCCAAGGTTCAGAGCAAAAATTTCCTACATTGCCTTTAGAGAGTGCCACCTGCCTATGAATGGGAACTCTAAATTAATGACTTTTCTCACTGTCCTAATGAAGGTAGATGAAGATGGAACATATGTTCTCTTGGCTAATCTTCTAGCCAGGGGCCACTGTTTCTAATGACAGAAGTAAATGAGTTTAAATGAGATAGAGCCTCAGAAAAATCTAGTTTTATCTTTGAACAATTATCAGTACAACTAAAAGTTAGAAGAAGTCCCAAGACTTGGGGGTGGAAGAAAAAAGCCATCAGCACATTTTTAAGTTTCCTCATGGCTTTAGTTAATTACAAAATATAAAGTTGAGCTTCATAAGTTCCAATGAAAAGCATTACAAGTAAATGGGGATCTAAACAATCCAAATTCAGGACTTTAAATAAAACCCAAAATAAAAATTTAACTTCCTCAAAGTACTGTTTTTACAATTAACTTTGCATGAATACCATGCACAAAACATTTCATTTTTCACAGGTGGTATTGACCACACATTTGAGCTCTAGATTTATTTTTCCTCAGTTTCTTTTTCTTTGCTTTTTAGATGAAGTTTTACTTCAACTCTGTAGAAATAAGGGTTAGTCATTTGTCTGAGATTGCACAAAGACTAATTAATGAGTTGTGTTTTATTAAAATATGTGAGTTCTGTTACAATAATAGATAATGACTCCTTTGAAGGACATGGTTGGAAGTCCAAAATATGTTTTGAATCCCCAAAATCTCACCTGTGTAAAATATCCCTTTACTGTTTTTATTGCAGATGGGCAAGAGAAGGAAAACAAGACAGGAAGAAACAACTACAGGACCAACATGAAACCAGTCCAGCCCTTGTAGCTTATGCCATATGAATGACTGTTTCATCCATGGTTTCCCTTTGAATCCTGTCAGAAACCAGTCAATTTAAAACATAACAGCCAACTAAGATAAACTTCTGGGGTTTTCCTCTACAGTCAGAGAAATCCAATCCCTTTAAAATGGATTTTTAATATACTATTTAAAAAATGTATTTTGAACTAGAGCATCAAGTACACTTTACTTGAGGTGCTAGAAAACTGTAATCATGCATAGAATATTGATATTCAAACCAGTAGAACAACAATGACACAATGTAGTTCTAAAATTAATTATTACCTAGTTGTAAAGTTAATGTTATAACCTCAGGCCACTACAAGATCAGAGTGCTTTAACGTTTAAACTGTGGCAATAATCCACATCTGAAAATCAGCTGCCTTGAAGAGCAACCCTTGCATGATCTCTTTCAAGGCTGTGGATAAAAATCTACTTTAGATGATCACAAATCATTAAAGTTTGTGCTTCCTGTAGAAGTATTTTCTGAGTAGAAGACACAATTGAAATCTCTGAAATGTTTCCTGTACAACTCCCTGAGGATCAGCAGCTAAGGAGCTTCTTCAGCTATGGAAGAGCAACCATTTCCACAGCACTGCTAGAAAGAGCTGCTTAGCGCAGCCCAAGTCTTGGAACGTATCTGGCTTGTAGATTAAGGTGTTTTCTACCTCTCACTAGAGCTTCAGGAAAGATTTTCATTCATGCTTTGGTAACTGTATTAAAATACATAGGGACTGTTTGAATGAACTAATATTTGTCATTACCCACCAAAAATTTGAAAGTTCTAAAACATCAACATGGCCATCCATATAACCACAATCATTGTATTTATGTGAAGCACTACATATGCAAATCAGTAGCTTTTCCATGTGAAGACTGCTTGCATAATATTCCCTTAACTGTTTCATACAGCCACGACCAAAAAACTGCTGGCACTTCCAGTGACTACATATAGAACATTATTACCTTCCAAACTATCTCTGAGATGAGGTATCACTTAGAATGTCACTATAGTATAATTACGTACTGAAATCCTAAACCGGATAAATACAGGATTACTAAAGATGAGCAAAGACAGATGGCCATGAAAAGTACCAGTTGTGCAACAAAATTTTATTACCTATTCTTTATTTTAATCTCCCAGGAATCTGCCCCATTTCTGAAATCACCACAGTACTTTAAAAATGACAGACATAACATTAGGTAAAGAAGGATGCATGCAAATACCTTTAGCTTCTACTTTTACTACTATTGTCTTTTTTTTCCATAAAAAAAAAAATCCCTTCGGCTTGAAATATGTTGTTGTTTAAGGCAGTTCTTGTTCAGCTTACTTAGAACCTAAAGCAGTTATTTTATACCAGTTTTATTTTTTAGAATAATATTTAGCTTGAGTTGATACAGAAGTAATTGATAAAACAATGGACAGTCCCAATCCAGAATATATTTTAAACTTGGTTCCTCTTAGTGGAAGGGCATCAGATGTTCTGCAAGTAGTCCAATTAAGTCATATATAGAAATAAACATCTCTTTAAAGAGTAAGTAGCAGCCAACAGCTCTTCTGATTTTCACCACTGTTCTCAGTGGTGAAAATAGAAATAGAATACAAAACAAAATAGAAAATAGAAAAAGAAGAAAAAATAGAAAACAGAAATAGAATACAAAAAAATTTCTTCTTCACAGCATCTCCCAAGACCACATCTAGAAACACACTGATGCATGTTTACTTCCTTGGCTGAATGGGGATGGCTGCTGGTCTTGGCTTTGAAATTTTGATCCAGAGACTATAGGCATTCTTTTGACTAGGCTGAATTATCATGCACTTACACTGAAAATTATTGGTGATATTCTTAGAGTTATTTTAGAATTTTTTTTTTTGCACTCTTTCTGAATACAAAAAAAAGTCTGCTAATTTACAACGTGACAATACAACTTCCAGCGAGCAAAAATCTATATCCTGCTAAATCACTGCAGATTACCCACCTGCAGCACCTGGAAACACTACACCAGGCAAATACTTTCTCTTACTACCTAGCCATCTTCAGAGCAAGGCATGAGTTTCAAAGAAGACAAGTCCACTCTAGTGTTACTTTTATTATTTGACCAGGAGAATATTAAATTCTCCTGCATTTATCACTTTTCGTGGAAGCTCGAAATATCCCACAAATGTTACCAAAATGGAGCAAAAATAGGAAGTCCTATAAATTCCATTTTCTGAAGGTTTCTAGAAGTTCTACCTAAAGTTCCAGTTATACTTGATGACAATTCATATAATACAGTGTTACAGAACTTGTATTTTAGATTAAATATCTTCCTCTATCAATTATTTTCAGCATTGTGTCAGTTGCTGAAGTTAAAATCCAGTTAAAACCTAAGTAGCTTACTCAGCTTAAAGTTCATCCTCCTAATGACAACACTTAAGTATGAGTGTCGGTGATACAGAAGAAATTAATTGGTTTTCCTTCTAGCTTGTTCCCTCTCTCCTAAATTTCTGCTTCTGTCCTGTCATTTCTGTGGCACTAGTCAAAATATATGTGCTTTGCTAAATGACTTGAGCTCTGAGTATCTTCTGAGATTTATCACAAGAGCTGATACTTGAACTTAAAACTTTAATGGCACACGTACAGTCTTAGAATTCAGAGATAATTCCATTGAGGGTAATTTGCTAAAATCAATCAGATCTAAAAAAAGATAGGGCGGGGAAAGAAAAAAGGAAACCAGCAAGTAATGTACCAATGAGACACTCTTTAACAGAACACCTTTCATTAATTCAAATTTCTAATTAACTACCAAGCACTTGCAAATCATAGACAATCAACATCTACAAAGGAAAAAGCCACGGAGCCTGCCATAGAGATCATCTACAAGGCTGTGTGTAATCTGACCTAATATAATATCTGCACGTTTCTGTGTATCTAAGGAACCAAAACTTGAATGTCAAGCATCACCAAAGCTTTGGATTCTCATTTATCATTTTTCGTGTCTGCATTAATTTTCATCTCTAAATTATCCCTCTGTGTTTGCTGTAGGTTATGCAGAATGACTTCCAAGTTGAAACAAGCTTAGCAGCATCCCCGCCGGTTTCGCCAGAGGCAGGCTTTGTTCCGGCTCACCTGGTAGAGCTGTACTGATGCCTGCGCCTCAGGACAACCGCGAGGCTCAGCCTCCGCTGTGGCAATGTGAAAATTGTACACTCTTAGGGAGTTTGTGAAGGATACTGTAACCCAAATTATTACATGGTCAGTTATTCCACAGTAATCATCAAAACAGTGCTTAGCATACCACTTTTCTGTTATTTCTTTGACCACTGAAGCTTAGATTTTACTGTTTTTCTCCTCATACACTGCCTAAAACCAAAATCTACTATCTAATCCTGACTTATTTGAAACTCAAAATAGGAAAGAAAGAATACTCAGAAACCTGAAATGGGCTAAGGAAAGAGTAAAGATGCATTGTCTGAGCATGGGAACACATCCAAAGCCACTACAAAAGCAACAAATCTCATTACACACAACAAACACATAAAGCACAGGTTCCTCTTACTATATCCACGTAGGAAGAAGAGAGCAGAGAATAATATTCCTGCTTACCTCTCAGAGAATCCCCTGCATGGATGCATTTTTTTTCTTGTCTGTTCTGGATGGACTTTAGCAGAAGACACAGCAACTGGCCTTAGGAACTAAAACTGGAAGCATCTATGGAGCTTCACAGTCTGCCCATTGATTTCTGACCCCACAGAGCAGACTTAGAAGCAGAGTCATCCTTTATACCTGATAGGTTTCAGCTGAGAAGGCTTTTTCACGTTTGCGTAATAGCATAGGGATACTTGTAAATAGTGATTTTTTTCATTTAAGAACTAATGCTTTATTTAGAGAACGGAAAATAATAGACTCTTAGGAACTACAAACTCTGCATGATAAGAAGTAAACAGTTGTATTTTTCCCAAGGGAAGAGAAAGTTAATGTGCCCTATAATGAATAAAGCACCTAGCTGTTAAGACTAGGGATGATTTAATCCTGTCTTGCTTTTTTTGTTTTGGTTGTTTTTAAATCTTAGGTTAAATTCCAGGTTGATGTCACAAACCTCTGTGAATTCCCACTCTCTGTAATCCTGCTGGAAACTCCCTTCCCACCCCCACCCACCCCAGGACCCTGGCTCTGATACAGCCCAGCTCTATCACCCTGACTCAGGTGGCTAAAACAGACCTGTGAGAAAATGTGTAAAGAAATGGGAAGGGTGAAATTACAGCCAGAGGCCAGCTCATTTAGATGCTGCCAGCTTTGTGATTCAAGAGGGAAAATACCAGCATGGAAAGAAGGGCTTGGTCTGGTTAGGATGGAGGCTGTATCTTGCATTTGTGGCTAAAACAGTGCTGGTAACACACCAGTGTTCTGTCAGTTGCTGAACACTGGCCTTGCTTTCTCTCTCCTCCTAACAAGTAGGCTGGGGTGCACAAGAAGTTGGGAGGTGACACAGCCAGGACAAATGACCCAAACTGACCTAAGGGACATCCCTTACCATATGACATTGTGTTCATCAATAAAGGTTCTGGAAAGGAAAGTGTAAGGGGGATGTTTGTGTTTGTAGTGCTTGTCTTCACAAGTAAGCGTGCTGAGGTCCTACTTCACAGGAACTGACTCTACATCTTACTGCTGAGGGCAAGCAGTGAATGAGTTCTTATTTTTGCTTTGCTCATATGCATAGCTTTTGCTTTTCCTATTAAACTGTCACTGTCATGATCCCTGTGTCTTCTCACCTTCCTTCTATTTTCACCCTCAAGCAAGAAGGGAGTGGGTGTTGGCTGGGGTCAACCTGCCACAAAAGGTATAAAATCCTGAAGAGACAAAAAAGCAACCCTATCTGCCAATGGAGCTGATGAGATACAGCAACTCAGCAACTTGAAGACGCAATCCAGTGAGCAGTGGAAGCTGAACCTTCCCTGACTGACTGATGCCTTCCTGGCCAGCAAAGACTCTTGAGGGCCTTACTAGCAGTGGCAAGCTGAAGAACCCAGTAAACCTTTGCCAATTTATTTGTGGTTTAGACAATAAATAATTGGCAAAGGTTTTTAAGTTTTGTAGATCCTGGTTGCAAAGACTCTCTACATTGGGCCAAAAATGCCTGAATAAACTGACATGTACTGCTATATAAATCTAAGGTATTTTGACGAGCCACATGCAAAAAATTCACATCTATATGTACAGGTGCTATGCAGAAGAATTTGATCTGTTCTGTGCAGGCAGTTGTTATTGCAGACTCCAGCATCTCAGATAAATGTATCCTATGTGGTCAATTTACACTATTTCAGACCAACCAGTTTACAAATTATGATGTCCTGGTGTGCTGCAGGTCTGCTATGAATGGAGCAATGTACAACTTACACAAGAATATATCTAGAAAAAGCCTGCAGTCAATATTTCACAAGTCACTCTAACTAGTAAGACTGCTCCACTTACCATTGCTTTAACCCTTTTCACCACAGGGCTAAGTATAACAAAATTTTTCCATTATGTCAATGTTTGTTCCTTTTGTCAGCTAAGAATCTCTTCACACACAAAAAAAAACCCCACAAACCAGACAAAATAGCTTCATCTGGATAGGCAACAGCTGAGTGCTCAACACCTCCTTGGGAAATAAGAGCCTGGTTCAAGATCTACCTTGAGACAGATCCCAGCTTTTCAGCCACCCACGTTGCACAGGAGTCCCCTGGGTTGCAGCTACAGGATACTACAAGGCAATTCCTAGTTTCTCCCGAGAGTTCACTGAATATGTAAATTCATATTTATTAGAACTGATAACTGAATCTTGATCTCCTGCTTTGTGGGTGACTACCACAAAAAGCAGTAGAGTATCATGTCTCCACTACTCCAGCTGTTCCTTTACACACAAATAATTAGAAGGTAATGTTAAAAAACTCTATCAGAATATTCCTACCAGTTCCAGGTCATTAGCCTTCCCCCACTCAAGACTAGAGTTTATAACTATTCCTGTCTCTCTGATTTACTCATTTGTAACAGATCCATTTAATCTCCTGAGCCCACAGATGGTTTTTTTGGGTAAAGGGAGCAGGGAGAGAGTATTGACAAAGGCAATGGTAGAAGAAAGCAATCTTTCTGTGGATTTAGACACTCAAACACCTGTTAAGTTTTACAGCATCTTAAGGAAAATAATAATGCAAACTCTTTGGAAAAGCATAATTTAATTCTCTAGACATGCAGTTTGCACCATTTAATAAAGCTCATAACAGAGTGCTGAAATGAACAAGGAAATGAACTAAAATTTACTTCCTGATTTATCCATATGTTTTCTGTGCAAGCTACTTGCGTTTAAGTCTGAATATAAATCCACATTTTCCATTTTATAGATACATTTTCCATTTTATAGGTTGCAAATTTAACCACAGGATATATTAAATCATTTTCTGTAAACTATATAGTAGGCCTGTAAAAGGACAAAACCAGAATCTTATAGTGATGAGGAAAGTGATGGCACTCAGCAGTATAATAATGCACTTAGCTTTGCAGCGATAAAACAGGCAAGCTGTACTACAATATAAACGATGTGATTTTAAAAAATTACATTTGAATGTACAATAATGGGCTAACAACAGCATTCCTCTCAGATACTTAAGACATTATTTGCAATACTTATTGGTAGAAGACATTGGTAATGTGTGGACACATCTTCATACTTACAGGTTACAACGCAAGTGACATGGAAAGCACCATATGATGTTATTAAAATTGATACGCTGATGAATCAACGTACTGTTCTCCACTCTTCTTGATTTACATTTGTACTCAGCACGCTGTGTTCAAAGTTCGACATACTGTCTAGCATAACTATCAGAGTTAGCTGATAGTAGCGCCTGCTTTTATTTTCCAGGCATATCTCATCTGTTGCTATTTCCTCCAGAAAGCAAACAGAACTTCCTTTTGCATTGACATCAGCAGCAGTCACCTTAAAACTATCAGTAATACCTGCATTCTAACATATCCATGAATACCTCATGGGAAACAGGGGCAGTTTGAACTAGAGTAAATCTGTGCACTGTATCAGGCAATTATTGCAATGAAGCTCTGAATTTAAAATGTACCATCCTACAGTGTGAGAGTCAGCCCAGCTGTCAGGCCAGAGTTGCACACCATTCAGCTCAAGATCTTTCTAGCTGGCTTGCACCTGGGGCACATCTAAATGGCGAGTTACAAACCAACTCACTGTACGAGTCAGTCAATGTCCTGAAAGGGAATCTGCATTCAGACCTTGCTTACAGCATGGCATAAGGAACCAAGGCTTCCCACGGTAACATTCTGGGTAATCAATGTTTTGCATGTCACACCTATGATGCCACTCTCTGTGGATGCACATTATGAGCCACCCTGTCAGCTACCACAATTGCAAATCACGGCTGATTTATGTAATCAGTAAGGCACATCCATCTAACGGCCATGCCTTGATGAGGTTCAGGATTTCTTAAGATCCTACCAGCTGGGCAAGAATTTGCTTTTCTGACTCGTTTCAGCAAATCTGCCCAGTGACCATACAATTTCTTGAGGTTACACATCAGCATAATCATTAACAATTTCCCATAATGGAATCCTATATCATGTCCAGAGTTGGTATTTCATAAATGTCTTTTCCCAATCAAACTGAAAAATCAATCTATGAAGTAATTACCAGTCATGAGGATGTTATGGGTAATATCAAAGTAAAATTTAATCAAAATAGAAACTCTGAATTATGGTATCTTTTGCAAGCCAGTCTTATGCTGAAAAATCATATCCATACTATGCGAAGACTTCTACATGCAATAAAAAAATATTTATGTGCTAGTCTTGTTTTGTTCCCATGTACACTAGAAGGCATCTCTACGACAGTACATAATTTCCCTTGTATCAAAAATAGTGGTGAAGAGTGTTCCTTTGTCTGAAAGTTGGACCAAATTAAAATGTCAGAAAAGCCTATGAACATAGTTCTGGCTTACACATCCCTTTTCATCTTATCCTTTGTCCTGACCTATTTACAGCCTTTCTTGCAAAAAAAACCCTGAATTACCTGCACAACCCTTTATCAGTAGCACAAAAGGGACCATTAGATCAGGGAGAAGAAGCATCTGCAGTAGCCTGCTGTGTCTACACTGGGTTTGTAACTGCTGTCACCTGCATTACTGAAACACTTAAAACAAGAGTATAACTTATAAGTATCTATCTTCTGCAAGTAACTACCTTCCAGGAAAACAATGACAGTCCATATTTCAGTAACAGATCAGCTGTAAAAGAGGAATCCAGAAAATGTCAAAAGCCCTACTGAAGAAAAGCACTGAATACATTTGAATCTATGTCTTTTTGGCTGCATCAATATCATCACACGTTAATTCTCCTGCACATTGATTCCGTGGGTCATTTCAACCATCTTTTATGAAGGCCATATCAGAAACTAGCCTTTACCTAAATATTGAAGTTGTTTCATCAGAAGCATCCCCATCCCACCTCAAGGCACTTGGGTAAACCTATCAGAAAATAAAATATCAAGACAAGAACCTCGCGCATAGCTTAACAACAGCGCTCCCATTATAGTGAGGAAAGTTATAATGTCAGTTCCTGTGTTTTTCCTGCTCCAAATCTATCAATCAGAGATGTCTGGTCCATCACATAAACTGGGACAGAATTCAATCAGTCTGTGTTTATGAAACACAGAACATGATACTGCCCAGATCTTCCAGTGTCATATTCTAAAGTAAATGAACTATAAAGGAAAAAAAAATATTTGAAAACCTTAAGACACTTCTTTTTAAAAAAACCCCACAACTTCTATTACAACACTTAGGGAAAAAAGGTAAGGGGAAGGAATACAAGAATTTTTCACAGTGCATTCCAAGATGAACTTCAAACAATCAAAGCCCCAGAAGCACTGATTTTTTAAAAAAATATTGGTGTGACTTTTTAGGGCAGTGAGATTCTACTAAGGGTAACCTAAGAAAGGTTCATGTTACCCTGCGTATATTAAGATACAGTGTCTACGATAGCACGTGAGTCCTTAGAAAACCAATAAAACAAAAAAAGCATTAATGTTCAACAATTAAGTAATACAGACTCTTCCATTTCTGTGCAAGTTCACATACTGCAGCGGAGTTTATCATTATTTTATCACACTCAGCCCACAAAAAAAAATGCCACATCTCATCAAAGTAAATACTGAGAATAAGCGAGACATTCAAAGAACGGAAGAAAAAATCATTATCATGTCATTTTCATAAATAGACATAGTTAGGTGAGGCCCAGCAATATTAAATCACGTGGCCAATGTCACACAGGAAGCCTACGGCAAATCTGAGATGTTAATATAGATATATGAAAGCCTAATTTGGTACCTCACCATATAAAACTTTCCTATCTTTAAACATATACATGTGCAGATCTTGAGAGAAGTAGTCTAACATTTAGAGGAAATGCAAAAAAAAAAAAAAAAAAAGAAAAAAAGAATATAATATATTAAGTAGCTCAGTCTGGACAATATTTTATATATGGCTTACCCTGCTTTGCTTGAATACTTGATTTCTTTTGTTTTAAATACCTATTTCAAGAAGATGCTATTTTCACTGTAACTAATCACAACTGGAACATGTTCAGGAAAGGGTTTTATTAAATAACTCTTAAGTGTGGAAATATATGTTAGCCTATCTCAACTGATACTGCTAGCTCCCTGTTTAAATAATCAGGCAGAAAGGACTGCTCCTACTTGGTATTCAGTGGGAAAAAGAGAAGAATGTTAACTTGTGCCAAACATTCTTAAGTGTTATGAATTTACATCAGCTCAGAACTGTATGCTTTTGAACACTGAATTTTAAAGTGGGTTAGATTTTTCTTCTGTTCCTTAAAATGTTTTTTCCTCATAAAAAACCCCAAATAAGGAAAAATATGATGTTGCTGTGTGAAAATGAAAATACAACAGACTTTTATAATGCAGTATGCGTGACACATCTTCATGATGAAAGCTGCAAACCGCCGTTTGCCTATGCTTAAATTTTTCATTAACAGACAATGACTTATAGGTCCCATCTGTGAGCAACACCAGTTCTGATAATTCTGAGACAGAAACATTACCCAGATGAAATGACAGATACTGAGATGTACCTTGTTCCTCCTCCCATTTATCTTGAAAATAATTTTTATCTTGCCCCACCCCAATAAAAGTTTGTCTTTTGCTTACTCTACAATTCCTTATGCAATCAACATCAAAGATTCTGTAAGTCAGTCATGTGAAGAGATCCAGCCATTTTGAAAATGGTTTATATAGAGAGAGAGGCACAAAACAAAATTGACTTTTAGCTGGCATCTCTCCTGTCAACATTAAAAAGGCAAACACCAATGTGGATAATGGATGAACTAAAAAAAGCACATACTTGGTGCCCAAAACATCTACAGAGCCAAAAGGAAAACTGGGGACCCAAACAGAAGAAATAATTACAATACTAACTCAGAAACACCAGTCAGACGATGAATGCAACATGTGACTAGGTTAAAAAAAGTTTTGATTCCAGAGAAACATATTAGCACATAAGTAATTATTTTTATTTTTATTTTTTGACTACCATATGTTGTTTTCTACGTGGAAAAAAAATATTTTCTACATAAGTATGGAAAATACAATTCCCAAAGAAAGGCACTATTGTATAGCTGAGATTTTTTGCATTCTTGTAGTATTTTAGTTTCATTTATTACAAACGCAGCTGTTAAGGAGAAAAAAAAAAAAAAAGGCAGTTATACATAACAGAAACCTACTTTGTTTTTAGCAGAATGAATAACCCAAGCTTCAACTCACTTTCTTGGGAAAAAAGGGGATGGCAGGCAGCAATCCTTTCTGCTCATTGCTTCCATTATAGAACATGACAACTGCTTTATGCCAGCTGTTTTCCTCAGGGACGAATCAGTATTGGCAGAAGGGTCAGCCCGATATATTGAGACAATATTTATTCTCCTATCTGTCATTCTTCTCTCTTCCCTCACACAGCCAAACCATAGGAAAAAACAGTGAATCACAGTGAACTTATCTGTGAGGTTGATGTTGTCACCAGACAAGAACTCAAAGCCAAGGCAGGTGCTAAAGTAGCCTTGCTGGAAGTTGCCTTCGGCTGTGCCCCTCTCCCTCCCATACCCTCACCTACGCAGTCTAAAGGAGCTTCCATCTGTTTCATTTTCAGGCAATCTAGTTTCTTCTAGAGATCGCAGCCCAACAACAGATTAAGTATTTTTACGAGGTCAAGATGTTTTGTATTTAGAAAATTAGACTTAATAACAGTAATCAAGACAAGGCATTCTTTATGAAGAAACTTCAAGGACCATAAGGACTGCAGAATACGCCAACAAGAAGAATATGCCAATAATACGCTAAGAATATACCAAGTTTCTGAAAAATAGGCTAACGTTGCAGCAAAACTCGACATTTAGGTGTCCTCAACTGAACCGCTTTCATCATAATACTAAAAATCATATTCACAGGTTAAAAAGACCCTTGCCCAGGTGAAGACCCTTCCCCTGAGCATGTGTACAGGTAGAACTATGTTGTCAGTGAATATTATAATTTTATGTAAATTAATGGTCAAACATTGTAAAGAGAGGTATATAATATTGCAAATTTTGTGTATAAAAATAGTACAGAAACTTGTGTCAGGTGTCCTTGATTTGTGGAAATCCATCATGCACCCAGCATTGCGCAAACCTGAATAAATAAGCAATATCTCTCCTGAGTGTGTGACAATTGACTTATTGCACAGCGTGCAACAAATCCACTTTCTAGACAACAAGACCATAAGTTAGAGCAAATGAGGCTGGCACTTATGTTAAATAAGAGTATAGAATTTTACTTTTTTTCTTAAATTGCTTATTTGGTTTTTTTTAATTAATATGGTGGTGGAAACACACATTTTGTTGTTCAGCTGCATTTCTATTTGCAATATTTTAATGAAATTATTAAATGGTCTGAGGCCAACAACAGACAAGGTTTTGTGCAAACATAGCAACACTCACAAACAAAAGTACACAACGTGCGCTGTGGTTTTATATGCTTGAAGACCAACAAAAGCTAAGAAATCATCTCAGTAACATTTTGACATTAGAGGAATATATATTTTATACCCATTTTAGAAAATGTGATGGCACCCCGATCCTACAGGACAACAGAGACAGCAACCCCAGATGCTTGCTTATTTGCAATGTTAAAGGTTTATTAATTTCTGTTTCCACAGCTCCACAGCAAACAGGCACAGTACTGTTTGCCAGATAATCTTCTCCCTGCAGAAGCTTGTTGCTGTGGCAAACCTCTTGGAACAGCTGGGATGCCACAGTGACCACGCCGTTCATGCAGGCAATGCATGATAGTTTCAGGAGAACCAACTTGAAACAACAGAACAGTCCAGCTGCAGAACCAGTGAATGGCGTATTTCTGCAGTTATAACACTGTTTAGGAGGCTAAATCCACGAATAACGAGTATCTTTGCACAGCCAAGAACATCAGAAGACCTTACGTTGGTGGAAGTTGGAATAAGTGCAGCCTGCTTGTTTCTGGTGAGTTCTTTCCCCCAATATAAAATGTAGTCCCAAATCTATCAGACACTACCTAAACAACGGTTTATCACCCCTGATGACTTGTCTTCAAGCCAGCTGGCATCTAGATGCTCTTTGCAGCCAGGTCTTGAAGTGGCCTTGACTATGTCGTAGTTACATCATACTTAATGTTTAGATATTTACTATAACTATTTTCTGTTAGTAAAGAAGTACTAGGTTAATTTGACCATTAACAAACTAAACATAGCAAAAGGATAGTTAAGTGCTGGTAACCAGCATTAGTATAGTCCATATGACAAATAAAAACCAAATCCTTCATGTATTAGCCAGTATAATTACAAACTTACGTTTATACATTTCTCAGATTTGGTAAAAAAACATCCAATGGGCTGTCCAAAATAGTGTCTCCTTACGACTTTTGGCAGCAGTCTTGGCTTCGGAAATGATACAGCCTTGCTTCCCTCTCTCTCTTCTTCAGTTTGCACATGCGAGGATTTTTGTGGGTATTTTTATTATTTCTATTATCTCAATCTGCCCCACTGATCACGAGATTCAAAGCATATGCTTACATATTCATGCATATGGCACACATACATACTTCTGAAGTCATAGAAACATAGAACGGCTTGAGTCGGAAGGGACCTTAAAGATCACCTAGTTTCAACCCCCCTGCCAGACTAGGTTGCTCAGAGCCTCATCAAGCCTGGTCAAATCATATTCCCTGTGTTCATATATACATACCTGTATATGCAACATATGGAACATTATTCGTATGTATGAGGGACAGAAATGCACACATACAAAGTACTGTGATCATATAGCACAATAGTAAGATTAAGACTATAGCCAACTCTAGAAGACTTTTAAGAAACATGCAAAACACATTAAAATAATAGAATTAGAGTATTTAGAATGACTGCACACATTGTAAGAATGGGAATGTCATCAAATACATTTCTTCAAACTAGAATAAAACTTTAGATATACTTCCCTATTGAATTTGAGAGAGGAAATATATCTTCATGTACAAGCAAGCAGACATTCTTGGAGGTGTCTAAACCACATATTCTAAGTATGTATTAATTACACACTAATTACAAAAACACAAAATGGTTGAGACTGGAAGAGATCTCTGGAAGTAATCTTATCTCATCCCTGCTACAGCAGGGCCATCTAGAGCCATTTGCCCAGAAACATGTCCAGACAGCTTTTGAGTATAAGAATGGAGACTCCACAAACTTCCTGGGCAGCCCGTGCCACTACTCAGTCAACCTTACAGTGAAAAAGTGCTTCCCAATGTTCAGAGGGAACCTCCTGTGTTTCTGGTTGTGCCCATTGCCTCTGATCCTGTCACTGGGCACCACTGAAAAGAACCTGGCTATGTCCTCTTAGCACTCTCCCTGCAGGTATTTATATACATTAGCCTTCTCTAGGATAAACAGTTCCAGCTCTCTCAGCCCTTCCTCGTATGAGAGATGCTCCAGTCCCTTTCATCATCTAGGTGGCCCTTCATTGGACACTCTTCAGTATGTCCGTGTACTGGGGAGCCGCGAACTGGTCACAGCACTCCAAGTGTGGCCTCATCAGTGCTCAGCAGATGGGAAGGATCACCTCCCTTGACCTAATCAATAATTTGCCTAAGGTGGCCCAGCATACAATTAACCATCATTGTGGTCAGGGCACATTGCTGCTTCGTGGTCAACTTGGGGTAGACTGGGACACCCAGGCCCTTTTCTGCAAAGCTGCTTTCCAGACAGCACTTCTCCCAATTGCCAGGATCATTCAAAGATTACCGAGAGTGGCCTCGCAGTGACGACAGCCACCTCCCCCAGCATTCGTGGGTACAACCCATCAGGGCTCAGGGGTTTATGTATGTCCAGTCTGCTTAAGTATTCTCTAACCTGATAATCCACTACCAAGGGCAGTAGTTGCAGTAAATTAGTTAAACAGAGATAATTAGTGGGTGTATACATAATTAGTACCTTTGTACAGATATAAATCTAAACCAAAACCAAAATAAGAAGTGGCATTTTAATCCAAAAAAATGAGTCCCAGCTTAGTGCTGCTATTCTGTTCTTTAAGGCATTCCCTTCCAGGCAGCAGAACAGACTTTAATCTTTTCCCCCTGGAAATCAGCAGCCACAGTCCTTTTTTTGCTCACATCATTTTTCTGTATTTGTTTCATCAGTAGATTCATTTTATACAACAAAACAAAATCTGGACTTTTAATCAAGCTGATTTAAGTTTCTGCTTTTAATTACAACCAGATAAACAATCATAAGCTGTGGAAGTTAGAGGAGATACAAAAGGTGGCCTAATTTGACTCATTTTCTTCCTAAAATGAAAATGTTATCTTTTCTAGCTTATCTTGTGTTGTACCAGCATCAACATCTGTACATCCAGTAAATATCTTCATGTCAATATTTTAATAACATTAAAATCCTGTTTAATTATAACAGCACAGACCAGTTTTTCCCTGAATTGTATTACCAAAAACGCTTCTCAAACATCGTTGCCAAACGGCTTGTTCAAATCTCTACAGAAAGGGCACTGCTCATTGAGAAAGAGTGTCAGATCTTTGCTGTCAAAATTATCCACAGGGGACACATTTTACCATCTCATAATGTTTCTAAACCTTCTGAAACACTTCTGTGCTCTCATAAAGATTTCCCTTGATACCCTGTAAACAAAAGGTCAGATCTGCATTTACCCAGGTTCCACAGTTACGGAAGATTTATCACTGCATTATCTGAAGATATGGCATGGATAAGCAAACGGGAGCACTCCGTTTCAAGCAGCTGAGGCCTCCAGCTCTTATTTTGCCTTTTTTGGTGTTTTTGTTGGGTTTTTTTCACCCTCTTTGTAACATCAAAACCAAGGTTCAATGTGACATTTTGGTTTGTTTTCTAGATCACCTAAAACATTCTACTGAAAAATTTGAGATAAAACAAAGTATTCATGTAAAGAATCACCAGCAGAATTTTTGATCCTTTTGCTAGGTTTGGCTGATGAGCAGTCTTGAAGTAAACTAGTTATCCAAAGATTCATTTCCAGCATAGAAATTAGTCCTGATTATCAAGCATCAAAGGAGCAGTAACAATTTAAACATCATAAGCAAGCCTGGAGAAGCTTTACATAGTAGTAGAGCACAGTTATTCCAAATCAAATAGCAAAGAAATTATATTTCTCCTTTCCCATTTATTTACTTTGGGCATTTGACAGAACTTTCTGTGCAGTTTGTTTTCTCTGTAGTGTCAATTCTCTCCGCTGTCTCTACTGTCAGCCAGCACCAGGCACAAGTGAAGGGCCAGAAGCTATTTTTAAGCTTTTCCTTCCATTCCTCTCCTCACTTCCCTTAATTGGCTGAGTTCAGGTCCACATTTTCCCTTTAAGCTAGAAATTGCTTGAGCTCTTAGTGTTAGGTTTTAGCAACAGATGGTACCCTTCCCTCTGAGTTAATTCTGAACCAGTATCTCAGGGTTGAGATTGCTAGAGGTGTTATCTTTCAGCAGAGATCCTGATTTTATAATCATTACCAATCTAAAGCATACTTTAACAAAAAAGTTGTTAAGCTCTGCTGTGCCATTACTCTGTGTCAAACAGCTGCTTCAATCCATCTAAGAGAAAGATGCTACTAGAATGCTGAAGATTCAACAGCGAAACACAGTATTAAATTAAGTTATTCACTATTTTCTAAAATACCTCTTCCCAAACTCCCACAAACAATACCCAAGTTACTGCAAGTTCTTGCCAATACACCAGTGAAACAGCTTTCCTCAACCTGGGGTTTAGGCAAAAGTAATAAAATAAAATTGAAATTTAAAAAAAAAAAAAAAAAAAGAGACAAGGGGTAGGATCTCACACAATGGGGAAAAGCAGGAAAGAAAATGGCGTAGAAGAAAAAAGCATTGATCAACTGTGAGGGAAAAGCTGGAGAGAAGGTTAAGACAATTTGATCAAATTAAAAAGAGAACAAGAGAGAATTCTTGGCCAATAAAAATGGGAGAACAGTGTGAGAAATCCATGGAAGCATGACAGGACGAGTAAAACAGTGAAAAAAGAGTGGCAGTGGAAGGGCAGAGAACACAAAACCACCTAGTCAAGAAAATGCCACTAGATAAACTGTGAAACAGAGATCTGATGTTAGGAAATTCAATAAACTCTAGGAAGATGTTGGGAATTTAGCAGATGGGCACAATAAATACCTATTTTTAATTTAACATGTTCTTACAATAACTCCAGTATTAGCACCATGGGTCATGAATCTATTAAAAATATGGAAATAAAGGGAAAATGAGAGGAAATGAGCTTGGCTCTCAGTACTCTTGATTCCTTGCATGAAGAGCAAAATTCAATTGAAATGTTTCCTGGGGCAGAGAAAGATTAAAAGAAAATTAATGGTACTCTACAGGCACAAATAATGTTTCATAGGGTTTGTCTGTGGTTATCATAGCTAAAGGCTAAATAAAATATTAAGTTTGAGTGAAAGTTCGAATCATATGATATGCAGCTGTTCGTACTTCTTGTTGCCTAAATAAATTCCATTGCACCAACGAGTAAAGAGCTAAAACTGTAATGTCTCCTACCATTTTGATCTCTGACCAAAACCTTTACAGTTAGGTATCAGTAGGTTAGAAAACCTGTCTGGTTTATTGTTGGTTTCCGTTTGGGTTTTTTTTTCCCCCCAAGAGATGCTGTGAACACTTAATTTGCAAAGATCTTCACACAGCAGCCTCTGAATTGTCCCAAAGGCAATTGCGTTTGCCCTTCAACTACTGTCTTTTGAGCATGTTGACCTTTATCTTTATTTATACCAAATACTTTCAAACTAGCATAATGTTACATAGAATTTATTTTGTACGGGATCTTTAAATTTGTCTGCAAGTAGGACACTTCTCTATAGTAATTTAAAATCAAAATTAAACCACTTATTCCCATTAATTAGATTTGTGGAACAACTGGGAACTATTAAAACATGTATGGCAAGATGAATAACCTTTGTGCTAAACATTATTCTCTGGCCTCCTTTACTTCTTTCAACCCCAAAATCACCATGTCATCATTACTCACTTCAGCAGGAGCCCTCCTCCTCTTCATCTCTCTCCTTCCCCTGTTCATAAATTCTGTCATTCATCTACTAGATAATATTCTGCCTTCCTTCTACACAACACATAATTTAGGAGAAATTCCCTTTAATCTTCCTGTTTATCCCTCTATTTTATTTCCTAGTTATGTCCAAATTGCATAATGATATACTTTGAACACGGAACTGCATTTGTGGAGCACCAGACACAATGCCCTGGTCCTGTTCCCTTCTTAAGGGCCATCGCACTATGAAATCTTAATATTCAAAGGTTTTCACTGCTTTCCTGTATGCTTGCTCTCAGCACTGCTGAATAAGGCCGTGATCCTCCTCAGAAGATCTCCCTAGAAACCAGCTGTTTGTTGAGATTTTAAATTGTTACTTATTGTACCATACTAAAAATATCATGCTGAGAGAGATGTATTACGCACTTGATGTGTGTGTTCATGCCCTGGCATTTGCTTACTGAACCAGGACCTCTAGATGCCTTTTTATTAGCATTTACTCTGGAAATAGCAACAAGAAAGAAAAAAAAAAATCACACCTTAATGCACCATTTGGGATTAAATGGATTAAGGAATATTTCGTTTCCCTCTTGTTTCCTTTAAAGCCATCTGGGCCAGCCCCTGCTGTCCTGCCTAGAGCTAGCAGATAATCAGGAGGACTAAATTTTTCACTGAATAATATACTTAGCCCGAGCAGGAATTTCATTTTCAAAAAAGTAGGTTTTCAAACAAGCAACCTTTCAACTGGCAGGTTCTGACCTCTCTTCCACACTGAGGCTTTAAATTAAGGTTGACAAGTGTTTTGGCCTATTGTTCAAAGTTCTAAAGTTAAAAACTATTATTTGTGGAAGTGGATAACACTTGTTCACTTCAAAATAAGGTTTATGTATTTTAATAGCAGGTAATCACAGCATTCTGGAAACTTTTTAACGGAGAATATCTTGTGTAACCTTTCATTGCATAGAGAAAAGATTTAAGAATTAGCACAGCTTCACCTCCTCTCCACCAACATCTTGGGGGTAGATTTCTCATTTGGACAGTTTTGGCCTCGGTAGTGTATGCAACAACCTTATTTACCCTGTATGTAGTGCTGGCCCAGTCCTAAATGGCTCCAGTACTGGAATGAACTCCATCTCATTCAGCTGGTGTTTCCAGACTTAAATAGAAAAGTCCTTACAATGTTTAGAGTACATAAGATAAAAGTTAAACTATAAAAAACTGTCCCTCAAAGCTCATACACTTTGAATCCAATATGGACTTAAATTTAATTATACTCACAACAAACTACTTCACCTTTTCATGATTTGACACAGAAAGTGAGATCTACAGAGTGTTAATAACAAAGTGAAGGTAAAGAAAAGAGAAGAACATCTCGGAGAATACCTCCAGACTGTTTGGATAGTCTGCAAGCTGCAGTCAGACTCCACAGGATGCACAAGCTCAGCCCTTTGAAATCAATCTCACCTTTCATATAACTAGGCTACACTTATGAACGTGTTTAGGTACTTCACTCCTGGTAAAATCACAGATCACAAGTGCTCAAAAAGAGGCTTCTGATTGTATGTAGTTGCCAGCAACTGCATGAGATAAACATACAGACTTTTTGTTGAGGGTATGAAACAGAAGGAACATCAGGATGGAATCCAGAAAAAGGCAGGGTGATGAACAAGAAAAGTTTCCCCAGCAAGCCAGCAGAAACTGAGGCTTTTAGCCTGAGTCCTAAGAACACACACCCAAAAGTTAAGTTAGAACATGCACCCAGAATGTGAAAAAACAGTTTGATTTCCCTGTTCAGCCTCAGGAGATTTGATTCTTCCAGCAGGGTGCTCTAATTAGCAAGCTGTCCCCCATTGTGGAGTGGGAAGCTTTGATCTCTCCCACAGAAGCTATTTGACTTTTCAGAGAACAGGAACACACTGCAGCCACGCTGTGCAGAGAGATAGGAGCTCTTCCCCCTGCTCCAAAGGCTGCTCAACACACCTAAAATGCATTAAAACATAGGCCAGATCTCTAGCTTCTTCTTCCAGGCACATGTCTCAATGGCTATATTCAGAGAATGATAGCATCATAGAACAGTTTGGGTTGGAAGGGACTTTTAAAGGTCATCTAGTCCAATCACAATGCACTGAACTGAGACATCTTCAACTAGATCAGGTTGCTCAGAGCCCCATCCAATCCGACCTTGAATGTTTCCATGGATGGACCGTCTACAGCCTCCGTGGGCAACCTGTTCCAATGTTTCACCACCTTTATTTTTAAAAAAATTCTTCCTACATCTAGGCTGAAATTCTATAAATTCTTCTTACTGGTCAAGCTTTAAAATGCTACGAAAAATACAGCTTCAACAAAAGGACTGTCTAGGAGCACCACAGACACCGAATAGGCTGGTGGGTAGGTCACTTTCTGGGAGGTAAGTGATGGGCAGTCTCACCTCCTCAAGCAGAATGGTGCACAAATACCTGGTTTCCTGAATCCTGGGGAACAGCTCTATTTCCTGGAAGAGGTAGCAGTAGACTGTGAGAAAGTGGACTAGAATCCAATGAATGTGCTGCAAGAACAACTAACTACTGCAGTGGTTGTTTCAAGAGAGACTGAAAACCACTGCCTAATTTGCTGAGCATAAAGAAGAGCAAGAAAGAGATAAGTACCAAGCACTTCGGAGCTGCACCCCACAATATCTAATTTCAGGAATGTATACTCCCTGAGAAATAACAACAGCTAAGAGGTTTTTCAGGATAAACCTTGCACTCAGATATCCAAAGCAGCTTTTAAACATCTTGCACCTTTTGTGGATCTCCCTTCTGGGCTCCCAGGTCTCACATGAGATTTTACATTAAGCATCTGTTAAATGGCTACTGTTGGCACAGGAGTAGACAGTCTAGCTGATATTGATACCAAATATTTGGTATCTAAGCACATGAACCTCTGAATTTTTCAGTTAAGGTTTGATTAGCCAAGGATATAAGAATGTTTTGAGATGCTTTGCTGGAAGATAAAAGGAGAAACTTGTACTCATTACACTGAAGCACAAATGCCAATGATGAGAGAATATACATTACATGTTCACAGAAAGAGAAAGAAGGTTCTCATCTTGGAACCTTTCTGACAGGAATGAAGTTATGCATGCATACACACGATCGTATGATCATGGCACTAGGGAAACTATAAAAAACAAGTATTAACTGACATACCTCAAGTAATAAGCAAACATCTCATATAGGCTGATGAAAACTTTTAAACTTCATCCCGTATACTAACACTTTTGCACTGCTTTTCTTTTTTTGCATTATGTTCTTCCTTTTTCTGTGGCCAAGATACGGTACATCAGTACTGAAACTTGTTTTGTAGCTTGACCTCTAAAGAGTCATCTTCAAACTTGAATTCCTTTAATTGTTACTTGACACTGTGGGAACCAACCTGGCTTGCAAAGGAGGCCAGGTGAATCCCCAAGGTTTAGTGTTCTGTTTCATTTCTATACCCAGTCACTAACTGTGAGACCATGTGGCAGCAGCAGTCTTTAAGCCTTCAAATAATTAGTTCTTGCTAAGATAGGCGGAGATTGTAGGAATAACATAATACAGAAGACAATAACCCAGAAGAAAACTCAAACCCAACACTTGTGCTATGTGCCCTACTTGGAAACAGTTGAAAAAAAAAACTTTGTCAGCTAAGTTTGTACCTCTCTATATACTTATATTTCAATTAAAAGTGTTGCAAGAGACAGAAAAACCTTTCAGAACTGGGATTCATAGAAAAGAGAAAAACCCAATTAATCTCAGCAATTAAAACTGTCAGTAATGAAAAGAGAATTGGGGTGGGGAGCAATTTTCTCTTTAAATATTCTGTACAGACCTGCAATAGTATTTTCACAGATGACTTCAAAGAAATGTCAACATAGAGAATCTTAGTTTAAAAACGTATTTTAAAAACTCTTAGTCGCTCAAAAAAAATAAGAGAGCTGTAAGGTCTTCCTGTAATCATATACGTGGGAGTTCTGTTTGGTTGGTTGGTTGGTTTTTGATCAATATTCTCAGTACTCATTTATGTCCAAGGAGAAACACAGCTCTTCTGAAACCAACAGTTTCCTGATGGCACTGCTGGAGGTGAGTGTCTGTATCTTAGTCTTCTAGTTCTGAAAAAAAGTGGTCTTTAATAACACTAGCCAGTGAACTATCTCAGTGTTAAACACACAAAAAGAGAGGACTGGGGATGGCAAGAACAGCCAATTCATCAGATGACCTTTAAGTCTTACAAATTACACACAGGACTGGGGAGTGGTAGCTGGATTCCGTCAGCCACTAAGAGACTGCAGATGGGATAAAGGCTCTTAAAAAGCTACAGATCTGCCTACAAATGATGCCAGAAGCTGGTGGATGTTCTTTAGAACTGAGTCTTCCCTTGTTTCCCTGCTAGCATTTATTTCAACTCTAGAGCTGGACCCAGCATCATGCTGAGTATAAAAGACTCTTGGAAGATATTCCTTTCCCATACAATTGACACTCAGCATGATGACAGGTTCCTTCCGCCCCTGGATGTCCCCAGTCAATTACCAACTTTTTTTCCTAAGTAATTCATGACTAATTCCTTTTTCTGCTCTCATAACTGTTTTTTACACCCCTTTTCATTTCCAGAAAGTGTAAGTATCAGAATATCTATAAAGTTTGATACTAGTTACTCCTTTTCTTTTTTTTTTTAATTTATTTTTATATTTTCCTTTTAAAAACATTCTTAAAATATTTGCTTCTGAAAAATCAGAGACAGTGAGATGGATTTGCTTTGATGTATCGCCAAGCTGGAAACTGATAGCTGGGAATTCTCACAGCGACCAGCTGTCCTAATTTTTCTGTTTTATGTGGAAGATAATGGAAAAGGTGAAAGGACAAATGGTCAAAAGAGACTCTTTCCTGCTGCTTCTCAAGTGGAAATCAGTGCTTTGATGTCTCAGCTTCTGAGTCGTCCCCTTGCTCCCCCATTCCACTGGTATATCAAAATGCAGTAACAGCGAGCAGTTGGAAGTGGACTTATTGGTTCATGCTGGTGCTGTTTACAGTCCAGATAAACTTTTTGTGGGCAAGAGCACTACCCATCAGCTTTCACCTTTCCTGCCTTTGTTTGTACTACATCAAAATTCACCAAATACACAAAAACTCAGATGAATTCTACTGTATACTCAGCTCAGCACAAGAGAACCAAAATTCCAAGTTTTCCAATGATGACTTTTAGAATAGGGAGAGCAGTAGTTTTCTCTTTTCTAAACTAAACTGCTGTTATATATTCCACTAACTTCTTATTCCAGCTGGGGTACAAGTCTTCAGGGTTTTGCCAATGCTAACAATATTCCCAACTACCTGTAACTTCACTATAATCATCTAACATTATCAATGAGTTTGGGATGTAAAAACCAGCCACACTCACAAAGAGTCCTCCTCAAACCCTTTTGTCTGGTGTTACCACTGAAGTACAGCAATTTTCTCTGGAAGTAAGCATATGACCCTGACACCATTATGATATTGATATGATTACGTTACAATCTTCCTTTTATACTTAATACAACAAATTTCAAGTCTTTGGAGAAAAATAATGCACCTGTGAAAGAAAACCCCAGCACTCTTCCTTTCATGTGATCATTCTGGACCTCAAAGTTTTAAAAGAAATTCTTTTTATCAAATTTCATCAATTACATACGTAATAAAAAGCAAACTAGCCTATGCCTGGGAAGGGAGGGTGGTGGAGCAAGAAACACACACAATATAATGATGCTGCGATATAAGAGTTTTCCATTATAAACTGTTGGCTGCTGCATTATCAACAGATGGCAATCTACCCATGACAAACTCCTTCTGCTTAAATCCGTTACTTTTATTTCCTTATGCTCCCAACTATTTGCTATTCCACATAGAGTCAGATACTTCACAGAATGACAGATGTGGTTTTTTAAAAGGTATTTTAGGTAGTAAGAATTTATGTTGAGGTAAGTTTAAGTAACAAAGGTCTTCCACTTTGATGTTTGGAGTTGGGAAGCAGTGAAAGGCTCACTATGTCTCATCACATAAGAAGTCAGAGAATAGCTTCAAAATGGTGATTTGAGGATGTTCAACTTGGGGCACCATTTTATTTTCAATAAAATCATCTGTAAGTAAAGGATTTTAAACCATATCTAGGAAATCACCAGCAACCCTACAGAGGTCTCCGATTCTGTTTATATATATCTACACAGCTATGAAGTGCCCTTTTAGAATTTTGTCATATTTGCATAAAGACAGGAGGATGTCGGTGGTTCAAGAAGGCATCTGGCAATAGGACGACAAAAATATATATGTAAAAAAAATATATATATACTGTTCTAGAAATGTTTCTTTTTAAAATAGGAGAGTAAGTTTTTGCTTTAATAACACAACAAACTCAGAGTGGTCAGAAATACTTAAGAACACAGTGTACATTTCAGTTCAATGTGTGCAACATGCTTGCAAATACCTCATATACCTGTGCATATATGACACCGTCTAGTATTTTTTCCATCTTTGGCCAAATTTAAACACTGGTTTTAAAGGTGAGACTCAATTTAACCAAAAAAAATATTTACATCCAGCTGAAGTAATTATCATCTACACAATAATTAGCTTTCTAACTTACTTTTAGGAGAGTCTGCCCTGGAATACTTTTAATATAGTAATAGTATTTTAATAGTAATTTTAATATAGTAATAAGTACAGTGGAGGAGGATTTTGTCTGTTTGAAACAGTTGCTCAGTCTTTCCCATAAAATGTCAGAATTATGGCAATTATATAACTTAACCCTTCTCACATATTTCATAGCAGCTAATAGCCAGCTATACTATTAAATGTCCTATGGGTGATATAATAAAAATTAATGCATGTTACTCAATTAATAACTAATTAGAAGTATTTACTGTGTTTAACTACCATACTGTGTGATGGCAGAATGGTGACTTGAATGAATGCACTAACATATTTTATTAATCACATGGTAATTATTGTAATAAATTTAAATAAAAATGGTATTAGGGGATCGTAATTCTAATCACCATCCTTTATTAAAATTCTTGTTATAGAGTCAGACAATTACCAACAATCAAGAGGAGATACTCTGCCAATTATTCGTGGTAGAAACATAGTAGGGCTCCACTAAAATCAAAAGAAGGGGACGACATGGGAACATCACCTGCTTTTCTTCAGAAGCTCCTGAGAAGGAGACAGCTGCAGGTGGTGGCAGCGGCTGTGAAGGAGCTGGGTCCTGCTCCTCAGCTCTGGCAAAGCCAGCAAGCCCAGCAGAGCAGGGACGACTCTCCCGGGAATTACACCTTGCCATCGCGACCCTGCCAGCCTCACAAGACTGGCACCTCCAGCACAACACTTCACAACAGCTTTATTTGCTTCGTGCCCATTTATATCATCGCTGCTACGAAGCACAACTAAAAGAGGTCAAAGCAGCGGCCAGGCAAGGAACTTTTCGGGCCCATGTTAGCAACAAAAAGTAATAACCAGAAACCAGGACTTTAAGGAACTCTTATTTTGATAGCAAATTGCTAATCTCCGTGCGTTGCTTATGGTTCTTGGATGAACGAAACAGCAGATCTGGCCATGGAGTTGGGATTTTATCTTGCTTTAGAGATGGCAGGCTCAAACAGAAAAAACACGTGCTTTTAAACAAAATGAGGGTTACACAGGTTGCTGCAACAGTTCCACGCAAAGCTTTCAAACAAACAAATGCAAACAATCATATTTATGCAGCCATTCCCACAGTCTTAAAACGAAGCTCTTTGAAGAGACAAATATATCTCTGCCAAAGAATCTGAGGGGCCAGGGCCAATTTTTTTGTCAGCTTGATGGCATCTGCAAGTACAGGGAGAGTTTGGTTTGGGTAGATTCTGCCCCAGACAGGGGGAGCACATGAGCAGAGCCCAGCAGGTGTGTATCAAGTTCTTCTAGAGATCACAGATCAATACAGGTGCCACTCACACAGGCAATTTGTTGTCAGTATGCTTTGCCTCCTGCGCATCCCAGTCTCATAACGTAGCAATTTACTAAAAATTCCAAGATTTCTGCATCATAATCTATTATAATAACATATTACGCAAAAAGCACTTAAAAAATCCCACAGCAGCCTGAGACCTCATGGTGTAACAACTATGGGCTGGTAGGTCTTCACCAAGTGAAGTCACAACAGCAAGAAATCAGTATAAACTAAAGGAGAATGATTCTCCCTTTTAAAATACCGTAATCTAAGAACTTGAATCTTTCAGGAGAATCATTTTAGAAGCTGGAACCACACAGAAAATTCATTGCATGAGCTGGCCTATAGAAAGAGTTGGGGGTGCATTAGCTTTTTAGAATTCTTCCAGCAGAAGCAAACAGCCTAGTTTGCATGCTAAAATCAAAGTCCAGGATAGCAAACTACCTACAATTTATTCAACTGAAAGTCAAAAGGCAAGAAGCCTTGAGGAAGTTTTATAATCACAACCTTATCAACTAGCAAACACAATTTTATGAGAAATATGTGTAGGTGTGCATGGTTTCCAGAAGAGGAAATAATGCACTATGCAATTTGCATAAAGTAGGTCATTTTAAAACAAGACACTAATATAGTGAGTTTAGTTTCAAATCAAGTAATCCAATTTTTCCTCTTATATCGATGAAAAATAAAATACAATATAGCTAGGAATATGCATACAAGATTGATATTGAAGTGTAATGAGACATTCAATCATAGAATCATAGAATCATAGAATGTTAGGGATTGGAAGGGACCTCGAAAGATCATCAAGTCCAATCCCCCTGCCAGAGCAGGAATGCCTAGACTATGCCACACAGGAACGTGTCCAGGCAGGTCTTGAATGTCTCCAGAGAAGGAGACTCCACAACCTCCCTGGGCAGCCTGTTCCAGGGCTCCGTCACCCTCACTGAGAAGAAGTTTCTTCTCGAGTTTAAGCGGAACCTCTTGTGTTCCAGTTTCAGCCCATTACCCCTTGTCCTATCAGTGGTTGTCACCGAGAAGAGCCTGGCTCCATCCTCGTGACACTCACCCTTTATATATTTGTAAACATTAATGAGGTCACCCCTCAGTCTCCTCTTCTCCAAACTAAAGAGCCCCAGTTCCCTCAGTCTTTCCTCATAAGGGAGGTGCTCCACTCCCTTAATCATCGTAGTTGCCCTGTGCTGGACTCTCTCCAGCAGTTCCCTGTCTTTCTTGAACTGAGGGGCCCAGAACTGGACACAATATTCCAGATGGGGTCTCACCAGGGCAGAGTAGAGGGGAAGGAGAACCTCTCTCGACCTACTAACCACCCCCCTTCTAATACACCCCAGGATGCCATTGGCCTTCCTGGCCACAAGGGCACAGTGCTGGCTCATGGTCATCCTGCTGTCCACCAAGACTCCAATCATAGGTTATATTTTAGTATTCATTGTATGGTAAGCATTTAACAAATAAATACAATATATGACATGGCTTCTTTACGTATAAATCTTATTGAAAGACAGCAAAAACTCCCCCTGTACATTTGCAGCAAAATTAGGGAACAAGAGAAATGTTAAATGATTTACTCGGTCTAGGAAGCACACATAGGTTGACTGAGAAAAAATTCCACATCTGACATATTTAAAATACTGTATTAGACTTCTATTTTGTGAGCATACTGTATTTTCAGCTAAAGTACATTCTAAGCTTCTTTTTTTTAAATTAACTGAATCTCTTCACTTTCACAAACTTATCTTTCCCTTGTTAGTGAGCAGATGCAATATACCTTTTTTTAAAAAAAATATTTTCAGCCGATATTATATTTCCTCTGTACTGAAGTAAATTATCTAACCCTTAGCTACAGAGCAGCTGGGATTTACTTTTCTAAACAGAAATTTTATGCTGGCAGCATCAGTTCTGCTTCATTTGTGATAGACCCACAGATTTATTTTTTTTTCTATGAAAACAAATGGAAATGGAACACCTGGTAGCTGTCATGTCAAAACAATGTATTGCAGCCCATGGCACCCTCCATACCTAGGGACTTCTTGCATAATGAGATGAAAACTCTTCAGTTCCAGCCTCCTCCTCTCCCTGCAAGAGCTTTGCATTAGTCTAGGCCATTACTGCCCCACTATTAAACCATTCTGAATTTTCATCCAGTAACGAATGCAATAGAAAAATTATTCTACTGAGTCAGGTGCTTGCAACTCTTGAAAAAATTTGTCTCCTACACCTCTCAATTTTTGTGTTTACAAAGTTCACAGAAATTACTTGAGAGCATATTTCTACTTACAACTTCCTGCATCAAAACAAAATTAATCATTTTTTAATTTAAAAAATATATAAGACTTTCCCAGTCACAAAACACAAGAGTTCTCCAGAATTTAGGCTATCAGTATGCTTTACGTTATTTTTAAAAAATTTCTTGGAGTCTTAACTTCAGAATTTTACTCTTCATCTCTCTTTCTATTCCCCTCTCCTCATCTTTGCAAAAGCTGATCACTGGAATCATCATCATCAGCTCACACTTTTCTAACATTTGCACTAGGTCAGCTCTGTTGCTGACCAGTAACAGAAAGCTGCCATTCTTTAAGTGCTCTAGGTCTGAAAAAAATACCAGATGACAACTTCATGCAGCTTTATTAATTATTTAAAAAAAAAAAAATAAATCTTTCATTCATGAGAACCTGTCATTAACTCAATTTGAAAGAACACGTTCTGTGGATTCTGACTTCAGTTGTAAAGAGAAAAAAAAAATCAACCATATACGTTTTATTTTTGAGAGAACAACCTACACTTTAAATACTCTCATGCTATGTGTCCCAGCAATTTAAAACAACAAAGGACTCTCTTTCAAAGTTTTGCATAAATTTCAAGCAATCTTGTATATATGAAAAAAACAATCTTTTTGATAGCAACCTTTATAAAATACCATGAAAAAAATAAATAAATGGCAGCATTTCTAAAAGTATCAATATAACAGCCAGAAAAAAGAAATGTGGATAGTCAGATCTGTAATTGCTGTATCCATTTGTTCTCCTCCTTCTTTCTCAGAGCCAAACTTTGAAACAGTTAAATACTGACACCAGCAGCGGTTTGACCACTTACTGGGAGAATTACAGAGACATCTATCTTCAAAGCCATGGTAGACACACAGCTTAGCTGGCCTGCTAAAAATATACATGGAAACAGAAGTCTTCGAGAGCTCTCCTGTATTTTCCTGTTATTTTTGGACTATGTGCCTTTCTGCTCAGAAAAACTAACAAGCATATGCAACACACTGAAATACCCATACAGATTACAAAATCACAGTCAAATTTGCCTAGGTCACTCAATGTAAAAGCAAGACTCAAAACCTGGGAAAGTGCATACTATTCTGAGTAAGATACATCTGAGAACTGAAAACACAGAGGTTTTTCTCCTTTCTTCTATAACTGCTGAGATGAACTACAGAGGGCTGAAAAACTAGTTCTTTCACCAGGCTCTCAGAGATAACTGCAAACACATATGGAAAGTGCTTCCTCCGTGATCTTTCAAAACAATTCAACAGCTCTAATTGTTAAATGCAATTTTAAAGTAACCCATTTATATTGCTTTGTTCAGTATTAGAACAATACAATCTGTCTTTAACTTAAAATCCACAATGAAATCCGAATCACACTAACGGATCCTTCAGCCTTGAATCTGAGTTCCTAGTTGTCACCCTTTTATACATTCACCCACTGGTATTTCCCCCACATGCAAAAGAGCACGTGTTAAAATGTGTTTGCGTAGTGCAGAAACCACGCGACAGCACAGAAGAGAATCAGACCTCCAAAATCAAAACCATCACCTAAATACATTTACATTGAAAGCCACCAGCACCCCAACGCATCTTCACCCCAGTGTGACACCACTCTTGACACCTCACTTTTTATATTCCCTCCAGCACTCGTTCTTGCTCTTTCTCCCTATTTTTACTACACAAACACTAAACCAAAACACCTTCTGCTCAAAAGATGAAGACTTTCAGCAATATTTGTGTATTCCTGACTTACTGTGTGCGTCTGTAATGTAGGTGTGCTTTAGCCTCATGATCTTACTGGGGTCAGTTAGCCTCACATAAAGCCACTGTAAAATTCAGCACCATCAGCAACTTCACAGGAGAACATGTTGCAGCTATAAACAGAAAAAGAGCTTGAATGATGTCATGAGATCTCACAAATGATGCCTCAACAATGTAGCCCCAGAAATCCTCTCCTAAAGCAGTTATCCATTAATACATCGAATTTTTAAAGAAGTTGTATGAGGTCCATTCACTACAATTTTTCCAGGAACTGGAGACAAAGTCAAAAACATCTGTGTAACATACTGTATATCCCCACTGACTGAGACCTCATTTAGTTGAGAGAGAAAAGGAGGTTTCTTAAAATTGACAAAACTGCGTACGATATTGAAAATGAACTATCATATGTATCAACATTTCTTTAGCGGGCTGCTTTGGCTAGTATTTAAATGTTAATCTAGCATTCTTTTGAATTGCTTTACGCCCATGCTACATTTAAGTGGCAAAATTTCCTATGGGACAGTGGTATGAGAGAAACTGTTTGGTTATATTATGGCAGCAATTAAAACAAAAAAGAGACAGGGTAAAAAAAATATACAGAGGGCAGCATTCTACACTAAAAATAGCCATGGCTCATGAATAGATTCATGATCTGACAAGAGATTTGTCTGCACTTTTGGAGTAACACAGATGGGATTACCCCCTTCAGCACAGTTAGACTCTGAAAAAAACAACTAAAAAAATTCTTTTATTTTTATTTCAAATTATTTCTGACATGTGCCACAATCATTATTTAGCTTGGCACAATATAACTTGTATTTTTAATGAGAGAAAAAAAAAGAACATCAGTTAGAAAAGATTTAGTCACGCTATATACAATCACTCATGAGTAAGTTTAAGTGTATGTTATCAAAGAAAATCAAAGCAAGTGTTGAAGTTACTTGAATTATAGTAACACAGTCTTTGTTTCACAGATAGCTAAATATCTCTTTTCCACACATTTTGTTTTAAAGCTCTCAGTATGGATCATGTTCTCTAAGTACTTTGACTCACTGCCAACCTCATTAGTAATTTATAATAAATGTTTCTTTTCTAAAGAATCATTTCTCCATCAGATTAAATGAAATGTATGTAACTTTCATTAAGTTTTCATTACATGCTTAGAAAAGACTATTTTGATTATAGGATGAAAACTACAGAACATTACATGACGTGTAGGCTAGAGATAAGAACTTATTAGAAATAAAGAACCCTCTTCATCTGTCATTGATCTAAGATGAGTAATTTACTTCATCTCTACCATTATTTACCAGTCTGTAATAATGTTTGTCTTTTTCATATTCATAAACTTCCTTTCATCTAGCCCTTAGTTTTGGAAAACCCTTCTATATTTTGCTTCACATTCTTTGGAGACACCTCTTAAAAGTTATTTCCTCCACCAGCCCTATAAGCTATTAGAATTGACTAAACACTTTAAAAATACCACTGAAAGAGAACTTTCTGTCTTCTACTGGAACGGAAAATGTAAAAAAAAAAAATCAAATAAACATATTATATCATTTCCCTAGTTACGCAGATCCTCAGACTTGCCTTACTTATGATTAGGAAAGGATTCATCAATTCACTCAATTACTTCAGTGCTTTTCTGAATTGTAGTACCTTGGCTACAAACCTCAGAGAAGAGACATCTCTGTTTTTCACCCCTTCCTTTATTTAGATGTGACAAGCATCAGATCACTCCAGTAACATGCCAAAGAATGTCTCATGTTAATAAATCATTATTTAATAAATATACAGTATTCAGTTAATCAGTGTGTGGATTTGAGGTTTCAGTCCTGAAATGGGGATAAATAAGATGCACAAGTATGGTGTGGTTTGCAAAGGATAACATTAACACAGCAGTTTATGCTGCCATCTTCAAGCAGAACAAGGTTGACACGTACTAAACTGTAAAGTGCTCCTGTTTTGAGACTGAGGTTTATTTTTATTTCCCTGTTGCAATACTGAAAAAGAAAAATAAAGTTTGCTAGCTCCAACTAGTATACACTGATTTATTTTGGAACAAGTCTGAAATAGAAGAATTACCTAATTTACCTCCTAAATTATAATTTTCAGCTTTGGGTGATGCAGCCCTTTACAATAACATAGAACACACACGCATTTGTGGGCAAAATGCGCCCAACAGGATGGATTCACACACAGGCACATGCGCACATATACACCCTCTCCTCACCTCAACAGAAACCACACTAGGGGACAGACAGATCATATTTGAGCAAAAACTACAGAATGAAGAAATCACAGAATCACAGAATTGTTAAAGGTTGGAAAAGACCTTTAAGACCAAGTCCAACCATTAACCTAGCATCACCAGGTCCACCACTAAACCATGTCAAAATCTCATATTGCAAAGTCTTGTGTAATATATCAAAAAAAAAAAAAAAGCTTCCTTCATATCCCTTCAAGTGAAGGGCAGGTTTACAGTTGCTCATACTCTTCCGTTCTTGTCCTTCCCTTGCAGTCTGCAATGGAGCGTTACCTGGCAGAGGCTGGCACCGCATTGATGTCTCTAACAGAGCAACACAGATTTATATCGAACCTCCTGCTCTTCAGCTCTCTTTCCTGCTTAGAGTTTTAATTATCCCTCCTACAGTCACGATTTGGAAAATTCAGCCCTTCTCCATCACCACTGCTTGTACATTATTTCTCCATGTTTACAACTCAAGCATAAATCTTATAAACATCCTGCTACCCAACAACCACATTAAATTGTGTATATATAGTACGGTAAAAAGGAGCACTGGATAGAGTGTACATCTGCTAGCACTATATGATCTGGAAAAAAAATAAATTCTGGAGAAATTGAATAAACAGTTATTTTAATCCAATTCATTAAGAAATTCCAAATTAAAACAAGTTATGCAAAAAATGCTCATTATTTCTGCAAAACAGGCTAATTGTCTGATCATTCCATTAAATGCATGGATACAATTCAAGTAACTTTTTAAATAAAATACTGCACTGCAATTTTTCTGTTCTAAAATAACTGTAATGTAAGTCTTGCCTGAATTACTGTTTTCTCTGAATCTTTATTATCTTCCTATTTCTTAAGCTACTAATTGTTTCTAACACATTAATAATCTGTATTAAAGACTCTTAGATAATTAAATGACTTGCTGTGATACTTTAAAAGCATTACTCCTAGACTGAACTCTACCTTCCCAGAGCTAATAACATCATTTATTGTCTCTTTTGGGAGACAATGTACATTATATTCACTGGGACTGCAGTTTTCTGCCTTTGTTTTCTGTGTACATATAATTAATCAGAGAACTATTTACATGCACGGAGAACACAAACAAACACAGACGATTTTATACTATTATACTGCCAAATGTTGTTTCAGTAATGAAAAGCATTAAAAAAAAAAAAAAAAGCAGCTACTTATATCTATAAGCCCTGTCTCTGTGTGCTAATTTTTTGGTAAGCTATTTTGTGGTTACTAAAGAATTTGTAGCTCAAATGTGAATATTAAAGAAGCACCACTCTTTTTCTCTCCAACAAAGCAAAATAAATTTCCATTCATTTCAAACTCCTGTTCAGTGGTTATCTATTTGGTTTTTTTACCTTTGAAATCCATTCATGCAGTGGAACAAACTACAAAGACACCTTTACCAGAAACAAGCTGAAGAAATACCACATTAATGAGTTCTTACGCTTGACACACCACTGGCAGCATATTTCACAGTACAGTAAAATGACACAAGTGGAAATGTAATTTATTATAAAAAGAGAAAGCTGTTTGGTGGCAATGTGCACCACACTAAAAGACTGCACCATAGCTCCGCATCACAGGATACTTACTAGTTCACTAGAAGGTGATACCAAGAACTGCAACAAGCACTACATTTGCATGGGGTTTTGTGGCATATACTGTGGTGACAAACAGAGGCCATGTGACAAGTTAAACATGGAAACATCATCAGCACTCAGAAAGGACCCTGGCTACAAGCAAAACACACAGTTGAACAATTTTTCCAGGAATAAAAATGAAATAGGTATCTTCTATTTTCATCATTATTGCCCAATATAACCATACTTTTTATCACACATACCTTCCAGCTAATGGTGTGCAAAACCACGGGTTCTCACATCACATAGGAGAATTTAAAACTGTTTAATGGCCTTTAGAACTTTATAACAGGCATTAACTCAGACAGTACTTACAAAGTTTTAAACTCTTATAAAGTCAGGTACAACTGAAGCAAAATTAAGAATTCCAACCAGTTGCTGTATTTGTTGGTGGTTGGTTTTGTGTTTTGTTTTTTTTTTTTTAAATGACTTGAAACTTTTAAAAGCCACATATAGAATTTCCAGCCCTGTATTCCCAGGCTAAGCCAAACATGCTTTTACACTTATTGACTGTAAGGCCAGGAGGACACAGCAGTTTTACAGTGAATGTTTTAACAGCTACTACTGCTACAATATATTGAACAAAATACACGCAGTAAGAAAAGTACATGTAATTCACTAAATTCCTTCACTGCCAAATCCCAAATGATCTAGTTGTGGCACAGATCTATAAGCATGGTATGGTCACAGTCAGATATTTCTTATCCAACTATGTTTTGGGGACAGAAGTTCGCAGTATACAAACAGAAGGTGTAGTGCTTGAAAGAAAATGAAAACAATAGATCTTTACTCTTCTTAGCCAATAGCACGTATTGGCTAATTGTGAAATAAAGAACATCTGATGGATGGTGGTTACCCTTTAAGCATCAGGATAACATTTTCAAGTAGTATGGCTACATTTCTAGCTCTGCTCAATTTTTTTCTTCTTGCCTTAGGATAAATGGTTCAGTGTCTCCAACTCAACAAAACTCTAAAGTGTGTGTGCACTTCTGCCTAGCTTATGTTTCTACCACAGCTTACAAATATGTTAATGAACATATTAACGAGTTATAGATTCAGAGACCTCTCCTACCTCTCTGGGCTTCTTAAAGGTTTGCCTCAATGAACAATAATATGTGTACACCCTCAACTCATATAAGTTTTCTTACATACATAACTGAATAATCAGATTTCCTAGAGAAAAACAGACATTTAACATGTATCTACATGATGAAGAAATACTGCTAACTTTAAAATTCAGAAAGCTGCAGCTGTTAAGGAGATAAAATATTTTAATAACAACTAAATAGAGTATCTATACATCAACAGGACCTTTTACGTTAATAATTCAGACTTCTTTTATTCAGAAGAGAAAAAAAGGCCTGCAAATTCTGAAAGCTGCACCAAGGCACAATATTTACAGAGAAAACATGCATTTCAATGAGATTCTTCATCTTCCTGTATTTTCTTCAGTAAATACTTGGCTTATTAGTATTAAGACAGAAAAAAAGACTGGAAAATTTTACAGACGGTCAAACAGGAGTTCAGTTGTCTGTTTCATTAATTAATTGCATTCAATCTCTTTATTCATCAAATCAAAAATAAATCATTTTAGGTCATCAAGATTTCTCATTACTTGAAGCTTTTGAGTGAATGCCAACCACATAGATCTTAAAAAGTATATAAATGTAAATATAATTTATGAAAATATGAAGCCTTCATAGACACAGTCATGGAACTCATGTGCTCTTCTTTCTCCACTATTACTTTTGACATTTAATACAGAAGATGACATTGCTCTTTGTAATGGTACATTTGAAACGGATAAATTGGGATATATACTTTGAATCCTCCTAAGGTAGTGTTCAGGATCACTGGACCCTAAATTTTGTTTGTTTTAAGACTTTGGTCACCAAAACCAGATTTTTCTAATTACTTTTTGTCTAGTTGGATATTTGCAAAAAGTTTAGTTTTCACAATTTACTTAAAAAGATATAAAAATCTCTGCAACTACTCATATTCTTGATCTGAGACGTTTTATTACATTTAATAAGCAATACCATGTGACTGGTAAATCATGTCAAGAAGTTAAACAACAAAATTAAACTAACTTGGCTTGAAAGTATCACTAGATGAATCACAACTAGTGACAAACTCTAAGTAAAATTGATCATAACAGAATTTCATCTAGAGTAGATTAAATGCCTATTCCAGTAGTGGCTGGATGAGTGTTAACATTTCATCAGGCTTCTACAAGTAGTCATAAAATGAAAAAGCCATTAATTAAATCCGCAAATAATGCAATATACGTGGGACGATAGTTAAGTGCTAGACAGATGAAAAGAAAAGAAAACGTGGGCCTATATTGATAAGAATTACCAAAATGAGAATGAAAAAAATGCTACTTAGCACCTCTAAAGAGGATAAGCTAAATTTTACATGTATAAAAGGCATTAGATTTATGTTTCTATATAAATGCAAAGTAGCATTAACGTACAGAAAGATCTAAGACTGAAAATGGAACTGCTAACTAACCACTCCTCCACCCCCCAAATATTAAAAACTGAAAATCTGCAAAAGCAATTTCAAAAACTGAAAAGTAAGTTGATGCTCTATAGCAGAGATTGCTTCTTGGTTTATAGCATGGGATATATCGAAAAGTCTCCCTACAAAATTTGGTAGTATTTTACAGACTGTCTAAAGGAAAGAAGTTTAGAAAAAAACATTGTCTGCTGTAGTTCACCTCTAACTTATTTGGACAGACTGACTTGTGATAACAGTGTCTGGGATATCTCAAGACTCACAGGGTACAGTCAAACAAAAATAGCCAGTTTAGACCAGTAGTTTAGCCCTTGAATTCCTATTATCATTAGAAATTTGTATTGGCATCATCAGCTAATGAAGCTTCCATAAACACTCTGCTGCTGCTTATGCTGCCCTATGGAGTAGGAATCCAGTGTTATTTCTTTCTAGGAATAAACTAATCTAATGTATGGACAGGCTCTCTCTAGACACAATCTCAAGCCTAATATTAACAAGCACAAATCAAAATTGCTGTCTCCTCATATGGTCAATCAGTTAAATGCTTGGGTTTGTTCTTTACAGAATACAACTTACTGGATCTAAGCATAGTTCTAAGTTTGTTGGTAGTGGGGTTTCACTGTAGCTTCTATTTCTTAAAGCAGAAGTAAAAACTTCTTTCCTTTTATTTTATGTTAATATTCCTGTCTCTTTCATGTTGTAACTCTGATTTTATAGGACATTACTATCCTGTGTTTCAGGAATAGCATCTCAGATCTTCACCAATCCCCCACAGTGCCTTACATAAAGCTGCATATTTCATCCCATCTTGCCATTCATGCCCACCCACATGAGACACATTACTCAGATCCAATGATGATAGCATTGTTATGCAGATGATACCTAGATTTATTTCCCTATTAAACATTAATGATGCAGTATCCTGGCATAAATTTAAAGTGCATTTTTAGGCATACAAACTTGAAGATAGCCATGAAATACATGATTTAGTGTAAAGAAAATTTTATACTGTTGATATATAGCTAACTGTTACTATTTTACCTTCCAAATAATTAACCACAAACCACGTTTCTGTCTGTATTTTTGGCTAGTCATGGTAGCACAGTAAATCAACAAAGAAAAATAACTGAAAACACTTTATAGGAATAAATAATTCTGTAGAGATGATATAGAAATGAGTTATGTACCACTTATTGTTGAAGCTTGCACTCAGGTTGGCAGATTAATTCTCTTGTATCTCATTTTGATAGACAGTGAAAAAAGACGGCAAAGCTTTTTTGAAAAAAATAAAATTAAAAAAAAACCCTCATCTTTTTGCATAAGAAAGGACAATTTTCACAATTAAGTTAAAATTGAACCCCCTGACTTGATCAGACACCCAGAGGACTAACCAGTGTGGTACTTATCAATTCTCCACTACTGAGGATGGCAAGAGAGACACACGACACATAAACCAGCCCAAGTTGGTTTCAGGTATTGCCATTTCGAGCACTGTCAATAGGGGACGCTTAGCAATATAACTCCTGTTATGTATCATTCAGCACGTCTCACAATTTAAGCAGTCTGCTGCATCAGCAAAATGGTTTGCAGCTTGCAGGCTCACTTTCACAGCATAGCTCATGGTCTCCACCACAGGATCTGTTTCACACTAAAAATGTAGAGGTCCTTGCAAAGGCAACAGCAAACTTTGAATGCAAGAAAACAGAGATTCCGGCTTCCACAGCATTCTGCATTTTCTTTATCCTTAGCAATGTTGTTGCAGAGGTCAGTTTTGGAGTAATCACTTGTTCTAATGAAACAGGACACTTGACAGAGGATAGTATTTCAAGCAAACACCAGGCTTCTCACTAAATTGGCTGTTAGATCAGGATATGCACTACAACAAAATATTTTTGAAATACACAGATATGGCGAGACAGCTCACATGCCTGGAATGTGGTCATGGAAGGCTATGTCCTTTTTAGGAAAGATAGGCCAATGAAGTGAGGTGTCGGAGTTGCTCTTCATGTGAGAGAGCAACTGGAATGTATTGAGTTCTGTCCAGGGGCAGATGAGGAGCGAGTTGAGAGCTTGTGGGTGAGAATGAAGGGGCAGGCTAGCCCTTCAATGGTGATATTGTGGTAGCTGTCTGTTAAAGTTGATGAGGCCTGGTTCTCATGGGGGATTTTAACTGCTCAGTACACAGCCAGCCATTTACAGTCCAGGAGGTTCCTCCTGTGCATCCATGATAACTTCTTGATGCAAATGGTGGATGAGCCAACTAGGAGAGGAGCACTGCTGGATCTTAAACTCACTAACAAGGAGGGTCTGGTTGAACTGGTGAAAGCTGAGGGCAGCCTTGGCTGCAGCAACCATGAGATGGTGGAGTTCAGGATCCTGTGTTGTGGGAACAGAATACCAAGCAGGATCACAACTCTGGTCTTCAGCAGGGCCAACTTTGGCCTTTTCATGCAATTGCTAGGGGAAACCCCACGGGACAGGGTCCTAACTAAAGGGGCTCAAGATAGGTGGTTAATGTTCAAGGACCACTTCTTCCAAGCTCAAGACCCATAGGAAACCAAAAAAGAGATCTAGGAGACCCACATGGTTAACCAGGGAACTGCAGGGCAAATTCAAGTGGAAGAAGAGAGTCTACAGATCATGGAAGGAGGGGCTGGCCACTTGGAGGAATATAAGACTGTGGTTAGAGGATGTAGGGAGGCAACTAGGAAAGCTACAGCCTCCTTGGAATTAAACTTGTGAAGGAGGTCAAGGACAACAGAAAGGGCTTCTTCAAATACACTGCAGACAAAATTAACACTAGAGGCAATGTAGACCCACTGGTGGATGAGGTGGATGCCCTGGAGACAGAGGATCCAGAGAAGGCAGAGTTACTGAATGTCTTTTTTGCCTCTGTCTGTACTGCTGGAGACTTTCCACAGGAGCCCCAGACCCCCAAAGACATCAGGATAAAGGAGGAGTTTGTCCTGGTTGATGAGGACTGGGTTAGGGATCAATTAGGACACTTAAACATCCTTATGGGATATCCATGGGCCCTGAGGGGATGCACCCGCAGGTGCTGAGGGAGCTGGCAGAAGTCATTGCTAGGCCACTCTCCAGCATCTGTGGTAAGTCGTGGGGCAACAGGTGAGGTGCCTGAGGACTGGAGGAAAGCAAATGTCACTCCAGTCTTCAAAAAGGACAAGAAGGAGGACCCAGATAACTGTAGACCACTTAGGCTCACCTCCATCCCTGGAAAGGTGATGGAACAATGTATCCTCGGTGCTGTCTCTGGGTATATCAAGGATAAGAGGGTCATTAGGAGCAGTCAACATGGTTTTGCCAAGGGGAAGTCATGTTTGACCAATCTGATAGCCTTTTATGAGGACATAACCAGGTGGATAGATGATGGCAGTGCAGTGGACATGGTTTCTCTGAATTTCAGTAAAGCATTTGACACAGTCTCCCACAGCATCCTCATAGGTAAACTGAGGAAGTGTGGATGATTAGGTCTGGATGATTGGGTAGTGATGTGGGTTGTGAACTGGTTGAAGGGAAGAAGCCAGAGAGTTGTGGTCAATGGGACAGAGTCTAGCTAGAGGCCTGTATCTAAGGGACTCCCTCAGGGGTCAGTACTGGGACCAGTACTATTCCACATATTCATCAATGACCTGGATGAGGGAACACAGTGCATCGTCAATGAGTTTGCGGGTGAGACAAAACTGGTAGGAGTGGTTGACACACCAAAAGGCTGTGCTGTCATTCAGAGAGACCTGGACAGGCTGGAGAGCTGGGCAAGGAGAAATTTAATTAAATACAACAAGGGCAATTGTAGAGTTTTGCACCTGGGAAAGAAAAATCCTATGTATCAGTATAGGTTAGGGACTGACCTGCTGGAGAGCAGCGCAGGGGAAAGGGTCCTGGGGGTCCTGGTAGGCAGCAGGATGACCATGAGCCAGCAATGTGCCCTCGTGGCCAAGAAGGCCAATGGCATCCTGAGGTGTATTAGAAGGGGAGTAGCTAATAGGTCGAGGGAGGTTCTCTTCCCCCTCTACTCTGCCCTGGTGAGGCCACATCTGGAATACTGTGTCCAGTTCTGGGCCCCTCAGCTCAAGAAGGGCAGGGAACTGCTTGAGAGAGTCCAGCGCAGAGCCACAAAGATGATGAAGGGAGTGGAACATCTCCCTTATGAGGAAAGGCTGAAGGAGCTGGGTCTCTTTAGCTTGGAGAAGAGGAGGCTGAGGGGTGACCTCATTAATGTTTGTAAATATGTAAAGAGTGAGCGTCAGGAGGACCGAGCCAGGCTCTTCTCAGTTATGTCCAGTGACATGAAAAGAGGCCATGGGTGCAAGCTGGATCATATGAGGTTCCACAAAAACATTAGGAAAAACTTTTTCATTGTGAGGGTGACAGAGCACTGGAACAGGCTGCCCAGGGAGGTTGTGGAGTCTCCTTCTCTGGAGACATTCAAAACTGTCCTGGATGCGTTCCTTTGTGACCTACTCTAGGTGATCCTCCTCTGGGAGCGGGGTTGGACTAGATCATCTTTCGAGGTCGCTTCCAACCCCTGACATTCTGTGATTTTGTGAAATAAATTTCTTTCTCAAAATAAATCATATTTTCCTTGTGATCAAATCCTCTACTATTCTCTATAGAATATCTTAAAAGGAATCTGGCAACAAGGCATAAGTGTAGGCTTTAGTTTTCACAGTGCTTGCATTTTACTGGAGTAATAGTATAATGGACTACTGAAGGAAGGTGCGATCCACACTGGGCATGTTTGGAGATGACGAACCTTTCTACACCTCAAGAGGAAAAAGAAACTCAAAATGGCTTGCAAAATTAAATAGAGTGTCCTGGAATCTTTACCAAGTAACCCAAAAATGTGCCTATTTGTAATCAGAAAGTAGCTAATTAACATACTGGCTTATTTTGATGGTACGTTGCAGAAAGAAAGTGGCACACCCTTAAATCAAATCCAACAGGAGACTTCAGGGTTTGGAGGATGCTAGATTAAGCATAAAGTACAAAGACACTTCGGTTAAGTTTGGGGAATACATTTAAGGATGTGTGCTTCTTAAAACATTAAGATAAATTTGTCTAAATGAAATATTGATGAACGGATATTTATCGCTTGCCAGCCTGACACTAAAAGCATTGAGTTCTAGCAAACACAAACCTACATCTTTAAGGCTTCCCTTTCTACAGCTTCATGGGTTCAGCACTATGGTACATACAGGACCTGAACTATTAATGACCCAGTTAAGAAAAGTAGTGCTTTCTCTTCCATTTATTTCAAAAAGCAAGTCTATCAACTTACTACACCATGTGGAACTATGAGATTGATTACTCAAGGATTTAAAATATTAGAAAGACTGGCAAGAATATATGCCCACTCACTCTCAAACCTGAGCATTCACATAGTCTTGCCATGGCCTGAACTCGAGCTATTTGCACCACATTTGAAATTTGAACTGGTTTTCACTTATCCCCATGAATTCTCAAGTCAAGGTCATGACACTTCTGAACCCAAATTTAAAAATTGCTTGGATCGACGGAGTATCAGGCTAAGCTTGAGTTCTGTGCTTTACACCAGCAAGATATTACTTCTCCACAGCACATGAAGTCACAGTCTGGGATCCAGTCTTGTCCTGCAGCCCTACCCACTCTTACGCGAGCATCAGTGATTGTGTCATAGGTTACTGCTGTGGTGAGCTCTCCAAGACAATGGTAGTACCCAGACACCTGAAAATCATGATCCACTGTCAAGAAAAAGGAAAAGCCACAGTATGTTGCCCCTGAGTTCTCTGCTTTCATGCAGATCTGAAGTGGTACATCGGCCAGATGCAACCTACAGCAATGGTGTATTGCTGGCCCTCTTGATGCTCCTTTCTTGATGGCACTAGCAGGTCTCTGAAACTCCAGAGAACCAGGTCAAGAGTTCAGACAGTGGTAAGTAACCTGATAGAGAAGAAAATACCTTCCTGAACTGGCTCACTGGGTTGTCTGGTGAAAGCTAGTGGAAATTCTGTGGCAAATTGCTACCAACAGGCTTAGCAGGAGTTTGTCACGTATTCAGGGAAGAGCTGGGCTTCACTGTAATCACCTACTCCTCCCAATTTCATGTTATCTCCGTTTAAACTGCCAGCCCTGGCATTAAACAGCTTGAACTGAGACAGTGAGCAGTAGATTATTCATTTTTGCAGAGTTAAGATGTAGGTCCATAATACGGGTGAGTAGCTCAGCATGGCTGAAAGGGGGAGCAGGACACAAGTCTGCTCTGTGATGGAACATTTAATCCCAGAGGTGATCCTTCTCAGGTAACCTCAGCTCTGGATCACTGAAGGCTTCTTTTGTTAATGAATAATCTTGCTTCCCAGGTTCCTATTAATAAAGAATTATTGACATTTTTCTTCTTCCCACATAGCTTTAATTAACTGTCTGAGCTTCACCACTGCTTATATGCAGTACCCAAGCTGCAAAACAACAGATATATAAACAGCTTTTGTAGAAACTTTTAGCTTAGATATCTACATTGAATAGTTGTAACACAGTTCCTTTCCTTAAGCAATCCACATTCCAGCAAATTTGCTGAACAAGAGGTGGTTTCTAGAATTTTGCTCACCTCCTTCTGCTTCCTATGGACTTTAACAAATTAATTCATTTTTGGTCCTGAAATGTAATCTCCAGAACACAACAGCCATCTCGGGAGGCATTACCAGCACAAGAAGGATTATTTCAAGGGTCTTGCTGATAAATTTCTGATTCACTTGTGTGCATATACATACACACAAACTAAAGCGACTTCTTACTGAAATTTGTCTGGAACATGCAACCATGATGATGTATTGGAACTTTCAGGAAGATTGAGGAATAGCTAAGGTGGAAAATGCTGTAGCAATTTACGATCTTGTGGTAAATCAGAATCTATCCCTGCAGATAACTGGTTTTGCCACTGCAATCACTCTGCTTTCTTCATAGAAACATAATGGTTGGAAAAGACCTTCAAGATCATCAAGTCCAACCATTATCTAACTCTACCAGGTTCACTTCTAAATCACGTCCCTGAGCGCTACATCTAGACGGCTTTTAAATACATCTAAGGAAGGCGATTCAAGCAGTTACCTGGGCAGCCTGTTCCAGTCTTTGATAACCCTTTCAGTGTAGAAGTTTTTCCTAATGTCTAACCTAAACCTCTCCTGGTGCAACTTGAAGCCACTTGCTCTTGTCCTAGGGCCTTGAAAAAGACGAAATGCTTAAAAGTCCATGTCAAGTAATTATGACAGCAAAAGTGAATACCTCAAATGAAGACACACACGGAGACTGAAACTGCCTTAGCAGCAATTGCTTCCAGCTCTCCAAAGTCCCTTGCAAACATTATTACGTAAGTTACAGCTGGATCACATCTTGCAGACAGTCCTTGAAGTTTAATACCAACATTACTTTAAGAACAACAATGCACAAATTACATAGTTTACATTTTGAAAATAATGGAGAAATAGGGACCTACTGAATGACTGTAATATAAGTAAATTGAATCCCAGTGAAGGGAAGGTTGTTATATTAGTGATACCATGTGTTTTGATTTTGAAGATGTTTCTGCAGAAAGTCATTAAACAAAGTACAAAGCACACAAATTTTAAAGCAATGATTGTTACCGCTTAAAAATGGAATTTTCACTTGTAAGTAGGATCCCCTTCTTTTTAAGACAGGATTTTGAGGAAAAAATACATATTATGTGAGGTAGGCAATTATACAGAAAACAGCAGAAATTTCAGTGACACAGGGGTATCACAACATCTAAATGTGGATTCACAGGCATTTTATGAACCTTAATACGATGTTAAGAGCCAAGGTCTAGGTTTCAGAACTTAAAATGAGGGAAGACACAGTCTATGGAAAGCTAAAAAGATGCATCTAATAATGAAAACTTGCAAGTAGAGGACTGGGTTCAAGTTTTCTGAAAAACAGAAACCAAGCATTTCATTAAATCATTTGAGAGAACCTTGTCTTGCTACTTCAGTCCCACTAATGTCTTGTTGCATACAGAATCTTCGTCTTCTTCTGCGCTTCAAAAATGCATAAGGTCACAATTTTTTAAAAAATAAAGTACATATAAAACCACGACAATGTCTCAACAGTCACTGATGGATCAAGCACTATTAAGAAATCAGACCTTGGAATATTAGATAAACTTCAGAAAGGAAAACAGGTTTTGCTTTTGTCGTTCCTGATTCAACTATTTATTTTTTTCCCCTAGATATGATTATGTTTGATTAACATCTAAAGACTCACTCTTCAATGAAAGCATCTCAACAGCATTCCCTGGAGACTTTTTCAATAATTAACAAATAAATCAAATGTATGTACATGTAAATAGCTACCAGATTCATTAAAAACCTACAGAAACAAATGTGTTCACTAAAAATGATGTGTGTTTTTGATTCAGGGGAATGTGTAAAATACATTATTAACCTGAAAAATGATAATAAAGTTGGCAATTTTTAAAATATTACCAAGTACCACTACAAGTCCTTCAGCATCATTTCTAAAGTTGAACTCCATGGAAAAGGCAACAGATGGGAAAATGGTCCAAGGAAAAGCAACACTAGACAGTTATCTCATCCCTACAACTAAGGTTATCACTAGCTTAATTGAATAACTTATAATTATGTTTACTGCGCAATTTTAGTGAGTTTTTATAAATTTAACTCTTCATCGGTCCATGCTGCAGTTTTCCACATATTCGATATGTACAATTTACCCATTAGCACATCATGGCATTATGTGACCAGAGAAAAAAATCAGGTTACATCACTGACCTGCATTACATCCCACTATGAAACTCAAAGTTAACGCTGGCAGCAATGTGCAGAAACTTGCACTACTATTGTAGAAAATACACTAACCATAAAAGCAGTTTTGAAAATGTCTGAGATTAAATGTATTTTTTAAGTCTTCCTCAATTATAATTAGGTTGTTTGTTTTTTTTATTATGACAGCAGGTATATCCAATAAACAAAACAAGTATTTCACTAAGAAGCATACAATCACCAATTACTGTTAACAACTACTATTTTATGAGATGGTTGATAAGTATTTTTAAACTGTTATTATTAAATGTTTACAAATAACATTTTTTGACTCATGGTAGGAAACAAAAAGAATTTAAAATTATTTGAAAGCAGTAAATGGATTTATATACAAATAATAATTGGGTTTCAGCTATGGGTTCTACTCTAATTTTAAAAGAGGTAGTTTGTAATAGACCAACTATAAAAATAAAACCTGCTAGATTTTATTTTTAGTTAATCATAGTTGAAAGTTAATACTTTGCTTAAACTACCATGTTACACAAATTACATATTTCATCATATGTACTTTTTATTCTCTCTGAACACAGAAACAAAATTAAAATGTTCAAGAAATTTTCTTCTTTTTCATAATTTTAGATTGCCCAGATTTCAAATTCTTCTTGTATACAAGAACAGACCAAAAAAAAAAGCATACATATACAAAAATATTAAGATATTTTTTATTACTGGTAGCACAAGAAATTTATTGTATTGCATACTGACCTAGGCATTATTTGTATAGCATGATGAAGTTTATTACTGCATAAGGGTTTAGCTTCTCAAGAAACAAAAAGGAAATATTCGTCAAAAAGGTAGAAGAAAAAAAAAATATCCAGAATTTCGCTCCCCTTTCTGTGCAGGCAAAAAAATTAGTTAAATGAATGGCAGCTGATAAATAAAATGCCACTAGCTAGTTCAATTTATCAAAATATGAATCTAGATTCAAAATCAGGTATGAGATGTATTTTTTGGACCTGTGCCAAAACCGGGATGCTATTTCCTGCTGTTTACAGAGCACTAAGTTGAATAACAAGAACAAAACCTGTTGGCAAATCTAAATACAATGAAGCTGTCCTTAATTAGTACATGCAAAGGTAAGTTCAGAAAACAGCTTATTATCTACAATGTTCAAAATTGTAACTTCCATTTATACAAATTTAGAGATTATACTCTGTGTAAGTAGGTGTAAATTTTAAGGATATGCATTAATCATAATTTGTCTTAGCAAACAGGATTAATTAGTATTTGTAATAGCATATACAAGTGGAGATTAACTGTGAATCACACTTGCTCAAGCAATAGACTAAATTAAGTCAGCACCAATTTTTATTTTTTACTTTTAAACAAACTGAACTACTTAGTATCATTTCAAAAACTTTAATTGTAAAAGAAAATAAATAAAAGAACAGATCATGCTCACGCAAAAGGCAGCACAACGCACATTGCTTATGATAGACCAGAATTCCCTGGTGCAGTAATATCGATTTGCGCAGAGCAGGATCCCAGAGTCCAGTGTGATAAAATAGGAGACAACTGAGAAAAGATGACAGAACGTTTCCTTCTCCCTGCCTCAGAGGTGATAAGTGCCTGAAGTTTCATTAGAAAACTGGATCTGATCAGAACCTAATTAAATAAACTAAAAGGCTAGTACAAGGCCAAACAGTGGCATGAAACTACTTTCTAACAGAACAGCATCACATTGTACTTTATTGTATGTATATTGTGCTGTACTCAAAATTCTAACATTTCAATCAAGAACTTTGCAGGTAGGAAAATTCAGATTCATTTTGCAAAGATAGTAAGATTTTCTAAATCCTGAAAAAACAGTGCCCTGCTCTCTCTAATTACAGTGCAAGGAATAATAGTAAAAATAAAAATAAATGCTACCCGTCTACCTCTACATCTATCTTTTTTGATAAAGACTGATAGAGAATGCAGCTTTTCAACTCCATGTAAGGGGAGCAAGGCATAGCTTTTGAATAATTTCTGTATTTGGAGAGCGAAACCAAGGAAACAACAAGCAATCACTTTTCCCTCTAGTTCTCACAATTTGAAAAGAGCTTTTACTTCAATCTTGATATATGTGTTCACATGAACTGTACAAAAAAATGCCATCCTATTCTATCTATTCCACACAAATAAATGAACACCACATTCAATTTCAGATCCCATTACAAAAAAATAAATGGACAGGTCCCATCTCTGACACCCTTCATAGCACCTTTTTAAGGCAAAGCAGATTTGTATTTTTTTCAATTTAGCAACGGTAAAACCTCTTCCAGACAAATACAGTGGAAACTCCTTACTTCTAGGGCATAACAATTTCATGCATTCATACAAAGTGACACAGCAATTAATACTCATTAGTACAAGATATAGTTTTGGACACATTTCATCTACAAAAGGTTTGCACTGGAAAATAATTGAGAATACAATGGTGGAGAAAATGAGGTGCACTAATGAAAAAGAGCTCTATTAAAAAAAAAAACAACCCCAGAAAACACCACCACAAAACACCAAAAATCTTCACGAAACTTTTCAAAAATTTTTTCTTCCGCAAAACCTACCAGCTCCTCATATTTGCATAGAAAGCTGTGCCTGTGTCATTTACATTACAAAGATATTTAAAATTCAAGCAGTTACCTTGATCCAAATCCAAAACCTATATTTAGGTTTTGGAGGATGTTGACTGCAGCTGTTACTTAAATACTTCTCTGTATTTGGACCAATGTGCTACAAAATTCAGAATATTAAGTTGTCTCCTAATAAGTTACGTGTGCAAAATCTTCAGTGAAGATAAGGATCTGTGTATTGATCTGACCCTGTTCACAAACAAATGTCAGTGCTGATTGGTTTTAGTAACCAGTTTAATTATTTTTGAAGATACTGTTCAATATGGCGTTTTACATTTTGTTAAAAGAAGGTCCCAGAACATAAATATCAGTTCAGTGCAACCTTAGAGCCCACCAGTGGATTTGTATTACACTGCCCAATCTGTTTTCCCGAAACAAGAAAATACAGTAAGATGTTGAATTACTTAAGGTAATGTTTGGTAACTAATATAAGATTGGCCTTAGAGATCCTTTGACATTGTACACTATGATTTGGATTTTGTTTCCATTTACAGCTAGAAAAGAAACTGCAATACTTGTGTAGGTTGTATAATCATGTATGATCATAAACCGGTTTGCCAACTTGGTCTAAAGCCATCATAAACAGTTTAAACAACAAAAAGAAAAGGTTTCAACAGCATGGCTATCAGTGAATCTGCAAACACTAGAGTTGCTACTGGCCAATTCCTACCTCAGCAAATGTAGGTTCCTTTGAAATTAAGATGGCATCAGCATAGGTATCCAACATGAGCACATTATTTCTTATAATCACATCTCATTTCATACGTGACTTTGGAAAGGTCTCAATGAATTCAAAGCAGTTACAATGGGTAGGTAGTTGTTGTATATTAATGATATTTGTAGTGCCTATATGCCACTTTTTACATGAAAAAAATAGCAATTAACTAATTGGTGATTAAATAAAATCCACTAGAGCAGATTCTGGTCCCCTTGTATTTTTTTCTAATCAACTCAGGAAACAGTTTATATCTAAGGATGAGAATCTGAACTGTGCTGTGGATCAAATACCTCCTTTCCCAACAACATCCCTAGAGAGCTCTGCAGAGCAATTTTAAAGGATCCTTTTAAAAGAAACTTCATATATGGGTTTTTGTGGTTATTTTAAGAGAGACTAATGTTATGCAAAATAATAGAAATTAACAAAAAAGAAGATATTATAAAGTAGGCAATGATCTGCTGCAATTTCTAGGGTCACTGCAATTCTATGACAGCTATACAGTTATCAAAAGGGGAGCTAATCGGCAGCGCTTTTCACCATCGTGTGAGGACCAAAGCAACACTGATTTAAAACACTGCCACCAGAAACATGTATTGTAATGATTAAAATTTAAGTGGAGAGTCTATTGTGTGAATCCTCTATGGGCAAATAAAGCCAAAATTGTTGTCACGGATCTTAACCGCATAGTCATATGTTAGCTTCAAAGACAAAACAGGTGAAAAAGGTATCAAGGACTAGGAGAACGTGTGAGGGTATTTAAATACTGTCATTATTATTTCTGTGCCTATGCACAAGTCAAATCTTACTTGCATCAGGAACACAAATGTGCTAACTCAATACACATTCATGAAATCTGCAGCTGATGCAGTAACTTAACAATAGCCAAGAGCCTGGAGAATATACTTTTGAGAAAAAAAAAGATAAACAATACTAAGGATTTTGTGATGAACCCTGATTTAACTAATTTTTTTTTTTTTTTATACCATGGGAACACAACCTATTTTGCGGTGGCTGACACAGATGTTGCGTAAGACACAACATGTTACTAAAAACTAAGTAGTAGCTTTTTTCCAACTGGAAATTTTATTCTACACCCAAAATGTTTTCCTGCTTCACTTCACTGCTGCCTACACATAAATTTGCACTCCAAGAAAATAATAAAAAAAATAGATTTCAAGGGAAAATTTCACGAAAAATAGGAGCTGTAGATAGGGAAGATGACTGTTCACAAACGAGCACACAAGTATCATAGAAATCAAAGTGCTGACAAAGGAAAAGTTTAGGAACTAAAGAAAAAGAGAAGAAAAAATACATAGAGGAAGGAACAGAGACTAGAGTATTGTAGAATTGTAATGGATCAGTGAGGCAAGTTTACAAGAATAAGAAGTAAAAACACTGGAAGTTTCCAGAGAACACTTCAAAGACAGGCAGAATAAAAATACAAAAAAAAATTACATTTCATTAAATACATTGTACAGTCTTCATTCCTGCTTCCCTCCTCAGTGCCTCCCCACCTTGACTCTTCTAAAAAAAAAAGTAATTTCCTGTAGGCAACAAACCCTTTTCAGAAATAATGTATTTATTAATCTGTGAATACAGACCTAACCTTCAGTCTTGTGAGAGGTGTAAGAGTGAATAATTGTCATGTACTGTGGGAGGTTTCCCCACCTGTTATTTGAAACACCATCTCTTAGGCACAGACATATATATGGAGCAAATTTATGCAACTAGGGGTTAATGAATAATGTGTCACATTACTGTTGTGGTTATGTTTAATGAGTTTTGGAAACACATTTAGCAAAAAAAGGAAAAACCCTAAAATTTACCATGTGCAAAAGAAAACTCAAGTACTAATAAAATGTGCAGAAGAAATTTTGAGTGGCTCACCCTAATGCCTCAGGATAGTTCAATGTAATATTCTGGCATCCCAAATCAAACATGAAAGTTGAGTCAGGCTATCCGCACTTCAATGTTCTTCAATTAAAACAGAGCTTCCTCTGGCTATAGGTATTGAGCTGTACACTGTAAATACTTCTACAGAAGTTTTTATTCAGTCCAGTGGCTACAAAAATCTGAAGCAGCAGCATTCTTCCCCAGGCAAGAATTCTCCAGACAACAGGATAGTTCACCGATTTCTTTAACCTGGCCTTTAACAGGCCTCCCATGAAAAGGAAGTGAATACTCCCATGAAAAATGTCCAATAGGCATAACTTCCCAGGTGTATTTAATAAGATTTTTATTTGGTCCTGCAATAATCAACTCAAATTAATACAAGAACACGATGAGTAATTTAGGACCACAGCCTCAAGTCTTTGAACATGTTTTTTATGCTTATGTAGAAATACTGGTACTAATCATAGATTAATCAAATTTATCAGAGGTAGAACAGCACACTGCATTCATCCCTTGCAACCAAAAGGAAAGGGGAAGCAACAGCTGGAACAGTGCAGGACAAAAACAAAGCTAATGTGTCCTCTTCAGCAGAAGAAAAGCTGCCCAGTATTGTCAAAATACTGAATTCTCCTATCTTTACTACAACAGTAACTCACCCAGAGTCTTAAAAGTCAACTTTAACAATGATATGGGTATTTGTGTGCAACAAGGACTATGAGATCCACACTGAAGTGCACAGACTAGCAATATGAAAGAGGAATATATCATGTCATTGCCCTCTTTGTATCCTCCAGTTTACTGTGCTAGGCTCTTCCAACAAGGCAGGACACGATAAACATACAGAAAGCATTCTGCATTTAGACAGAACAGTCATGAAATACAAGGTACCAATGCAAAGTAAGCCTTCTGGCAGCCTAAAAGTTTTTCTGTAGACACACAGAAAAATTTAAAAGTATTTTAGTTAAACTGTACAACATAGCTGTTCTCTACACAGGGCAAGCTGACAGCAATACAGAAAACCTCTTGATGCTTGTCATCCAGAAACTGTTACAAACAAGAGAATCATAGAATGCATAAGGACCCTTTAAAGGCCATCTAGTCCAAGTCCCCTGCAGTGAGCAGGGACATCTTTAACCAGATCAGGTTGCTCAGAGCCCCATCCAGCCTGACCTTGAATGCCTCCAGGGATGGAGCCTCCACCATCTCTCTGGGCAACCTGTGCCAGTGTTTCACCACCCTCACGGTAAAGAACTTCTTCCTAGCATCTCATCTAAATGAAACCAAAGGGTAGGTAAACAAATTTTACAAGGGTTTCTTACTTGGTACAACAGTGTTATTTTCTAGACCTTTAAAAAAGATGTCTTAAATTACCTTAACATTCCTAGAACTGAAAGTGGCATTATTTTCTTTTTACATATTTTGAACACAGCAGCTAGCATTCTGAACTATAGGAAAAATATCACTGTCTAGTCCCTGAGAATTATTCTGTATGGACAATCTGCCTTAGATGTTGTTTGGGTTTTTTTCCCCCCTCTTCCCTTCCACCTAAAGAGAGAGGAAAGACTGAGAATAAACAAGTTAAAAGTGTGACTTTCTGGTTTCTGTTATTGTTGAAATTTTAGGAGTGTGTTTTATGGGTGATAAACATGATGTTTTATAGAGAAGAAAGAAAAGAAAAGATGAGCCAAATGGGACTGCAATGTGGAGAGAGAATAAAAACAATACAGCAAGATAAAAGGAAATGAGCAAAGGAGCAACAGCAGGAGAAAATAATGAGCCAGAACGAAAGCCCCTCCACCAACAGATTTTGCAAATTTCTCTTGCTTCCCAACAGCAAGAGAAATTTGCAGACATGGCAACAAGAGGTTTGAGAAAGGAAGACAGAAAAAAATGGGGTTTAGGAATGGAGTCAGCCAATAATCTCCTCCCTTCCTACTGAAGAGAGTATAAAAAGCTTTCAGATCTAAGCATTTGGCACCTTCTTTTGGCAATATATGTCCCATATATATATTATCTGCTTAATCTGTTTATCAATATAAACATGTTCAGCAAAGAGCTATAATGATAGTGAACCACTGAAAAAGACTTATAAAAACCCTGAACATTGGATACTAGTTTTATCACAGCTGTAGATAAGCACATTAATTAAATTAATATCACAAAGAAGAATTATCAAACTAATCCTAAACCAGAGCATATACCTTTAAGCAAGTTGTCAGAATGGAGAATCACAAGATAAACTCGTTAAAAATAAATCTATCAGTGATTATCAGTCTCCAGGTTCAGAAAATCCCTAACCTCCTTTGGTAAACTGGACAGTTTACCAGTAACATCACTCTTGTGATGTTGCATTTGGTTTTCCTTCTACTGTTTTCTTCTACTACTGGTCAGTATCAGGACAAAACATTGAGCTATGAAGACCCTCAGAGGACAGATATAATGCTCTCCCTGGATATTTGTTGAAAAGGAAAATATTAACAGCAAAGAAAACATTGGATGAATGTAGGTTCACTCTGATGGGTTCAAAAAGGTTTACGTTTTCCCCCTTGTTGTTATTAGTTTTGTTCTTGTTTTGTCTTTCACATTATTTGTTCATGTTATTTCATCAGTCAGATCACTCAAATCACATCTAGGAGTTCCATTTTTAAAGGTTTTGCTATTTAAGTTACTGTTCACACCTGTACTGATTTAAAAAAGATTTGAGCATTTACTTCTCTAGCTACAGAAGAGCAGGTATAAGCAATGTATATACACAAATTTTATTCCATTTCTTTAAAAGACTGTTATTATTATGTTGCCAAGTAGTGTATTCCCACAGATTAAACTGTGAAAGTTCAGCAGATGCTTGTGAAATGGCCCAAATTTGAAAGGTAAACTCTACCTGCTGTTCAACTCATACTTGGCTGACATCAAGCTTGTACACTATCAAGTGTCATGATACTGGGAGTGTGAGTAGATACATGACAACTTTCTATAGTACCTGAAATTTGGCATTTTCTTAGGGGGTCCTTTGAAGATTATTTTCATAACCTGATGGGACTCCTGTAGTAGATTTGTCTCTGCTTTAATCTTCTCAATCATGTAACAGACTGAAAGATGAAATATAGACATTCAAAGATGTGCAAATATATATTTACATGGACACTTCACAATACTTGATTGGGAAGCTCATGTCTCTGATGCGTGCACTTAAAATTGTTTCATGTATTTAAGGCATGAAGATCCTATTGCTTTTATCATCTATTCCTCTCGTGCAGTTGTGCTTTCCTCATTTTTCACTTAAAACGTAAGATTATGTCAGTGAATGTGCTGGCATTTCTCTCCAATATAGTATGTTTGCAGGATTATACAATAGAGATCAAGTCCTCCTATTTCAGCATCAAATACAAAGCTATCAATCTCATCTCGATAGATAGCACCATGAAGTTTTTCCTGAATGTTCTTAAACAAATAAAAATCTTCTGGAAAGTAATGAAGCTGGTACTAAATATGAAGTTGTAATACAGTATCTAATTCACGTGCTTTCAACTCCAGCATGCTTTAATACACACACACACACAGAGGAATGTATCGTTGCAAGTTTTTTTTGCAGTGCATTGGCTAGTAACCAAACAGAACTTTTTTTTCCCTTTTATTGCTGGTATCCAGTAGATTCTATTTTCAATTTAATGCCTTTCTGTATACTACAACAAAAAAAAAGTATTACTGTTTCCCAAATCTCATTTATAATCCTTCCGTTCATGCTCCTTCTTGCTGTTTTATCATTAATGTTAATATTCTGTTGACTCTTAAGAAGTAGAAACTTCCATTACTAAAAATGAATAAATGCACACTAAAAGAGGACTGTATTGAAATGAAGGCAGAATATACAGCCTCAATAGAGTTCTCACTTCTTTAGAGAAAGTATTAGTAATAGGTCAGGGATAGAAATGGCATTTTCTGTTTCTACTACTGATGTAGCATAGGTCATATATTGTATGCTAACTTTTTCCTCATAAACTCTTTCAGTTTTAACATTTACATAAAAGTCTAAAGCATGCCGAACAGTTTAAACCATAATCAAAATGACCAAATAGTGTACATATACCTAAAAAACATGGGTTAACCATGGGTAAACGCAGCTGCAGAAGATAAGCTACTGATCTAACTATTTAAGAAAAATAAAATTTCCAGCCCTTTCACTGTGCACACAGTACTTACACCACAAACCATCTTCAACGATTGTTTCACATGATTTTACAGATCTGTTGTAAACATTATAAGCTATAGAAGTTCTTTATTGGCCCAAATGCGTATTGAGGCATAGCAGAATAATTTATATATCAGTATTCACACTGCTCTGCATGTTTTCATATTGAAATTGTTTCAAAAGTTTAATTTTTTAAAAATGCACTGATGAATGAAAAAAAATCTCCCTTCAATTCACGCAGGATGTAACCTTTCTGCCTCTCCAGTCCTCCACAGGCTTTTTGAGACTTGTCTGCCTCTCTGACTGCTTAAAATCACTATTGTTCCTTCTCAACCTCTCAACATTTACCACAGAATATTTGCTTTAGCTGTAGCATTTTTGCACCTGTGTTAATTTCAAATCCAGTGACTGAATTTCTGCTTTTCTCTCTCTCAAACAGCACCTCCTCTGTCTCAAACAGCATTGCACTCACACATTTGCAAATCCCTGGAGGAAAGCCCAGGAAGCAAATTCAGGTTATTTGGTAGCACTTGCAAAGCATCAAATGGAGAATAAACGATGTGTGCTAGTTAAAATAACAAGTCTCTGCACTTGTTAAACGCCAACGCTCAGAATGAGAACAAAGTATTTTGCCAATACTGTATTACCATCATATCTCAGTTAACATGGTGTTGTCATTGCTTGTAACAAGACACAGGTTTTGGATTAAGCTAAGAACATGGGCCTCAAGATTTGTTTTTGTCTGGCCTGCCTCGATATTTGCTCTAGCTCTTAAAAAATGACCAGGTTACTATTACCCTTTTTGCACTAGCTGTTGTTCAGCTTTTCATAGCTGTGCAGCACAACACCTTGTATTGGGCTTATATGGGAAGGTTTTGGAAGTGAGGGCGTGCAGGGGTGGCTTTGTCAGCTGTATGTTCGTATCTGACAGAGTAGCAAGCACTTACTCTATGAAGAGTGATCTTCTAATAATGAGCAAGCCAAATAATTATGGGCACTGGATGACAAGAAGAGACTCCGGGACGATGGACAACTCCGCAATGGCCAGTTACTCACCACCTCAGGAAAGAAACCTTTGCAGCATGATAAAACCAATTGTAAGGATAATGAAGATGTCATTTTAACTTGAAATCGATGATAAAGAGCAAAGTGTACAACATGTTAACCAACACATCAGTGACATCCCACATGAATTCCAGAATGAGGATAATGAAATCATCAACATGAACATCAGACTCTTGCAAAGAAGTTGTGAGACCCAATTCACTGCAGTGCTATCACTCCCACAACTGACCTGAAGGCACTGACCTTCACAGGAGAGGCTGTACAAAAGTGGGCAATACATCAAATTAAGAAGTAGATACTAGAAGCTTTATGTACATTTAACTTTTGACTGTTTGAACTAAATGTGGTAGTATCACCGTAACTGGAATAAAGAATAATTATAATCATTATAATAATCTTTGATCACACTGTTAAGACTTTGTGGGCTTTGCCCACAATGATCATATCTCCTTGAAGTCAATATTACTTGCCAATCATCATTTTTTTCCAGATCGTTTGAATGCTATGTGAACAAAAAAACAAATCAGAGTAATTTCTTATTGGTTCATACTGCCTTGTGAAGTTACCAAAATGAAACTAAAAGAAGGTAATTGCAAAAAAAAGGTATTGGGTAATTCCTAGGAAAGTTAAAATCTCAACTCTTAAGTCAAAGGGCCATGTTCAGTTTTGCACTGAAATTACAGCTGCTAGCAACATCTCTATCAAGTGACAGGTTTAGAAATGCACCAGTTGTTTGAGTATTCGAAGTATTCTTTCATGGACTTAGGAGGAAAAGGTTAAAATCTTGTTTATTTACAAAGTAAAACTTAGTTTATTTCTCATGAGAATCCTGAAATGATTTTTTTTCTTCCACTGACACATTTTTTCACAACTCCCTTCATTCCTAATACATACTTCTTCAAGCAAAACATCATAATGTAAAATGTTCTCTCTATTCTCTTCTAGATAACAGTATCATTCATTCGCTGAAAATATTACCATAATAAAGATGGTGATGAAAAAAGAAAGCATGATAGATGGCAAGAGGTAGACATTTCTATGCAGAAAGGATTTTCTAGCACCAAGAAAGAGAAGGAAGAGTGGCAACAGATGATGTTCAACAAGTAATGTGAAATTCAAAAGGATAATACGCACATGCTCGTTTCTGTGGTTTCTTTATGTTATGCATTTGCTACTTAATTGATTTTTCAAGATGCTTCCAACAAATACAGTAAGAATTATGCAATTATATGTGCAGAGAAGTTTCAGAAACTCTGACCAAAAGGGCAAGAGTGGATGCTGAGGATGGCTGTTACAAACAAAAGAAGACATGATATAAGAGTGATAAACAATAACACTGTGTTAAGTGGTACAGAATAAGCCAATATAAGGCAATACCACTTGTGAAGAAGGCTCATTCACTGTAAAGATTTGCATGAATATTTAGTTGATCGCTTTTATTTTCAGTTCAGATCCATTTAAGAATAATTGGTATAACTGGTGAAATGTTATTTTTAAATGAGTGTAGTATGTCTTCTGAAATTAGAGCCACAAGTGCTAAACAGGTGCTCCAGCTGGAAAACTGCTATATTGCTATATGCTATGAGACTGGATCAAAATGGCATAATAACAAGATTCAAGTATTATTTCCCATTTTTTAAAAAAGGTATTATCAAGAAAGCTTTAAGAATACTGCTGGCACAAGCACCTTCTTATCTTACCTGGTAAGGGTGGGTGTCAGGTACATCCTCAGGTGAAGAAAGTCAATTCTGGGTAAGGCAACACTGAACCAGCTAATAGGGGTGACATGGTTTGTGGTGAACTCTTCAGTTTGCTTCTGATTTCTTGCTTAATAAAGCCATAAACCAGGAGTTACCTTCCCCCTTTCTCCCAGCCCCCCGGGCTTTGGATAACAACAGTTATCCACTCAAGTGTCACAGTCATATCCAGCAAACACAATATTCACTTTGCTCACATGGATCAGTGCTGTCTTAGCAACATTTTTTAGAAGCTGAAGTACTCAGAAAATAAGATAAAAACTAGAGTAAAGCAATGATTCTAATGGATTAAAAAAACAGAGTATACATTTTTATGGTCAGCTCTCCTATTTTCCGCGATAGAGCTGGGTAAATTCTGACCTCATAAAAGCTTACCAAATCCCCTGCAGAAAGATCTCTTGAATCACACGTAAGAACTGGATACTTCATTATGAACATTCATCAAATAGTCACATATTGAAAAGTGCTGACCCTGTATTCATAATCGGTGCAAAAGTATCATTACCGGAAGACAAAAACTATAGGTTTTAAAAACTAGTAAGTTTCATTAGGTTTCTAGATCTTGAAGACATATTTTTTTTCAATCGCAGAGACAACCATCATTGAAGTATTTTCTTACTTGTAGTGAATCACCAATGGATGATTAAGTGCACGAAATGGTAAGAATAATAGAGTTTTATTTCAAAGGATAACTTTGTGATAGTTTACTAATAATTTATTCATAGATATATTTAATAATGAAGATATTACGGCCAAAAAAGTGATGTTTGACTGTTGATAATACAAACGTTAGATTAAGTAGTAGAATTTTGCCAGTAATGTTAACTTGCAGCTCATTTCATATACAGCAGTATTTAATTAAATCCATAAGGGCAGAGTGTCCAGATGTTGTTTTTTAATTTAATAATGATGGAACCAATGAGATGCTGATAGGTTTGTAAACTAAGCCTTCAGAACATGGAGTATTCCACAGGGCCTTAAAAAAAACACAGAACAAAAAAAAAAAAAAAGAAAGAAAAGAAAAAAGAAAAGAAATGAAATCTTAGAGATGCATGGTTTGATGGCAACACAAAGTTAAATGAAAAATGATTATTTCTGCTGCATGCAGTCATGTAGGCAGCATGTAATAATAAAGTTTTTTTCCCATTAATGATTGACATAACAAGGAATCAAGTGACAATGCACACAAAACTAGAAATATGACTCATCAGCTTGTGCATGACACAGTTCTACCGAGAAAACAGTTATGTACAACAGATGTCATGTTTGTACAGGAGAAAGGTCACTGGAGTCAGCCAGGTTATGCTAATAGAGGGAATCTACATGCAGCATGCACACATGAAAACATTCCCACATTAAGATAAAACCGTGTAAGCAGATAATTCTGCATTAAAAAGCACTCATTCTAAACGCACTAATATGACAAAACTCAAACATGTTGCTTTATAATACAGTGATTATCCATGCCTCATTTCTGAATTTTGCTTGGTGAATCCAAGTTTTTATAATTTTTAAGAAAATACACTCACAGCCTATTGTGAAATATTACTATATTTGAAAATTTCTGATTGTTACTGAAAGCAGTTGACAAAATTCTCTGTTCATTCTTTTGAACAAAATTCAAAAGGATCTCAGTGCTGCTATGATATTCTCAAAAAAAAATAATCTATCTTCAAAATAAAACAAAAACCCCCCAACCTTCTAGGATGAATAAGTAGGAATAATTAAACACTCTCCTTCTTTCCCTTCTTCCACCCATTAGAAGACATTTAAGCAAAAGTTACTGGCACTAAGTCTGGTCAATATTTCTAAGCACTTCTAAGTGCATATTTCATTGCACTTTAAAAGCAAGAGAGCAACAGCGTAACTGCAGATACAAAGAATAAGTTAAGACAAGGAAACACAGAGTAAGTAGAAAGATGGAAAACTGAACAGGCAAGAAAAACATTGCACCTTTATTGCAGAGTGTATTAGAGGAAAACAGCATTTTTAAAGATACAGAGGCCATAGCATTGTATTAAATTCTGGTCTATGAGGAACTCCGCTATTGTATCATTAAGCCACATATTACTACAAAGATTTAAACAGCAGTTTCTTTACACAATCAGCCAGAAGCCCACTTGCATTCCGCAAACCAAACTGAAGATCATTCATACTAATTGAGCACCACTACAGAATGTAAATTTTACTGTTCTTTATTCCTAGAGATGGCAAAATCAAATGTGTAATACCTGTTGATAATCAGCCACTAAAATAAAGTGATTACTGGAAGCCTGTCTTTTCCATATGGCAAGTCTCAGCTTCTGTTCCAGAGCTAAGTTACTTTTGAAGTTCATTTATGTGAAAAACTGCATCGTTTTTTGTGTAGCACCACAGACACCAAGCCCCAAGCATAAGCAAGCATCCTCTGGCAAGTTCAGCACTGGTAACATGAACTGTTCATCTCGGCTGTGAGCAGTACGAGGTGTAACAATTCATATATGTTCATGACTTTGTCACTAAATGCAATTCAAACAGCAAGTATCTTTGCCTTTGATGGTGAAGCAATATATTTCTTAAGGGTTGGTGAGAGGCATCATTAAAACCAAAAAAGTTTCACCATAATGTTTCATTATCAATGGATGAGAGGTTTGACAGAATTTGCAGAAGCAGGAAATCGTAAAACACACATAGTTTTTAAAATGGTCTTTTGAAATTGTATACTAAGAAAAGGAAATTGGACATGAGAAGAAGAGAAAATGATTGCTAGAGAAAGTTGTGGGAAAGCAATTAGCATGCCAAGAACTGGGACATCCAGATATGAACAGATACACAGAAGTACAAGCAAAGACTAAAATGGTTAACGGTTTATTAAAGGCACTTATTTTTTAAAAAATAAATTTGCGTTCAAGAAAGGCATATTATGCACAAGTTTGCATTATTTCACTGTATATGTTAGAAAACAAACTTGGAGAGAAAATAAAAAATAAATGGAGGAAAATAACCTAGTACTAACATACAACAGCAAGTGGACAACAGTCTCCAAGGCGGAGGGGGCAGTGCGGCTTAGGCAGAAACAGGCAAAATGTTTCAGGTGGCAAAATGAAACTCATTTCACACTGTAATAAACTATGCAATACCGTGGGCAAGGAACACATTTATATTACACTGGAAAGGTCGAGAAGTTCAAGTAGTTTTGTATTCTTTTCCCCTGCCTTCCTAAAGTAGAGGACGCAACGCAACAGTCCCTCCCAGCATCCAAAAATCAGGCTGGCTGGGTGCCAGGGAGGTGAGGAGCATGGAAGGGCCGTGGAGGGGAACAGTTAGAGCATGCACCTCCACGTCTTCACTCCCTCCACATGAAACACAGTGGCTCTGCAAAAAGCAACGCCCAGGCTTTGAAAGGAGAATGGAGGCATGCTGTCAAAAGTAATGTAGAGCAAGGTACAAAACAAATATCTTGAAAAATGCATTAGTATAAATACTTATTAAATCTAATATCGCATGGTGGTATGCATGTTTAGAGTCAGTGCCTACTCCTGTATCACACCCAGCACTGCTGTAAACGCAGCGCTGATGGATCAACAAGGAAAGGTATTTTTTGTTTGTAGCTATGCAAACCACCCAGTAAGAAGATTGGGAGTGATACCACACAAGTTCATTGTCTGAGATTCTAGAAGCATAATACAAAACGTTAGGACTGCTAGACTGGAAAAAACTCTTGTTAAATGCGAAATGAGTTAAGGACCAGTCTAAAACCTGTTTATTTCGGCTGTACTTGTCAGTATGAAAGAGAAAGAACAAACACAACAGCAGTTCTGAGATGCGAAACCTAAAATAACAGCACAAAACAAACACAGAAAAGACAAAGAAATCCTTGCAGCTCTTGGGAATTTCTACTCTTTGTAGGATAAAATTAAGTACAAATTCTTTCCATCCAAAGACTGATAAAGATTGACAAAGCAGTGCTGCGTCTGACTTGTTTTGGTGACAGAAATAGAACACTGTACTGTGATTGCCTAATTCTGCATTCAAGACACATTTTAATGAAAACTCATTAGCAATGGCACATTTTGTAGTGTTTGTGTGATACCTGCACGATTCTTCGAACTACCTCTTTAGCTAGCAGCCATTACTACAGTTGTATTGCTTAACACGATCTTGTAATCGGTCCCAATGCCAGTTAACTGTACCTCTCCATCTTCCAGTTCGTTTTAGTAATCTGATCAACATGGAAGAAATTACTCCTTGATCTCTCAATAAGATAAGGCTTTGCAAACAAAGGAAGGTGAAGTGGGTTAAATTGGCATTGATTATTTAAGATACATGAATCATTTATTATTTAGCAGTCTGCCACATCAATCTGTTGTGCATATGGCTCTTTCTGCAAGATTCCCAACATGTTTTAAATGATTCTCAGTACACATATTGGAAAACAGATTAAATTTAAGAGATCCCTTGACATTCTGCAGTAGAAAGCAATTAGCTTTCTAAGAAACCTGGGTTGCTTTTTAGTGTCTTCCCTTAAATACACAAGGCAGCTGGCTTGATATTTTACTTTCAATTTTAGTTAAGTAGCAAAGTGGTCATGTTAATCACTTAAGGATACTGTAGCATTTCTCATCTTGGAGGACCTTTTTCCTCTTTATCAAAATCTATTTTGAACTTTATGTTTCAATTCCATAATTAAGTTTCATATTAGATCATTTTAATAAAGAGATTAAGCAATGTCCTTTGCAGTTCGAACAGTTCTTTATGAGAAACATTATCTTTACTGCTACAGACTTTAGCTTATACTTGCTTGCTAATACAGTAATCTAAAGCAATTTCAGCTGAAAAAAATTTCAGTGTACTGCAAGGGAGAAACCAGAGAAAGCTATACAAAGTATTACCCAACAATTTACAGGTATTGAAGGAGACCACATGATCCAAACTTTGCTGATCCTCTTGATAGCCAGAATTTGACTCTAATTATGTTACATCCACAATCACAAAATACACTATCTTAACCTTAACTTCTCTCTTACCCGAAACACTCAATCAACACTTGAAACCTTTTCAGTGCAGCTCCACAGAGAGAAGAACATTTTTTCCTTTTGAAACACTGCGTTTCTTCCTTCCTCACCCATTCCTCCCTACATACAGATTATCCTCTAGCCTTTTTCATTACTGTACATCCTATGGGTGAAAGGATTAGTTCCTCATCTAAGTAAAAATCCTAACTTCCCTTTACTTTTTTTTAACAATGCATCTAAATGCTAAAGAATAGTCTCTCAGCTACTGGAAACACTGTGCAGAAGTCAAACAACAGAGAGTATTGCTTTCTTCTGGGGGCTAACCTGTCTCAGGTTATTTGCACTGTAAAATAGGCAACTATGAAGTTTATGCAGTGAAAGAAAAGAATGAGAAAGAACACAAACTATTCACAGAAGCACTGACTTAAGGATTTCTAAAACTACATTCTGAAGCGCATAACAATATTTGTACAACATTGATGAACTAACGCTACACTAACTCCTGATAATGCTTTTATCTGACTATTGTTAGCTTCTAAACTTGCATGAAGAGGAAATAGAAGAGGTTACTTCTTTTTTTGCTTGGAATTACAGCAGCAAATCTGTAGTAATGACGGAACGAACTTAAATCTTCTGATTCCCTGTTAAACTAGATGTCTATAAGTGTTCAATGTATGCTATTTTCAGATTGTGTGACTAATGGAGTGAAAATCATATCTAGCATTCTCTGATCTGTTTTGTGGTTTTCTATTTAATGTAATTTCACATCAGCACAATATTCTTGTAGTTATACACACACACATCCTGAATAAAATGACGTACAGACACTGCTTCACAGGGTTACAACTTGCTCTTTCAAATCTCATATCAAAGCAAAGAACAATTGCCACTTGGTTGCAAAAGAAACACAGTTGAACCTATCATTGCCTGCAATAACCATCCTTTGAATAAAAAGTTGCACAATCTAATAAATAAGTGACCAGAAGTTTGTAAAAATATAATGAAAAGTGTAAACACTATTCATTTGTGCATTCTTCTCCACTGAATTCCCGTCACAATAATCAGAGTAACCATGTCTTATTCCCATAGATCAGCTCAACTTTCTAATCAATTATTTTAGCAAGTACCCTGTCCAAGGTAAATACAGGTGGATGTTCCAGACAAAAAACATTCCCCATTTTGTTTTGTTCTTACATTGCATCACCCCATATAGAAAAGGTCTGACTGCAGCCATCACATGGTATTATCTTTAATACCCAGGTCTCAGCCAGAAAACTGTATCTGTTTGAGGAAGGAGGTTCTAATTTTATTGCCAAAACAGCAAACATCTACGTTTGCTGACAGAAGACCTCCCTCTTCCACTCCTCTCCCCCACTCCCTCCCCATAAACTGTAAGGGAACACAGACTGAAAAAAGGAGAACAACATAAAAATCCATTAACAGAAACTCTGCGGTACGAGAGACCACATATTTGATTTGGGAGAGAACAATTAAATGCATAAATCTCATCTGTTTAAATACTAAAGAACAGTAATTTAAAGAAGTGCCAACAACAAAAAAACCCAACCCTACAAATTGCTTATTCTCATGTTTAGTGGATGACTTCTATTTAAAATCTAAGATGTAATAAAGTAGCTGTTGAAGATAATTAGCCCCAGAAGAAAGGGATATGCAACATACATACATGTTTTCAAACATGTTTGAGTATTTCATTTTCACCATTATTATATATACCTCAAAGTTTCAGAAAATTCCAGCAGACATAAGAGTTCATGCTAGGCAACCCACGAATAAGACATTAGTGCAGATAGACACATTGAGTAAAATACTAACTTCTTTACCCTGAAAAAAATACTAAAACCAAAAAGTATACAAAAACCCCACACATATGTTGAGTAATATTTATAAAAATAATAACAACAAACACATTTTTGTCAAAAGTAGTTGACTTCTAAAAAATAAAGTTAGTACCTCTGACTTGAATCAGTTTAATAAAAACAGTCTGAAAAAAACACCAAACTGTGTTTTGCTTCAAGAATTTTAAAAACTCAAAGATGATTTTTTTATGTTTCTATATTCAGAAGACTATCCGAAGACTCAAAAGACAAACCTTGAATACTTCACTGATATAAAACATCTTGACGGAAAGTGTCAAAACCTGGTTTAATTCCAGTGTTGTTATCTTTCTATAAATTTGAAACAGCATCTTGTTATACATCAATGCAGAACCACAGTCTAATTTTGCAGAACAGTCCCTGGTTACAAGTATTGTAAGATTTTGCTCAAATCACAGACTAGAACTTCGCTTAGTATTTCACAGTACAGCATTCTTAAAGAAAGATTATTCAAGAAAGACTATATAAACAAGCAAGTCTCATACACATAGTCCACCAATGTCCCACAGTCAGAAGACTTTCATTTGAACAAAAATGTGGAAAAAAGTATTTCTACAGTTAAGGAATCTTCCTTGACAATGTTCTTGCATAAGGATACATATTACCAATTCACATTCTAGCCAAAATTCTGACAGACACTCTTCAGGAAACAGAACTTTAACCTTACTTTGCAAAATTGTATTTATCCCATTATCTTCCAAAATTCAAATATTGTTGGTACAGTATATGACAATTATAAGCTTAATAACCTCAATTAAACTGCCAGTAAATGTGTAAATGAATAACGAAAAAAAAATCCAGTAACATATATCGTCCACATCCACTAACCCTCAGCTTTTTGTAAACCATAAAATGAATAGGGCACATTGGTATGCTGGCAGGTAGTTGTGATTATCTTCTCAAGTTTCAGAAGATATTTTAGAATCATATAAGCACAAAGGACAAATGATGTTCCAGTAAATCCCGCTAAATCAATGCATGGACACAACAGCAGCAGAGGCAAACAGGCTGAACACCCACAAAGATGATAAAAAAATACTGTTCAATACAGCTACTTACATCATGGCCTACAAGTTCTGTCTGCGTGGATTTATCTGCTTGGGAAGCAAGAACCTTCTGAAAGCACTGAGCCTTTTCCTGTAAAACAAAATAACATATCCTAGGTGACTCATATTTTTCCTCACTGGGCTTGCAGCTACAAATATCCAGATAAGTTCAGAACTCACGCACAGATAGCTGTTCAGAAAGAGTTTTATTACGGCACTACTACCACTGGGAGGTTTATTTCCTTCCTGGTATTTCCTTTTACAACTTATCTTTCTCTTAAACCGTCAGTGGACTCAGAAAGCCCAACTGTGGTAGAGCTGGGCCCAGAAGAAGGATGTCACTGAAGTGTGATGCAAAGCAAGCTTCTTCCAGAGCAGACACAGGTACGAAGCATAAGCAGCAGCAGTGACTCTTCCAAACACCAGCACATTGCAACAGCAGAGAAATCATTTCTTTTAGGAAACATAAAAGAACAGGCAAACCACCACAGGTCACAACGCTGAGACAAATTCCACCTTGCCTGAATAGAAACACGTTAGGAAAGCCTAAACATCTCTTGGGTGTTGTACAGGTTTCTGCTTTTCCCATCCTTGTCCCCCCGTACCTCAGTCATTTTTGGAAGTCTGGTGTGGAATCTTTGGGACAAGCTGAGCAAAGAAATTTGGCTGATTTGACAAAATTATGCATTACTAAAAAAAAGCATTTCGATACTTGATTTGAAACTCATCACTGAGTAGAAAAATTGATCCTAATGAAGCCCTTACATACGCTATATAATTTTCCAGGAGAAAGTATACAATGAAACAATTGTAAATATATGGGATAAGTCTGGAAAAGGAACACAGAAGGGGAAGGTTCCATGAATAGAGGATACAAAGTCCTTTACTGCACTGACTTAGGTTTTCCTGTCTACAGAGTGAGTTTTATTTTTCAGCTTTATTCATACAAAATACTTACCTTTGACTCAAATTCCTCAAGATTTAAGAAAGTATGTTTTAGTTTTAGACAGGTAGGTATTACAGTAAAACAAAATTTGTTTAAGTTTTATTTCATGTTAATTGAATCAAGTTGAATGAATCTCCGCAACATTCTAAAGCAATGTTTCATGCACAAATTCCTTGAGACCTTTCTGCCTTTGTGAAAACCCAAAGTTATCGTCTTTCAGAGGCTTTCTAGTGAAACTGAATGAGTGATTTTTCGCATACAGGACCCAGTCCTCATACCACTGCATATGCTGTACTCTACCACATTCTCCTGAGCTACCACAAAGCTTCCAAAAGCTTTTTCATTAAGTCTTATGTTGAAATGTAAGGATTTAGACAAAGCCAAAACACAGTACAAGGTGCTTCCTTAATGCCTCCATTTTTATTTTGAAAAATTTCATAGAAGCACAGAAGGTTAAGTTGTCCCATCCTCCTGCTTTCTGCCCTTTCACTGTGTGCATTTGAGAGGAGTTGACTCCACCTTCTCTATATTAGGTAGCAAAAAGACTGCAAATAAATCCTTTCTTATCCTCCTCCTTTTCACAGTAAACAAAAGAGGTGCCTTTTGCCTCTCTGGAGACCAAGAAGGGACCACATAATTTATTTGTAAAATATTTTTAGATTTTTAGGATCAGGCAACATACTTCTAGGTGACTTTTTTAAGACAGAGCATAAATTAACATCTTAAAGTTTTGTGAGTTGTTATTTCCTCTTCTAAAAAGCATTAAGAGTACATTTGCTAGGTGACAGGGATAAGAGCATTAAAAATTCTCATTCCCTGGGTTCATCCTAACTAGTGAAAAGGCAAGAAGAGCCGTTGGTGATTTTTAAGTTAGATAACTCATAGAAACATTGCCAGCAACATTCATCACAACTCCTCCCTCTCATGCATGTGTGTGAGAGCGTGTGTGTTGGAAGAAAGAGAGATAAGAACTATGTGGAAGGACATTTCTCCATCATTTGCAGTTGCTTAAACTACTGAGCTTATTAACTGAAGTATTTCAGCAGCCTTAGTGAAAAACATTAGATCACGATCAGTAAAGCTATTACTTCACATGGGAATAAGCTCACATGTAGTTTATACCTCAAACTAATGTCTCAAACTAGAGGTAGTTTAAGAGTGTCATTGTTTATATACTTATTATTTCATTACTACATTTGTATTAAGTCACCAAGAGGTGCTGAAATAGGAAGATAACAGACATCAGCTGATCACTTGCATGTAAAAACATTACAGATAAAATAGATATATGAAATATAACATGAAATACTGTAAGTGAAAAGAGGCTTAGTCTCCAACACTACTAGACAGCTACTAGACAAAAATTGGAGTCAGTTACTACCAGACTACTTATATTTAGGAAGTCAGTATAGGTTAACACATCTTGAAACATTTGACTGGCTTTTTACAATGTCACTTCTCTGAACAGCAGAGTCTTTTCATAGTTTTGACTGTGAATAGCTCAAAGTTATTTTTTATGACCATTCTCTTATCGAATACTCTATCAGTGACAGCACTGTGACCACTTGTGGTGCTTTCTTTAATTGCATATTCTAAATAAATAAATAAATAAATAAATAAATTTGAAACTTGTCTTGAACAGTCACGCTAAACCAAACAGCAAAACTCACCCTTCCAGCTGTTTTGGAGGAATCAGAAGTCTGTTAGCCAATACAGCTGTGCCTCTCAACACTAAGGAATCTATTTTGACTAGTGATAACATATTAAAATACCATTTTCCTTGACAACTGTTTCACCTTTATTCTTACTTAGATTAAAAAAAACCTCACAACTCTTTGCCTTCAAATCTCTTCATATTCAAAAGACTCAATCTTTCTCTCATTCAGTCTTTACAGATTATTGTATGACTTTATAAAGACAAATCTGATTTACTTGGGTTTTCTCTCAGCATGCATCCAAAACAGTATAAACTTGTCAGCATCAGCACTGCAGACAGATTTACAACTCGCATGTGATCGCTTCCCTTGCTTCAGGCATTTACCCCACTGCGAATAACAACTTATGTCTGCCACAGAACCAGGGGAGAAAAGCTTTTCTTCAGAAGACTTATAAAAATGCAAAGTCTTTTAATTCTGATGTGCTTTGGGATTAAACTTAATCAACAGCAGCAGTTAGGCAGTGAGAGCAAAGGGATAACAAGTAGCACAAAAAACTGCTCCCTAGCATCTATTCTACCTAATTTACAGACGACAATAAGCTACAAAATTGACTATATGACAGTTATTTCCACAGAAATTGAGTCCCTGTTGGTTTGAGTCTCAGTTTGGGCAGAAAACATAATGCACGCAGCATAGCTCCAGTGATCAGCTGTGGTGCAGCTGAATCACATCACACTTGAAAATGCTTTGTGAAGCCCAACAAAAAGCTCAGCTGTCTCTCGAGCACAGGATAAGCAAGCAGCTACAGCGTGGTTCAAGACCAGCAGACAAGTACTAAGAACTAAGGTACTAAAAAGCCCCAACAAATTTAGAGGCATTACTCTGGAGTCACAGCCGTGAACGGGTATGATCAGCCCCAAGAGGACTAGTCCATGGCTCAGGAGAAAAACAAGAGAGAATTCGGTGGGATCACCCAAGTGTGCACAAATAGAGGTTTCACTGAGAGTGAGGGTTCTGTCAAATCACTGTAAATGACAAGGATTAAAACAACACAGAATTTCAGTGAACATTTTGTAGTTTTCACGTAGGACTCTTGTACAAACCAAAACAGTTTTTCAGGTGTTACATTATTTTTTTTTTTTTTTAAACACAAAGAAGTCCTGTGCATATGGTTAAGTACAGTGTCTGGAATAAAATGTGACATTCCTTCTGCTTTATTTTCTGTCAGGATACAGTATCCAGGTGTGAACCAAGAAAGGCTAAGATAAACCTGTCTCCAAGCAGTTTGCAGTACTTTAATAATCAGTTACTGCCATGTCTGAATATATTTAATGAAAAAAAAACCCACGAAAACCCACTTCTGAAAGTGTAGTGACTTCATAATAGCTCTTTGAAGATGAACAATACTTAGGAAGACTTCAAATCTGAATAGAATTACAAGCCCCACTATAGTCATGCCAGCTAACCATATCAACAGTAATGCAAGGGTTTACTAGATCATAGACAGCAAGGGTTATTACTATTATTTTTTAAATGTTTTGAAATCTTTACAATCCCAAGTATTTTGTTAAACTTTCCATTCCCTAGCTCTACATAAGAAACACTCTATTGTTTTGCTGAGTGATGTTTGATCTTACCAATAAAAAGAAGCAAGGTTTGAGAACACAGGCTATCTAATCAGAAACAAAGAAAATGCATAAAACCCCTGAATCCCCTAGTCCACTGAGCTGATGAATGCCAGAGACAGGAAAAAAAGCCTTAAAAAACCTGCATCTTCTAAGTCCCATTTATTTAACTGGACCTTGCCATATCTTAAACATTACCATTACCACTACCACTTGCGTATGTATTGCAAAACTTAAATGTTTACAGGGATACGTGTCCACCACAAAATTTCAGGGTAAGGAATCTGCAAACATACCTGAGCTTGTAACTTCATTTTTCAAAAGCACCTTTGGAAGATGCTTTAAGATACAGCATTTAGCAGTGGCAGATACGTATTTTACGTTATTTGAAAAATAACATTGGATTTCTTGGATCAGGGGATTTTTTTTGAAAGACACATGTATTTTGATTAGTTATTTGCTGGTTTATCTGTTGCATCAACACAAAGTAAAAGACTCCATTTCCAGGTGGTTTTACAATTCATATTTGAAATTAAGACCTGGTTATTGTTTATTACTTTTACTCATTCAGTAAAGCTGCATAGCAAGTAGTCATTTCGTTACTGTTTTTTTTTCCCATAGTAAATTGATGCTACTTTAAGACATGTTTGTTGTACACACACCACTGAAAGTATAGAGGAACTGCTAGTCATCACGTCTCTGAAATAAAATAAACTACAAATCAGACATCCACATATGGCCTAGATGTGGCCATGCATGCTTTGACGAATGCAGTAGAGTAAAATATTTATATGGTCACACTCTGTGAATAATAAGGCCATAACAAGTGACGCCAATCTTAACACTGCCTTCACTCTGCCAATGACGACAGCAAAACTCCAAACCCAAGTAAGGTATTGAAAGGGAAGAAATGTGCAGTAGTACAGTCATAAAAACCTTCAAAACGGCTGACGCATCAAATACAGTCATTCACGCACAAATTATCTCTACAAGTACAGTTTTGAACTTTTAATAAGCATTGTAGTTTGTCTTAATTTGTGTTACGGTTGCATCTAGATGTCCAAGAAGATAGTCTAAGTCTTACTGTAGCTTGTCTCTCTAACCACGTGCCCTTAAATTATCACTACTACATCATCACTAGGACCACCTAGACAAATACAAATGTCCCAAAATATGAGACACTCAACAGAAAAGCCTGGGAGACAATATTATTTCAGTTTGATAATTCAGAAATTGTGATACAGGGACATTAAGCCTTACAGTAGCAAAATACACACACGCACACAGTGTTATTGACTTGATCTTCCTAAAAAGACTTGATGAAAAATAGTCAACAGGTGATTTATTTTTCAAGTTCAGGTGTGAAGTCACCTGCAGAGTTATGACGCGCTGCATAGATCTACAGTCCAAGTCTTCTGTCCTATGCCCAAAGGCAGTCTTCCTCACACCATTAAATTGCAACACATTCGCTTTAGGTATGAATTTCTCGACTCAGCTATCTGCTTAGAGCTAAAAACAGTAAAGATCATTTAGTACAATTATATGCAAGATTATGACAAAGCAGGATGACACATTTGGGTTCAAAGATCAGACTTGCACACTTTTAATTTACAATGGACATCACAGATACAGCAGTGAAATTCTCTTCAATTACATCTCTTGTTTATGTAATTGAACAGTATCAAACAGGCCCATCAAAGATGTGAAACTGGTTACTGTTCTTTTACACAGCAATTATTAACACATCAGCTGTAAGATACTTGATCATCAAGAATAATCTGGTTTTACCACCTTTAAGTTGTGTTCTTCCTAAATTTACTAAGCTGAAAATGGAGATGAGACATGTAAAGTCTCTAATTAAGTTGCTTAGAAGTCAAGCAAAGCAATGTTCAGATTCTTAGAAACAATTGCAAATTAGAAAATTGCTACCCTAAACCTTAAACAAGGATATAAACCTATTTGTTTCAAGTATGCACCTTGTGGTGCACTCATAGTGTAGTGAGAAACAACTTTTCCAAGAACCTAGATTAGGACAAAAGGGCTTAGATAGACGATTCCTACACTACTTCTTTCATTTAAATGTACTGCCACAATGTTGCCTCTAGTTGGCATGTACGCTCCTGATTCGGCCAGCAGAGTTGTGCTGATAAACACAAAATTAACATGAAAATGACCACAAACCTATCAGGTTTGGTAAAGAAAGCAAGCATGCAGTTTATAACCTTGTTTGTGGGGTTTTTGTCTTCCTTTGTCCCTTTTTAGAGCAAACACATTTATCACTTCCATGGTGTACATGATTTTAAATGCTGCCAGGTTCTGCATGGGTACATGAACAGAATTTTAGAGTCCGTCCCAAACCACTGTTTTGGAAGGGTTTGCTTTGTTCTTTTTCCTTAACTTCCTCCTTTTTTGTTTTTGGTGACTATAATATACATTGAAGGAAAAACTCTCTGGTTAAACAAATATAATACAAAATAACAGCATTATGAAAATCCTGTAGCAATAACTAGCAGATAATTCTGCAACACATTTAATATAAAGTTTTACTTGGGGATTTTTTTTTAAATTAACTGTCAAAAGTATGAAATGTATTTGTTAACTTTTTGTTCTGTTTTTCTTCTCTACCAGGGGAAATGATAACGTTACACACTTTGTCCTTCAGGCCTCTAAGCGGAGATGTTTAAGAGTATTCCTTGTCAAACGCTGCTGTTGGTTTGCAGTTTCCTCTCCCCCTGTGCATGCAGGGACATCCATAGGATGTGACTAATGTCACTTGCACATAGATTTAAACAGCACATGCAGAGCACAGGAATCATTAACTTGGTGCATTCCAAACTGCAACTGATGTTTATTGAAGGCTTCTGGCATTAATTAAACCTCACACAGCTAAATGTTTACAACAATTTCACAGATTGCTGTCCTGAGGAACAAGATTCCTGATGGTGACATTAGAAGCGTATAGCACAAACACAACAAAAGGGTCATTTTCAAGTTCTCCCAGCAACAACTGCATGGGACAGATTTTGATTATTTGTTGATCAAATGAGGGAAAAAAAAAAATTGAATAAATAATTTCTGGCTGCATTGAAATTAAAAAAAAAAATCCAACATGTACCAATCTTTGTGATAAATAAGGCTGCACTTTTATCTACTGATGTCAACAATGTATGACCCCTGTATCACTGTAAATATATCTAGCAATACTGAAAACAACCCACAGTTGCCATTCTTTGAGTTGTTTCTCCTGCGACATTATGCTAATGACTCAATAAATTATTTTTACATTTTGGCAAGTATTTTGGACAGAACTATCTGTTTGGGTTTAGCACTGCCAGAGCAGGACAGCTACGTGACTTGCTTTTGTCCTGCACTCATACACAGCCCATTAAGTGATAACTTGAAGTGATCACACTGCCTGGCCATCTATTCCTTGGTATTAATTTTTTATTACAGAAGTCATTACTAACTAGTATAAGCAACAGAGTTAGAATATTAAAGTTTCTGCAAGCTCCATGAAAATCCCTGTCTGGACAGATGCGAGGGACCTAGGCTGGCAAGGACTTCAGCATGAGCTTCAAGCTCAAGTCAACGAGATGTGCAGCTGGCACATTGCCTTTAGCCCAGCCCAGCTGCCCTGCACAGTATCTTCAGGCCAGGTAACACTTGGGAGCCCAGAAGGATGTTTAGGGACTGTATGGGAAAGTGGGGCATGGAGAATTAGAAGAAAACAATTTCTGTAAAAGTCTGAGGAGACATACACAGACCAGGATTCAGTGGTACTGCTCATGAAAAAACTTCAGGCACTACGCCAGCCCACCAGATGCACTGCAAAAACATCTTCCTAGGTGATTATTTGCTTAAGCAAAAAACAAAAGGCACTTTTACCCTTTATGAACCTGCTCTCAGGAGAAGCCACAGCAAGGGTTCTGCCAGTAATTGACACCGGGAAGTTACTGAAGTAGATACCTTTTTACTGTGAATTTAGGTGCATCACTCATGCCCTCAAGTCTTACCCACTCAGTTCAATTAAGATACTGAAAACTGAATGCAAAGTACATCATATTTAATTCAATAAGACAAACCCTACATGCTTTAATATGCATTACCATGATATTCCAAATACTTCTGCATATCTAACCAAGGCTCAGGAGTAACGTTCAGCAACTTTGTACCACGCTGGCCCAGCATAATAGGTTTGATTAGACATTTGCTTCCACTTTTCAACACCAAAGCAATCTAAAACAATCTTTGTATTTTTGACAATACTTAATGAACTACGACACAGTAGCATTCCAGCACAAGATGGGAAAGAAGTATACCTATCTCATTTCAAACATTTCTTTAATTAATTTAGAAACTTTCCCAATAATGGGAGTTTGGCTTCAAGAACACTGTGTGACAGTTACAAATTCTACAGCAAATCATTGGAATACTGGAATTTAGTCAAGCATTTATAGTGCTGACGTTCTGATTTCAATTAATGAATCTAATGAAATATATAGCAAAATATTTTCATCACCATATAAAGGTTGTACTTCTCCAAGCATCTGCAAAAGATAGGAAAAATTCTTATAATGTATAGTGAAATTAACCAGTACATTCTGCTTTTTGGTATTACTCATACACATAAAGAAACAAAGGGAAAAAGAAGTTGAAATATTTTTTTCTTACTCTTACTAGAAGCATTTCAGGACTGTGAGGAAAGAGCTTTGAAAATAGGTCTCCTTTTTTCTCCTTTTTAAAAAACCATTTTCTCTCCATTTGAGGAAATGGTGACTTGATGTATATTTTCCACTGACTTATATAATAAGAAAAATATGTTGCTATAGTCCCCAGTTTACTCCTGTAACAGAAGCAAAAGACAACTTATAATCATGACTATAAGCAGCTGTCACACAAAATTGCTTGAAGAGGGGATATAATAACCCAAACTAGAATATATTAATAAAAGCCTAAGAATTACATTACACAAGTCTAAAGAGACACCCTGATACTATCTTATAGAGGTTTTTGGACAAAAGAGGAATAAATTCTAATTTTGCCTTGAAAAACAAGAAGTGAAAAAGAGATGAAGGTGAACCTATGGCACTTGAGAAACATTAATAGTCAGTTTATACCATAACATAAATTCAATATATCAATTAAACCTTCTGTATTGGCTCATAATCAGCCTGTTGGTACACTACAATGATAAAATTGCTTTGCTAAAATTTTTACACGTGTTCTTCAATGCTGTTCCAGTGCTGTCTCAGCTCATAATGTGTGCCTTCTATAAAATAAACCCAGATTTGTTTGTAAATGCTGCTTTTAGATAAGCCAGCGTTGCCTAGGAAGATGCCTCATTCCTCAACACATGCTACACACTAACATAGCTTGTTAAGATGTGGAAAAGAGCTGAATCTTGTCTGTTGGTTGAACACCAGGGACTCCCTCTGATCTCTAAGTGTAAACCAATAAAGACAGCTTTGAAATAAAAGCACTTTCAAATGATGCAATGAATGGCTGAAGTAGAAGATGGAGGTATAAAACTACAAACACTGTAAAATTAGACTGGAGAAGTGAGCAGCAGAGATCCTTTGGGGCTTAACAAATAACCAGGTAACAAGCACTTCAGAAGCTCCCCTGAGCTGCAAAGGGATGGACTGGGAGAGCACTGAGGAAAATGTCCCATGCCTTCGTGTACCGGCTTTTCTGTAAGCACCTGCTTGTGCCCACCACTGGAGACAGCAGAAGGGCTGGATAAACCCTTGCACTAACCTAGCAGTTTTTCTTATTTCATATTCTAAACCCTAAACCAAACCCTAAACTCTGTTTTGATACACTGCAATACCATCCTCCCAAACATCCAACTCATACTGTTTCAATGGACAAGAAAACTGGTTGCCTCTACTTCTCACCCAGTTGTTCCTTAATACAGAAAAGATACTTTGTGTAGATATTTCCTCCTTCAGTTAAGCTTTAGTACTAGAAGCTAAGAAAAAAAATAAAAACGAGCAAAAGCTATCAAATGGCACATCTTGGGGGGAACTTTCTAGTCAACTAATGTAAATCAAAGAAAACAGTGATCTCTGTGATTACATTTCAGTAATGTTTGCCAGGTGGTCTAACGGCAGTAGGTATTTTCAAATCAGGAATTATAAAAATAGTTTACATAGCGTTACCAACTTTGAAAAATAAACCTTGTCTACATATTTTCATATGAAATCCAAACTGGACTATATCCTGAAAATCCAGAATTCGGAGTTTAAATCAGGAACACTTAAAGACAGTAGGAAAAAAAAGTTTTAAAATATTATCATAAAGAGAGACTAATGTGGAAGATATGAGCAGGTTTTATATGATTAGGTAGTGGGATGCAGGTTGGAGGAGAAAAAGGCTATATAATGGGCAACATGTAGTGAAAGGTATTAAATCAACGTTACAAGCCATGGGTGATTTCACCAATGCATAATGATGTCATGTTAAAAGAGAAAGTCTCTGCTAAAAATAATGATGTCACCACAAGAAAGCTGACCGGATGGTTTGATCTCACATTGTATTTAGCAACTATACAACATTATCCAGGGACTAAGTACTGGTTAGCATTTTTAGAATACAACAACAAACATTTGTTAAATCTAAAAAATAAATAAATAAATCCAAACAATTTATTTTAACCTATAACTGTTTGCACTTATTTAGGAGCTGTATGGCATCTCTCAATTTTCAAAATTTCAAACTGAACCAAAGTTATAAAACATGCTAAGGAAATGGGTGTTTTGTTAAGATAGAAGTGAAAAGAGACTCTACAAGACTCTTTAAAAGTGCATCCAAAAGCTAGTAGCAAAAGCAATTTACAATTTACTTGTGAGACCTTGGGGTAGGCTATTTAACATACTACTGCTACTTGTTTCAGATTTCTGTTTTCTCCATAAATGTATATGGATAAACTGGTTTAGACTGTCGATAATCACAGAAAGTTTGCCACCTTTTACATCTTCAGCATTTATGGCATGTTATTTCATTCATGGCAACACAAAGCCTCAATCCTCTGAATTCAATACTACTAGAGTAGGCCGTCACACATCTCTTTCCAAACTGCATAAAACATGAAATAGAAAAGTAGAAAAAAAACCAAAATTACTTGAACAAATATAATTTCAAAGTATAGATATTATCAGAAGTGGTAGTGGTATCCTGTTTTTTATGGGAAAATAGCTGATTTTTTCATGAGTTTCACAGAATTTCTCAAGTAGGTCATCTCAAACTTTCAGGTTATCCTAGCTATATGTACAAGAAACACTGCAGACAAAATTGACTTGTTATTCACAAGCACCACTCTATGTCAAAAGAGTGGCAAGCTTCTTGAAAAGTGATGCAGTGATCAACATTTTCAGTAAGAAAGAGTCAGTTTATTCTGCATGCACTGACTTTCCTAGCATCACCTACAGCATTTGCTTTCCTATTAGAATTTACACACAAGCAAAAGTGAAGAAAGACAGTCACTATTTTTTGAACTGCCAAAACTGCGCCCAACTTGTGAAAGACTTAATTGTTTCTGGCAGTCTAAGTCTCCAATTCTGCCACAGGTATTACAGCAGACATTACAAACAGATGAATTTTCCTCATTTGTGTTCTTCTGAGTGCATTTAATTTCTATCCTAATTGTTCTCCTGAGACACTACAGAGATCTTCCATGGCATCTGACCCTATATATTCAGCTCAGCTCCATTCATCTGCAAAGTTTTACCTGCTACTCAGACTACAATGTTCCATTAGTTGTCTGGTTTATTTATTTACTGGTTCTGATGCCAATCACTACACAGACTCTTAATTAGAAGGAAACCACACCATGCAGAGGCCTCGTCAATGCGCTTACACACACCACACACAGCAAAGGACATGTGCAACATGAAGAGATCATTAGTCTGTCAGTGGATACCAAAACTGAGGTTATAAGAAGTCTATGTCAAAAAACCCACCCTTTAGCCCAACAGCTGGTCTCCCAGAGGCTCAGGATGTATCACTGAAGCTTTGCTTGCTAACTGTACCTGGTTAAAGGCAGTCACCCAGTAGTGCAGTCTATTCTACTGAGATTAAATGGGAACTTTCATAGGGAAAAGACCCAACCAAACAACAAAAAAAATCAAACAAAAACCCCAACCTCCCTCCTCCCCACCAAAGAAAACAAGACAAAATTGCCTATGCAACTTCTTCATGATCAGGATAGTTAAGAGTAGGACACAAATGCTACAAAGCCAAACTCCTAACACAGAGTTCTCAGTTCTATTCTGAGTTTTCTCGTCTCTTTTCATCTGCATAAGATTTGAGATGACCATCTCTTGCATTCCTTTTTTTCCACTCATGTTTTCTCATAGTAGACCTATTCCTTCCTTACTTGTATCTTTTCTGGTCCTTTCTTTAACTGCTACAGAATGACTAATAGGCTTTGTTCTTTCTCTGCCAGAAAGAGATTTTGCTCTTCCCTTTAGACTTTAGTTTCTGAAAAGTGCAATCCTTAAAACTGAGGTCTCTCCTCAATACAACAAATTCAATTTCAAGGGCAGTCACAACACCTGACTACTAAAGTGTCAGGGCTGGTACTTTTTTTGGAGTTCTCACTGAAGAAGTAAAGGTGTCATGGGGAGGACAAAACAGAACTCAGTTCACTGTAAAAGTAATCCTTGAACTGATATTCTTATGGCCTTAGAACATACAAACACATAGCATCTTTGTAATCCTCATCAATTTTCCCCTCCCCAAGCAGAGGAAGCACTCACTTTCTCCATCACAGAATAACTCACAGACTGCATTCATTTGCTTTATGTTACATCCTAAACACGCATCCAGACTTTTAAGTTAAGGTCAGCAATCCTCCAGAGGGCAGGGTGAAGCCCCTCACTTTCTATTATCCTCCAACCACTGCCTCACATAGGCCATCTTCGTTTCTCTGTCTGGCCAAACTCTGCGCAGCTACACTACAACCAACCGTGAAGGTGCAGAAAGATCCATTTCTCTGGCTGAGACTCCATGAAACCATCTAGAATACAGGACTTCCCAGTCACATTAACAGCAGAGCAGCACAGCCTCTACTGCACTGCATGGCACTAGTCTTTACGCTACTTTCTTACACCTTCCTCACCTCCAGAAGTTCTCCATGTTCAGAAAAGCAGCCTCCACAGCTCTGACTTTATAGGAAAGCTGAGCAGACTGGGATGTTAAAAAGGTAAATGTGGAAGAGACGATCATCAGCACTACTCCTGTATAACCAAGTTCTCAGAAAAGAAAATAAGACAACCCTTTTCATCAACCTGCTGTCCCTACAGCTGACACATTTAACATAGTGGGCTGTCATCAGAGACAGGTAAGAATGCTTTTTGTGAAATGGAGTCCTCTATGGGTCATGTCCTAGGGGCAAGCTGGTGTCAACATCTAGAAATTTAGCTTATCATAGCAGAAAAGAATTAAACCTTTATACTGCACGCTGACCATACATGGTACAGAGAGTAGACAGGACAGAAAATTACAAAATTTGTTATAAATCTTTGCTACATACATATATATAAATGCACATTTACACAGGTGAAAAAGACTATTCCTCTGACGGTGGGTGACAGTTGGTGCCTTCCACTGATGGAAGCCATACATCACTATACATTCCTGTCCTTGATATAATCCCATTTAAAGCAAAAAACACCACTGAAGTTCCAGTTCAAACCACTTTCAGCTGCAAAGACACTATTAGACAATTTAATTGCATGTGTATTGCGAGATGACCCTAGCTTTCAACCATTTTGCAACATCATGACATGATACGAAATATAATGTCACTAATAAGAGCATTAGGCCTAGGCGAGATGGAATTATTTTTCCAACAGCAGCTCTCATATGCTGTGTTTTTGATTTTGGTGTGGGGAATTCTTTTTTGTTGATATCAGTGAAGTTTGTGAAGAACATGCTATATATGTGGATTTTAATGATTATTTTTACGTGATTCACAGAACTAGGGGTGGAATGTATTTGGCTTGTATGGCAAGGTTTTGATAGGAGAAGGGCTAGACGGGTAGCTTCTGTGAGTACCTGGTAGAAGCTTCCACCACTTTTGGCAGAGTCAATGCCAGCTGGCTCCAAGATGGACCCATGACTGGCCAAGACTGAGCTCATTAGCAACTCTACAATAACGTATTTAAAGAAGGAGGAAAAGTTACTGTGCAATGGCAACTGCAGCAGGGAGAGAGGAGTGAAAATACAAGAGGAACAACTCTGCAGATACCAAGGTTAGTGAAGGAGAAGTGGGAGAAGGTGATCCAGGTGCCAAAGCAGAGATTCCCCTGCAGCGCATGGTGAAGACTACGATAAGACAGGCTGTTCTCCTGGAAGCCATAGAGGTTGATGGTAGTGTAGATGCCCACCTGTAGCAGGTGGAGGATCCCACATCAGAGCAGGTGAATGGGCCTGAAGGAGGCTGTGCCCCTATGGAAAGCCTGTGCTGGACCAGGCTCCTGACAGGAAAATGAGACCACACTGGAGAAGGTTTTTTGGCAGGTCCACTTGTGAAGGACAGCACTCCATGGAAAGAGCTCATATGGCAGCAGTTCACAAAGAACCCATAGGAAGGACTCTATGTCTGAGTAAGCTAAGAGTGCAAGGAGTCTTCCACCCGAGAAGGAAGGAGCAGCACAGACAGCGTGTGACAAACTGACCACAACTCCCATCCTTCTGCACCACCGAGCGACAGAAGGTAGAGAAACCAGGAGTAAAGTTAAGCCCATGAAGCAGGGAGTGGTAGGAAGAATGTGGTTTAAGATTTGGTTGTATTTCTCCTTGTTCTACTTTTATTTGACTGGTAATAAAGTAAATTATTTTTTTCCCCCAGTCAAATCTGTTCTGCCCATGACAGTAATTGGTGAAGGATCTCTCTCTGTCCTTATCTTGACCCATAAGCTTTTCTGTTATACGTTCTCTCCCCTATCCATCTGAGAGGAAGAGTGACAAAGCAGCTTTGGTGGGCACCTGGCATCCAGCCTGCAGGAGATGCACTCTGCCGTATTGAAGCATCTTGTATGAATGTAATGCCAGTATTACAATACTCTTAACTACTTAAGTTACACCCAGTAGAGTGTAAATCTGTCTTCTGCACTCTTGGAAAAGACCAAAGATTTTAAATTTAACACACATTTTTAGTAACATATTCTCAGGGGGAAAAAAAAAAGCTCTGAATTGCATTGGCTTTGATGCTACCTTTCCAGGGAAATCTTTAAATTGGACATAATGAGAGATCCAAGGTCAAAAGAGAAGAGGGAATTGTGATGTACTGCGTTACTCTCATATACCCTTTTCCTCTTATATTTTCATTCATTTTGCAGTTCAAAAAGGTAGCCACCAGAAATTCAATGTTCTATACCAATGATTCTTATCAAATTGCCTTGCAGTACAGGTCACATAGTTCATATATTCCCCTCTGTTATGTCTGCTCTAGTGTTTCAACTGACTGCTTTACACAGATGGTTTCTTTATCCATCTCTGAATCTGTTCCCTACAGTTACTGAGTGGTAACATCAGGATGGTACTCTGCAAATAACAATAATTCTGATTTCCCCAAGTGTACCCTGGCATTAGAATCTGCCAGATTAGCATATCCAGTTTATCACTTCATTTCCCGTTCAAAAAAAAAGGAAGCTTCAAAATCATGTATACCCTTTAGACTTCTGCAAATGTGAACCATGAGCACAACATCATGTTTTAGTCACAAGCACAAATGTCAGAATACTTCACTGCAATGTCAAATTAAAAGCAATTTGTGGAAAATCTGGAAAGAAACATTAACATCTTTAATGCACGTCTGAACAAATACTATTTAATTCAGGATGTCTAGACCTTGCAATCTACTGTGAAACTCTTTCTTGCCAATGTGGTAGTAGGAACATTTTCCTCAAAATACTTTAGCACCTTCTGTGGGAAAATCATGGTCAGACATAAGTTCACATGAAACATCCTGGTGAATCAGGTTCCAGAGAAGACGTGTAATAATAATAACAAAAAGTTAGTTTATATTGTAGTAAGTTCTCAGAAGATTTATTTTGTATGTGATAGAAGTTGTAGTATTACAGAGATTAGTGCTTTCTATATCCAAGCTTGTGTTTTAATTGAATATCACCACAGGAACATATTTCCCTCTTACTTCTTAATAGTTAACAGCCTTATAAGATGCTTGGCAACTTTTGCTGTGACTCAAAAGGGATAGTTTTCCCTTGGCAATAGTTTCATTGACATTCAGTGTTTTCCTTGACAGATATTTTGTCTTGAGACATATTTTTTTAATAGTTTTTAATGTGTTATCAAAAAATTAATCCATGCAAAATACAACTTTTGGACTGATTTCCAAGACCTCTATCGTTCAGCAGCAACTTCCGGCAGGTAGGTGGCAATTTCCAAGGCTTAGACATGCTATTCCAAGGATTTAGCTCACCCGGAACTAATTTTTGTGTTTGACTGAGAAGAAGAAACAAAATCTGAGCTGCATAACACAAAAAGACTACACTAAAAGCAGCAAACTTTCATCAGAAGATCAATTTCTCCCTCTTTTGGGGGTTGTGATGGGAAGGCAGGAAGGTGGCTCATGTAACTAGAAATTTTGTCACTGTCAGCAGGAACAGGAGCAGAAACAAGTCAGGCTTCACTAGGGTACTTCCCATGAGAGTGCTTTATTTTGCAGCCTTCATTTTCCTTCAAAGCTTTGTAACTATAATTCTCTAACTTAGTCATATAAACAGTATTATGATTTAGGTACTCCTCCTTAATTCTATCCCACAGAAAGAGCAGATTTGGATTTTGCAGTTATCGGTGCAAGAGCTATGGTATTAAAAATGTGGCAGAACTAAGTGATAACAGGATATCTTTGCTTTCCGATATTTGTTTTGGAAATAGTTTTTACTTATCTCCTTGGGACAGAGCTTCCTGAAAAATATAGCTCTCTTCATTGTAAAATGATTATATCAGATTGAAATTCATACATCTGGTTGACAGACTTGTTTGTAGTTCAAAGACTACATAATGTTAATGTTGATCACCTTACTCTATAACTGAAAAAACACTGTTCTCAATCGTACCTTCCCATCATCAACACAGAAAATCCTGATGCTCAGCCTCAGAAACAATATTGGTAAAGAATTAAAATTCACTTGTTATGAATTATTGGCAACTGAACTATTCTTCTTGATTAGGATATCTAGCAGTACTTCTCCAAAGCACCCATACCTACACTAAGACTTCTAAAGCACTTTATTTAACAGATGACGTACTGTTTTGGGTTTGCAGGGGGGTGTGTGTTTTTGTTGTTTAATAGACTGCAGCTATGCATTAAGTTATTAAGCCCGTAAATAACACATTTTTCAAATGTTGGAAGCACACAATAATTTGTATTAACTTTCGTGAGATTCCTAAAAACCAATTTTATTTTATAACTTAAGTAATTTTCAAGGTAAGGACCCAGAAGCCTAACCTTAATGAGAGAAAATAAATAAGAAAAGATGACAAAAAATCACACTTAGTCTCCAAAACTTGGCTCTATGATAAATTCACACCCTTAAGCCAAAAGAGAAGAGAGAGTTAAGTACTTTACTTTCTGAAGCATCAGATTAAAATAACATTTACATATTCACAGCACAACATTGTCAGTAACTGAATTAAGTCTTCAAAAGACAATGAGCAACAATTGTTGCTGTCAACTTGTCAAGTAAAACTAAATTAAATGAAAACCTGAAGCACTAGCATAGAAGTAGAGGCATTTAAGAAATAAACATGAATACAAGAAATTAAGTTGCAGGAAACAAATTATATTATTTAAAATATTACAAAAACCATTTCCTGGAGACTGGAGAAGAGGTGCTTTGTGAAGCAACTAACTCCAATGAACATAATTATCTGTTTATTTTTATTTATGTAAATATTTTGCAGATATTACAGGTATGTAACTTTTCCTGATTGACTTCAGCCTACAAAAGAAATTACTTAAGTTAATAAGAAATAAAAGGTACATTCATTAACATAGCAACTTGCAATTAAATTCTCTATGATTAAAATGGTAGATAGAAACAAAATGAAAATATTTGAATGCAGAACTGCCTTAGGTCATTAATAAGGTCATATTATGGCAACAAGTCTAGAATCGAGAAAGGCTGAAGCCAAATAAGGTTGATTATTATAAATAGAGAATTTGCACTGTATTTGATCATAGGCACCACAGCGCGAATTCGGATGTTATCAAACCAAATTCCCACATTGTCACCGGAGTTTCAGGTGTAAAACAGGAAAAACACTATACTTAATTTCACACAGCCGACGGAAGTAATTTAAGGACCATATTCATAATACCACATCAGTATTAAAGAAGAAGGATAAACTTGCAAGCATTTGCAATGTAAGAAATAGAGGCTTGAATTTACAGTTAAATGGATTTAGTGTCTCCATAATGATTCCTGCTATGCCTTATTACACAGCATTAATCATCTCATCACATGATTTTAACATTTTCTTAAGTTCCATATAAGATGAGATATATGGGGAAAAAGGAAAACTGTATCTGGTTTTGCAAGAGCAAAGAAATGGGCAAGCAGAAATAAAAGTATAGAACCAGCAAAGTAAAAAAAAACAAACCTGTTTTAATATTTCAGGGGAAAAAAAGCTTAAAAAAAAGTTAAAATAAGTGTCTGGAAATACTGGGAACCATGAAGGAGATAGTCATTGCTTATTAATTGAACACAAACATATTCTACCAAAAACACTAACAGCTAACTGCAGAAAACCTAATCAGCAACGGTACTTGTATGGATTTTGCTTTGCAATAGTCACTATATGATCCAAGATACCTCAGTAGTTCGATACAGGTAATATAGATGCAAGAAGACTGACAATTTAGATCAGAAGACCATATGAAGAGAAAAGCATAATTAAAACACTGACATTTGGTAAAGAACACAGAGTAACTTAATTTTTTTAAAAAATCTGAATTTATATAAATGTAGAAGAATACATTTCTTATAAGAAATAACTAACACAAGCCTCAATTTCTGTCTCAGACAAGAGAAGTAGTAGCCAAATGAAAAACAATACAGCAAACTGAACCAACAGATTTCTGCCAGCATTTCTTCAATTTAAAGGTTCCATAGGGCTAACTCTTCAAGGGACAAATCATTATCTTTGGTATGAACCAGATCAATCTCCTAAAGCACATACACGTTAGAATTACCTACTGCCTAGGTGAACGAGAACTGCTGGATCATGTTTTTCAACTTCATATGGAGGTGCATACACCAAGTACGGTTACAGACAAATTACCAGCTATATGGATTTTGGGCGTATATTAAAAAGTAAGTCTACAGAGAAGTCTAGTACTCAGTATTAAGCTTACTGTATTTTGAAGTGTGCCCAGACAACTTTCATTTTCTTTGTGCTACCTCAATTCAATATTTTCTATCACATACGAATTCTTAACACTAGACTCACATAGCATAGATAGAGAGCAATGGCAGCTGCTTTACGTTCCAAGCCTTTTCAAATAGAGAAAATGACACATTTTCTCAGTCAACTAGAAACACTGCTACAGAATCTAGATGCCTAGATTTCTCTTGTTCAGCTAAGAAATTCCCTAAATGTGAATGAGACAGCAGCCATATCGACTATGTTCTTAAAAAGCAATAGAGTTTAATAGGATGAATGGATTAGAATTTAGGATTATTAGTTATATGAAATACATATTTCTATACAAACATGTATAAAAGAATCCAGAAGATCTGGATATCCAGAGGACCTTCAGGTTTTAACTTCCTTCTGCAAATTTGAGACAGCTATACTGTTCTGGACTTCCTTATTATATCATATTATTTTTAAGCAAAACTGACTGAACATCCTTTGCTAATCTGTTCTACACTGTCAAATTCCACTTCTCTAAGCTAAGTTCCATGGAATACATTTAATATATCCAAATAAAGGAAATTTGCAAATCACTAGGCACCATGTGCATTGACCTTCGCTATTCTTTTGAATTTGCAGTATGGTTCATTTTAGTCAAGCTGTTGAAACATTTGTGCTATAATGCATCAAATTAAGGCAACCAGCTGTGATGTTTAATTTAAGCTAAAAGTTTATGATCTACAACTACACAATACCTTAGGGAATAACTGATATTTCATGTTACTAAACTAAATGCAGTTACAAAATGGTTACAATCTTCCCCACATTTTACTCAGAGCATGTTGTCATTTAAGCTTTGGGTCTGTAAAGAGCACAAACATTCAGTGAAACCTGTGTATTGCAGAGAATAAATGAATAACCAGTTCTAGTCATTGCTGGATACAGAGATGTTTCAAAGCCTTCTGGTCTAATGTGTTGTTAGATTACTCCTATATTTTATCCTTCATTATGCGTAATGGAGTTTCTCTATTTATGAGAAAGAGAGAATTAGGAAAAGTCATTAACTCTTTTGTCATAATGCACCATTTTCAGCAGACATTTTGTCCAAACAGATACGGTACATAGAGTTGAATAATTGGAACAAAAATAAAACAACAGAACAACCACCAAGAATTTTCAAGCTATGAAGCACTCTTGAAAGAAAACTTCCTCCAACAATGGTTAAACCATAGTATTGTTCTTGACAATGGAAAGAGAAAAAAAACCACTTTATGAACAATTAAGTAACAATACCTTTTGGAATGTCTTGAGAGATTATTAAAGGAGAGAAAAACTAAGGTATGACTATACACCAGATGCAAACAAGTGTGAATACTAATGTAATAAAAGTTGAAACTTCAGAATATCAATCTACAAAGGAAGGAAGTCAGTTAGATTATTGATAATGGCAAAACCATCACAGGCAATAACTAGCTCACTATTTTGTTCATTAGTGGCTGCCTGTTCTTTTAAAAGGCTTAAGCTACACATGTGATGGTTTCTAAACAAAGGATATAGTGCTCCAACTAGAAATCTACACTGGTAACTCTTACGGATAATGACAGTGGGGCCTCCCATGGAAAAAAATCAGAAAACTGATTTTTATTGATTCCGAGGTGTTCCTGAGCAGCAGAATATGTAAACATTTTCTCAGTTATACTTACTTCAGCAATCTGCTGCAGGATCCAAAAGACTCATCTGACATCAGCAAAATTAAAGATAAGATCTTTGTGTTTACTGCAGCCTTGGGGTAAAACGCTGTGTGCTGGGCAAAGAGATTCCATTACAAGGATGGTCCATAATGGAAGCGGCTTCACCACAGAGAGCCTCTGTTGCTTTATTCCTAGCATAAGATCTATATGCTGGAGCCTCTGTTGCTTTATTCCTAGCATAAGATCTATATGAACGCAGGCAGCTACAGAAAATACACTTTTATGAAATTAAGCATTTTATATATTTATTCTATTTGGGTTGGTACAGCTTCTCTAACTGGAAACTAGGAAATTACTACTATATCAACAAAATCTCTCTATTAGAACTTGCTTCAACTAAAAAGAGAAAAAAATACGCTGTTTTTCTTATTACTTGAAGAGCAATGAGAAACTCTCCACCTTTAACATCCAAAAACTCCCAGAAATTTTAAATACCTATTAATAAAAGATACTCATTTTTATTTCTCTAAATTAATTTTAATCACTACCCTCCTTCTCTGCCATATTTCAATCTTGCATGATTGCAGTTGGCAATTTCATCATGAAGTCCTGCAGTTGACAGTGCTGCTTGAAAGCCTACTACTGCTCCAACATGATTGTGACAAACACTATTAGGATCTACTGAAGGATCAAAGCAAGCAAAGAATCTGCTACTTTCAACTACATGTTGTTTAATACCACTCAGAAGTCACAAAATTCTACTGTATTAATGTCTGAAAATTGGAGATTACCTTGTACAATACAAATGTCTGTTTTCCACCAAAATCTTTCCTACAGACTCAGGGGAAAAAAAACCCTTAAAACTCAAAATGAACACAGCCAACCTCAGCCTAAGATGGTTTCTAATACTCTAAACAGTTGCTTCAAGGATTTTAAAAGTAAAAACCTGGTGCTGAATACTTGTCTTGATCTTTAATAACACAATTATGAAGTGACAATCATTAAGAACACTTATAAAAGTTTATGCAAACCATATGCCATCTGTAAAATTTCAAACAAGCACTATGATTTCACAGTGAGAACTCAAAACTGTGAAAAAGCCAAGTAGTTTGTGGATACAAGTTATTGGAAGGCATAGCTCTAATATCTATAACATTTTCAACTGATTACAGTATTTCATTCAAGCAGACACTAGTTACAATCCAGAAAGGAATAAAAACAACCCAACAAACTACAAAATAAAGATTCATGATAATCATACTTAAACACAAAATTCCTCCTTTGCCTGCCTGCCAGGAACTGAAGTCAGAATTTTATGTTACTCTGGTAACAATGAATTAGATCAAGTGCCTGTAAAAGTAAGCTCTAAATTCTGTTACAGGGAATACATTATAGCAAGAGTCAGAAAGACAAAAAAAAAAAAGAAAAAAAAAACCCACAAAAAATCCCCAAACAATCCCCCCCCAAAAAAACAAAGAAAAAACCGCCACCAGAAAACGAGCTCATAAATTACAGTTTTCAAGGTAAAAATAAAAAAAAAAAAAAAACCAAACTATGAAATGAAGCATTTTTTTTTTTCAGTTGGAACTTATTATGCTTAACAAATACCTAGAAAATGTTAATCATGAGTGATTTTATTCCATTTTAACAGTTAATTAAGAGTATTTAAAACTCAGTAGCACTTTCCTTAGTGGCCATATAAATACCAGCAAAAAGTACTGAAAGAACACACTGGTTTCTGTCCCTACAAATGAGTTGTGTCAGAGACTTCCTGGAGACACCGACATCTTTAAAATTCAACCAAAGTCTTGTCCATAGATGACCACAAATGATCTGAGACTGCTGTTGCTTCCAAAATTTTTCTACTATTTTCTTCTAAAGTCAGCAGAATAAAAATACTTTTTTAAAGGCAGATGTAAATATAGTTACCTGCATGCTGAGAAAACAATTTATATTCTACACTGTGTCTTCAGATGTGCAAGACTTGCACATTAAGTTAAGCTCCTGCTACTTTGACTAGAAAGTGTTCTTTGATTCAGTGGCTTCCCATCCATCAGTGTAACTTCTCAGAGGTTTCGGGGTTTTTTGGGTTGGGTTTGTTTGGTTTTTTTTGATCAATACAGTTGAGTTCTTATGAATACTACTACTTTATTATTCCAGGTTCGGAAAGTAACAAAGCATGTGTTTAACAATGAACATATGCCAGAGTCTCACTTGAATTTCATTTCAGAATTGACTTCACCTTTTCCTAACCTACCCTGATGACCAAAATTGGTGCTACTTGATGGGAAAACCTTTTGCAAGTGTAAAAACTATCTTAGTTTTGTGTATAAAAAATTATACATGCAGCATACAACTTCAAAGTGTTGTTTACAAATGGTGGATTTGAATTTGCATTTTAGCAGCAACGTTATAGTGCGTAAAATGGTATTTACTGTCAGAAGCAACTGAGAACCTGGCAACACTGACAGATGTAAGTGTGAAATATTGGACAACATTATTGAAGAAATGCACCTTCAAGGATCTTGATATATCGACACAAAAGTGTATTAATTTATTTCCTATTTTGTTTTGTGAAACAGAAGGAAAAACAATAAACTTCTCTGGAAAATGTTCATTTTCTACAACTTTTTACCATAATATTTTACTAAAGTATTATCTATTAAAGAATAGTTACTGCTCAATAGTATCTTTGTTGACTACAGGTTGCCTACACACTATTCTCTGATACATAAATTGAGTGTTATCTTCTCCTTCTATTTCTCTTTCACATCCTAGAAAGACAATGGTTTCTATACTTTTTAAGATCAACCTCAACATTCACTTTTACTAAGAATATGTGTATCGTTTTCTTAAATGTTTTTGGTTTTAACATCAAATTAGGGAAAAAAACTTTATATTTGGTAAGAAAAACTATTAAATACCAAAAGCTGAGATTTAAGCCCTTTTTGGAAGGGAATTCAGCAGGGTAAAGAGTGTGGTCGTAGTTGTATTTTCCCACCAATCAGAATATACTAGCTTTACATGAAATAACAGAGACTGTTCATGAAACTAAGTTCTGATAATACCAAGAAAAATATAGCCAGAGAACTTAGTGTACACCTATATGAAAAATATTTCATTTTCTCTACCATGAACTATTCCACAATCAGGACTGAAATGACATAATCCATGCAATCTCTTTCGAAAATACATTACTGTTGTGTTCAACAAAATCTTACATTCTACACAAGTTTTCCCCTGAAGACCTCACAAAACTAGTAATTTCTAATGACTCTTGTGTAAAACTGGCCAACAGGCTTTTTAAATAGACATACAAATGGATTTACAGCTTTAGAACTGTATTCCACAGGATAAATTCCTGTGAAAAATAATCCCATTACTCTAAAGTTTCAGGTCACTACTAAGTGCCAAAGCACTTAAGCAGTGTGTACATTCAGTAAAAAGTCCCACAGAATAATGGAAATATTGCACTTTCTCCCTTCCATAATAATGGCTTTGTTTGTAATCGGGCTTTTATTTTCTGTTCAAGAGATTAATAAGTTACCTTTTAACTACAAGGAAGGTTACTTTGTGGTGGGTACAGAACATGTTTTTTGAAGAAAAGCGTTGTCTCCTTGGTAAGTTCCATTTTCATGGTTGAAAAGCCCTTCTAGACATGAAGTCATTCCTTTCAAGTCATGGCAGAAGTTGCTCACCAAATACAGAAACATACAGCCAGACACAGAAAGCACCTATTCTTCATAAGTATTTGAAGGCTTCAGTACCCCTTATTAGGCAGCTCACTACACTTGCTCTTTATGTAGTTCAAGTACAAGGAGACCAAGTTCAAGTACAAGGAGACCAAGATAGCTCTGGAAAGGAGTAGGAACCAGCCCCCTGCTCTACCAGGGACTGCCTGGGAGACCATCAGCAAACTTTCGGGGAAGAGGGCAAAAGAAGCCACAAGCCCTGATGTGAAGAGTATTGGTCTGATGCACTCAACATTGCCAGGTCAAAGCATAATGGACATTTCCAAACCTAACTGAAATGCACAGCCTCATCAGCCTATGAGAGACACGGCGCAGTGAACCGCTAATATTGATGTACATTTTTTATTCTCAGTTACAGATCTGAAGATTAAAAATTTATCGGGAGAACATATGACTACTTATGAGACATGTTAGTACATATCATTAACCATGGAGTCAGTGTTAATTCCTTAATTCCACATTAATAGAAGCAAGGAAATAGAAAGTGACACAAATTAGTCATGCTGAATATTGATGGCATTTGGGTAGGAATATAAAGTAATGTTGCCAACACTTGCATATGCATGTAAATAAATATCCAAATCTAGGCTAACAGTATATTAGATAGAAGGATCAAAAATGAATTAACTAATTAGATATTTTTATACAGCTTATAAAATATTAATAACTTGACAATATTTTAGCAATGCATTTTGTTCATATTTAATTCTATTATGCCAAAAAAATACAGAAAAGCATTATTTTCAGTCAGTCTACATCTAATTTTTTTCTTCTTCTTGTCTTAGGCAAAAATCAGCAGTGAAATTACCACCAGAGAGTTGAGGGTGTCTTTGTAATTTATGTTGGTAGGCACTTCCCAAGAATATATTTGGGAAAAAAAATTGGGGGAGAAAATCCCAAAATGATTTAAAAAAATAATAATCTCACATTCATCTTGGACCATACTGGAGACCCTGAAAGATGACCTCAACAAAAAGAGAATTTCTTCACTCTGCAGCATTAAAGAAACACCATTATTTAAGAAACACCATTATTTGAAGACTTATCCTGAGCATAGGAATACCTTGATATAACACAATTTGGTTGAGCTTTCATTTCAGATGAAAGACTGGCAATCTTTAAGTGTCAATGTCATACTAATATAAAATGGTAATACTGGCTGCATATATGTGTATGAGAGAAGAGAATTTATTGCTCTCTAGAAATCTGAAGTTTGTATTACCCAGACTGATGGTTGAACTTCACATTACACCTAACCTGTAAGAGGCATCCTTATCCATCCTTACAATTCTCCCTCAAACTCCCACTGTCCAGATGTTCATTTCCACTGCATCCCTTGCATTCTGTCTGGCACTGATGTGACTACATCATGAGCTGGATCGGCTCCTTCATGTGAGAGCAAACTCATAAATTATTTTGATTGTATCAGTTCTCCATTCTATTCCAATGGACACTGTTCAGTTGCTACCCTTAAACTGGAAAGGAAGAAGGAAAATGAAAAACAACATCCCTCACAGAAGATTTTGCAGTCAGATTCAGTAAAATCAACTGACGAAAGTGTGATACCTACAGAAACCAAGCATACATTTGGAAAGATTGGGATATTAGCCTTTCACCCTCTGGGGTTTCCTACCATTCAATAATTGGGAGGAATGCTCAGATGGGAAGCACAATGCAAAGGAAGGAATTTCTGCACATGCATATTACTATAGAAAGCCATTCATGGGGAGACCATATTGTGGATGGACAAAGTATAAATTCATTCAAAAATTTGGCAAACGTGGAGAAAGAAAAAAGCCAACGTTTATAAAACAAAGATAAAATTTCAACTCAGAATGCTCAAAGACAGCAAATTACTGTGAAACGTGAAGCTGTCCAATGAAAAGCAGTAGCGTAGAGTCTTTCCCAAGGCATTTGCTACTGACCACTGTTAGATATATTGGTCATGCAGTGGATGTGGTCTATCTGGATATCAACAAGGCCTTTGACACCATCTCCCACAGCACCCTCATAGGTAAATTGAGGAAGTGTGGTCTGGATGACCAAGTAAGTGAGGTGGGCTGCTAACTGGTTGAAGGGAAGAAGTCAGACAGTTGTGGTCAATGGGGCAGAGTCTAGTTGGAGGCCTGTGTCTAGTGGGGTCCCTCGGGGGTCAGTGCTGGGGCCAGTGCTGTTCAATATATTCATCAGTGACTTGGATGAGGGATTAGAGAGCACTGTCAGCAAGTTTGCTGATGACACAAAACTGGGAAGAGTGGCTGACACACCAGAAGGCTGTGCTGCCATTCAGAGAGACCTGGACAGGCTGGAGAGCTGGGCGGGGAGAAATCTTACGAAATTCAACAAGGGCAAGTGTAGAATTTTGCACCTGGGAAAGAACAACCCCAAGTACCAGTACAGGTTGGGGACTGACCTCTGCTGGAGAGTAGCACAAGGGAGAGGGACCTGTGGGTCCTGGTGGACAGAAGGATGCCCATGAGCCAGCAATGTGCCCTCGTGGCCAAGAAGGCCAATGGCATCCTGGAGTGTATTAGAAGGGGAGTATCAAGTAGCTCAAGAGAGGTCCTCCTGCCTCTCTACTCTGCCCTGGTGAGGCCACATCTGGAATATTGTGTCCAGTTCTGGGCCTCTCAGCTCAAGAAGGACAGGGAACTGCTTGAGAGAGTCCAGCACAGAGCCACAAAGATGGTGAAGGGAGTGGAACATCTCCCTTATGAGGAAAGGCTGAAGGAGCTGGGTCTCTTTAGCTTGGAGAAGAGGAGGCTGAGGGGTGACTGCATTAATGTTTATAAATATGTCAAGGGGGAGTGTCAGGAGGATGGAGCCAGGCTCTTCTCAGCGGTGTCCATTGACAGGACAAGGGGCAATGGATACAAGCTGGCACATAGGAGGTTCCACAAAAACATTAGGAAAAATTTTTTTCACTGTGAGGGTGACAGAGCACTGGAACAGGCTGCCCAGGGAGGTTGTGGAGTCTCCTTCTCTGAAGACATTCAAAACTTGCCTGGACGTGTTCCTATGCGATCTGCTGTAGATGATCCTGCTCTGGCAGGGGGGCTGGACTAGATGATCTTTTGAGGTCCCTTCCAGCCCCTAACATTCTGTGATCTGTGATATAGGACTCTGTATGAGGCAAACAGTTTCACTGAACCAGCTGATGATAGTTCTCGTATTTTTTTAGAAATAAGTGTTTGTTATGACCTTATGAAGAAAGCTGCAAGCATGACAGTGGAGCAGGCACTATAGCTCCCAATGAAATTTCAGGAATATTAAAGCCTACCCTCTGGCCGAGTGCTTAATTGTGTGCCTAATTTTAAAGGTCATGCATCATTCAAGTTACTTAAAACATCCTTACATATTTAAATCACACATAATGCTCAAGTGTTTTGCTGCAGGAGGAAATGACCCAGAGGATGGCATGAAACTGCTCACAACTTTCCATACTTCTCGGTTTTATGTTAACCTCTGGCTTATTATAAAGAAGAGTTCTTGAACACAGTTGACTCTGTCAGTGTCTTCAATACTGAATGCAACTTTAACATACTGACAACACCTCTAACGCTTTCTGAAAACTAAACCAAATAGTTTCTGTCACTTCTTAATTAAAAGGGGATCGCTGAAGTCATTAAATGATAATATGAAATGCATAATTTTGGTTTAATACGGTGAAAATACTCATTTTACAGATGTTAGTGTTTAAAGGGGTTAGTGTTAGACTATTAATCTGAAAGACAGTATTTCATATGTAATCTGTAATACAAAAACGAAGTCTTACTTTTGTTCTCTAATTAACGCATGTTTAAAAGCAGGTACTTCCACTTTGCTAGAGAGCTAAACTAGTACAGCAAAATGTTCACATTTGTATGCTACGAAGTAGGATATTTTGCTTGTTTCCTGATATTGAGGCCTTGAACATCAAAATGGTTTTTTCCCTTTGCATTACAAAACGGTATGAGAGTTATGGACGTTTAAGAAATGTAAGTATCAAGTAACATACATATTAGATAAATTCCCTGTGTTTCTCTACTCACTTTTTAGTGGCAAAATCATTTGTTCTCTCATCCATGATCTTGTAAACTGTTTCACCACATGACAGTAACTTCATTACCCCCATAAGACAATAAGGAGAGCTTCAAATACCTCCCTAGCAAAACCAGTTTGATCACACTTAAGTATCCACTAATGACACTATGTGGTCATTTATTAAACTGCCATAATCAGGTTAGACTTTAATATGGCAACTGAAAGTACAGCACACCTTGACGAAAGTAATTTAAGTTCTGATGTTTCAACTCCTCAAAACAAATTGCTGCACACCTGCACTCAACCTAACGCATGTAGTGGCTACTCTCAGATTGCCCCTTTTAAAGTAACACAAATAGATAATAACAAAGTTCTCTGTGGATAACCAGCAAAACCAAGACCAGATGGTTGTAGAACCACTGCAAAAAACCCAATGATTTCAAAAAACTCTATTTGAACATTTTTGGTATCCTTTTTTTTTTTCCTGTTAATTACAAAGAGTTATTCATATTGTTTAGTCAATGAAAATTTTTTAGTTCAAAATATCGATTTTCATTTTAGAAGTTGTCTCCCAACAGCTGAAACAAGGGAAATAAAAACAAAACCAAGAATTACATTAATTCATCTCTACAAACCACATTCAAAAATGAGATCTTGATTTCCAATGCAGATCAACTGTATCTTGATTTCCGATGTATTCTTATATCATAGAAACATAGAATCACTTAGGTGGGAAAAGACCTTTAAGACCACTGAGTCTAACTGTAAACCTAGCACTGCCAAGTCCACCACTGAACCATGTTGCAAAGTACCACGTCTACATACATCCAGTGATGGAGACTCCACCAATTCTCCAAGCAACCTGTTCCAATGCTTAACAAGCCTTTCAGTGAGGACTTTTTTCTTAATACCCAATCTAAACCTTCCCAGGAGCAACTTGAGGCTGTTCCCTTTCATCCTATCACTTGCTAATTGGGAGAAGAGACCAAACCCCACCTCGCTACAACCTCCTATCAGGTAGTTACAGAGAGCAGTAAGGTCTCCCCTCAGCCTCCTTTTCTCCAGGCAAAACAACCCGTTCCCTCAGCTGCTCCTCCTAGGATTTGCTCTTGAGTCCCTTCAGCAGTTTTGTTGTTCCTCTCTGAACATGCTCCAGCATGACAATGCCTTTCTGATAGCAAGGGGCCCAAAACTGAACACAAAATTCAGGTATTGCATGACTGTATGCTAATATTTATCAATTAACTATATTAATTGTCATGCATATGCAATTTCCACACTCAAGGCCTAAAGGTATACTAAAAGGTCTTAACAGCTAAGGTACTTAATTTAAAAAAATACCATTTAAAAAAGAACAACAACAGCAAAACTTTTTCACTGATACAAAATGCTCTTCCTCTTTAAGCTTGCAGCATACAGCTATTACAAGCATTTGAGACCTATAAACGATCTGCGTTCTGTGCTACTTAGACACATTCCTTGTAATAAGGAAATTTCTCTTAATGCAGAGAAACCCAGAAACATTGGTCAAACAGAAACAATTTAAGAATCATTCTACTTTCTTTCCTTGTTAAATTAGTTACCAGCTCCATCTGAAATACCATTTGAAATCTCAGTCAGTGGGAACATCAGAAGAGACAGACGACCTTCAAGGTTAAAAATTCAGCAGCTTTTCAGCAGCAACCAACTAAGCTGTTCCTCACTTACACAGCGTGTTAGGAAAGCAACTTGTTACTGAAGCAGACAAATCTGCATCTTGCACGTCATGGCCTTTGTCACGGCAGCATTTACACTGACAGAAAAGTCAACTGCTTTGTTTGGGTGCTTAACATTTCTACAGCTCGTATCATCGTATGAAAAGCAGGCAGCCCCTGCTGACAAAATGTGTGCAGCTTATGTGTACAAGGAATATAAAGGAACAATGGCTGGTTTTATATTGCATGTTAGTTTGCTGCTGTAGGTGGAAGCCAGCTGAATCCAGCAGCTCCATCTTTCAGACCTACTCTTTAGAGGTTTCTGCAAGCTCACACTGCCACAAACTACTACAAACACCACTCGCGCAAAGAGCATGCTCTGCTAGCGTAAGAGCTTTTGAGCAGTGGTAAACGGATCCAAACTAGGATCTGTATTATAGAAAATTAAGTTTAATGATTTTGTTGAGAAGAAACTGTAGGAGTGCAATGAAGTTTCAAAGCAACAATAGCTTCTATATTGCAAAACACATCTCCAAGGCTTTAAGGGTATATCAACTCGGAATCAAATTGACTGAACTCGATGAGTCGATCTGCACAACACACGAAGACTATGGTTATACTCTAATGCCCTTGCTATTCTTTAACTTCACAGCACTTCAACTTACGGAGTTTGGCCAAAGCACATCTCCAGTACCTCTCCAGGTAACATTCACTCATACAGAAACAGTCCATTCAAAGTTTTCACAAAAGCTGCTTCCCACCGTAATAAAAAAATATATTCGTAACCTCAAAGCACACATCTTACTTTTTACACATTCATATGTTTTGTAACAAGTGGCCTAATGGAAAAATCTCATTTAATGGGAAAACAATTTTTTAACCCACCAACTCATTTCTACAGTAATTTAGGACCACAATACATACTTCATATAAACTGTCATTAACAGTTCCTCCAATATCACCAATTGAAAAAAATCACAGATTTCTGGTTTGTGATAGCACTTTATGTTGGGTACTACATGTCACACAGCTATCTCTCTCAAGCTTTTAATAGAATATACAGAGTCCATTTATGGCTTTCTTGAAGTTGTTTCAGTGAAGGACTACTCAAAAGAACAGTATCAAGGAACAGGACTAAGAAAAGCACTACATGATGATAATGCATCTATAACCATACTTACAGCCTGAGAACAAATAGGCAATTAATAATCCTGGATAGTGTGTGTGTATATATATATATATATATATAAAAAAAATAATCCTACTGCAATGTGGGAGTGTCTTCAAATCAAGAAGAAAACTTTCAATTTCAACAACCCATAACTACACACGTATTCTGACAACAACTGGAGAATCTTGGGAAATGTGAAAGAACTTATCCAAAGGACATTTTTGAAGATAACATATAAAACTTATTTTAATACTGTGAATTCTCATAAGACCACTTCACACACCAGAGCTATCCAAATGCTTTTAATGCACATGAGAAATGAAAACCAAATAAAAACGAAAATTATTGTATTGGAAGCATTTTCAAACACACAGTCTTCCTCTCTAACTATCAGTAAGGCCTAAAGAATATGTAGATCTCATAAGTAACACAAACAGTAGTTAGGACATAGTTGTCCTGTTCATTAGTAGCACAAACATGATGTCACCTTCTTCATAATTTAAGTTTTCCAATGTTTGAGAAAGCAGCCAAGGATTTAGCACAGCCTTTCTACAAGTGGCACCTCCCATTCCAGAGCTATAAATAATGCAATAAGAGTCAGACTTACAACAAAGCTTCTTACGTGCCCAGAAATTCAGCCCAAGTTACTCAGGTGGAATAAACCTAGCTGCCAGGTACCTTTTTTACCACTAACTTCTAGCAAATACAATGCTGGGAGAGGTTCAGTGACTTCCCTAAAATGATTGTGCTTTATCCTAAAGAGATTGGTCACTTTGCAACTTAGAAATTGAAGACATTCACACTTGGACATCTCATTTTTCACTATCCCGTATTAGAACTAAGCAATGTTAAGTTATTCAAGGTTTTGGGTTGTTTTCATTACTGTTGCTTATAATCTGAACACACAGATCCCAAAATTTATACTGTACAGCAACATATTCTACACATAGCATCAATTCTGAAAGTAAGCATCCCTGAGTATACATACAGAAATCAGATTTTGGCTTTGAACTTTTGAGAGATGTAAGCAGAACAGAGATACAAAAGATCTATTTAATCAATATATTTAAGGAAACGTGTGACAAGAAACAACATTCAGTAAGATAGAAGGCAGAGCTATCTGCAGGAAATGGAGTTTAAATGGAAGCAAAGCTCAATAATCATCACAAAATAGCAGCATAAATCTTCTTCCACAGCAAATTTATTTTCTTCGTATTCAAAATCACATGGGACAAATCTGACCTAATCAAACAGAAATTTTGCCATCAACTTCTAGAAGTGACTTGTATCTGCTTGCTTAAAATTGGAGAACTTCAGAGGTTTTTAATATGATGAATCATTCAGAGATAATCAGAGAGAATTAAATTAATTTTGTGCTAGTTCATTCATTAACAGCAAAATTTTATGCTATCACCCTGCATTCAAGATCTCATTCTCTCTTTAGATCTACACTGATGATGTCAAAATGTCATAAATGCTACAATAATGGGAGTAGCAGGATTTTCATAAACTGATTAGGCACTCTAAGCGAGGAATAATGATTTTTTTCCACTTCCAACCTGTACATTTTTCAGTGATTCAGAGCCACTGAAGCACAACAAAACATGGAATTCCAGTGAACATTTCAGTCACTTCTTACAGAAAGGAGATGACTTCAAAACACTATTTCATGGTGCTTTCTTCAAATATCAAAGAAATAACATTTTTAATGCTGTCAAGGGTTAGGGCTGGGCCAGCCACTAAAGAAATGACAGACACCTTCTAACCCCTCTCCCTCCCCAAAGGGGAAGTCACACATCACATGTTAAAGTTGTGCAAATAATCAATTTCAGATAACCTTAAAAAGAAAATACAACAACATGATGGTATATAGCTGCTTATGTGAGGTGGCCCTTGAATATATACAATTCATATCATAGCTTCAAGATGAGAGGAAAAGATCACAGTCCTTACATCTTTTCAGGGGAACCATAGTAAGGAGAAGTCCAGTCCTATGTTATTCCATGACATATACTAAGTCACACTTCCAAATATAAAAAAAATACATGCAAGCCATTTAGCTTAATCCCAGAAAGCAGGTCACCAAAACTTGAACCCATCTAGGGGTGCATCCATATAGACATTTGAGCTCAGACAGGGTTTCAAAATGTAAATTCTTCTATGAACCTTTGGTTCATACCAGGTAACAGTCTGAGTGCACAAACTCAGATCTTTTCAACAAAACCATGGATTTGAAGAACACACTGGGTATGCCTCAACTCCTAATCAGATTCCAATCCAGACAACCAGATTTAAGAGTAAAACCCCATGAAATTGCATAGACCAGATACTGGATCATCAGAACCAACTACTATAATCTCCAGATCCATTCCTACTCAATTACTATGTACTAATTTATAGTACAGAAACAAGAGGCATTTATAGACTCATGACATAAGCAATGCAGACTACTTCTCTGGCTACAAATAACTGTTCTAACAAATAGTGATTTGTACCCTGTCCATATTAAAAAAATAAAATTTTAAATTTGTATTTCAATGTAATTTTTATTTTTAAAAAATTGTTAATGTGAGGGGGGAAAAAAAATCACAGTGATGCTGAAGCTAATCCTGAAAGTTTCAAAGAACTTTAGACAGAAATAACTAATTTATTTCCTTGGCTTTGATTTGGAATTTAAACCAATTTCTAACAAATTATTTATGTCTTGAAATAAGACAAGTTTGAAAATATAGGTTTTTCCTCTTTGAGACCTTCAAGCCAATTTTAAACTGAAATTAACTGAGTGTTAATTAAGTCATAGAATTGAAATGAAAGATGTTTCAAGCCACTAGATCTGCCCTGCTGACGTGTAGGCATTCTGGATTTTCTTCTGAGCAGATTCAAAATGTAGCCACACTCCCAGAAACGTTTCAGAAGTCCATAAGAAAAAAAGAGCCTGGTGTGTAATGGAGGGCCTTAAAAAGGAGGCCCAATAAGCCATCAGTTCTTCCTACATAAAAGGTTGCATGAAAATTTTTAGAATTTAAGTATCCTGACATCAGAGAGAGAAAACACTTTTTACTTCCACAAGTCATCTGCAGAGAAGTATTAAATCCTCAACACAAAAAGCCTAGAACTGCAGAACTTTCATTCCTGCTGAAAAAAAAAGAGGTCCCCACAATGCTTTAAATGGAGTTTACCATTATTATTAACAGTATTTTAAAAGAATGGTCTGACTGACATAGTATGTTCAGCATACTTTAAGAATGAATAAAAAAACCTGCACCAAATAAACTGTAGGGGCTTCTCAGATACATCATTTGGAACGACATTATCTAAAGCTTAAAGGGAAAGGTACTGTTTTAAATCCCTGTGATACCCTGTTGTAGACTATGTACTCATTACAGTATATTCTGCATATATACAAAAAAATGTTGTCTATAACACCACAAAAATGTACTTTGATCTTAGTGCTTTAACTGTCTCTGCCCCAAGAGAAAACACACTTTTTTTTAACCATTAAACTGTAATCCACCAAATCCGTGAAGACAATAATATGAGCCTCCTTTGGATGACCATGGAAAGTGAGAGATACAAAAGAGCAAAAAAGTTCTTTCTTTCATTCTTGTTAATCTCTCCCAAGGCTGGATGGACATAAATATAATTACACCATCTCATCACCAAGAGAGTCTGCAATAAAAGTAGTGTTCAATTTCTTTTCACAAAAAAAGAGAAATCTCATACCATGTGTAATTTATTGGTACCTCTTCTGTCAAAGTCAACCTGTTGTGACTTGGCAAAACTTTCTTTTTCCCAGCACAACTGAAACATCCCTTAAAGCTGATGCTATTGCCTAAAAACCACTCAAAATCATGTCTTACCTAAGTTTCATTAAAGCTTAGATGTGTTTTAATGCATTTCTGATTCCTCTTTGTGACAAAAATATTACAGGATTCACAGCAGTTGCAGTGAAAAGGACAGTAATCATCACCTCCAACAGACAACCTTGTGAATAGAAGAGAAATTTTCTCCAGTATTCAAGTACAATTTTTTTCAAATTTTCCTTTAAGGCCATCTGCTGTTCTGGTTGATTTTGAGATTGCGCTCTTATAGCTGCTATTGTGTACTTAAGCTACCATAAACCAAAAAAGTCTCAGAAAATAAAAAGAATTACTAAACCTTCAAAAGTATTCTCTTCTTCATTTTTACCACATGGAGGCCGAGAGATACTGTGCTCTTTTACTTCAGAAAGATTAGCTTTCAGTTTTCTGTACAGATAAGGGTAGGGGTCATTTTGTGTGTGTGAGAGAGGAAAAGGTTGACAATGCCATATGTCACCTTCTTTTCCAGCTTGATGTAAAAGATAATCTTATTCTTTCGCTTATTTGGTTAGGGAGGTCACACCATTAATCACAAAGGGAAACACGTAACTTATTTTTAACATTGGCCTTTTTTGCACTCTATTTCCAGTGCAGTACACAAATCATCTTTAGCAAAAGGTGCAATCAGATCTAACGAATGACAAAGTAAGTTGCCAACAATCTTTACATCTGAGGTATTACACTAATATACCTGTCCATCAAAAGCATGGTATTAAGTAAATGAAGCATTCTATTATCCTCCTATAAAATGGATACTTATGCTTTTCCCCTCTAGGAATACAATGACAGGACTTCCTGTAAACCAGTCCAGCTCATAAGCACATCAAGTAGCTACGTTTATGCACGTCTGCTAAGGACCTCGCCCTTATTAACAGATAAATAATCTTGAGCAAAAATTAGAGCTTTCTTTGCTGTTATTAAACACTGAAGTTTTGCAGAGAAAAAGCATAAGTCACACAAAAAATACTTTTTTTCCTTTTTTTTTTTTACATTATAAAATGGCTTAATAGTGATTTTGGTAGACAAGCTCTCACTTAGAACTTGCTCTATTTATTTGCCTATTTTTTGTAAAGGCTTCTTGACACCACTAAACAACATACATGGATATTAATGCTACCAAAGACCGTTGCCAGGAACAAAGCCTACATAAGAACTTAAGGTGCTTCACAACCTTGTGTGAGAAATAGAGAACAGCTACTCTGGGACTGGCACACGGGAATAAGAAAAGGACTTTGTTATTACTTCAAGGAATAAGAGATTACATGGTTCTAAACCTAATGCATGAATAGGATGCTCTCAATGTGTTTACTGTATTTAAGTTCAAAGTAGACACACTAGGGAACCAAGTTCAACGTACCTGCTGATGGACAGCTAGCAACTGGAATTGCTAACCACATTTTCTTCTGAAGAGCAAAGAACCATGCATAAGTCTGTCCACACAATTCTCTCACAATAATTACATACAAAAACCAAAGCAGCCAATATTTCACAGGAAAAGAGTTATTTTCAGTTCTTTTAGCATAAAAACAGATGAGCTGTGAAAGATGTCTCCTTGTACATGATCATTCTCAATTGCATTAATTAGTCATAAGTAGAATTTCATACTCCCTTGCCTTCTGAGAAATACAGCACTATTTATAGTACAATTCAGGAACTACTACTTCACTTTACTGAGTGCCTAGTGGAAGACCAGCAACTTTACAGGAATCTGGAATACTGTTCTAGGTTTTATTTACTTATATCAGTGTACACAAGGACTCTAGTACCGTGAAACACTTCTTTAACACTTACCACCAATAAACATTCCTAATTCCAGAGTCTGAATTACCAAGAAACCTGATCAAGAAATGCTAAGGCTTTCACAGAGCTCAACTCATGTAACCTGTAAACACAAGGCCCTTAGAACTCCTTTAAAGGTATTATTCCATAAGTTAGATATATGGTACAATGAAGTTCATTGAGGAGATGTTCAGCAAATTCAATCAGCAAATTTTTATTAACATTTTATGTTGATGCTTTTAACACAAACTTGTGCAAGCATACATAAAAGCCTGAAAAGCATTCCAAAAGTTAGCTCATACCACACTTTCTTCCTGTATACTAGTGGCTAACTGGGCAACAAACTCTCCAGAGAGAAGTGAGTAAGTTCCTTACTTTTCTAAACAAACTTCTTTGCATTGATCAACTCTATTAGCATGGAACGTCCTTTCTGCTAATTATATTATGCATTCTGTGCAAATAGATGATACTGATCACAAAAATAACAAGTCACAACCACCAAAAAAACCCTTTTTTTTCTGAGCAGTGCATACATGTCGATCTGTGCATACTGAATAAAATGGTAAAAATGCCAACAGCACTCTAAAATTTGCAAACTGTATCTGTAAAAGCTGTGGAAAAAAGAAGTGTGGATAAAGCTGTTCTGAAAAGCGTCTTCTTTTAAGAAGCATTAATCGTGTCCTGGTTTCACTGTGACAAGGCACAGAAATGGTGCACCTTGGGGCAACTTGAGCCTGCTGCTCATCTGAGGTACATGGTCCCATGTAGCAGTGAAATTCTGAACTGTAATGACTCAAATAGTCCTCCCCTTCTTGCTTCCTATTTATTCATTCTACTTAGTTTTATAAGTTTACATGTCGTTGACATGAAAAATATTTTTCCACATGGTAATTTTCTTTAAAGTCTTATTCTTAAAATATTTATCCTTTTTCCTTAAAGATATATCCCTTTTCAAAACTGCATACTACAGTCACTCAGGTATTCCTGAAGATTCAAACAGAGGCAATGCTGAATTCTCAGTCCAATAGGATGCCTTCTACTAGGTCTTTGTGCAACTATCCCAGAGGTCAGTGTCTGTGCAGAGATTTTTATACGTGTCTCACTGGGATATTCACTTATAACGCTTACCCTGAAACTGAAGGTCACTTGAATTACTCAAACTCCCCGTTAGAGTCCTTGCCTAAGAAGAATCAAATTGATGCTCACCATTTTTTTCACTTTTGAGACAGAAAAAAAGAGGGAAAAGTGGGGTAACAAAACCCCCACACCACAACCCTTCTCCATGGATTTTCACATTTTTGGATGAAGAGTACTAGACAGCAGAAACACCGAAGTATTTCACCTCTAATTCATCAAATCATATCTAGCTCAAATGCACAGTGAATCAAAGCCCTTATTAACTACTAGATGATCACTATCTTACGTAAAACAAGCCAAATCCTGCTCCTACTGGGCAGGCATCTGAACCACCAAATCATCATTTGTCATTAATATCCACACTTCATACAGCCTAAGCAATCTGAGGAAAGATTAAAGGAACAAGCAGGCTGGACTTGATGCTCATGCCAGGTGATAATTCTCAGTCAGGGCTCAGCAATACCAATAAAGCAGTATAGGAAAAGACGTAAGAGAAAAAAATTATGACACGATGTTTGGCACTCTTATTGAACAGATTGATTTTTTAAATCTATACTTATTCCTTCCCAAAGGCCCCTGGACCGCTAAAGTAGAGCTAAAAATACAATCATAACTAAAAGTTGTATAAATATAAAATCAATACAACTGATGTATGTTTGCTTGAAGCGGAACTCCTTTTTCATTATTTAATCTCTTTTTACTCAAATTTTCTCTGACATTCAATTCAATCATTCAATTCAATCATTTCATAAGGTGTTTTTTTAAATCAGATCTTAATATTGATCTTATTTACATGAAAGAATAGCCCTGTATTATTAGGGCTTTTTTATATTTCCAAGCAGACAGCAAGCAGGAAAGCTTTACTGTATTTTACTTAACAGCATTTCTAATACATTATATTTTTAACTCTTCCCACGGACAAAGCAGTATGCATAGGTGAATACAGGCCTTTCTTGAGTCTTCCTTTTTCTGTGTTTGTTTCATTTATTTTCAAGTACACAAACCTATTTAGAGAAGGAAACACTGCAACATCTGGTAGAAAAGATGGTGTTTGTGATGATCATTTCTGAGAGATGTTAATGCCTCAGTCTCACAGCTAAACATTAACCTGGATTTCAGGCATCTTTCCCAAGTACGAAAACAGTATCTACACTTTTTCCACTGATAGGAAAATATTATTCAGCAATACAATGTACATGGTCTCAACTCTCTATTCTGACCTGAATTCATATTTTATATTTGCTTAAATAATAAGATCCTAAATAGCAGTTTGACATCTGATATCATTAGAAGACACACTAGAAGTCTGGTAACTAGGCTAGATTTTTGGATAACATCCACATGAGAAGGGTCATATTTTCAATTTACCCAGCATTCCTTAAAACACAATAATGTAAATAATTTAATTATGATGAAATTTGATTATGATATTGAATACTATGATTTATGCTCAGACTCTAAGACTAGAAGTCTAACAGTACACTGGGCTACCTTACCAAGGACATATCCAGCAAATGGCTGGAACTGTTTTTTTTTTCCCTTTAGACAGTGCTATGGAGGCTCATCTGAAAATAAACACACGTTTTAGGTGCCCCCATAAGAAAGGTGGATGCAAACTGGAGAAAGTCCAGGCCACCAAGATGGTTGATCAAATGACATACAAGGAGAGGCTAAGGGGATTGAGTTTTTGTTTATTCCAGAGAAGTGAAGGCTAAAAGGGGATCTATTTGCTCTGTTCCCACTATCAAAAAGGGGATGGAGAAGCAGCAGCCAGATCTTTTTCAGATGGGCACAGAAATAAGCAAAGCACAACAGCATATATTGCAATGAAATGCCTACTGGACAAAAAAAAAAATAGAAAAAAAAGATAAAATATTCTTCATAGGACTGGTTAGACAGGTCATCCAAGGAGGGTTCAGAGTTTCTGTCCCTGGAGAATTTCAACATATGGCAAGAACACACCCTGAACAACCTGGTCTAACTTTGAAGTGAACCCTGCCTCAAGCCACGAGGTAGGATTAGAGCACCTGTAAACTCCTTCTCACCCAAATTACCCATCATTTTAAGTTATCTGCTTTTTTTTCTAGTAGTTTCTACTAAGAAGCTTGCCTGCTAGGTTACACACAGCTTTTATTTGTGCATGTTTTTATATTACGTTTCTAAAACATTATTTCCAGCCTCTACGCTAACACATACAGAATGTTAGTAACTGTACATTACAGTGTTCTAATAAATAGCGAGACGACACAGAGGTGAAAAAATGAACATTAGCTGACCTGGACTTTAGAATTTGCTATATAAGCCTGCTGGAAGTTGTGAGAGCTAATAAATTGACTTATGTTTCTATTTACTATGTTCTGCAACTGGCCTTACAGAGCAATAGTTGTTTTTTTTTATTATTTTTATGTTATTTTTTTATATCAGTAGGCTTTGGATAGGGATTCATGTTCAACTGTAAACAGTAATTGAGCAAATAGTGCATGGGAAAGGACAGAACAGCCCAAACTTAAAACGTCTGGAGTTTATAGGTAGAATTACAATTAAATAGCTTGCATCAACAACTCCGGCAACTTGGTCATTGCTAGGCCTTTGCTGTACCTACTTCTTCTCATACTCAATTTTATATATTCCTTATCAAACCAGTCTCCCTGTTTCATTAAGCTCCCTATTAGGGAGTTCATGAACATGGGAGGCTTTAATAACTCATAAATAAAGAAAAACAATTAACAAAATCAATAAGGAAAAAACAAAGCCGAAATGGAAGTCAGAAAAACCTTCGTAAGACCCCCTGTTCTGCAGACATGTTTCACTACTGATTCTAGGAATCATTAAAAGACATAACCTTAGCAGGGTTCTTCCTTCCTATGCAGACAGATAAGTGGATGTGCATGCAATGTGCAGCTTCTTGATTCCCTACAGTTTATGTACATTTCACATTTTCCAATGAATTGTCACCTTACTGGTTAAGAACTAGCACTCTTCTCTCCCCCCCTCATCCATCTGCTTATGCGATTCTGCAGAAAAGAAAGATCTTGGCAATAACAACATCTGTGAAAAACACCTTCTGCTGGGATACTACTGAAATTTTGCTGGCTAAGCAGAATGTTCCATGAATCTTAGGTTTGAAAAATCAAGATGAACATACATATGTTACTAATAAATATCAAATAAGACTAGAGAGAATGTTCTGAACTTCTCTAGTAGAAAAAAAAAGGGGTAGAGAGGGTAGAGACAAAGAAGCCGATGAACCACATCATCCCAGTGGTTCTGAACTGGAGGGAGAAAAAAATAGCAAGCATCTTTGTCCCTTAAAAAACAAATTGCATTTCCACAAATCAGACAAGGTGCAACCTAAGAAATTCCACAAGATTCCAGACACTGATCTAAGCTTTCTTATTCACACTGGCTAAGTGAGGAGGGATCATCTGAGCAGCAAGCTCTACAGGCTGAGCAGACCTACATTTGCAGTGATCTTAAAACCTGAGCCTAGTTCCAATTCAAAAATCTCGAGTTCTCTCAGTATCACCCTTCCCTTCAGAATCTATCACCCTACTCTTGAAAGTACCATGATAAATAGGCAGCTCAGCTGAAAAATAAAATAAGCCCACCTGCTGCTTTAGATCGTCCTACAACTGCATCACTTGTTTGGTTTTTTTTTCCCAGACCATTGACCCAAACTCCTACACAGGCACACCACCCACACTGAAGCAAGTTTACATCTAGTTTATTTTTCTTCCTTCTCAACACCATACTTCTAGTAAAATAGCCCCACTTGTTCTTTCCAAAATCATAATAATACAGAATCCTATTGCCTAACTAGCACTGCTTGGTGAAATCCTCATTTGTAGGCTGGAAGACAAATATCACACTGTGAGAAAGTCTGTTTTTATCAAGTGCTGAGTTGATAATCAGTGAATTCTGATAAATACAGCAGTCTGCAAACTCTATTACTCTTCTCATAAATCATGAGCTCGCTTTGAGAAAAAACAATATCATCTGTAAGTCAAATTGGGAAGTATAAGATAAATGTCTTGCATTATTACTAGAAAACTCCAAAATATGTTAAGTACATACCAAACATACTGAATAATTCATAGAAAATAGCTCTGAAAAAAAACCCCAAACAACCAAACCCCAAAAGATGTATTTTCACTCTGCATTCTGAACTCAACAAGGAATAATAAACAAGGAATAGTAAGAAACAATTGCTTTTATTTTACTAGCCATAGAACAACCTAATGAAAAAATATTCAGAATTGAATACTCCAGAAAAACCAAATAGATGTACAATGTGCAAGATTAATAAACAAGTAGCTATTTTTTTTGTCCTTGTAATTTAAATGTAATAAATGGTTAAAAGGCAGTAAGATCATTTTTGATTTTCTGACATTGACCATATATTACCTTTTCATCTCTCCTGAATCAAGATACAAGTGATTATAAAAAGCTTATCCAGCTAACCTATGAAAGGAGCCAAAATACGAAAGAAGATTATTTGAGCAATATTGTCTTTGAAAGAATTTACCAATGAAAGTAGACATTTATAGACTAGCTTTCTGCTAGGACACTAGGCAGGCTGTTGTGCGTAGCCTTGTAACACGCTGTTTATCAATGATATCCCACACGGCACTTTTTACTACTATTCAGCATGAACACATTACAGCACTTCAGTCATCTGCCTCTTGTGGGAAGGGCAATGAAGCACTTGTACAGACCACTGCCTTCCTCAAAGTCCCAGTTTAAATACAGAGTAAGAAGCAGGTCATTTCTGAAAGCTTTGTCATAGAATCTATTCCCTTCTTGTTATATAGGGAGACTGGTGAAATCTCATCAAGAGTCAAAGGTATTACAGTTGCAATTAAATCAATCTAAATGACTGAGCTTGAGCAAAGCAGCAACCTTCACCTCAAAACTAGAATTGGGCATCAAGTCGAAGTTCTCAAATAATGGATAAAACATTCATAGGACATTAAAAGCAGCAAATCCTCTGTGTGGTTTCTATAGAAAGGAAGAGGGAACAATATTTCAACAGACAAAGAGAGATGCAGGAAATCAAAATGGGGGAAGAAAGACTCAAAGTAGAGCGTTAAAGAGCCAGACGGAAGAAAAAGGCTTGGCAGTGTGACCAAAACCGACCTGTTGCTGTCAGAGTTCCACTATGCTAAAATAAATAAATAAATATGAGTTTATCTAAATTCTCTGAAATAAATAGCACCACTTCCAGTAGCTCATCATAGTAAAAATAACACAGAACATCCAAGGTGCTTATTAGCTTCTCAAATCCAGAAGATAAACAGTATTTTAATACTTGATTCTATTTAATTCACCTCTCCCAAGCAGGGGAAAGATTTCTTGCTTTAATCTCTCTACCCACTCTGCTTCCCAGCATCTAGACCAAATCAGCCTAAAATAGGTAAAGAGCATTTTTGCTACCCAAAAACTGGAAAAGAAATACAATCCCAACTTCAAAGCTAGGTCTTGACACAGACAAGCTAGGTATACAGCAATATCTCCTATGAAAGTTTCAGTAAAACTCCACACACGTCCCAGCTCTAAGCACCACTTAAAATCACTAAAGACTGTGTCTCAAAGGAGAGCACCTGAGCAAGCGTGTGACCACCCTTTGAATAATGCAATATTTGTGATGCCAGAGTAGGAAAAGTATTTTCAATGATAAAGTGGTCAGTCTTTGGAACAGGACGTTGAATGAAACCTTTTAAATCTTTTGTACCTCAAAAAACATTTTTATCTTACATACAAGCTGAATTTAAGTGATATGAGAATGACAAAAAACCCCAACCTACAAAACCTGGAGAGAATCCATGCAGTCAGTTTCTGTGAAGCAATATTAGTGAGATTTAACAAATAATTTAATAACGCTAATTTCTTGTCAAGTTATTTATTTAGGAAAGGACAGAAGAGTTTCCCAGACCCTACATCAAACTATTTTAAAATAAATGCTTACTAATTCTCTTTCTAAAAAAAACTGTAACTTATGGATGGAAGTGTTTCATCTATGGACGAAAATAATTAATGTCTTTAAACATTGGAATACAGTGTGAGTGAAGGAAAAAAATATTCACTGAAGATAAAAACCACATAACATTCTTTCCTTACAGAACTGCACTAGAAAGTAAACAAAAAATGGTATTTTCCTATTAAAATACAAATGATCCTTCATTTGTGATGTTTGCTATACCAGTGCACATACAAAATTTTCTGTGAACCATTCCTACGTACAGCAAAGAGAACTGGACAAGATGCTAATATATAACTGTGAAAAAAAAAATTAAGCCAGCTAAATCTTATATTGGGTAAACTCCACAGAGAGATATCCACACATCTTCAGAAGCAAAGATATTTCCCCAGAAAATTAATTATTGGAAGAAACAAAAATTCTTGCTGATTCATTAAACATTGTTGTACAGAGCTAATTAATCTGAAACTCATCCACATCAGATGACTATGGTAAAAATATGTCACAGAGATGCCTTTAGCAAGATACTGAAGCCATTAAGTCACACAAATTAAACTGCTGATCTTAAGAAGCCAACTAAGCTTTCCAGCGTACACAGCTTTGATTCTAAGCCACATTTCTTTTCGCTCTTATAAACACACATAATGCAATAACATGTCATTAGACGATACTGACAGCAGTCATTTTCATGCAAGCTCAAACTCCAGTTCTTTATGATAAAAACATTAGTAATTCTTGAGTGGAAGAAGCACACTGAATATATAGGATGCGTGCATGTGTACATGTGTATGTTTCTTTGTATCTACCTATATATATTTCTCCATATACACATATTTATGTGTGCATACGCAAGTGCATGTATATATGAAAGATAGCAATGTTTTAAAAATCTGGGTTTTGAGCAATCAAAACTGTAAAAAAAATATAAAAAATATTAAAAATAAGAGTACTGGCTCTTTGCTGTCTTCTTCACATCTTTTATTCCTAGAACTTATAAAACAATGTAGATTTTCCTTCGCCTCAATTAGTCAGTAAGCTTTGGTACAAATTCTGTTTTGCACCACAAAAACTCCCTTTGCAAGTTTTAGGTGAGGATTGCTCCAGTGACCCCTCAGGTGAGACAGCTTAGCTCCACAGAGCTGCAAGGACACAGGCTAATGCTCTAGTTTGACCCTGACACAGTCATGGTATAAAACAAGAACTACATTATACATTGCTACAGAGGAAATATAATACATGAACACTGAATTAAGGATAAATTTGAATCTCTGAAAACAGGTGTCACTGTAACATACAAAGTCTTCCTTGCCATCACACTTCCAAGTCACTGTCATTTCCCCTAAAATTCATCTCTTATTGGCTATCTTTAATTAACCAATTTTAACTGCAATGAAGATATAAAGTTGGTTAATAAAATAAAGTGAAAAAAAGAATGGTGATATTAAAACCTACTTTTTGTCTTTCACACAAGCCTAAAAGTGAAATTCTCTGATGTTTTGGAGTAAGGCCAGGTCGTATTTGCCTGCTTATACTAAAAGACCTGTCAGGAAAATGCTGCGCGTCTCATGAAGCCGGCAGCCTACGAGTGACACTGCTGCCAAAGATGAGCATATGCAGTGCATCAGTGTTAAAGGAGCATAACCCTCAGCACTGTGTCTCAAGGGAGACTTTGAACACATTTTTTATTTCCTATTTGCTCATTTCTGCAGTGTTACTATTACGAAATACTCAGGACCACAATCTCAGTGCGACCAGGAAAACACTACTCTGTGCTAGTGACATAATCATTTATTTGTGCCAAACACCACAACATGACAATGGCTTGTGATAGGGACTTAAACTCGTGCAGAATCACCTCCATGAGTGCCAAGGAATATTAAAGATCCTATCTGACTGGCAGCTTCTCATCAAGGAACTGGCGTAGATGAGGAATTGGAATGTAATCCCCCTTGTGTGTCACAGGATATTTCCACTTTCACACTCCACGTCTGGAACTGATTCAGAGCGTAATTACAGCTCAGATAAGCCTTGACTGGAATACGTGCAATTAACTCTCCCGTAAAAAAGGGGGAAAGAAGCCTGACACTTTAATAATGTTTAAGTACACCTAATCTATTTCTTTTCTGCTCCTAATGTTTCCTAAATATGAGGAAGAAAGAGGATTTGAAAATACTTACAAGTGCCTGTTCTTATGTAAATTGTCCATGGATCTGTAATACCCCTTCATAAAATAGCCAATATCAAATACTGCTCTGCCTTCTGCTGGTAAGTGGGTAATTAGTGTAAAGATTAAACTTTTTTTTTTTTTTTAAATAAGGACTATTTTAAAGTAAGAGTTACCAAATTTCTTTCAAATTTCAAGGACAACTTCTTAAAAATTTTCAGAATAGATTGAACTAATCAAAAGGTCTTTCTCCTAACAATTCAAAAAGTGGTAGTCACCACAAGTTCATTATTTTTCCAAATCTCACTCATGGCCTGTCAAAACAAAACAAGCAGTGATTTTAAGACTGTGCAATTCAAGGCATCTCTGTTGGCATAGCTACATTTTTTATGCTATTTTTACGCTTAACCCAAGTGTCTTTCATAAACAGTTCATCAGCAGGATTCAAGTGCATCTCAGGCTTTCTGTTACACTTCAAAGCTGGATAAAAAGTACTTGTCTTCATGATACTTCAAAACTGCAGCAACTGGCTAATTGCCCATTACTGAAATCAATCTACAGAAAAGAGCTAAGCTTGCTATCATTGTGCCCTCCAGGATTTAGGAAACTAAAAGCCCCCAGGAAAAAAGCACCAAAATGCCACCACAACACTCAATCTCAAATAATTTAACATAGGTTTTGGACAAGGGAATGGAACTTGTCTACAATTTGCAAAGATATAGCAGAAAAAAACCCCAAAAACCAACCAAACCACCCCCGAAAAAGAAAAGACTTATGTTTTGTTGAGCTGATTCCAGAGTACCTATTCCTAAAGCATTATTTTCTACAGCATTAATTTCTACACCTTGGGGTAAAGCTCACTTAGCTAGCACTAGAGCTAGCTTTTTCATAAATGTAAGAAGGCTAACATTTGATAAAGAGGCACCCTCACAGCAGAAAAATATTTCCAAGAGATGAGCTATAAAGGAAATTCATTTCCTGACCAAACTTTGCCTCTGGTTCCACTCAGAATCCACCCAAAATGCTTCACTACATTTTTTATTTTGATGGGACAACACACATGACTCAAGTTACACGGGGAAATCAAGGTTGAAAGGATAATGTTGTTAACGCTCATTTTTCAGCATGAATGTTGCTGTACCAACGGCACAGTAGAATAAATGTTACTGTAAGCAGAACTCAGTTACTTTTGCCACTATACCCTGAAAATATTTTCTGTTGAAAGTTGTTCTAAGTGCTCACACTGCAGTGGAGAAAGATTGATTTGGAAAATGTGCACAAAGATGCAGTTGCATGTAGAGCTAGGTAGGAGACAACTGAGGTTTCAAACATCTTTGTGTCCAATGAAAACTCTTTCATTTATTTTGCAGGGGGAAAAATAAAAGAAAAAAAAAAAAAGAAAAAAGATAAGAACAAGTGAACGACTCCTTTTACCAAACCTACCAGAACATATTTGCTTAGTTTCTTTGGTTTTTCTGGATAAGAGGTCACTTTCAAGAAAAAGTACAGCTTTGAGACAAAGTGATGCTTTGAACCCAAACTTCAAGTTCCTGCTCAAGTTCACCATTTCCAAGGAGCTCTACAGCAGTTTCAGACACCTGACATCTTGGAAGCCAAACTCTCCTCCAATTTCTGAAGCAAGTACTTTTCAGGAGACTAGAGAATATAGGGGCTCACTCTATGTGTACAGAAGCCTCTTAGACGCTTAAGATCATAACCAGGGCTGGAAAGAGCTAATCCACAGCTGCCTAAATTCAGAGAAGCCTAAAGTGACTGGGTTCTTTCCTGGTTGGATTGCTGAGGCCCTTCAATAACTAGTTTTTAAATAATGATCCCAAGGATACAATCACTTGGTTTCCAGAAGACTGTCAAATGTTCAGCTCTGGCACAAGTTCAAAGTAAGTTTCTAATGAGCTCTTACTAACCAGTCACTTCAATTTTAGCTGTTTTAGAAATCCTGGCATCTCTTACAATACCACACCCTTAAACAAACAGCTCCCACAGTTTTTTGCAAACAAATAGTATTGCAGGAGAATACATGATAGAGATTAAAAAATAATACACAGATGGCCAAAGCTAGCCTATTGACTCAGTACTTCAACACCTCACACTCAACCCTCCCTTTTTTTCCCAGTCCTGTGGGCAACCACTACCCTTGTTTGTTTTTTTGTTAGGTTTCATAACCTTAAGTCCAGCTTCTGTCATGTTCATTTCCCAATCTGGCTTTACTTAGTTCAACAGGAGTAAGATATATACCAAGTCCTACGAAAACTTCATTTCAAGTGGTTAAATGTGATCTCAAGACTCCCACCTGTACTCTCTTCTACAAGTCCTACAGAGTCAAAATTGAAGTCAGTTAATCATGGATTAAATCCATTATGCTTACGTCCAATCATAAGGAAATCCTCATTTCATGACCCTAGTAAGATGAACTTTTCTGCCTATTATGAGGTACAAGAACTGAATTCCCTGTGGGACTTTTTTCTGCAAGTGACATACATACACATGAACTTGGACAATAGTTAACAGCAAATGACCTACAGCTCACTGCATCAATACAGGATAATTTTACACTGACAAAATTGTCGACCAGTTAAATAGCATATGTTCTGAACTACACTGATATAAAATTAATGTTCCCGGACTGTGCAGAAGCTTGATGTTCCCTGTGCCCCATTTTGTCATTTAATTTTAGATAATAATTACATAATACATCATTTCTTAATGTAGCCAAATATGAAACAAAGAATATTGATGACCTGTATTTATTTTGTAGATGTTAATATAGCAAAGGAATCTTTCATCCTTGAGTAGCATTACATTTTTCCCATGCAAGTTGAAATTTAGCTATTTGCACTGGCATAAAAGTATACTGTATGTGATGACCGTGCGTGCTTTCTCTACAGAATCTTTAGGCTCTCTGCTTGTGGGACAGGGGGCAGGGAAAATCCCAAAACACACAATTTACCTCCTTTATTTTAAAATACTGATGACACACATGTTAATTATGTTCCATCAGAAATGGCATTTTAAAGTTATGTTCATACAGCCTTAATGGGACAAGAAAAGGCATTTGCATGTGCTTAGGCTTTTTAATTGCTCTATCTCATATTTTACCTCAGTCACATTCTTAAAATGGTAGTATGCAAGCATTGGTAGATTATAAGCTAAGGAAAGGTTCAGCAAGTGTAATTTAAATAAAATAATAGATACTCCTAAATACATTTATTAAGAAGAAAAAAGGTATTTCATTTTCTATTGAACAATCTCATAGATATGAAAAACAGCTCATCATGGAAGAAGTATTCACAATTCACCAGGGCATGGCCCATCAAGACTTCTGGCATATGCATACAGTGCTATGCTACTTTTCTGCCTCTGATACTGCAAGGCAACTGTCAACACAATCTTTTCAAAGAAACTTTGACTGGCAGTGCATCTAGATAGTAATCACTTCAGAGGCTGACAAGTCCCTAGGAATGTACAGTTAGTGTTATTAGTGTTTATCTGAATGATTAACATAGCCTTAGGCTAGCTATTCTGTAGTAGCAGTTTCTGGTCTCAGGTAAATAAACTTAAAAAACCCAACAAACTACAACTGCTTCTGCTTACCAGCTCTTCACGAAGTTGGGCTATGAGCTCATCTCTCTCCTTCAGCTGCAGCTTCAGCACTGCGCATTCATCTTTTATTCCATCCTACAAAAAAACATCAAAAGAGATAATAGGCTTAATGCTTTTCCTTTGCTCTTGACAAGAAAAGCCTGTTTCACATAGTATGAGATAATTACATTCAAGTAATGAAACTCAATTCTCCTTCGTCATGTGTGGTATTTTCAATAACATATTCTAAGTTGCTGCATAAACAAATTAATGCAACCAAAGACATTACATAGAGATGTGAATAGCTCCCTGCACAGAAGTCCATTTCATTGTTTTCTGAATCATTTAAGCCTTTTTGCTGAAGATCCTATCAGGTGATTCCTTTTCAGTTAAGGAATGTCTATGAAATATTGTAATTTTACTCATAGAAAACAACATGAAAGAAATATCAATTTAGAAGCATTATTATGGAGCTCTGCAGCTCAGAGAGATGAAAAAAGAAAGTACAACAGACATTCATGGCAAAAGTAAAGCACCCTTCCCATGCATACATCTTTTTTTCCACATCAGCCAAAACAGCAGAAATTCTGGTATTAACTGGATGGAGGAAAGACAGGCTGAGAGAGTTGGGATTGTTCAGCCTGGAAAAGGCTCCAGGGAGACCCTATGGTGGGCTTTCAGTAAATGAAGGGCGCCTACAGGAAAGCTGGGGAGGGGCTGTTTACAAGGGCACGTAGCGACAGGATGAGGGGTAATGGTATGAAAGCAGAGCAGGCTAGATTTAGATTAGACATTAGAAAGTTCTTAACAATGAGGGTGGTGAAACACTGGCACAGGTTGCCCAGAGAGATGGTGGAGGCTCCATCCCTGGAGGCATTCAAGGTCGGCTTGATGGGGCTCTGAGCAACCTGATCTAGTTAAAGATGCCCCTGCTCACTGCAGGGGGGTTGGACTAGATGGTCTTAAAGCTCCCTTCCAACCCAATGCATTCTATGACTCCGAATATAACCACTGACTATAACTCAGTTTGACTTGCATGAAAGACCATAGCCAAATCCAGGTCCATGAGGCAGTCTGCATGCTGCTCCAGGCAATTCTGTAAACTCATCTAAGTCTGAACACCTTGTTTGAAGAGGAAACATCAATCACATGCATTTGTGCTGTTCTGATAAACGTCCAAAAGGAGAAACTGAAATGAAATGACTGAACTGCTAAAGAAAAAAAACCCTGAACTAACCAGCCAACTAGCTGGTTGTACAACTATAAATGAAGTACTTTATTTTTACATCCTTCTAGCACAGAGGCAAATATCATCAAGTCTGGGAAATTCACTCTTTTGAAGCATCATTATTCTCTACCCCTCCCCCCCCTCCCCCAAGCCATGCAAGATGAAAACTTTTGGAAACATGACAATATTTGCACAACTCTTACTTTAAAAATAATAAAACCAAACCTCTAGCTAACAGATGATAAGTATAAAAGTACAGAAATTATTTAGACTGTGAAGAACTCAAGGGTTCAAATGTGTATAACCAGTGTGGTGAACGCTGTCACTGCTAAAGTGTTTGTAACTCCAAATGAACACACAAATATGAAAAAAAAAACCCACAGAAGAGTGTGATGTGCATATTCCTCACTTGAAAGGTAACCGTTATAAATGAATATTTAAAGGAATTATATTGTTCATCATCCATTCCAAGCAAATCAGAAGAAAGAAGATATTCATACATAAACCCCCAAATATTTGCAACTATAATAGATACCCTTTCTCTGGCAGACAGACAATGTACCTGCTTATACACTACTTTAATACTACGTACAGATCTCCTGAAAGATTCAAATTTAGAAAAGAGACAGGACTCAGGAATTTTTCTTTGCTATATGGTATAGAAGCATTTCAATCTTACTATCTACTCATAGATGTCTCTTTAGGAATCTTAGCTGAAAATGTAACGCTAGCACATATTCAGTAAGGAATATATTATTAGTACGTATTTAACAACAGATATTTTTGCTAAAAAAGATATCCTTTAAAGTATCAAGAACTTCAGTTATTTTATCAAAGCGAGACTTTTTTTTAAAAAAAAAGGTTTTAAAAATGATGCAGCATTCACTACTGTAGCTCAATTTGTAGTTATGTTATTCTGACTTCTTTTTGTCGAAATTGTTTCACATTGTGCTATCTCCAACTTTCCCCTTTTTAACTTGGAAAAAAACAAAACCATGGTAGCGGAATACAGTCGAACAAGGAAAACAACAAGGTCCCATAGTCAAGACTATTAGAAAAACAGCTTTTCGAAAGCATGCACAAGCAAATGCATGGTGTACGGTAACTATAGCAGTTAAGATACTTGTGGCTTTAGCACTCGGTATGGTCTATGAGGCATTGCAGGCCTCCTTTGGACTAGCAGGAGCTTGAAGAAAGGTTTTGCGTTCCCGAACTCCTGAAGACTTGAAAATCACGGTGCATCTCTCCTGGCAAAAAGCAGTCATGCACCCAGGTGGATCTTCCTCATCCACACAAGGGAGTAACTCCTCTTGCCCAGCGCAGTTCTCCAGACATCGAATTTGTACATTCCATGCAATCATTTTCTCACACAATATAAACTGTAACTGTTGTTACAGTTTAGAGAAAAATGTCTAGGTTTAAGGCAATTTTTCTTTTGTCTTGCCTGTCTACCAGTGAAAGTGCCTACAAGAAGGGCAAGGAGGATCCAGGAAGCACAGACCTGTCAGTTTGACCTCAGTGCCAGGAAGACCTTGAGAGCCATTACACAGCATTTACAGGACAATCAGATGATCAGGTCCAGTCAACACAGGTTCATGATGGGCATGTTCTGCTTAACAAACCTGATCTCCTTCTATGACAAGGGTCCAGAGAAGGGCAACAAGTCAGGTCAATAAGTCTGACAAGCAAGAGCTGAGGGACTTGAGGTTGTTTAGTCTGATCAAAAGGAGGCTGAGGGGAGACCTTATCACTCTCTACAACTAATTGAAAGGCGGTTGTAGAGAGGTGTGTGTTGGTCTCTTTCAAGTTACACCAAGTTCCAGGTGACAGGACAAGAGGAAATTGTGTAAAGTTATGCCAGGAGAGGTTTAGTTTACACATTAGGAAAAACTTCTACACTGAAAGGGTTATCAGACTGGAACAGGCTGCCCAGGGAAGTGGCTGAATCACCATCCTTGGATGTATTAAAAACCAACTAGATATGGTGCTTAGGGACATGGTTTAGAAGCAGACCTGGAAGAGTCAGATAATGGTTAGACTTGATGATCTTGAAGGTCTTTTTCAACCATAATGATTCTACAATTCTATGAAACTCAGATTAATGCTTCCAGTGGTACACAATTCTTGTAAAACAATACCCTGCATTATCATGATGCTCCTATGCAGAACATTGCAGATTAGTAAAATGCACATCCTGCAATTTCTAGTGATGCTGGGATACTTGAGACAATGACGGCTGGACCCATACCCTTCATGCATTTGCCAGCTCTAGAGTACAGAATACCTATTGTTTCCACCCTTTACTTAGCTTAATACTGAAAATTATCTAAGCTAGCAGTTAGGTAAACTTAACTGCAGAATGCTGGTCATTGCCACTGAACAGAAGACTTCATCTGCACCCCTGGAATCTCAAAGGTGATCCTCACCTTCAACAGGATCTTCCTTGCAGCTCGTTGTTCATGCACATCAATGCATATGCAGGAGTTACCCAGAACTGTTTAGTAAAAGGGAATGCTAGCAATTCTCAAATGTTTTTGTTTAGTAAAAGATGTAATAATAAACATAGTCTATATTCCATCGATTCTACACCACACTGGTCTTTGAAAGCTGCAGAGAGCTCTTTGTTGAATACAGTGTAGAATTAGGATTTTATAATCCCACTTTGCTGCATGGTATTGGCACAGGCATCATTTGTTCTGCAAATGCAGGACAGAAGGGAAAAGACAAATGGTGCTTGGTGCTTCTTACTGCATATTACATACAGTATTACACATCATAATAATATTCTCTTTTTTTTTTTTAAATATTGCTCATAAACTCATTACAACAACAACAACAACAAAAGAATAAGAATTCTGCTCTCCATTGCAGTAAGCATGTTCATAACAGGCTTGTTCAAGACACTGAAAATACTTGATAAAAAGAGAAGTCAATTAACAGTTCATTGTTAAAGAGAATTGTTATGCACAGCATGATCTGTAAATAAAATGGTGCATCTTCAAAGAACTTTTGTTTATTAAATGGAAGTAATTAAAAAGGTTTGTAAAAAAGGTCTATATTCCAGGTGTACTTAATAAAAATGCAAAAGCAGCTGTGTACAAGATGTCTACCATTTTCCTCACTTATATTCTTGCACACCACAAAGAAAGTAATTCAGAGATTTAGCTATATATTCATTATGGATCTGCTGTTGATATTGTACACACTTATGGTCAGAATATTCTTTGAATTATCACCTTTGTACTTCAAATTATCACCTTTTTACTTATTTTGAATTGTAGGCTATGACGGTGTTTGCTGTGTCTCAGTGCAAGGATCTTCATACTTGAGTTTAATTCTGTCCATCTGAGAAAATGCTAAACATAATAGCAAATCTGTTTCTCATCAGATCAGGTCACAAGATGACAAATTGTACTACATGTGTGAAGACAGCTGCAGCAGGTTATGTATAAGTGCCAAAAAAAATAATCATTTCCATTTTGAATACTTTATACCTCTTCACACTTCGGAAAAATGGGCATATTGCACTTACTGTAATCAAAGTGCTATAAACAGAACTAACTAAGTATTATGGAAGATAAATTTACCGCAATTTTAGTTTGATACTAAACAGAATATGCTGCCAAAATAGCACCATAATTAGAATATTATAAAACTCACTTGATAAACGTGTTGAATCTCTGACGCTAAGCAGATTGTTTTCCAACTTTGGATAATACAAAAATCAGCAATTACTTAGGATGTAGTGTCTTAAAAAATATCATCCTGGAACAAACCATACTTAGGAATTTAAAACTGAATATCAGGTCCAGAAAACTACATAAATGCTGTAATAGTTGAAGCTTCCTCTAGAGTTATGCAGCAGATTTATACAGCAAATCTAATGAATTCCTGGATAACTATCTAGAACATTCAGAGAAAAAATAGGGTATTTTAACATGTACAGATTTTTTCTGCCAGCAGCATAGAAGTCTAGACTGTGTAGAGGGTTATGGTTCTTTTTATACTATCCTGCCTACAAGAAGCCTCAAGTACGTTTGTGGATCTTACTTGAAATTTGTAGAGAAGCAACATTAACTCTAAACTGAGACCCCACTTGTGTTAAATACATACCATGTTGACACACAGAGTTTTACTAAAATTAGAAGCATCTACAAATTTGAGACTAGCCACATGAGTAACTTCTGAACATTACAGACTGTGTTTTCAGAAACGGTTTCATTTTTGCAAGATCATGAATAGTTTTATTGGCTATTATTATTTTAACAGAAGTCCTAATGAACATAACCTGAGGCAGAGAACCTGAGATCGCGTTATTTGTTTCAGATGGCAAAATGAAGTCACTGGTCCGTCTTTGAGAGATGGTCTCACGACGTATTTACACCATGTTACTGTATATACACAGTATGACTTTCCAGTGTTTTATTTTCCCTTTCTGTCTTCACTCTAGGTCTACCTATTGTATCAATTTCCATCTGTCAGATCAATTCCTTTCAAACACACCAAGAGAGAAGTGAATTGCCTGGATGCAATTGTTCATGTGTGCAGAGCATGTTGCTTTTGCTTCTTTGGCTCATCTGCCGCTTTGGTGCTGCGCTAGTCCAGTTAGTCTTGGCTGGAGTCTTGACAACGGCTCCCAAAGAGCACTCACTGACCACAGGCAACGGTCACACTTAAACTCACCTGCTTCTCCTGTCACACTGCCACGCCAGCTGTTGCTCAAGCCCAGCACAAGAGTGAGAGCAGGTTCATGCTTCATAAATTCCCATTAAAGCATAACGTGGCAACTCAGAGCCACCTCCTGTGGCCACGTTGACTCACCACAAGGAGAGTCTCACTACTGGGTATCTTCCCAGTTTAAGAAAGAAACAAATCAATAAAACTCTGAATCAGCTTGGAAGCCTATGCTGGTATCAGAAACAGCCATCGTTATGTATATCTTCCACCAATGCATCTACAGCATGCAAATGACATTTCTAAAGGAAGAGCTCTACATTTTCTCAAGCAAGAGATCAAATGGAATTTGGGGAGCACAGGATCTTATCTTAAGGGTGATTAAAACCCTTATTAAAAAAAACCCAAACAAACAAAACCCCAAAACCTTATGAAACCTTATACAATTCTATACCATGTTCTACCTAAATTCAATTACATGGAACATGTCAACAAATATATTGCTGCAACAATTTAGGGCAGCTGTATCTATTTGAATACTGGAATTCAACTGGTATTTTACTACGAAGGTAACATTAAAAAAGACTATGTAGGTTATGATACTTTAACCTCAGACATTTATGAGTAGAGAGCTAAATAAATGTTTTCTTCATAGTGATCCAATTGTCAATTAACTGTGATACAAAGATTGAGGTAGGTTTTCTTGTGGGTTTGTTGTTTGGTTTTGGTTGTTTGGTTTTTCCTCCTTCAGCTGAATTTTGCTCTCTTCAGGAGCAATAACAAAAAGCATGGAGTTAAAGGAATGCAGCTTCATTAATATGCTGAATGATCATACCTGGTGAAGCCCAAGGTGTATCTAACCTGCAAAAATCATGATAAGCAAGCACGATTGGAAATGTGTAACAAATACATAACTGTGTTTTGTCTGAATATAACTACTCTCTCTGTATTATGGTTCTTCCCAAGACAGAATTCATGTAACAGAGTATCGCCATTCCTTTGGTGGTATCTCTAAATATACATTCATGAAAAGACAATAAAACAACCAAGTGAAACAAAAAAACACAACCTCACAATCCTCCAAATCTTCCCTTTGTTTCAAAACTGCTCCCAAACAACATCATTGTTCCTATCACGAAAAAAAAAAAGACAGGAGTATTTCCTATTCATCTTTCATGTGTCTCCCCTGGTTTTAGAAGTCCACATGCTTACTGTGAAATTCTTGTCATCTGTTTCAAGCTCGGGAACACCTCCCTTCTTACATAAGCCACCTCACATTTCTGATCAAACCTATAAGCCACCTTTTCTATTTGCCCTATATCATTCATTTGTACTGGGACTCCATAGAGCACCTCAGCAGCAGCTTAGCCATCCATTAACACAATTGCACTATGATACCTTGTTTGGCATTAACCTCTAAGTAAGTGTTCAAAATAATTCTTAAGGGCTGAGATTTATAGGAAAAAAACACAAGTCTTCTATGTTTCCTGTAGAAGGGGAAAAAAATAATCACAAACCCTCTCATAAATACATAAAGTGTCACAAACTTCAAAATAAACGGACTTTGGAAACAACGGCCCTGTACCCAACTTGTTAAAAGCCCTGCAAGGACCGTTAAGAATAACTATTCAAGTGTATGTCGGTTTTTTTATAATCTTGGTAAGTACTAAGTTGATGTTTTCAGGGCACTATGGACAGTGTCTGAAAAGATCTCTTTCTCTATGTAGAAAAATAGGACTGTTTTTATCCATGTCTATTTCTTTGTGTCTACTGACACTGAATCTCAGCTGCCTCTTATCTTCAAATCATTTGGTGTAATGAGACCTTTCTGCAACATTTCATACTTGTTTTAATTCTGATGATTCAGGACTCTTCTGGAAGTATAATCCTTCATTTAATAAATGACTATTTACTTGCATCTTTTGTACTCTAAACCTAATCTGCCATTAATCCAAGAGAAGACTTTCCCACCCATCCTCTTATTTTTTAAAAAGCCTTTAATAAAGGGCACTACACAAAACAGATCATTCTTATTCACATCCTGATGACTCTTCCAACAGAATTCTGAGAGACGATTTAAAAAAAAATCTCAGAAAATCAGGTCTGCTCTTCCCCATTTATTATATTAATTCACGAGCCAACTAAATCTATTTTCCAGAACAGTTTCTACTAATTTAACTGGTATTAAAGTAAGAATTTAAGAACTTTCTAAAACAAACAGCCAACAAAAAACTGCCATCTCATGTCTATCTGCAATTTCACTAAGAAGATGTAAGCAAGATAATAGGCAAGAGTTGGGGTTTGACAGTTTCTTCTATTTCTTTAGCATACTTGAAGGAGTAGCTGGTGCAAGAGATTTCTTACTCCATGTTACTCCATTGTTACTACTCTCAAGTATCTTCAACTGACATTTCAAGATTCGTTCCTCAGACTAGTTTGTCTAACACTGCCAGCGTATCTGCTTACGTGGAAACACACAGAGATCATTTAGTTATGTGTTGTTTTTTGGTTTGTGGTTTTTTTTTCTTTTACGATAGCCTTATTTGCCCAGAGTGCTTCCTTACACAGTTATCTTTCAGAACTGCAAATTCTCTGGGAGACTTCATGTCACTCACTACTTTGAAGGAAACCTTATATAATCAGGATACCTGTTTTGTTTGTGTATTTTGGCCTTGCTTATTTCATTTTTACATTAAATTGTAAACAAAAAATTTCACAATTTAATATTCTCCTACTAATTCTCATTACCATATGGGAAAGAAATCTCTCATATCTATTTTTTTTTACCCTAATACCGAATCAGTCAAATGAAAATCCCTTCACACCCTTACATACAACCAACCTTAATTATGTAATACACATAGACTGATGCACATGCAAGAACACTCACAAGATCTATAACCTTGTACAGCCATAATTTCACTCACTATTGAAATGCAGACACTTTTTCACCAGTATGTCACTGACTATCTCTGCCAAGCAGAATGACAACACCATTTAGGCCACGTAAAGCAAAAATATCTGCCAACTGCTGCATTTTTGTAAAAGTTTCATTACCACAAAGCCAATAACTGCATTTCTTCGTATTCAGAGCGTAATGTCCTACACAAAACCTCATTTCTCTAAGCAGAAGGAGATGAGTCCAAATCATATCCCAGCTCTCCTGGGAGGAGTTCAAGAGCAAAGTTCCTTCTGGCTCCAACACAACACAGGCCACTGAACTGAGGACTCCCCCAAATCCACTGCAGACTTATCAGCTTGAAAATACACCACCATTTCTATATTTTTTGCTGGATTCAACTTGTATGTTTTTCAGAACTCTTTCTCCTGCTTTCCGGAATCACAAGAAAATTTCAGGCAGAAAAGATGAGCCTTAAACCATAATGACTTCAGCTCTTCCAGTTGTGAGTAAAAATGTGACAAAAGTACCAGTCACTCATAACCAAAATACAAACTGCATTTTTACGTTTTCCAGTTACCATTTCTAAAGCCAAGTCAAAATTTTCTTTAGGATCAGAACAAAAGAATTTTCGATTAACTGGAATGATTCAGGCATGAAGCAAATGAAAACACGTTTAGATCTACCAAACACATAAGAATTGACAGAAGTAATATTATTAAATGCTCTCATGAGAATAAGGAAGGGAAAGAGATCCAGACAGCTCTGGTTGAGGTTATAATTACGAAAGTGATATGTAATTCCAGGGAAGATTTAAGGATCAAAAATACAAATGCTTGTATGCTTGGATAATGTATGCAAATATGAAATACGCACAGAGGTAACAGTGATTTACAAGTTACCATTAAATACAATTTAGTGCAGGTTTGGAGAATAAGTGAGCAGATGAAAGCTCATGGTGGCAGGGTACCTGGTTCTCTGCGAGGTATTGAAGAAAATGATTGAATAAGGACAATAATTACAAATTCTTTAATTTATATAAGCAAGGGTGTCCTCATAAGACAGGATTTAGATATTTTCATTCATCATATGTTTTATATTTGTATAAGATGGGAAGAGACGAATGCAAATTCTAAGGGAAAGGTGTCAAAAGAGCATATAAACTAGTAGATACATAGAAGACTCACAAATATACTTTGAAAATAAAAGGTTTACCCTCAGATTAACGTAAATGTTTCCCTCGCTATGTTGGACTCTGAAGTTTTAATATCATAAAGTATTAATGGTCAAATAAGAGACCTAAAATACTAATTCTGAAGACCATCTATATTCAGTTAGGTAGAGTGGGGAAAAAGCCAATTTAGAAAATGCCTACTACCTAATAAATCTTGATCACACTGCCATATATAACAAATGGTACAATTTTGAAAGTAGGCAATGTCTGCTTTTAATTTTGAATAAAACTGATTGGGACTGTACTCCAACCACCTTGAGTCCAAGTAGCTTTTAAAGATACCCATCAAAAAGAAGGGCATGAAAATCAGCCTGCTATTAAGTAGTACAAAGAGTCTGCACCTTCTTTAGTAAATCTTTGAAGGAGCCAATACTTATTTCATTACTTAGAGAGACGCCTAAAAATTTCCCATTACCTTATTCTGCTAACCATCCCGTGCAAATTGCTGCATTCCAATACAAATCATAGAATCACAGCATGGCCTAGGTTGGAAGGGTCCTTAGAGATCATCTAATCCAACCTCCCTGTCACGGGCAGGGACGCCTCGCAACTAGATCAGGCTACTCAAGGCTCTGTCCAACTTGGCCTTGAACACCTCCAGGGAGGGGGCAGCCACAATGTCTCTGGGCAATTTATTCCAAAGTCTCGCCACCCTTGTACTGAAGAATTTCTTCCTCAGATCTAATCTAAATCTATTCTCTTTCATCTTAAACCCATTTCCCCTTGTCCTATCAGGGGACGCTCTTGTAAAAAGTCCCTCCCCAACCTTCCTGTAGGTTCCCTTCAGGTATTAGAAGGCAGCTATTAGGTCCCTCCGAAGTCTTCTCTTTTCAAGACTGAACAATCCCAGCTCCTGCAGCCTGTCCTCATAGCGGAGGTGCTCCAGCCCCTGGATCATCTTTGTGGCCCTCCTCTGAACGCGCTCCAATAGATCTATGTCCCTCTTAAGGTGGGGACACCAGAACCGGACACAGTATTTGAGGCAAGGTCTCAACAAGAGCAGAGTAAAGGGGAAGAATCCCCTCTCTTGACCTGCTGGCTACGCTTCTCCTGATACATCCCAGGACAGGGTTGGCCTTCTGGGCTGCATGAGCGCACTGCCGGCTCATGTTGAGCTTCTCGTCTATCAACACCCTCAAGTCTTCCTCTTCAGGGCTACTCTCAACCCACTCTGTGCCCAGTTTGTGTTTGTGCCTAGGATTGGCCTGACCCAGGTGCAGGACCTTGCATTTTGACTTGCTGAAGTTCATGCAGTTTGCACTGGCCCATTTCTCAAGCCTATCAAGGTCCCTCCGGATGGCATCTCTTCCCTCAAGCAATAACTCTGCAAATTCTGCGACCAACATAAGCATTCTTCGGTTCTGTTGTTATGAATGAGATCAAAATAGTGCCAAGATCAATGATTTCAAAAACAGGCATCAAACCAGCAGAATTTTATTTCTGTGTGCCCAATCTGTAACCACTTCTTTCCAGAGACAATAAATTCAGCAACAGTGACCCAAAGCAAATTTTAAGAAATCAGTATCTCTGAAAAGGTCACAGATTTATTTATTAGTTTTCCTTAATTGGAGGCCTACTAAAGGATAAATATCTTGAAAATTACATTTTAAATAAACTTAAAAAATACATAAACTACACTTTCAAAATGGTATTTATTGCACTTTGTGCAATGTTTTTTATTCCTATATTAGCAAAAGAATATCGTCAGTATTGAAACAACTTCCTTATTTCGCCTTCCCCCTCCAAATTCCTGTATGCACACTATTTTGAACAACATGGTTTTTTCAGTTGCAGATTTCAAATACTTTCATATAGAGGTCTGTGCCACCCTTGTTTTACTTTCAATCTTATTTTTTCAGTGTAGGAAATTCAGACACATAAAAGAGAGGTAAGCATTCACCTCGGGTACCCAGACAAACCTGCAATAGGTGACACATTTCTTGAGCTGTGTGCCTATGGAAAAGACTCTTCTGTTCACATTCCATGAGACACTATGTAAAAACAAGTATTGTTTTAATGCCTAATGACATCTCTATTTTTAACTTGCTTTAATAGCTTTTATTAAAGTTATTTAATAAAATAAAAATCTCACACATAGCATCTTCAGCATTCTTAGAGTACTTTGATACCAATTTAATTCCATTTATTCAAAAAAATTCCCTAGATCCACAAACATGGTTGGAATGATTTCCCTAAAATTACAATTTTGCAAATTATTCTCTTTCACGCACTGCCACTTAATACACTGAGCTCTCTGACACCACGTCTTGTACAGAACCACTGAGGTTTTATCTGAATTACAGTGAACAGATGTACAAAGTCAATCACTTTGCTCCTCACTTACACAAACAAATATGAGGAAATTTCAGGGTAATGAAAGAATGCTATTTTCAATATATATACTACCAGAAAGGATAATTACCTGTGTTTATTTTTTATTGAAACTATTCACGTTACTCATTATTTTGATGTTTGCAGTGAAATACTTTGTTTTTCTTTTTCACCTTCATAAGCTTCTTATATTCTCTAAAAGAAAATTCTGAATTTTGCATGTCAATGTTCAAGCTAAACTGTCACAGAAAAAAAAGAGAAATAAATTTAAAACTTAACTAGACTACACCTGCAGTATGACTCCCTCAAAAACTGCATACTCAATTACTTACTGACCTTAAATGAAAATGCATCTTCCATTTGACAGTAAACCTCTGTTCAACAAATGTGACATTTTGTTGCTAGTTTTTATGAAGGTATATCAATCTTTAAATACCACCAACTTTGCATATATATAGAAAATTTGATTTATGGACTGACATTACAACCAATTGCAAAAGAAAAGGTATCTTTATCTTAATGAGTTTTTAAGCAGAAATAAAATAAAAAGGCTTTGTCAGATAACCGAGACAAAACTCAGCTATCAGAAGACATTTACACTGTCACTAGACAATTACAAGGATACTACAAAATTTAAGTCTCTTCAGACAAATACCATACCAACTTATGAATACCTACCAAGCTTGGCCAGTACAGAAAATAGTACAGACTAATTAGTAAAACACTTATTATCATAATAAATGTGTTACCATCAGAGAACTGCTCTTTTTGTTTCTGAGCTATCAGAGATACGTGACTGTGCTAGGTCTTGTAGAAACAGTTACATGCATAAAATAACAGAAATAGAAAGAATTGTGCTTTGGTTTATTCTGTTTGTTTGGGGTTTTTTTTAATATTTAGATCCCCCTAAAATGCACATTTTTAAATTGTAATATTTCAAGTATACAAGTCTTGCAGAAGAAACTTGAACTGTACTGTTCTCTTTCTGAAAATGAGCAAAACATGTCTGTAGGAGCACTGTAAATTTGGCAGATGGTTTCTATAAACTTTTTCTCCATAAAAAGAAACAAAAACCCTAATAATGCCAAGATACCATGGGAAACAACAGCCATGGAGCAAAGACATCTTTTGCTTCTTTCTTTGTAATGGAGTGGCAGATGACCACTTCTTTAAGACAGAAGCCAACTGGGGATTTTATAACAACATATTTTCTCCCTTTAAACTGTTTATTTCATTAGTCAAAGCCTTGGACCTTTTCAAATAAAAATTCATCAGTTTTGAAGAACCTTACAGGGGCAAAATGTTTTCAGTACCATTGAGCCGGAAGAACAGCCATTGCCTTGCACCGCTGCCATGAGCTCACCAGCTGAGGTTTCCCCATGGGAAGTGGGTACAGACACGTGCGCTTCCTCATGCTCACAACAGGGACTTGAACCCGGGTCACCTGCACTGACTGCGGCTGCCCTGGTCATCCCCCTGTTGCGGGTTTAGAGTAACCCACACTTTCTTTCTAGATGAAAATGAAACAAAGCCTCACTGGTTTGTACTAAATTGAATTCCTCTTTCAAGTAGGGCATCATTCAAGCTTCTTTACTCAAATAAGAGCATGGAGTCTGTGGCAGAGAAGTAGTTTACTGTTGAGTATGGCTGCTGCTTCTGCTTTGCAACAGCGTATTCGCTTTACCTTCTTTGCATAAACTGGGAGCATACATTTTGCATAATTTCTTATTATTAATAAAATATATTAAATGAATGGAGGTAAACCAAAGATTAATTTGCTTGGTGATAACACTGTAATTATGCCTGTGGGATTTGAATTAAAAGGATCCAAATGCAAATAAGAACTAGTTAACTCCAGTGGGTAGGTGTGATTTGCTATTACTAGACACAAGCTTTTACATACAGGGAAAATAGAAGGGTTTCAATGAAAAAAAAAAAAAAAAAAAGTGGTTCTTCTATATGGATATTCATGTGAATCATCTCTTTCCACTCATAAATCTTTCAATCTAATTCTTTAAAATTTGTTATCATGGAACTGGGAAGGCTGACCTTGCAACCTCTCCTCTGCTCATTTGGAAGAAAAATGCTAAGAAACTCAGCCAAAAAATGAGCCTGATGTTATTTTCTTTAGGCAGTTTCCCAGAAATCCAGTTACTAAAACATCATTTGTAAGTCATATTTTAGGTGAATTGTGTGTGCCACGGAAGCATTAATTATGCTGTCACTTGCAGTGCAATATTACACCTAGTTCTTCCTTTGCTGCCATTACAGGGTCTTAGCTATTTAGCCTTTCCCATTTTGGTTATGAAAAAGCATATTCCACTTACAGGACATATCTACTCTGTCTCCTGGGTTTTGTCCAAAAAAAAAGGCAAATAGATGCATTTCAGTGTCTACTTTATTCCCGAGCAAGCGTTCTATCCCGACATACCCCCAGAGAAGCTTAGCCAATAGATGTGGTGAGTGAGACTGGATAGATTAATGAGCTCATTATAATTCATTAAAGAGTGATGTGGGGATGACTGCCCAATTTAATTAGTTTCATTACTGTAGGAAATTGTTTCATATGCCAAGCTCATCACCAAGCATGCCTGAAAAACATTAGAGTGGTAATCAGACTTGATACAAGATCCTTTCATTAGCCTGTAAGGCTAAAGGCACTTATAATGGCAAAGATATTATTAAAAAGATGGACGTAAGAGTGCCTAGTATAAATAATATATCATGTCTAATAATTGACTGTGTCTAATAATTTAGTGATAAACAGCACAATTGTGATTTTAAGTTAAAGATTTGGTGGAACAGCTGTGTTGCTACTGCACGACGTGTTCTCTTCCTGTAATCATGACATTAGCTGACAGTAATAGATTTAGAAGGTTTAATAGGTCAGGTTTGCTGAGATAATAAATCCTAATGCAAATTAACTATGACTCAAATATTCTAATGAAAATGTTAATCAGTAACTGGAATTTCTTCAGAAATACATGAGCCTCTTTTCCCAGTCATACCCCAGATTAGTAAACACATTTTTACACGTTTCTTAACAACTCTTAAATTGCAAGTAAAAAACAGGTAAATTTTTTTTGTAGATAACAACAGGTAGAAAACAACATGTAAACCAATAGTAAATTTAGAAGAGAAATAGAAATTATGTTAAAGAGTTCTGTTCAGTTGTGAAAGTCCCAGTGAAGAAAGGATGGAATTCTAGGATCCACTTTTTTAACATTTAACAGCCTAGAACATATTCAGATTCAAGGCCTCTTCATCATTACAGAAATGGTTTAAGGTCTAATCTTTGTAACCTCAATAATTTATTACAATCACGACTACCTTGTTCAATTACACTGTCTTTCACTCCAAGCAACAGTAAATCTTCCTAAGCCCTATATTCCTGATTAGTTCTACTTCAAATACATTGTTTAGTATTATCAAGTTCTATAACTTATCAAGAGTTAACTATTGGTTTTAATAAAAATGGTAAGAGAGGAAAGTGATGGAACTATAGTCTAAACTGGTCATTGATAAGATCATGGATAATCAAAGTTCTCAACTATATGCCATAATGAGGTATCGCAAATTATGGTTTAGCATATCTTCAGAGACAGGAATTCTCTCCATTTTAAGATAATCTTCAGGTGGTTTTAGAGCAGCATAATGCAAGACTTTTTTTCTCCCCATTCTCAAATATTATTTGTTAAACACGTAAGTAATTAAACAATGTAAAGTACAACTGTTTTTAAAGTTAGAATTATAGAATGTCTTATGTTGGAAGGGACCTTAGAGATATCTAATCCAACCTCCCTGCCATGGGCAGGGTTCCCTTAACTAGACCAGGTTGCCCAAGGCCTTATCCAGCCTGACCTTGAACATCTCCAGGGAGGGGGCATCCACAGCCTCTCTGGGCAATCTATTCCAGAGTCTTGCCACCTTCATACTGAAGAATTTCTTCCTAAAATCCAATCTAAACCTGTTCTCCTTACATTTAAATCCATTTCCCCTTGTCCTATCGCTGGACACTCTTGCAAAAAAGTCCCTCTCCAGCCTTCCCATAGGTTCCTTTCAAATACTGGAAGGCAGTGATAAGATCCCCCCAGAGTATTCTCTTTTCCAGGCTGAGCAATCCCAGCTCCCTCAGCCTACTCTCATAGCAGAGGTGTTTTAGCCCCCTTTGTGGCCCTCCTCTGAACTCATTCCAACAGATCCATATCTCTTTTATGTTGAGATATCCCTCTTATGGTGGGGTTCTCTGAGTTCCCAAAGATACCCTTATATTTTCACACCTTGTGTTGTTCAGTCACTGCTAACACTCACTACTTCAAAGTCATTCTTTTTCCTCAAATTTTCCACAAGTAAACTACTGGTTACTCTTGAATTTTCTAGTGCAAGAGAACATATTTCTTTCTGATTACATAACAGACCAAGTGTCAATTGTTATTTTGCTTCTCGTAAGAAAACAGGTGTGACTAGCATCTCACTCCTCTGCTTGAGCTTCTCAACACTTCCCTTGGCAACAGCCCCACTGGTTCTTAGCTGAGGATGATACTGTTGACACTGACAGGGCAGCAGCATATTTTCACATTCCTATTATAAATATAGTTCACACAAGTATCACAAATGAAGGGTGAACAAAAGGAAATAAAGATACCCAACAGAGATTTCTGGGATGCCCTCTGTACCTTAAAAGTAGTCATTGCACTGTGGCTCATGGTACTAATAAAATAAATCTTCTGACATAGGTCATTGTTACAATCTTACAGAATAGGAAGCTCAACAAAAAGAGACAATGAAAAAATCTCAGAATAAAACTCTGAGGTTTTTCTTTTCCATTTGTTGCCACGTTCATAACTCAATTGTCTTTTCCTTGTTATAACCCTTAATCCTCCTTATCCTTGTATTACACCTGGGTCAAGCATAATTAAGGGCTGTATACTTTTCCCAGGCCACATTGGTTCTGAGCCCAGGACTTAATATTCCCCAAAGATTTCAAATTACTTGAGAGTGGGTAGTGTGAACCAATACCACCAAACCTAAAAATATTTACCAATAAGATTCCTGGGTCTACTCTTTCAATTGCGGAAACAGATGGAAGGATTTTTGTGGATGTTATTTTAGCAATGATTAATACTGATTTTCCAATGAGTTTGCATTTGCATGTTTCTCCCTCTTGTACCCAATCTTTTTGAGGCTCAACAGTATCCTTAGCAACTGAACTGCAATACCTAGTCCAACATATGAACTTGGTTTTATCTTCTATTTTAATAGCCCAATGTGAGGACAAACTTTTCCTGCAGTTTAAGCTGTGAACCAGTGAAAAGAGAAACAAAACAAACCCACCACACCATAGCACCTCCCTTTCACACCTAGGCGGGATGATCTGAACAGATTTCAGCATAGTCATGTGACAATTGTATGTAGTGTATTTATGGAAGCTACAAAACCCAGAAAGTAATTTTAGCAATGAGATTCAATAAATTCATCTGTTGTAGTAAACTCTGTTCAACGTCACTATTTTTTACATAGGATAAAGCTACCTGTAGCTTAGCTAATCCTTGTAGACTGATAGTTCTGCACATTTTGAAGTCACCAAATTACTGTCATCTCACCTCGTTCTCACTTGTATCGTATACTTATTATTTGTAGTTTTCTGGGAGCTGCGGAGTGGAACTTGAGTTAAGAATGAAATCTCAAGCAAGGTGGTAACATAAAAAAGATTCTGTAGCAGTTCTGTCTCACTGCTTTGAATAGCACTTAAGAGTCAGACCTTGAAGTATAATTGCCCTTGATAACAAAATTAACGTTAAGGACGTTTTCTGTCTGTTTAAAAAGCCACTCAAAAAAAAAAAGTTGTGTTTGGCCTGGAGAAAGAGCTATTTGATTTGATTTCAGTTTTCTTTAGCATGGATATTGTCTTGCTTTTTAACTCAAAAGGCTTATTACTTATCAGAATAAATCTCTCTTTCGGGGGAAAAAAAAACCAAAACAAAACCATGAAGAAAGTTCTGAGAATCAGGATTTTTTGATTGATTTTTTTTTAAGAGAGGAAAGAGGTGGGGGAATACTGCATGCAAGTGAGGACACCTGTTTCCTTCTGCATTATAGTTCAAATACTTGAAAAATTTTAATTCTCTTTTTTTAAGTATGCTTTATTTATTGTTGTACCATAATGCCAGCTTAAAGCCATTTTAGAATCATAACCTGAGATATTACAAGACTAATTTGTATAATTCCCAGTTTCTTTTTGTAAAGCTACGTGACAGAACCCATTTGTGCAGCTAGCGCTTAAAATTCTTACAGCAAACCTGTTGTTTAGATGCTTTGTAAGTTATTGTATTGTACAGAATAAAGACATAATAGGAGAATAATTTGGTTTTTTTGTGATGAGAAAAACTTAGAAAAATCCCTATTGAACTGGACACTGAATGCGTAAATGATGCTAATCCAGTTCCCTGTCATCACTGACTATTCTATTTATATCAGTTTGGCTGTGGAAAGAATAGAGTCACATTTCTTCCACTCACTGCCAGTTTTTAGCATTAACAACAAAAGCTGCTGTTTAAGCACTTGGACACATAGACAAGAATCATGCTTTTCTTTTAAAAAGTAATAGCAATAGGTTTCTTCAGAACTATATATAGATGTACAGAAACATATATGCTACGCTTTCAAAATAAACTTACAATTTTAGCTCCTTCAAGTTTTTCAGTAACCGACATGGAGATTCCTAACAGGGCTCCAATTTTGAGAAAAAAATCAAAAATCTTCAATACAATGTGAAGAAGCAAGAATCCCTGAAAATTCTGGTTACTTGTTTCAAACACAGCAAAAGTCAGCACAATTTCCCATGTCAGGTGTCAACCGTATTCTTTTCCTCTTGTGAAAAATAAACTTTACATCAGTACAACCTGTTCACGAAAAATGACTTATTATAATAATATCACTGATCTGCATTGATCTGTATGTCAAATTCAGTCTTTGGGACTCCCACCTCAAAGATGTGCAAGATCTCAGCCATTCACCTTTATTTTAAAGAAAATATGCTTACTGTCCTATCCTTGATATTCTTTCTACGTGTATTTTATAAAAAGGGTCAAAACCAAGCATCAGCCACATCCATGAAAAGCAATAACAAAGCTGAGACTGAACTAAGGGAATTACTGAAAAATAATCAGCAAAATAATCTTGAAAAAATCCTACATATTTATATACCTGAAATAAAAAACAATTATGCCTATTAATCTACACCCTGATTTTGCTAGTGCAGAGACGTTTAACAACTGTTAGTATTGAGTACACTCCCTCTTGTACAGTTATTTATGAGTTTTCCTCCTCATAACTTCATTTTACTCAATTCAAATTACACAGAAAACTATCTTATGTCAGGAAGTCAGAAGAGGAAGAAAAGGTTATTTTCTTCTCAGGTAAGTTTCTCAACTGGAGATGAAATGATAATCTGAATGAAAGATCACAGATCACAGAATGTTAGGGGTTGGAAGGGACCTCAAAAGATCATCTAGTCCAACCCCCCTGCCAGAGCAGGATCACCTACAGTAGATCACACAGGAATGCGTCCAGGAGGGTTTTGAATGTCTCCAAAGAAGGAGATTCCACAACCTCCCTGGGCAGCCTGTGCCAGTGCTCTGTCACCCTCACAGTGAAAAAGTTTTTCCTGATGTTTTTGTGGAACCTCCTATGTTCCAGCTTGTACCCATTGCCCCTTGTCATGTCAGGCTGAAAAGAGCCTGGCTCTGTCCTCCTGACACTCCCCCTTGACATATTTATCAACATTAATGAGGTCACCCCTCAGCCTCCTCTTCTCCAAACTCAAGAGACCCAGCTCCTTCAGCCTTTCCTCATAAGGGAGATGCTCCACTCCCTTCATCATCTTTGTGGCTCTGTGCTGGACTCTCTCCAGCAGTTCTCTGTCTCTCTTGAACTGAGGGGCCCAGAACTGGACACAATATTCCAGATGGGGCCTCACCAGGGCAGAGTAGAGGGGCAGGAGGACCTCTCTCGACTTTCTTGCTACTCCCCTTGTAATACATCCCAGGATGCCACTGGCCTTCTTGGCCACGAGGGCACACTGCTGGCTCATGGGCATCCTGCTGTCCACCAGGACCCACAGGTTCCTTTCTCCTACGCTGCCCTCCAGCAGGTCAGTCCCCAACCTATACTGGCACATGGGGTTGTTCTTTCCCAGGTGCAAAATTCTACACTTGCCCTTGTTGAACTTCATAAGATTTCTCCTTGCCCAGCCCTCCAGCCTGTCCAGGTCTCTCTGAATGGCAGCACAGCCTTCTGGTGTGTCAACCACTCCTCCCAGTTTTGTATCATCAGCAAACTTGCTGACAACACTCTCTAATCCCTCGTTGAGGTCACTGATGAATATATTGAAAAGCACCAGCCCAAGCACTGACCCCTGAGGGACCCCACTAGACACAGGCTTCCAACCAGACTCTGCCCCATTGACCACAACTCTCTGACTTCTTCCCTTCAACCAGTTCCCGACCCACCTCACTACTCGGTCATCCAGACCACACTTCCTCAGTTTACCTAGGAGGATGCTGTGGGAGACAGTGCCAAAGGCCTTGCTGATATCCAGATAGACCACATCTACTGCATGGCCACCATCCATCCACCTGCTTACGTCTTCATAAAAGGCTATCAGGTTGGAGCAGCACTCCTCTCCTGGTTGGCTCATTCACCATTTGCATCAAGAAATTATCATCAATGCACTGGAGGAACCTCCTGGACTGAGGATGGCTGGCTGTGTAGGCCTTCCAGCAAATATCTGGGTAGTTGAAATCCCCCATGAGAACCAGGGCCTGGGATTGAGAGGCTGCTGTCATCTGCCTGTAAAAGGCCTCATCAACTTTCTCCTCCTGATCAGCTGGTCTGTAATAGACACCCACCACAGTATCACCTAAGCTAGCCTGCCCCTTAATTCTTACCCACAAACTCTCGACTTGCTCCTCATCCGCCCCTGGATGGATCTCGATACATTCCAGTTGCTCTCTCACATAAAGAGCAACTCCACCACCTCGCCTTGTTGGCCTGTCTTTCCTAAAAAGAACATAACCATCAAGGCCCACATTCCAGTTATGAGAGCTGTCCCACCACATCTCTGTAATTGCAATGAGATGGTAGTTCTCCAACCACACACAGATTTCTAATTCTCCCTGCTTATTCCCCATGCTTCTTGCATTGGTATACAGACACTTAAGAGATTTAATGGAGAAGCATCTGTTACTGTTGCTTGCGTCATTCGTGTTAGAGTGGATGCATTTAAGCAGGGCCATTGTTTTGACACCTAACCCTGGGATACTTCCCCCTGGGTCATCTGTAGTGAGCCTGGTTTTATCCCCTTCCCCCTTCCAATGTAGTTTAAAGCCCTATCGATTAATCCCGCCAACTCACCAGCATGAATTCTCCTACCTCTCTGAGACAGTCCCACTCCATTTATATCTCTCATGCTGCTTAACTTCCCCATGATCATAAAACCCAAAACGTTGCTGGCGGCACCAGTCTTTAAGCCATGCATTAACTGCATGTATTTTTCTGTCCCTTTCAGTATTCCTACCCCCTACTGAAGAGATAGAAAACTACTTGTGCCCCCGATTCTTTGATCAACTGGCCTAGTGACTTAAAGTCCTTTTTAATTCTCTTTGTATTCCTTTGTTGGATGTCATCACTGCCAGCCTGGACAACCAGCAGCGGGTAGTAATCAGCGGGATGCACCAGACTAGGGAGTTTTTTGCTAGTGTCCCTAATCTGAGCTCCAGGGAGGCAACAGACTTCCCTGTGGGTTTGGTCCAGGCGGCAGATGAGACCCTTCGTTCCCCTCATGATGGAGTCGCTAATGACAACTACCCTCCTTTCCTTTTTTGTTGAACTGGTCCTGATGGATGGGGCTGACTCGCTCACTGTAACCAGCCCCATGGGTGCACATCCATCCACCTCTTCACTTCCTTGGCTCTCCTGTTCCAGAGCCCCATACTTGTTCTGCAAGAGGCAACTGGGCAGGTGAGATGATGCCTTTCAGGGCTAACTAGCTGATGGACACAGAGTACTGGTAAGCTCTTCCTGCGAGTAGGCATCTGTTGTCAACATTCAGAACACTTCAAAGATTTCAGTCTAACAGAAAAGCAAGTAGAATCTGGACTTAACTATTTTCTCTCAGCTGCTGCTAAATTTATGTGCCACTGGCATTAACTTTGTCCTATAAAAGTCAAATGCTATTCCTCAAAATATAAAATGGCTGATTTTGCAGTAAAAGAGCAGAAGTTTTAACTAAAATTGGTAGAGAAAAATCATCTGAGCGTGAAGCCGCTGTGGAAATATGCATTGTTCCATCTGATTATTCTCCCCCTCCCCCCCAAGGAATTTAGATGTGTGAAAATCCTATGCCAACAATTACAAAATTACTCAGAAAATTATGTAGTCCTGAAGACATTGTCCTTCAGTGCCTTTCAGGCTGTGGATGAGAAGTTTAATTAAGGCTATAAGGGATAGAGATGACTTCCATATCTACATATATGATTAAACATTTGTCCTAATGAGGTCCTAATCTTTAAAGATGATGTTAAGCACTATCTCATGGGTTAAATCTTTGAAGCAAACATCAGAATTTACTGTCATTGCTGGCTGAATGACTCATTTCCACAGCAAATTTTCATCACATTAAAAGATTCCTCTAAAGAATATCTCCTCTATGGCATAGAGACACCGCTTTGCTTCTTCTCTGCCATATATATAAAAAAAAAAACAAAACCAAAAACCTCACAAAACAAAACTAGAAAAAAACAACCCAAAACCCCACCAAAAACCCCAACAAAACCTCACATAACAGGCTATGAAGACATTAACACTGCATCCATGATCTATAACAAAGAAGCCAGTTACACCCAGTACGGGACATGCTCACGCTTTGAACCAAACTGCAAAACCTTAGAAAACTTACTCTCATTTCAACAAGCTTGAGCGAAACAGAACCAAGCAAAGTTCATGAACTTAAGCTGTTTTGCTGCTGCTATTGAAAACTTGAGAATTCTTAAGGTTAATCAGGCTGGATTTTACATTTAATAGATATAGATGTTGGATCCAGATGCAATGCCAGTAACTCTGCAGCACAGCCTTCCTTCCACATGCATGGAAGCAGATCCAGCCCACATCAACGTCAGTACACACATTAACAGCAAAATGAAATAACTTTGCTCAAAATTCACCCTCTATTCCTCCACCAAAAGAGCCTTGTCACAATATGCATGGAACTAAGTTCTCACCCTCTCAGTTGTACAGAGACAGAGTATTTGCCCTACGTATTTTGCTAACCAGTTAAAACAGGCTTAATGTTTGTTACTAGTGTTATGAAATGAATGGGACTATGTAAACTAGTGAGATTGTGTTAAACACCTACAGGATTGAGCAGTATTTTTACATTCTGCAGAAAGATGAGTTTAGACTTCAGAGAAAAGAAAAAGCCAGACTGACTTTGCAGATGTATCAAATGGAATGAAAACCCCAGAGCAGAACTTCTACATTAAAACAGAGGCATAGATTTTCTTGATTGAATGGAAAGAAGAAGCTTATGGGAGAAACACAATAGTTTTATGGTATCATAAAGATCAGTCTGGGCAACTCCTATTTTGTTCTCTACAAGAGCAATGTGTGTTCTGCTAGGCATTTTATTGCCTGGCTGGTTTATCAGTTTTTACTCTCATCCTACAACTTTTTAAGGTGGTACGTAGTCAAACCTGTCAACAAATGGATGAAATTATTTCACTCTTCATAAAACATCAGATGAATTATTTGCTCCTTAACCCTATTGTCAGTTTTCTACTAAACCTCATAACAAGGAAAATCCTTTTGTACTGATACAAATCGGCTATTGTAAAATGCTTTAGGAATGCTATTAGATTTTGTAACTCAGTCCATTAAAAGCAAAGTAGTATACATGCATTAAGAGTTAATGTGATCAAAATGCATTAAACTTCTAGTCACCAAAAGTAAATAAAATTCTAATTTATTAGCAAAAGAACATTTTCTAACTACTTGCTTTAAAAGAAGTTTACTGACTAAATAACCTTTCTCAGTGCTAAAGAAGGTGCCAACATACATTCAATATATGAGACAGATGAATAAGAAAAAAATATACATAAGCCAGCTTATTTCCAGAGAGTATAGCCTGTTATACACGAGTTCATGCATTCCTATACAGACATTAAGTATACAATCTTTTGCAGTGGCTGTAAATGACACACTGCAATTCTTAAAATTTAAAAATAGTGTCTATGCAGCTCCTTATTGGATATAGGTGACAAATGATGCATCAAGTAAGGATCGCCCTTTTATTTACTCTCATTCTCCCAATTCACCTATCAACTCCTGCCTACCCTACTTGAAGTTATTCCATTCTACTCATAATACAATTAGGCGCAGATATCAATATTATGTTGCTCTGGATATCATGTCTGCTTACTTGTTCTTGGGTATCTCACATGGGTGTTGTTACCTCATGTGGGAGAGCAGTACGTCAATGCTGTACCAGGATAGCTGCTTCCGTGCCCCAAATCCTTAATCAGCTCCACAAACGATTGCTAAAGGCTATCTAGACATTAAGCTCAGTCCCAGTTCAGACATAGTTTCTTATGCAGGGCGTCTCAGACTCTGCCAATACGTGCTGGTCGAAATTGGCTTGAGAAAGAGTTAACCTTATCTTGAAAGGGATGACTTCTTCCTTGCTTATCAGACCCAGCTCTTCAGAAAGCCTAATGAAGTTCTCCAGGTTTGTGTATGTGGTGACACAAACCTCTCAATAGTAGGAAAGAAGGAGAAGCTGTGAAAGAAGGGTAAATAAGTAATGGAATAGAAAAATAGATTAAATGAGACAGAAAAAAATAAGATGATGTGATAGTAGACATATAAGGAAAATCACAAAAATAAAGAAGAAAAGTTTACAGCTTTGGGTAGAAAATATGGCTAAAAGGAAAAAGAATAAAAACAAAGAGTAAATGCCACAGAAAATCTGAAACTATTTTTTCCTCATACAATTTATAATAATCACGACCAAAACAGATTTAGTAACTTAAATAGTACCATATTATGTATAAGCTGGATATAATTTTCTTGTACACGAACCTAAAATGAATGTTTTACCAAATATCCAAACTTCCGATATGTAAAAAAGTAATTTGCTGAAAGACTGGGTGTAGTATTCATCTTTCATTGTTGCCTTGGAAAGAATGGCAATTCTGCAGAAATCATCTAGAAGAAATAATGGCCTAAGGAATGAAGTCAGGGTTACATCAAGAAATGTCTACAGTTGGAAAATTCTGAGTATTCAATAATTTTTAAAGAGGCAGCCCCATTGGAAAACTGCTGTTCCAGCAGGAAAAGAAAACTTAAATCAATGAAAAGACAGCAAAGGAAAGAGGGAAGAGTTTGATGTTACAAACCATGAGAGACAAGAATTTAATGAGTTATTAAAAAAAACCAACCCAAAACCAAAGATCAACTGGACCTTGAGCAGACAGTGCATCTGGACAGGAACATAAGCTACGGATCATTTCCCCTCCCAGGGAAGCTGAGAATTACAGACAGAAAATAAAGGGGCAACGCAAACGATGCAGCATGAGGAGGTGAGGAGGCCATACTTCTGGATGTCAGGTTAAAAGTGTGGGGTTTGATGGAAGTGCAAATATGCCTAATACTTTTCAGTCTTTTTTTCTGTTCCCCAGACAATACTATGATTACTATACATTATCTCTGTATCATTTTCAGTTTCTGGATTCAGATAAAAGACAGCCCACACGTGGCTGGCAGAGCACTTCTTCACCTATGCCTCTTCAATTCAACCCATGTCTTAAAATAGCCATTCATTTCGCACGTTCTCCTAAGACAGAAAGGATGGGTCACCATCTCATACAAGCTTCACTAGTTCAGATTTCCTAGATGTTTTATAATTTCACATGGTACCTACTTCAGTGTCGACAGAAGAGTAATCATAATGAACATGATTTAATTCAGGAACGTGTACATCCTGAGACAGATTTGACAGAAAATAAAAATTTACTCTTAGCTTCATGTAACAATCAAAATTAAATACCAGATGCTATTATTTTTGCACTGATAAAAGCATTCCATCTATTCTTTATGTCACTATAATAATCTTCATGGAAAATAAATTAAAATATTGATTATTTTTATTTCCTTTTAATGCATGCAAAACTATTATAAGAAGGTATCTGATTTATTTTTTAAACACAGAAAGGCCAAAGAGCCATCTAGCTAATCAAAGGATAGTGCTGAGAAGCACAGCCTAGGAATCAAAAAAGGAATTACATCTCATTTTATTCCCTTCTCGAGCTTCCCACTGCTGAAAGCCAGGACGATATGGCTTATTCTCTCTAGTGTAGTTCGCTATCTCATCATATCAGGAGATGGAAAAGTTATAGTTTATCCTCTCCGATCATACAAAATGGTTCAATGTGTTAAACTGTATGGCTTTCCATCCTCAATCCTCTCATTGTTCAGCAACACTCCTGACATTTTTAAAAGCATTGCACAAACGAATTTGGCAGATTACATTTTTAAATGTAAAAACTTGTTCATTAAAGATGTCTTCTAATCAATAACTTAAGTCTCTAATTTGCTGAAAAGTGTAAGAGGACAAAGGACAGTGCTTTGCAAAATTGGTTAATATATACAAGGAGAATAAAACAAGTGTAACAAAAAGCAAAATGTTCATTCCTTTGTGGTTTGTGGGCAAGTGGTTTTTATTCAGGCTGGTGAGATTATTCTCATAGCATTTACAGGCTAGAGTTGGTTCCACTTAAACTGCTGAACTCAAATTACATACCCGAAAGCTGAGAATCCCACTGACTGGAAAACCCAGTAGGAGCTTGCTGCAGGGACAGGAGAGCCAGACAAAGGAATCCTGCAGTCCAAGTACAACTGCTAGGGAGGGCGATCGAAAAGAGCACAGTCATGAAAAACAGACTGTTAACTAAGAACAGGGTTGGTGGAGGAAGACATAAATCCAAGGTGTGACCTCCTCCTTCATGAGAGAACTACCTAGGTGGCTCAATGTCCAGTACTAGAGAAAACAACTATTATTATTCTGTTGAGAAAGAAGATCCAGATTTCAAGAACAGAAATAACTCCAAAAACAGTAAGTGTGGGAGACTACATGCCTTGATATTTAGAGTTTCCAGAGCTCAGAGCTCAGAGTGGAGGTTGGTACAACTGCTTGTTTCCTTGAATGAACACACACACACACAGGCACACACACACACACACACACAAAATCTTATGACTTTTAGTGCAATGAAAGGGATAAGATATTTACAACGTTAATGGAATTTGGGTCCAGAAAGACAAGCAAATGAAGTTTCCCATTGTTTCAGCATGGATCTGGGAGCCAAGGTGGGTTTTCTACCCTTTGTCTCAGGAAAGCGCTCCTTGTCAGAAGGTGAGGAGGATTCAGGTACTGACTCATGCTGAAGGTGGGATGGCTTTCTATAAACCTCTGAGTCAGAATATTATGCAGATCAGATTGAATGCAATGTCATTTTACAGTGAGGGATGCTCTGGATTAAAACCTGCTACCTTCAGACATAAAATAAGACATCTAATTTCTAAAAATTACAAGTTTATGATCAGGCATAAAAGTTGGATCTTTCATTATTAGAGCTATAGGTAAACCATCTTTAAAAGTAAATGTAAAAAAAACACTAATTCAGGTCTGCAACACTTAAAATTTCTCTATATAATTTCAACTTCTGAAAAAGCATTAAGGCTATTTAATATCAGCTAATAAAATCATAATAAACACAGGATCAAAATAGGAAAATGCCAAGATGCCATATGTGGACAAATGCAACAGAATTAACCTCTAATTGTAGTGTTTAAAAAGAGTTTGGTAAAAAAGACCCCACAGATTTTCTTAGTCAAAGTTACCCAACCAGTTACTAACCAGGATGAAAAGAAAACAATTTATGCTCATTTAGACGGTTAAGCACTTCCTGAATCTAATTTTTGGTTTTGGAAACTTTTAAAAATTAATGATGATTTGACAGATCTTTCATCTGTATAACTATATTCCCAGGGCATAAAACACATAATATGCACTACTCAAATTAAATTATATTGTATCCAAAATGACTATTAATCCTATAACTTTTCACCAATTAAAAAAGGAATATATATCGTTTTTGAAATATTAGGTTGCAGCTGTATCCCTATCAAAAAGGATAAACAACTTTATCTTCCAAGTACAAATAGAATGGTCTTGATAGTCATCAAACATTCCTTTCGGGCTCACAGGTCTGTGCTTTCTTTTAGCAAACATTCGCTACCGTACACTCACTTGGCAGATGCACAACACCGAACTGTTTACTTGCCATGTGATGGCTATTCATTCTGAACATCAAGTTTATCACAATTATTTCCCTACATATCTGAGGTCATGATACCACTTTAGTTTTGCTGGTTTTTTTAAGACTGTTTGTACAAGAACACTCCCAAATAAAGACACTGGCCATAGAGATGGCAGATTATCACATTTTTGTTCTGACTTTGCATGGCCATATAATAAAAGGATAATAAATAACTTTTTTTTAAAAAAAGGAAATCATTGCTGTTATTGCAACACTTACAGTCACAATATTGTTGTAGTATAAATATGCAAAAGAAAGATTTTTAGCTGAATTGTTTGAGTGCTGGTGAATTCCACTTTTAGGTATCATGCTCCAATAATCAGGAACAGAAAGCATTCCTCTTCAGTATGGTTGCTTTCGTTTTAAAGAACCCACTTTTAATTACTCTTGGATTTTATTTCTCCAGCACTGAAATTGCCAGAGGTAAGCACTAATGAATCCAAATGTATGTGCAGAGACAAGCACATGCTTATATTAGACCTACTTTTAAGACCAGAAGAGGAAGTTGTTGCAGCTGAACTCACGTTTTTCAAAATATTTATTAATTTGAGGAGTGCAGTATGTCAACACGTCTTCCAAAAATCATGTGCAGAAACTTCTTATATTTTAAGCAAGACATCAGAGGTATAGAAACAACTTTTCATGAAAATTGAAGGATACTTGATTAATACACTTGGGAGAACTGCCGTACAAATCAATATATTGACAAAGACACCAATGTTACATAGACATTTCTAGTAGCATCTTATACTTCAGTTAATAAATTTATTCAGTATGAAGTTGAGAGCAACTTACATATTGTGGCAGCTTTACAAAACAGGAAAAAATATAACAACTACAGTAAATACGGACTCAAACATGTTTTTCAAACAGAAGGCAGAGTTTCATGGCATGACTTCTTTAAAAATGCATTCAATATACTAAAACAAGCAGGTATGTTTGGGTGTGCATTTTACATACTGTACACAATTTGCAAATTCTTTTTTCACACGATCCTCTTTCTCCACACTGTGTGTATACTGTGCAGCTTTTTATAACAACAGACTTAATTTATATAAATACCTATCATTGCTACAGTAAATCTTTTTTTCTATTTTAACTATCATGAATGACATAGCATAGTGAATGCCTTTAACTGATATTAAGCACTTTTCCACATTCAAATGAATCACTACTGGATTTTATAGTACATATTAGAGATAGTTCTGAAGCCTTTGACAATATGTGTTTGCAGACCAGCCTCCAAAGAAAAAAGCATAAGCCAACTAAAATGTACCAAACTCTTGACATTTTAATCTTAAGCACCATAGTTGGTTGCTCTAGTTGTAATTTTCAAACATAAAACTTCATACAAAGCATTGTTATATACCAGAGCAAGCACTAACTACTCTGAAGAGCAGCATTTCTTTTTGTACAGGGCATGCCTACCAGTGGCTTTTAAGGAATTTTTAATTTTAGGTATCAGCAACTCTTAAAAGAGACAACTTGAAGAAAGTACTGATATTTTGCACTCAATATATCATTCTTTCATGTATTATCCTAAGTAGCAAATACTAAGAAGCTTACACCAATGGGCACTTTCAGAACTTCAGCTCAAACCAGTTGCTTTTGAATAACAATATAACTACATCCGGAAGAGTTACAATTCAGAAACTGAAGCCCTTCTTGAAACTAGCAAACCACTTCTGTCCAGGCTTTTTCAAATTACAGACACTTAGAACGGGGGGGGACAGAACCCAAACAGTGGGGAAAAAAAACCGAAAACCAACAACCAAATAAAAAACTCTATTTCTTTTACTTTTGACAGCCTTGAAACTTCGGTCACAGTTACAGTCTCTTGATTTATCCAAGCATCAAACTGCACATTTAACTCTAAACATCCAGTTAATCTTACATCTCTCTCCCCCTTTCAGCCCCATCGAAAACCCAAAGATGGAAAAGTACATTTTCAGGATAGAAAATAATACAGTGGTTTTCATTCAATCAGGCAGAAACTTACTGTAAATGCTCCTGGAAAGGGTCAAAAAATTAATTTGGTTTTCTGAAGAATTAAATAAGAGACTTTAAGAAAGATCTTTACCTTCTTCATAGGGAAAAAATACTCCAATAATTTGGCTGGGAATGGACAAAGAGCTGAGGAGATATCTGGCATCACTCTCCATTGGAAAGATTTAGTAGATGAAAGCTGATGTGACTATAATGGAATGACAGAATTTTTCCTCTAGTGGCATTACCAGAGAAATAAAAAAAAGACAGCTAGAAGTACACATTTGATCTACCCAGGAGAAAAGTAGCTGGCTTTGCAGCTCCTGAAACCCTCACTTCAAGTAATCTTTGTCCTTTAACCTTCTTTGCTCAGATCAGGGTTGGCCAGCTTCTGTTCTGGAGCCAACTTGTTTGCTCAAGTGGATTTTGTACGACCTATCATTTCCCAAAATTCTGAATAGGTGGAATACTCCAAGTAACAGAGAAAATAGTGTCAACTGCAAGACCTATCAGTGAGAGAACCTGTAGCTCACGTGGTCACAGGGACCCTGCTCAACCCTCTGCCCATGAATATTTTTCTCATGTTAAAACAGACCAGAGTTGGGATAATCCTGCTCCTGGTGCAGGAACATCTCCTATGCAGCCAAGGCCTTTTCCCCAGAAATGACCAGAGTAAAACTGCCTCCACATCACTATGATGAAGGTCATTGCCTTCCACCTCATCCAGCAGTCTCTTGCTAGCCCCCTTCTTCACATCTAGTCACACTATCAGTACTGAACTGCTAAACCATGCCATTTCCATGCAGATTGGCCAACTAGCTAGAGAAACAGCAAACCCTCCACTTCTCTCCCTGTTCACACTGCCCTTGCAGAAGCAGTACGGCTCATCAGCTATTTGGTGACCACTGCTAATTCAGGTATCTTCTACTGCTCTTTGCTACCTGGCTTTCCAGCTGCTTATTATATTTCTGCTACTCTCGCATAAAAACGTTAGTGCCTTATGAAGTATATCATCATGTCATACTAGCGATCTGTAATGATACATTTAAAGTTTTCTTTTTTCTTCATCTTGCTGATTGCGTTACTAAAATTTAATTTTGACTGATTAACTGAAACAATTGTTACTGTGTTCTAAGAGCTACAGAAATCTGATGTGTATTTTTAGGAGCAAGAAATTAGTAACAGAATTTGAATATGGACGTAGATGTCTTCACAGGCAGTTTCACCTGTCTAGTGATGTTGTATTCTTGCTTTTCACACAGAAATTCTACCTCCCTTTCACTTCTGAGCAACAGCTCTAAGTTTATTTTCTACTGAAAACAAATAACACCAAGTGGTTTTGAGTTGTGGTGTTTGGTTTGGGTTTTTTTTAATGAAGTCAGTGGAAAGAAGAAACCATCTTTATCAGATTAAAAGAAAACTAGAGCAAGGTGATTCCAACATGTTTCCTGTAATGTGTCAATCCTCCTGAAGCTCTGTTACGTTCATAGGGAAAAACAAATTAAGACATACCTGTATTAAGCAAGACATTCTCCATCCCTTTCACACACACCAGATCTAATCTTACCACTGATGGAATAACCTCAGACCTGCCAAGAAGTACTAATTAAATCATAATATTCCAAAGAGTCAAGCAGTCAGATGCCAGTATGGACTATTTGATGTGAATTAATAATCTTATTATCAACTAGCACTCCTGTGGTTATAAGTATGCAGCCTACAGGATCATGTTCACTGCCCTGTTCTTATGTATTTCGGCATCTAGAACATTTGCAAGTACTAATATTTTGCACATCTACCATGGCTGCCTTTCGAGCACTTCAAAGGATTAATAAAATTAGTCTCACCAAACCACTAAAAAAGAATAAATGTACTCTAGCAGTTCTGCAGGTAGAATTTAAATCACATACATTATCTCTCCTAGGAAGATAAGCACCTATACTGGGACAGAAGTTCCATATCCTCCGATTTTCACTTTTGTACCTTAAAACAAAGGTCATCTTTCTCTGTAAGTATATTAAAATAGCACAAAACTTGCACTACTTGCATTTTAAACAGATTTTTGTAAACCACAAATGGAAATTCCTGCCCCTGCAATTTTTTCCCTTTTGTCCACTCAGAAAAAGAAAGAAAAATCCAGTGCTATTTTAGAAAAAAAAAAAAAATCACAGGTAAACACAGTCCTTTCTTCTTTTAAGGCACTTGATAAGAACCTCTGATTGACTCTCGATTTACTTTTCCCCCACATGCTTTTCCTTTATTGCCCTTTACTTTCATGAAACAAAGGAGAAAGACAGGAGCAGGCTGCTGTTACTAAGAGTTACATGGATGTGGCTCTGAACAAAAGCAGGTGTCATTTATTCTTTTTAAAAAGTAGCCTAGAAATTGACAGCATTTTTACAGTAAGTATTTCTGTAAGTGATATATACCTGTATCTGTGGGTGGGTATCTAGCAGGGTGAAAACAGTCCCCAAGTAAGTCTGCTGGTAGACTTTATAGTAAAATAAACTTTATATTAAATTTCCTAAAAGCTCTGTAAAGAAGTCTGAAAGGGACTTTAACGCGCACGCCCCCAAAAGGCTCTGCCAGGATTAGAGCAAGAAGACCCAACTGTACAAGTAGAAAAAACTTTTGAGTTTTCCAAGGAGAACTGAACAAAACCACAGCCACTTCTCAGCTGCCCCTGTGCCACGGGAGAGATCTTCCCTGCTTCCCTGTCCTGGCTAGAGCAGTCCACACTGAGCTTTGCCCAGGGTCCAAGGCCACTGGCACAGACCAGTTGGCCACCCCTGATGTAGTAACCTGGGCTCCCTGCACAGTCCTCAGATCCCAGCTGCCTCCAGAATGTGCCCCTGGATGGAGGGGGTGGCAGTTCCTGGCCCTGCTATAGGCTGGGTAGCTCTTCCAAAGGCAAAAGTGATGCCTCCCAACTCCAGGATGGGCCCTTCTCAAAAGGAAAATAAAGCTTGCTTGTTTGTAGGGACTTTATAAGGACTCGGGTAACAAAATTCAGTTTTCTTGAGTAGAAAATCATCAGTCACCTCACACAACGCTCCACTGCCTTCCATACTCTTATTACATTGAACGCACTCCATGACAGTGGTGCAAATGTGAACACTTGCTGCTTCTTTCAGTCCTGCCACCTACAACACTTCTCAGGTGAGTCTTGGGGGGCTTTTCTGTATGTAGCAAAGTCCCACTACCTGAGAAACTACATCATCATTCCTGGCATTTTGGCTCTCCATTGGTTATCCTTCCAGATGGAGCATGCTCTAGTTGACGCTGAATGCTTACATGTTTTTGAACAGACCAAATCGCTGACACCTACAGACTTACTGAACGCTGCTTCACTCAGCTAATTTTGCTCTAGCTAGTCACAAAGGAAAAAGAAAGGGTTTTTTTTAACTAACAATAGAATTTACTATCATTTAGTCATTTATCTTGGGCTTAAAGTTCAATCAATAATTTATTGGAATGAGCAGGTGATGTGCCAAGAGACCTGGTCCTGTCTCTCCTCAACCCCAGCTATATGCAACTAAGCAGAATCAAACCAAAACAGGAACTTCACATACAAATATGTGATGGCCTAAGAGAAGCAAGGCTGCAAACATGACTGATTCTTCTGGAAGATTGAGATTATACCAAATTCAAAAAGACATTAACCCAGAGAAGCATCATGTAGCAAAGTGGAAGATCATGATCTGGATCTGTCACTGACAAGCTGTCACTGACAAGCTGATTAAGTCACAGCTCCATTATGTACTTCTCCCTTTTATTTTGTTACTTTAAATTAGAAAAATTTCAAACTTTTTTTCTATTTTTTTTTAAATTAAAGAATAATAATCAACTTGTTAAAGAAAATAACTAGGCAAGTTCACACCTCCTGGGTGGTTTATGACCTTGAGAAAGGCACTCAGCAACTCCCTGCCTGCACAACACAGTGTGGCAAGCCCTGCCAATCTGTACTATGTGTACATTGTTACAGTGACTTTTTAAATACTCTTAAGAATTTCATGCATGTAATAAAGACTGACGAGCATACAATGCGTTCTGTAGGTCATCTGCTAGACAGATGTATTTTCAATTCCTTCTCTGAACAACTATTTTTGGTTAAAATAAGGTCATTTTAGATTATCGAATTCTATTCTGGACTATTAAGTCTTCTCAGTTCAAATTGTAATGGACGGTATCAACCCACAATCCTCACATTTATGTGTTCACAGTGTTTTTCACCCAACCCTAAAACACAAAGAAGAAAGCAGCCATACTCCACCTCTGTGGGAAAACAGCACAGATCTTTCACAGAACTCTGGGTCCTTCCTCATATACCAAGAATCCACTGTTGAAAAGAGCTCAACAAGCACAAAACCACACAGCTCTGACCATCACAAAACAGGACTCTGCTATGAGCATGAAGTTTAAAACATGACTTCAAGTCTAATAAATGTAGCCTAATAATTATTAAAAGTGTCCCTTGTAGCCTAATAGTTATTAAAAGTTTCCCAGTTGTATGGTATGAAATATATTTTCGTGCGCTCCAGCGATACAAGAAACGTGTTGCCCTAAAACTATGTATGCTTATTTTTCCTGGATAATTCTTTGCATCACTTGCAATTCATTAAATGCACACATCTTCCAGTCCCCTGGAAGAAGAGTAAGGCAACAACTTAAACCAACTGCAGCTATGGGACATAGAAAAGACAGTTCAGAAATTAACATATTTAGCTAATACAACTTGACAATATGTTGTTTCTCCCAGTGACCACATACTGTACCCATCAAAATGCACCTATTGGTTTTTCTTGGGTTACAGGCTTGTTTTTACAATACTCCCATCAGGCACATAAATAACAGTTGATATTCCTAAAAGACAGATTGGAAGTTATGTAGATACATTAATGCTTACTGTATCCTTCCTCAGGTGAGGAAGGAAACAACTACCACTATGGACTTTTCAATCAAATTTTTAAACATCAGCAGGCACCCTCAGTTGATGCTTCATAGCAAGATGATAGCTGTCATACAAGTGACTCTATCCTTAAGTGTATAATTTTCCTAATGCTGTGTCATTATCATAGTCCTATCTGACTGACTAGAGCCTAATACCTTTTTTAATTTTTTTTTTTGTAGTGATTTTATCTACTAGACTTTTATCCAGTGCTTTTAAACAATTTTACAGCTAGAGTTGCAGCTTAAATGTCAGTAATTTCCGTGAGGCGTTTCTTTGAAGTATGTTGCATTATTACTCTTTTGTTTATACCACCATGATACCTGTAAATACTAATTTTCGTGCCAAACGCTCTTAATATCAGAATTGGCTATCACACTTTGTAAAGTGCATTGTGGAAGTTCCTCTTTGCTGAACAACAGCATAACAAGTAGAGATCAACCTACTCTGTAGGACGCTCCTAATAACACCACTGGGGACAAGGTTACTCTATGGCCAAAAGAATCAGGATCATGTAGGAATTGCGATCAGTTCTCCATAAAAATCCCAACAAGTCCCCAAAACCCTACTTTTAAAAATTAATTGCCTAAAGGATTGGAAAGGCATAAGAATCAATCTACAATTAGATAGTATGCCACAGTAAAATTTTGTAAGACGCTCATAATTTTCATGACATCTTTTCCCAATGGCACAAAAGGAATTCTCTCCCCTATATATGTTAGCAGTGTTTCTCATCGTATACCATAAAAACATTTTTACTTAAAAACAAGATTAGCATCAACTGTCACATTGCAGACTGTATTTGAAGACCTTTTTAGGTAAAATATTTATAGAGGAGAGATTTTCTGGTGTTAAACATGTAATATTTTGTGCAATAAGTGTGTTCTGCAAGAGTTGATATCAGAGACAAAATCGAGTCAAGAGGGCAAAATGAGAAACATGCTGTTATTTAAGACAAGACAGGAAAAAAAAAACACAACAAAAAACAACACACAGATGGAAAGAGCCACCTGATAAACTGAACTCAGGCAGGGCAAAGAAAGACGGTTTCTGTTGATTTAACCTAACAATTGGCGAATTCCACTGAACATCTTGGTTGTAAACATTTTGGTTCTACTGCCAAATGCTCGGTTTTGCCCAATAGTCTAATGCTCCATTAGTCACAGTGTGACAGTTAATTAGGTTTGTTTTTTTCTCACTCCCATAACACCCACATACCAAGGAATGAAGCAGTTACTTGATTCAGTTAAAGATATTTTAGTTCCTTAACCTGAAGGACTCATAGGTAACTTTTTTTAACCATTCTTGAGCCCAGGTTGATCTTCTGAAAATTTTATCTCAACTGTGAAAAAAAGAAAAAAAAAGAAAAAATTGTTGATAACACAGTGGTATGGCTGAAAAGTAGCACAGCACAGCTTATGTATATCTGCAGGGGTATCTTTTCAGCTGAACCTTTTGATGAATATCCCTGGCAGCATTCTAAGTTTCTTAACTAAGTCACATTAAAGGTGCCTCTTCTACATTAAACCGAGTTCACACTAACTTAATGCAAGTACAAAGTAGAACATTGATCACATTGATAAGGATGGCAATTTTAATTAATACTTCAATCACTGGTCAAAACTATAGGTCAGTGGTGTCTCACAGTGCACAGATCATGCTTTGGAAGGGACCTGGTGAGGTGTCGTTCCTTCATTACACAGGAGAGAAACGGCATGGTCCTTCTGACATAATCCATCCATTTGTCCATCCCACCACACCATCCTGAAGTGGGCACCTCTGGCACAACTGACTGTCCAGAAAGACTGGAACTGCAGGGCTTAGGACTTCTTTGGCCTTTGCTGTGTGAAATAACAAGCCCCAAATAAACTTCTGGCCTGCAAGATCCTACAGAATCACCATACCAAGTTCTCCAAACACACAGAGCAGGCACTTCATTTGCTTGATCTTTTCTCTGACTTAAGCCAAATCACTGGTTTTTAACTACTTGTTTCTCTGGTATTAGGCTCACATTCACTTTAAATGCCACCTTCGCTTGCAGTCTATCTTTCTTGTCTTTCTCCTGACAAATTACCTGCGGTCAGAGGTACACAAGCACTTGACAAAGTGATCGGCTGCACTTCAGCTCATATCATGTTTAGTTTTATTTTTCATTCTGCCAATACAGCCTGAATGGATGAAGCTGCTGCAATTGGACAGTCAAAGAGCAACCTCTTAGATACAACACAAAAGAACATTTGATGCACTTTAAATCATAATCATAAGCCAATTTAACTTAATCTGCTCCCTGGTGAGGCATGCACTCCCTCAGATTCAGTTAGTTTTGCCTTTTTGGACTCTTCTGGGAACACTCTCAAGCTAACTGCAACATAAAGCTCGCCTGCACTGTTGCTTTGAATGATTCTTGGAGTTGTGCAAGACATTCCTGCTAAGAGGTGAGCAATTATGACTTTCACAAACCACAAGATATGTTTATGAACACATTAGAGAAGGAATTGAGTAAGAATAGAAAAACAACCAACCAAAAAAAACAACATACCCTCAAAAACCAAAATCTCAAAAAACCCACAACACACCAAAAAAACCTCATTTCCATATGACATGAAGACTCTGCAGATAGAAAATAATAAAAAGAACTGCACAAAGGAATATTTAACACCCTACATTGCCCATCACAATAATATAATGCAACTATGAAAAACATTTTTTCAAGCTATCTTTTCATTCCCATAGGCAAAGAATTTTTGACTGAGAACTGATGTGTCACATAGTACCATTACTTCTCTGTTTAATTCTGTATTGCATTGAAATTCTTATAAAAATCTCTCTTCATCCTATAGCAGTGTTACAAGGATTACTGTCTGCAAGAGTCTTAGCATCTCATAATTAATATTTATGATGATCAGCCCCTCAAATTCACATGCTGAAGATATCTAGATATGCAAGTAGCATTTATGTTACTGCAGTACTGATATATAAAAAAATTACAGTTTCATAACATTTGTTAATTTTTTCCCAATTTTAATTTCATTTACTCTAAGGACCTCTTTCTCCCTTAGAAGTGCATACTGCTTTATAAATTAGATTAAGCACAATAATAATGTTGGTTTAATTTATGGACATATAATTTTGCATTTTTTTTACATTGTCATAAGGCATTATAATGTTGCTAACAAATTTGCATTCATCCTCACACATCTCAGAGAATAATTATGGAAATCAGATGAAGAGTACTGGAGTCAACCATTCTGTGGTTGTAGAGGGAGAGAGTATAAAGATATTCAAAAGAGGAGACTGCAGCAAAAGTCTTAAAGGGTGCATAACTTAAAGCCTATATATGTTAATAATTCAAAACATTTATAAGCATAGCAATAAACATCAAATATACAAACTTGCAACTGAAGGAGCATCCTCAAGAATCAAGGAGAGCATAAATCAAAATAATGAGGATACTAAAAAGCTGCAGGTACCATTCTCGTCATTCCTAATTATGACTAATACCTATCACAGCTAAAGGCTTTGCTGCTTATAACTAAGTTATAACTGGGTGGCCAAATGGCACAGCACATGATCTGCTTGTTTCGTATCTGCACAGAGCATGAGAATGGTGGAAAATGGTTGACATTTCCATGGGAGACAAAAAACACTTTTCATCTAAATTCCGTATTGATATGACAATTTGCATTGAAGTGCTCAGGTTCCACTGAGCACTCTCCACAAAATCCCTCCTTGTAGTGTTGTTCAGTGAGAAGAGCACACTACGTTAAGCAGCAAATGCACATCCAGAACTGCTTGCAGAAAGACGCTGGCCTATTAAGCCTGCAAAACCAGAAACACTTATTTTATGTTCAAAGGGACTGAAAACTTGATCAAATAAAACTGATCTATAGCAACCCAAACAATCACTCTGAAACAGTAAGTCGTCAACACTATATTCCTAATTCCCCTCTCAAATAGCATTCTTACTTCATCCTATCTCGCATCTGCCACATGGAGGGGGAAAAATAAATCTCAACTATGCTCGTTCATTCCATTCTTGGTTACTGACAGGATGCAGAAATGTAACCATTATACCAAATCATACACACACACAGAATGTTAGGGGTTGGAAGGGACCTCTAGAGATCATCTAGTCCAACCCTCCTGCCAAAGCAGGATCACCTACAGTAGGTCACAAAGGAACACATCCAGGAAAGTTTTGAATGTCTCCAGAGAAGGAGACTCCACAACCTCCCTGGGCAGCCTGTGCTAGTGCTCTCTCAACCTCACAGTGAAAAAGATTTTGCTAATTCCTAACAAAGGACAACCATGCTGCTGACAGTGATGAAATTTCTTATCTGCTGTCTAGGAACTGAACAACTCAGCATCAACAGAAAAGGATCTCTCCTATCCCCTTTGAAATCCTCGGTTCTGTAATTAAGGATACCTATCTACTCATTGTTCGTGTATCCTGACCCGTGACGTCCTTGCTAGTCTTAAAGCCATCAAAACTTACAGGTATTTGGACATAAACATTCATTGTTCTCTGGCTGTATCAAAATCAAAAACTGTTAGGAACTAACTACAAAGCCAGCTCATACGAAGCGAAATGATCATTTTATCACAAAGGAAAGCTGCTTTGCATAACAACAAACAAACACCAAGTTTGCCCTCAGTAGCCTTAATTTAACCTTTCAGAACTCCTGTTTAAAATGCTAAAATCTATCACAAGACCACGTATAACAGTGTACAGCTCTTCCCCTCATAGCTGTGCAAGTTTAAGACACTCAGAAAAAATTATGCAAAATAAATCTTTTATTCCTTCTATAGCATTCATCCTTGCTAGAAGATATCAAATCTAAGAAAAAATAAATTTCTTCCTTGGTTCATGTATTCCATGAATTTCTGTCAGATGATCTACTGAATATTTTGTTCATTATTCACCCGGTCAGAATCAAGTGACAAAGCCTGTTTATAGGCTTTTTTCCCCCGCTTTCCCATTATCAACTCCTTCAATCACAAAGGCAGTGCTCTTTTTTCCCCTCTTGCTTTTTTATTTTTCTATCTGAACAGAAATTTGTAAGCAAATCATATCTACATTTGTTGGTTATTTTTACAAAGTGCTTAGAAACATATATTGTTTAAAAATCAGATTTTTTTTTAAACTGTCAGTTATCTGTAAGCTTTTTGAAGTAGGAATGCCATTTTCCCATATTTGTTCCCCATGACAACACTGCAACATACCCAATAGCCTAGAGACCAGGTTTTCAACATTTTAAAAAGAAATAAAAATGACACTTCCCATTGTCTTCATCCCCAATATCTTTCAGTACTCTTATTAGTCTCTGATAAAGAAGCCTGAATAAACAAATTTCTTATTCTACATACATGATGAAGCCTAACTTCTGAGGACTACTATGAAGAGCCAGATCACTCAGCCACATTTAAAAACACATCAACAAACAAACAAAGATGTTCGTTTACTTGTCCTGTTTTTTTTAAAAAACCTGTGTATAAAAGGCAAAAGAAAATTTGAGGATTCTTGAACAAATCATGTAGCATGAAAAAGTCACCTTAAAACATATAAATATAGTTCATTACCTATGATCAGTGTAATAAGCAGTACTGGAAGGAAGGAAAGAAAAAGGCAGAGATTAAATGAAATGCACATGCTACAACTTTAAATCAGACTGCATCGTAACTTCAGAATCAACAAACCTACCCTAATAACAATACCGCCACATTTTATTTCTAATATTTAAATACAGGGGAAACTATTTTTTTTTTCCACACAGAGCTAGCTTCAATGTTATGCAACCATGCAAGAGCTGGTCGGAAGAGGAACAGCACCTGGAAAGTCCCATGCAAACACTATAAGCCACCTGCTCCAGATGTAACACACAATCAAAGCTTCTCAAGGAAGCCAGTTTCCTCAGCAAAATTAAACAGTTCAGTACAACCATAAGGCTTGCAAGGGAGATTATAACTTCCCAAGAGACACTAGCATGACCAAGAGACAATTCAAAGGAAAAAAAAAAAACCACAGGAATTCAACAAAAATCAAACTACAGCAAAGCAGCATTCATCACCTCTCAGTACTTTCTCTACTCTACTCAAGAGGCAGCTGGAGGAAAGGCAGGATGTAGCCGGGTTTCTTAAGTGGCACAAGGTGTCTGTTTCAGCAATTAAGTCTTGCCTTAATTTCAGGTGATTAAAATTAAAAGAATGCATCCTACTCTCCTTAATGTCTGTCTAAATTGCTCACCAAAATATCTGTCTCTTTAGGAAAGCATTATCAAAATCAGTCAGTTATTTTTAGTGTCAGAGTTTTGAGATATCCAACTTGATAAGACTTTCAAAATGCCAACCCTGTATTTCATACAGTAAAGGATTCTGTTTGAAAACAAGTGGCTGAGTCATTAACATCACTTATTTAGACACTGGAAAAGTTATCTATATGTGTTTTAATAGAAGTGTCAAGGAACTTTTTAACAGAATTTTTATATTTGAAAATTTTTTATTTGACAAAACCTAACCTTTTCTTCAAAAACATGTTAAGTTTCTAGGCAAGTGTCTTCCAGGAGCTTTCTTGATGAAAAATGTGATCTCTGGCCAGAAAGATAGTGAGAGAGATTGTCTGCTACTGTTTGAATACTTGTCTGAGATGTAGGAAACCCATTTGCAAGTCCCCAGTTTGTTTAATCTATTTTACGAAGAAAGCATCTACTGTTCTAACACATACTGGAAAGAGAATAATTATTATTAAATAAATACTTGCACTGCAAACAGTTCTACATTTTAATTATATTGAATGAAATTTATGAAAACATTCCAATTTTATCTCATTTACAGCAAAACAACCACAAAAAAACGCTCTTGGGTTGGAATGGTCAATACAGATTAACATTTTCACCTCTAAAATAATTGATGGGGTTAAAACAGTCACTACACATTTGTATTTCACTTCTAAAGTAATCGATGCATCTGACATAATCCATGCCATCTACGACCTGCAGGCACATGCCACTGTAGTCAATGGTACTGTGCCTCAGAATTTCATTCTGAGCCCCTTGGAATAATTCTGCTCCCTAAAAGAATGTTCATCATATTTTACCAAATGCCGCTGTCCTCCCCCACATTTACTTATGCCTAGCAGTCCCTAGACAAGGGAAATCAGGAGGATTTACTACGTGTATTGAGATGATTAGGATGAAAAATTCTTAAGTGCTCTTACTGTGAACATCAGTATCTTCCCATGAAGTTCCAAGAAAATCTATTTTCATAGACTTAGTGATAATATGTTTTCAGCAGCTTTTAATGCTACAAGTTTTATGACTTTTTGATCTAAGATATGGAGTACTCAGAAGGAAAAACTTACCCTATAGGTATGTATTAAAATTCATTGTGCAATCGTGTGTCTTGTCTGAGGTAGGAACCTGAATGAACCTAATATTTGCCCTTGCAGTGCCCATTAATTTTTATGCTATGCTGGAAACCTTGTTAACTGAAAAAAAAAAAAAAGTAATGATGATCTTTCTGCATGCCTTTGGTTGAAGGACCATTTGTGTTTCTGGTTGATTTTTAAGATTTTAGTATGACAGAGATTAATCCTTTTTTCTCTATGTGGCTCACTGAGAAAATAACTAAATTTATAGCATTAAAAGCATCAACTTTGACTAAACCAATGGCTGGCAATTTTGAACTTTTGAACTATTGAACTAACCCTCACTCTATGAAGTAAATTTTAATAAATTAAGGAAAACATACTAAAAGAAAAGAGAATGCATGTTCACGAAATTTGGGATAAAATGGCAGTTATGATCAAGGCATAGAGGTGAAACCAGATAATATAGGCATAGTTCTTAGTCTTATTCCTGATTCTTTCATCACTGACACTGGAAAACTATAGATGTTGTACCTACACTCTCTTCCATAAAGATTATTTCTTTTTAAGGAAAAAAAAAAAAAAAAAAAAAAAAAAGCTGTATCTTGTAAAACGTCCTTGTACCAGGACAATTGTACTTTTGAATTCACACTAGTTTTCTTCAATGATCCTGCATTTTGGGTGCTAGGGCCTTCACCTATTACCTCTCTTGAAGTATTTTGTTCTCAGATCACACTCTGAGCTGCAAGCCCTGACAGAAACAGCAATCTCAGGAAACACCGTCTTGTGCTCAAAATGTAAATACTTTTGTCTTCTCCATGAAGCCTGGCAGGTATACTTTATGCATTCAAGACCACTTTTGCTGGGTGATAAATACTTTCTTAAGTATAAATCAGTCATTCAGAAATGAATATCCATTGAGGGGTTATAGATGTTCATTCTCTCCTACAGTCTGTTTTTTAACACTTCATTACACTTGGATTGGTTAATTAGTGCCATTAACCAAAGGAGGATGCAGCCCCAACCCCGGAGGCAGTCTTTTGTCCTGGTGTTTACTCTGCCTTGGGAGATTGTTCATTTAGTCTGTTTATTCTTACTCACCCAATTTTCCCTAAGAGAGATAAATCAAATACTTTCATGGAGGGAAGTCTAAGAACCTGAAGTAGCTAATTAGTAATATTACCTGAATGATAAACTCACAGTATTTCTAAAACTGTACAGCAGTAGTTTTGGACTATACAGTAGCTCCACTGTCTTCTGTATCTCCTCCTTTCAAAACTCTGCAGGCAGAGGTAGATAATTCTGGTTTCATGGTGTACAGGACAGCTTTTTCAATGGACACACACAAAGATGTGCCTGTAAAGATGTGTTCAAATTTGGCCATAAATGTATTTTCAACAAGAGCAAGAAGTCAGAATTAATGGCAGACACAGAGAGCATGCTAGGAGAGAGACAACTTGTTTCCCAGACCCTGTTTACAGACCAGGATAAACCAAGACCTGAAATGAATTATTAGGTCAGGGGGAAACTGACCAGGTATCTATCTACATCTATATATATAATTTTTCATTTGTTCTTCTATTAATTTCTATTCTGATTACAATATTCTTTCTGAATCCATGTCATATCAGTCAAAGCTTAGGAAGAGAATTTCAAATCCTCAACCTGCTGGATGAGCTGATGCAAACCTTACTCATGAAAGAGGTGCTGGGGTTCTGCTCAGACAGACTTGCTGGCAACGCCCTGTTCCTCAGGAAAAGGGTGCACAGAGCTACTGAGAAGAAGAAAGACAGCGAATAGATGCACAGATGTTTCTTCCAACAGGACCCATAATACCTACTTCTCACTACTACCTTCAGAGTAAATTCAGTGCTTTTGCAGATATCATATACTATGATGATAGAGACTGTGAACATATCAGATGTATAAGGCTTTTCTCACAAATTACAAAATTAAAGGCTTTCATGAAAGGCAGAAAGCTGCTGTGATGACATGACTTTGGAAAGTCTGTGCTAAACAAGTAAGACAAAGAGTCCTAGAGAGAGTGCATACTGGTAAAGGAAGTAGAAGTAAAGAGTGAGAGGAATCAATTAAAGTACTGAAGAATGAGGACACACTGGTTTAAAATAAGATGGAGATTGGGGCAGCAGATCAGGAGAGGTGGGGTTGAGTGAGACATACTTCTAGAACTCTATTCTCTTTAGTGGAAACACCAAAAATATTTCTGTAACAAAGAAAACCTCCCCAAAACAGAGGCTTCCGAGTTTACTTGTTGCTTAGTGGAAGTAGAACATTAGATGGAGAGTGGAATGAGAGGGACAAGAGCTAATGAGGCCTCAAGCCCATGAAAGAGGATCACTGAACTCTAACCTCTGATCAGAATCCATTTTGAAAACAAAAAGAAACCGTACAGTAAAATGGTGTTATTCAAAAAAGTGCTGGCAAACACTTAAAATACTGGAATCAGTGCATTTAAGGAAGGGAGGGTAAATAGGCTGTCTGTTTGTCAACTAGCATAAAAAGTTTTATGAAGTATAGTCCCAAGATGTCATTTTTAGATAGATTTGTAGTCATACTCTCAAAGGTAAGTTGCTTTGGCTATAGGGATCATTATTGTGACTATCATATTCATTATTCCACACATCTGCAGTAAAAATATTAATCTGATTACGGACCAGAAGGAAAATTTATCTCATGTTAAAGTTGTATGCACAAATGTCATGAGCTGCCAGAGAGTCACGCCCATCAGTGACTGCAAAGATCTGCACTTACAGACCTTGTAAGAGCTGCAGGATGAACGGCAGAACTCTTAGTATAGACCTAATTTAGTACAGATCTGTACCGTATTAGGCACAGAGCAGCGGTAACACTGCTAAGGACTGTTAGCTTTTACTACTTGTGCTGGTGCTTCCATTTCTTACTCAGGGAATTAGCATCAAGACTATTAGTTACATAAGTCAGAAGAAAGTCAGATAATAAACGCTGAAGGAAATTCTCAGCTCTCTCCAAGCAGAAAGGAAAAAATACAATGATTTTTTTTCTTACATTTAATGCCAATTAGTAAAGCATGGTTGAGATTAATCATGGAATTGAAATGCAATTAGACATCGCTATAATACATTACTAATAGGGTTACTATTTACAACTTTGTTGTGGCTAATAACCAGTGAGACTGGAGCATTACAACAGATAATGTATAATTAGGTAATATTAGATATCTTATGTACTAAGTGGATCCCTTCTTAAAAGTGCCTGTCACTATATTTTAGAATAGTTTTTTAAATAATAAAATACCATTAAAATAAAGCACAGTATGAGTAGGAAAGAAGAGCAGGTATGAAAAAATGGATGAGACGTTGCTTGCTAAGTTGACCTTTCAGAAATTCACCCTTCTTCACTGATCTTCTAAATGAAAGGCAAGATTACTTCTAATTACATCTTATGAGCATAGATATAACTACTCATAATTAAGTTGCTCACATTTGAGCCAGCTACAGCTTTGCTATTATAATGTAGAATAACACTTGAGTTAAGGTTGCATGACAAATACCATTCTGCTCTGCTGTATTTAAAATTCTTAATTCTGAAATTTTTCAAATGTAACATAACTTTTTTTTTTTTTTTTCCCCACAAGACAAGGCTCTAATTCTTCAAGAAATATTATGGAGGAACAGAAGGATAAACTTCTGTTCAAAGGAAGATCTTCCCTACAGAAAAGTTTAAGTGCAAACCCATCAACAAAGATGGGGTTTTTTTGTGAAAGAAGGAAACTTTCCCCATAATACAGGAACATATCTTGCTTTTTATGACAGCTTTAAGCACATTAAAAACAGCAGAGGACTGAAAGCTAGAATTTGACATAAAATCAACTCTCACTAAAAAGAAATGCTTATGGGTGTTTTATCAAAATTTGGTTCAGAAAAGCTTTTCAAAGTCCATTGTCTGCTCATGTGTCTGAGCAGGATTTTCTTTCTAAGCTTTTGAAGAGCACACTGAGGGAAGACTCCCCTGAACACATCTGTGTTGCTAACTCCATGAAGAGAAGGAAACCTGAAGCCACATGAAAAACTGGTTATACCTCTGGCTACTGTGCAAAGTTGCTCCTTCCTCAAGCAAAACCAAATTCCATTGCTACTTCATTATTTACAACAGTTATGGAGCAAAGCTTGCTGACTAGCATGAACGATACATTTATGTTTTCATTTTCTCAGGGTTGCTTTTAGGATAAGGACTGCTACTCTTATTTCTCACTCAAGTGTTTTCTGCTCCTTTCACTAGGTATCACCAACATGCCTTTAAAGGTACTGTCTTACCATAAATAAAACATAATGATCCCATTACAATACTGGTATACAACAGACCCAGGCAGAATATATCTTATTGTACTAGAAAAGAGTTTTCTCCAAATATACTTGAGTAGAGTCTCACACGATTTGGATCTTTCTGGCAATGCTGCATGTCACATCGTATACAATATATTGTGAAAATGGTAGCTAAAATGCAATATGCAGGAACTCCCCTGGGAATCTTGCTTCTGACTTTCCTTATATTAAATTCAAAATCTTAAAATGTTTTGGAACAAGCTTAGGTTCTCCTTCATATTTATAGAGCACGTATCCTGTGGGAATAAAAGTGACAGGCATCTGCTTTGGTGAAGCTGGATGTAATAAGAGTATGATGACAGGATTTGCATTTTCTTTATGCAGAAATGCAGACTTTCTTTTGAAGATGAGTGGGTAAGATTCAAGAAAGGACAGCTCTCTTTCTTGGTATAAAACCAGGTACGATTGAGAACCAGGGCTTGGTTTCATTCCACAGTCTAATATAAGAGCTCATTAGCTCAGAGATCTTCAACTATCCCAAAGAGATGCAGCATTTATACTGCTCTGCTTTGTCACACCTGTATCTTCAGACCCACAGAATGGAATTTCTTCTTCAATCTTCATTTCCACAGCACAGAAGTGGGGAAGGTTATTATCATGTTGCTAAAGGAAATGCATCATCCCATCATCAAAAGCAGAAATTACAGACTGACAGTACTAGGAGAGGGTTATGGCTTATAAAACCAGTCATTCATGTTACTACTGGAACAATATTGCTCTCTTAGAGTGAGTCAGAGGGAAATAACAGAAACTGTTACTTATATTACTTTCATTTCTACTTAAGGGCATTACTGTGATATGTATTTGACTTTTTCCTGGTCTGGCCTCTCTTTTATTTGAATTCCAAATGAAGATGTTCCCTGTTTTGAAAACTGACTGAAAATGAATGATTAAATAATGCTTCCTGTCTTTTTTTTTTCCCCTGTTTCTTGTACCATTTTTTGCTACAAACTATAAAGGAAGGACACTTTAAATATGAAGAAATACCTTCCATTTTTATTAGAGCAACTATTCCACTTCAAAGAAGTCATTTACAACCCATTTTTAGCTATAAAAGCTATAAAAAAAAAAATCCTTTAAAAATAAATAGGCACTACAGTGTATTTGTTAGAGCGCTCCTGATGCAAATGGAGCACTGTTTGCTTGCCCCAGCTGAGAATTCGAGCATGAGATTTCTTGTAACTATTTCAAGTTAGATTTTCTTACCTATTAGACCTTCATCTGAGCTGAGCAGCCCATTTCTTTGTATGTATCTTAGTGGTTTCCCAGGCACAGGGAGGAAGAAAACCCTACCGAATCCACCTTGTAATATTGTGTAGACGTCAATGTGCATTTAATGTGGTTTCCCAAGGAAAAAAGGTGTGTGGACTCTAGTATCCTGGTACAACATTGCTCAATTTTAGCCAAGTCTGACTGAGAGCTAAGGGTCTTGTTACCATTCCAGTAACAGGAATCAGCTGGCTAGTTAGCTGGTTAGGAACTTTTTTAGTTCTGTTTCCTCAGCTTTAATTCAGCATCATCATCAAGCAGCTGAAAACACAAGCCAGGCTGCTAATTGTTTTCATACAGTAGGTGAAAACTTACTGGGGAAGGGGGAAATTTTTAAAAGGATGTTTCCATGAGTGTAAATTTGTTTCTATCACAACACACGTTTGAGACAATAGTGCTAAAAATCCAAATTCAGTCTTCCTTATCTCAGCAACCTGTGAGGTGACCTCTTTGCTTGCAGTTGCAGCAATGCTGAGTACCTGTGTGGCCTCAGGAGACCTCTTCCAAGCGGTGGGCTCTGTCTAAGGCCATTCTGTGTCCCAGGGATGGATACCATGAAGTCAGGCAAAGAAGTGACACAGGGCCACTTGCTCCTCACAGCTCAAACCTTACAAAGTTGTGGACACTGTCCCATTATTTTTTATTAAAATTAACTAAAAAGACAGGCTTGTGACTTACACTGGATTTACACCAATATTGTTCTTTGACATACCTTTCACATCTCCTGTATCTTTCCTGTAACTAATTATTGTTTCATTAAAATATGTATTGGAAATGCAATACAAAGAGAAATCTATTCATGAAAAATGACATGCACACATATACAGGAATGTACATACCAAAATGTATCACCAGCAGATGAGATGGAAAAACCCATGGTCTTATAAATAATCGTTTATAGCATTAGTCTGAGGGAAAAATAGTCCTCTCAAAACCAGCAATATTTTATTCTAGATACTTCTTGAAAACTGCATGATATATATACGAACATCTGCTGATATCATAGCAATTTAAAGGAAGCAACAATAACAGCACTACATAGTACACCAGATATCACAATAAGCCAAAATTCATGTAGAATATTTATTATTAAATTAATTAACTGTACCTTGAAAAATAATGGCTCCTCAGGAAGAGGGCTAACAGGGAGTGAGGTGGTGCTACTAGCTGGACTCATGTCTGTACTCTGAAAGAAAAGCACACAGGAGTTTGCATTTCCAGTCAAGTTCTATGGACATTGTTTACATTTTGGGGGGGGGGGGGGGGGGGGGGAGAGCTCAAACACAACACTAAAAATCCTACAGAAATAGACTGACAAAGCAACTGCAAACTCTACTGTATTCACCTTTAATTCACTAATGGGTAAGCACTTTGCATTTTCTTTATTTTAAATGAAACTTCTTCTCAATGAGGGTGACAGAGCACTGGCACAGGCTGCCCAGAGAGGTTGTGGAGTCTCCTTCTCTGGAGACATTCAAGACCTGCCTGGACACGTTCCTATGTAGCATTATCGAGGCGTTCCTGCTATGGCAGGGGGATTGGATTTGATCTTTCGAGGTCCCTTCCAATCCCTAACATTCTGTGATTCTGTGATTCTGGGAACTCCCCATTCAAAGACTGAAACACATGCACAAATACACAAACGTACTGTGTCTATGAAAGAGTCATATAAAAGGATAACTGACAACACAAAGATTTTTTTATGCAGAACAAGCTATGTTACATTATTTTTGATATTTATTCTCACTATTTTTGGATGGCCCAATAGTAGTTAGAAGGCAAAATTAACACGAAAGCAATAATTGAAGGAAAGTATTTGGATCTAAGTTTAAAAAATGATCACTTTCACATGAGTCAATATACCTTACAAACAAGTACTAATATATGAAAATAAACAGTGAACAGCAAGGTTAATAAACAAAATAAGGCAGCACACTTCAATGGACCTACCCAGGCAAAAATGCTTGAAAGATTGATCTAAATCCCCACTCTCTTAGGTAATATTTCAGCAACCTGTTGGTTAGCACAGTCATTTTTACAGATGTGATGATATGAAAAAAAGTGTGGAAACTCTTACTAATTTGGAATACTACTACTAATAGAAGAACAAAATATGGACTAAAAAAATACACAAACAATACCAAGATTGTTCAGGAGAATTTATTGCTCTGGTATTCAGAAACACAAATTTTAGCACAGAATCCTGCACTTAATCATCAAGGAAAATGGCTGATAATGTGAAAAGGAAGCAAAACATAGTGCTTTCAGATTAAACTCAAAGTGCAGAGAAAACTGGAGATCTCCTCTGTAAGAATGCTCTGCCTCAAAATCCAACAGTTCAGTTGAGGACAATTTGTCTTTTAATTTACACAGACCAGAAAAAAACACTAAGAGGGGAAAAAATCAGTTAGCTGCTTTCCAAACCAAATCAAGCACCCCGATTTGCAATTAGAAGTGTACAGGAAGGCAGTTCAATCTTTTCAGCATCGAGACAGCCTCAGTGCGAAAATCTGCAAACCAGACTGGTACCTGTACGCTCCACGAGCTGCAAATTCATCGGTGATAGCTGGAATCTAAGGAAGGCCGAACAGCCCTGAGGATGCTGGAGTTGCTCTGACAATACGTCTCAGGGCACACCCACACGATGGCCTCAGAAAAACATCCGTTCTTTCGTGATGGCTGGACACAAGCCAGGCCAGGTCTGGATGCCACACGGATGTGGCACCTTGCCTAAACTAGAAAGGCTCCAGGGTGTATTAGTAGGGGCACTGTGACTATAGACCTTCTGGACTGCAAACGGCCAGACAGGAGCATTGGCAGAAGAGTCTATGTCTGGCTACAGCTGTCCACGTATACATACTCTCAGTATTGCTACAGTAATTTTCCTCTCTAAGGGATACAGAGCAGCTCCTCTGCCTGTGTAAATTAATTAAATCCAGCAGCGCTAGCCATTATAGCAGAGAATTGAGTGAGACAGCACCAAAAGGGTTGTTTCTTGAGCTACTAAAATAAAAGCAACAACCCTTCCAAACTAATCGCTGCTTTGAGAGATGTTGACAGCTTGCCCTCCTGAAGGGACATATTAACAGTATCAAACAACATCACACCTCCCACCTAAATTTATTGTCCACAGGGTATTTGTCATAATCACACTTTCCAGTCTAAAGATCTCCATACATAGGAAAAGATTACCATTGTGACAAAATCACCCAGTGAGGACTTTTTATTTGATGTCGCCTAAAACAATTCTGTTCTCATGAAAGCAGCCACTCATTTTAAATCTGGCTTAAAGTTGATAGGTTTTAGTCGTAATTTAATCAGAAGATGCTACACCATTAGGCTATAATCATACCTTATAATTCACAGTAGATGCTAAACATTATTTCTATCATAATTATACATACTAGGTAAAATTAGGTGAAATAAGACATCTCCTAATTTTGCAGTACTTTGCTGTGCAACTGAAACATTTTAAAACATATTTTTGACGCAGTCATACCACAGCTTGGTTTTGTAGACTGAGCCTTTTCCCTGTGTCATGGAAAACTTCTGAGTATTCTGAAGGGTAGAGAATTTGCAAGGCTTTAGTCACCTAAGCTCCATTTTTAGAATACCTGAATATTAAGTTATTCAAGAATTTCTCAGAACAGCAATCTAGCAAATACCATCTTGCCCATGTCTAAAACAACTCTCTGAGTTTTTCTTTCAGTGCTTTTAGACCATTTTTTTCATCTGAAGCAGGCTGTTAAAAACCAGCAAATGGACATTATTAACATTTTCCTTATAATTGTTCCACGATCACAATGATCAATGCTCAAGTTTTCTTCTAATTTCTAGAGCTGATCAGCCTAAATATACATCATCCTCATTGTGCAACTGAAAGGGTACCATGAAGTCACTGCTAGGCCGTGTTAATCATTTACCCTTAGACAGCAATGTTAACGATGTGATTAACTGTCAGGAAATTCATTGATAGTGAGGTAAAGGAAGAAAACAAGTCTAATACAACAAGTTCCTTCCTCTTCTGCACCCCGCTTGGAGATCCAGGTTCGGGATCCTGCTTGAGGACAGACTCCCACCATTTTAGCCAGGTGAAAGAGAAAGCAGCTCTTTTTTTGAAGTAGTTACAGGCTGGGTTTTGTTTTGTTTTCTTCCACCTCTGTATACCTTCCTCAAAACAGAATGCTTCAAAAACGCACATGATGATGTGCATTGTCTAACAGCAGATTAGAGAATGTACTCAGTGTTTTTCCAGCAATAGAGAAGATCAATTATGTATAAGAGCATATTGTTAAAACCATGCTCCTTTGAAAACAACAGTCATCTTCCAGCCTTCAGTAAATGTTCTTTAAATGAAAACAGATTCACCTCACCTCATAAATTGGGATTTTTCTTGTCTTTAATCTGATCTCCTCTAGGAAGAGGCCTATATATCAACCTTTATTAATTGTACCATAAAATAAGGACCATCCGCTGTATATCATCCACGGGCAGAAGCAAATTTCATTTGCTACAACTGCTTTTCAACAAGGGTAAACACTGCAGTGACAGTTGGCAGACACTGACTTCTCTGGAGATCGGTATCGCAGTTTATTGATCTAAGAAGTTAATAGTGACAGAGAAAACCTTCAGTATATATTAGAGCTAGAGATCAAATAAATCTTTGTAATAAGAAAAGACAATCTATGTACTTTATAGCTTTTTCTAAGCAGTAGTGGATGAGTGTTGAACTAACTTTCACGGTGATGGTTTTAGTCGTATCCTAAGTTATGCCACTAAGTATCATTTTATAATTCAGAAGTTGAGTAGAACTAGGAAATTAAATAAGTGCAGTCAGCAAGCTCAGTAGTGACATTTTGATATACTACAGGTAATCAAAGACCTGCATATGGATTTATTAATGGGTCTGCACAATATCTTTTACGAAATATTGTGCTTAAATATTATTATCCTGTCTTATCAAGGAAAGTAAAAAAAGAAGGGGAAGTGATTTGCTCAAAGCTATGAAGGGCTGTTAAAAACAAAGATAGAAACCAAGAGTTTGCAAGTCCAGCCACTCCAGTTGCTCATCCGCAGAGTGCAGTGCTCCCCTTTACACACTTTTGGTGTGCTGTGATTTCTGTAGTTTCTCTATTATTTAACGTCATGAAGAGCTTTTGCTGACACAGTCACTTCCTGGAAATAAAATTGCTATAAACAACTGAGGATAGAAAAAAAAATAGTTTTGATAAGAAAAAATGGCAGATGTATGATAACGAACTTTCACCTCCCACTTCCCCTCCCAATGTTTAATTTGCCCCAACATCTCCAACCTCACTCACTAAGAATGGATGTACCTCCTTAAAAAGTGCTTAGGCCTATTTTCCAACATCTTCAAACACAATGCAGGTGGTTATAAACCTATTTCATGAATCTTCTATTTATAGGTATAGTGAATTGTTCCTACTAATTACTAATACGTGCTATTATTAGCTGGTATTTGCTTAGCCCGTTGCATAGAGCTTGCTGCTCCCCTAGTTCAGAAGGCTCTGTGGGTCTTGCATCTGACCTGAGTTATCGCAGCTCTCGTTGCAGAGGCAAACCAGAAATCACAGCTGCTCCTGTCTCTTGCTCCCTCTTTTTATGCTGGTACGTGAGGTGCGGATAGCGGAAGAAGTTTTTAGTGGTTCAGCTACCTACCGATTCTCAACTAGCACTCGGTATACGGGTAAACAGATTAGTCTCGACTCCTCTTACAATCTAAGCAAAGCCAATCACCTGAGCAGTGAAACGCCAGTGGGGATTTTCATCTCATTTAAGATAAGACTCTGATCTGTCACTTAACAACATTTGTATGTCTAGTACTGTTTATTTTAGAAGACATCGAGGTCTCAGGAACACTGAGCAAACACATTAAATATAATATGCTGCACAATATTTTCTTTCATCAAGAATGGATCAGGATGAAGGATATTTTGTTGACTGCTATTTGCTTCTACTTTGAAAAAGTAGAAAGATGCTCTTTTAGCCCTTTAATTAGGCTAAATCAATTATAAAGCCCATAACAAGCAAGCAACATAAAAGGTATATAACCAATCCAGGGCTAAAGAATTAGAAAATTTTAGACTCAGATTATACTTTTACATTGTTTAATTTATATTTAATTTATATTTCATTTACTCAAATATTTAAATTCACTAAGGCAGCTATCTACCCTCTACTTATATTAAATGAAGAAGTGTAAGAACATGAAAGTATCAGACACAAATTACTATTATCTGCTCTTCAATTTTTAAAAAAGACCTAAAATATCTAAAATACCTAACCTAAAAGACCTGAAAATATCTAAAATAGAAAACATCTGGCAGAGATGAGGGAGAGAGAGAATAGTTTCATAAACATGGTTTTAAACTTGTAAAAGAGTAAAAACTGAACTAGGCCTCTAGAGATTCAAGAATTGGAAGTTGCTGGTTTACAATTGAGCACGCACAGAGGGAAAAAAAGAGTCTGATTTTATAGGTATATAAATGTCACATTTCTCATAACAGAAAATGGCACATAACTAATAGATTTATTTAACAGTAAATATCGCTTCCTTTCTGTTCTTCATTTTCACCTTGATTTCTCACTGCTTCTCTTTCCAGTTTATCTTTATTCTCTGCTTTCCTTCGCAAAATTTTTAAAAAACAGACACAAATTTTCTTGGTCAGATAACTTCCTGGCCCCCAGAGGTTAGATCAAAGGTCCATTAACATGTAGGAGCAAAACACTTTTATCTTTCCAAATAGCAAATCTGAGTTAATCTCGGAAACGCCCTTCAGTTCCATCTGTAAGCAGAATGTAATTTCAAGAGTAATTTGGACAATGACTTTGGGGTTAACATCTCTTTGTGAAGAGCACCGCAGGGTCATCAATGACTGTCACTGCGAGAGTTGGGACTGCTACTATGACACATTATATTAAATGCAGCTCCAGTCATATTTTCATCCTAATGAAAACCAGGGGGTTACTTTCACAGACACAAACGCTTTGTTGACAACACAGTGGAGAACTGATTTCCTTGAGCAAAACTCTACTCCCTCTTCAGTTTCTGTTGTTTCTTTCATACTTCATTGAATCTACTATCCAGCCTTGACATTTTGTTATTGTATATTCTTCCCTAATAATATCATATAACATCAACTTTTTCTGCTCTTTCAGCAGTCAATTGAGAGAACCAAGCACTCTCCTGGGATTTTAATCTGCAGGCTGCCTGTTTCAATTGCTTTTCTTTCCTTGCAGCAGAACTTTCAGGTTCAAATATACACATTCTTTCGCTGAAACTGCATTCAGTTTTGTAGCTAATATGATGGTTGTCTCATACAGTAAGTCCAGTGATGTTTTATTTTTAGTCCAGTCACAAAGACATTTTCTTTCTCAAAAACCTGCATCACAGCACTAATAACTACACTGACACTCCATCCTACAGCCATAGCCTCAATCTGGAAGAAAATGTCTGCATCCACTCAAAGAAGAGTCAATTTGCAAAGTATCTCTGGGCTTTCTCAAGCTTCTACATCTTCTCTGCATACAGATCCATCATTTTTTCTGCCCTTCCAAATAAAACACTTAGAAAAGAAGTGATCAGTTAAACTAAGAAAGATCAAATCTGATAACAAAATTGCCTCCTCTCCCTCCCTTACACATTCATGCAAGTTCTGCATCATTACATATTATAACATACTGGGAACAAGATATAAGCTGGAACCAAAATATCAATATAATCAAAAGATGCACCTACAATTAAATTAAGGAGGATAAAAAGATACACAGGATAAACATTTATAAGCTTCTGGATATGTGGAAATAACTGTCTTGATGGGTTAGGAAAAAAATGCTCCTGAAAACACGTTCTGTAAATCCCTCTGAAGTATCCCCAGGAGGCCACTGTTGAAGCCAGACATGGATTTAGGTGCCAATTTCAGCAAAACGGTTCCTGTGATCACATACTCATACACTTAACTGTTCTCCACAAAGCTCTGAAAGATGTTTGTGATCTCCTTACCAGCCTATGTAATGTCTTCTTTAGTCTACAAGACAAAGACATGAGTCTTTCAAGACAAAAATCTATTTGCACTTGCTATCAATGAATGTTTTTCTTTAAGGTACACATTTCCTCATACACTAAACTCACGTCCAAAATAACTACACGTGCTTTACTGTTCAGTATGTTCCTTTGCCCATAGGTACATATGGATATAGGTGATATATCCTGTAACACTGTGGTCAGTTTGCCGCCTACAGTTTCCCTGCTACATATTGTTTTCATCTGAATGGGGAAACTGTTTCATAACATTAATTAAACTTTATTTTTTTAAAATCTGAACATAATGAAACCAGCCTGATTTTGATTAAAAACTTGCTGCTCAATTCTCCAGTTGTTTTCACCCTTTATTTTATTTCGTAAGCATCAAGAACAACATTGCCAGATTTTCACACTGCTGTTTTAATGTGAGGCTATGTTTTATTTTTCCATGTTTCTCAAAAAGATTCAGGTGCCTTCAATTGCTATGCATTTCATTGAGGTTTTAACAAGCCACTTTGCACTTTCTAAATGTTGTGACTGCAATTATTCTCACTTCTTCATCAGTTCTCAGAAGGGTTTTTACAACTTCGGTACGGAATCACTTCTGACAAGGTATTTTAATGTATTTAGATGCAGAGGCTTCATTCTCAAAACTGTCTTGAACGGCCCAATAAGTTAAAGAAAACACTTTAAACATCTGTATGTGTCTCCTGCTAAATCAAGGAAGACAGGTTTGCAGGTTTTTTTTTCCCACCATAAGAAAAGAAGCAAGTGACATTTAACAATTTGAAATATGCTTCTCCTTGCTGCAGTACTTCTGTATGATGTTAGAAATAAAAGGTAAATATTTAGTATCAGTTTTGCCACACTCTTTGCTACACAGTGTTTTTAATAGTAATGCTCTTTAATGTTTTTAGCAAGTTGAATCCCTTTGTGTGACATAAACCAATATTTCAGCTTCTGAAATGTAGACATTCTGATTACCATAGACACAGTTTCAAAGCATTCCCACTCGCTCAAATTAAGATCTGTCAAGATTGTCCCTCCTTTCTCATCTCTTAGGGTAATTGCACTGCATCTTCTATTCACTGTACTTGCCACTCCCACACCCGTCACCAACACAACTCCTGTTGTGCCATCCCTCTGAACTTGAAGATCTTCTGAACTTCTCTACTTTCCTCTCTTCCTTCACTTGATGTCTATCCCTTTCAGCCCATATATATATATGTTGATATATATATTAAAAGTATAAGAAGTGTATATATATTTGTTGACATATATATTAAAATATATAAAGTATATATAGTATATATATTTTTATATATCTAGATTTAAAAATGCACACACAGACAAAAGTGACTATATAGTTGTTGATATGGCATCCATACAGTTGGCTTGCTACTGAAAATACATGCAGCCAAGCTCGTCAAATATGGCATATCTGAAAAATATGCCAGGTTTCACTACAGTGCCTCCATTTTGACACAGCTTTTCAGCCCCAAGCTCTGCACAGTCTGCGGAGGCCAAGCTGCACTGCTTAAGAAACTGATGCAACTTGCAAGGGAATGGAGGAGTTAAAAGCTGTGCTTAGGCACTGCATTACCATTATTTCTAGAGTCCTCTGCTGAGCATTTTGTTTCCATTTTTGTGTTTTGCAACAGAATTATACATTAAACTTGCTGAGATACCTGAACAGCATTTTATAAAGCCATTAGCAATAAAATAGTCATTTTTCATTTATATTATGTCCAGGAATACAGACGAGTATAATTTCTTCCTGCCCTTCAACATTAATATGGAAACGAGGGAGAAAAATTGCACACACCTTTCACATTTATTTAACTACAATAAAATATAAAGAGCTTTTCAAATGAAACATAATTAAAAAAGTAATGTCTGTTTGCTTTCGAAATATTGCTACATGCATCTCCAGTATTATATTTATATATTTATTTTCCAGCTTCATAATTCTACAAAGCAAGATTAAGGTACTGGCTCAATCATCATGTGATACATCAGTATTCCCTGAAACAGCTTTGGAAGAATTATTACAAAAATAAATCAGCAAGAGTCAAAGCAAATGAGGAGACATGTCAGCAAACTCCTAGGCTCATGCTACAGGCTAGGAGTTTATCCATATTCATGTTATGCCACAAAGCAGCTGGCAAACTGGCTTATCTGATGGCAATCTCTCTACAGGACTCCAGCTTCCTTGAGTTTCTTTTATCTGCTTCTCTACCCTTACCCCAGCATTCACCACTAGGATTTTAACTCTCAGCAGTTGCCACTGCTTACGAGAATCTCTGTAGGCTCTGTTATGGTAAAAACAGAAGTTTTTCTTGGCATCGTCGTTGCATGTTTCTCTCCTCAGCACCACAGAAGTGATGGCAGGTGCTAACGCCACTTGGCTGCTGCGGGGAGGCCGTGTGGTTGTCACTGCAGCAGCTGCTTCCAGAGGCAAGATCCCGCAGAGCGAACCGCATGTGACTGCCTTGTCCTAGGCATGAGCTGTCGTGGGAGCTGCAGGCAAACCCCCAACTTCTCCCTCAAGCCCACAAAAACTAACTCCAAGAGAAACTGCTGACTGCAACAATGTAAAACAACACCCTGAGACATCAGAGGATCTTGAAGGCAGAAAAATTCTGAGAAGCCTGGCTCACTTTATTCCTTTTGTACTCTGGCTCTTACCCAACTGCTGTTCCCAACCTATCAGTTCAATATAAAAATTTCATCAGTCCGCGTTGCCATGCCTCTTAAAGTTGGGACAACTTTCTATTTGTCTGCACCAAATACAGCATACAAAGGACAATCTTGAAAAACACACTGCTCTGAGAACAAAGAAGTGGTTTTTTGGCAAAGAGTTTATACGGGAATACAGGAAATGAACAGATTAAATATAAGAAACTTAGCTCATACACTGCAGATGCAAAAACATACTTGTGGAACGTTGCATTTTTAACAGAAGAAACCAATATTGAGGGAATGCTAAAACCAATATTGCCCATGCCTATCTATTTTATTATACCTTTCAATTAATGGCCATATACTTTTCTTGATAGAAGTTCTGCTTCAGTTAGACATGATGATGGCTTTTAAAAATTTTTCAGTATGTTTTCCTAACATACAATACTGGGATGTTGCAAAGGGTCTTGAAACTCCCCACATACAAACAGAAAATAATTCTACTGTCAGGTTTCAATCTTTTCTAGTCTAATGACTCCATCTTTATCACTCAGTTATGCTTGTCCTTCAGTAGTATAAAGTCTAATTGGTTTCTATATTAGAAAGGCAATGGAGAGGTGCCCAGAAGCAGTTTTAACCCTTATCATAGCCAGAGACACAGAGTTCAGCACCAGAAGTTCGCAATATCCTACAGGAAACCGAATTAATACGCTTTTTCAAAATAAGGAGGATTTGTAACTTTTACTGATGGCTTCGAGACAATATACTAACAGTGAATACAAATGGCTTGTACACCACTTTTAATTTGTTTGCTTTCTTGAAAGAAGTTAGAAAGTATCATACCTAGTAAGCAGGGAAAAAAAATGCCATTCTGTTGCATTTTAACAGATGCACGCACAAATCCAATTGAAAATATTTACAATTAAAGTACGGTTATCATAAAGGAGAATGATGATTTTCATAGGATAACTCCTGAATGCGTTCTACAGGTTATTATAGGCAGACACAAAAAGGTAATTTTAAGTAAGAATACTGTAGTTAGGAAAGCCACTTGCAGGTATATATTTTTCAGAGAATTCCTACAGCATCACACAAGCTAGAAAACAATGAATGATAATATTTCCATCTGCTTACCACAAGTCTGTTAAAACAAAAGAACTTTGCTTTTAAAGCTTCGCTAATAAATGCTTATATTTGGAGCATGTCAAAGCCCAGCCTAATTGCCTAGAAGTCAGACTGTGTCAAGCATCCTGAAACCAGGAACTAAAGCCATCCAGGCTTGAAAACTTAAGTATTTTGTAGGGGACAATGCCATTCTTCGTGAATTTTGATCCAGCTGTGCCGAATGGAACTATTCAACCAAATGCAAATTGAATCTAGGTCAGATACATATACTACAAGGATGTGTAGTAACAGTACGAAAGAAATCATAAACCTGAACTACTGAAATTGTTAAACTCTTCCCAGGACAACTTCGTGCAGCTTGAAGCATAATCAAGTAAACTGTCCCTCAATGGCTGACAGAGCCTCACGAGATATCTCTCTTCCCTGTAGGCAAAAATGGTAGATTCCAAATGCCCACAAATGCACACCTGATGTCCTGTGTCCACCTGGGTTCCTAACCTACTCCAAACATCAGAAAAAAATATTTCCAAGCACTATATGGATAAATAGATTATTTCAATTTACTTTGAAAACACACTCATCCCACTGAGTGGTAGCAAACATTTTGAAACAATTTTAGCAAGAGAGCATTTTTTCCTTGAATACAGAAAATTCTCATAGAATTCCAAATCTTTAAAAAGACAAGCATGAGCTTTTAACAGATTTACACAGCAGTGACTTATGCCCAACAGCCACAGATACAAGTGATTGATGGTCCTGTGTTTCACGCTGTTTCAAGTAGACGAAGGGCAATGCCCACATGGAGTGTCATGTATAATTGGGGTCTTCCACTTCAGTGAACCACAATTAATAAAGTTCAATTTATGAAATCAACACCAATGGAAAAAGACAAGGAAAAATTAAGTGAGGAAAAAAAATTAAAAATGCATGAACATCAAAATAGCATCGATAACTTTATTTTCTATTTTGAGCAGTATGATCACTTCTGCAGTCTCATATGAATACATGTATAATTAAAGCTGATTAATGGTTTATAGTAGCAAATTAATACAATTTTCAATTCATGATCATTTAAATACTTTTCAAGAGAAACAGGGTCTTCCTCTGTTTTTTCTAGATTGGACATTTAGAAAACTCTCTTCACTGGAAGCGTTGTTAAGCATTGCAACAGGCTGCTCAGGGAAGTGGTAGAGTCACCATCCCTCGAGGCATGTAAAAGACATATAGATGTGGTGCTTAGGGTCATGGTGGATTTGGAAGTGCTGAGTTAATGGTTCGACTAGATGATCTCAAAGTTCTTTTCCAACCTAAATGATTCTATGATTCTAAATCTGTGCCTCGGGTGCACAAATTTAACATTCACCTTATAGTGCTTGTATAAGCAAGACTAAATCAACCTGTGAGTCAATATCAGCCATTTCCTTCAGGACCAAAGTATCTTCTCCCCTATGGACTGTCCAGGCAGAGAGCTACTGCACAGAGAGTTGGGACATGAACATACACAGTGAATAATTTGTTCCGGTCTAACTTCCCACATGAAATCTCTTCACACAGTTGCCAATGTGAAATACCACTAATCTCTAGTTTAAAACTGGAAGAAAACCATTGCTCTGTAAATGCAAATTGTAAGAGTGCAGTAAGTGCCTCTTCTGCATAAATCCTTTTTTTTTTTTTTTTTCCCCTCACACTTTACAATTATAAAGAAAATAGAGGAACTGGAGATTTGAAAAGGTCAAAGACTTCTGCAATTCTCCAGCTAAGAGTACTGTACTCTTAACAATTCAGCTTAAGGTCTGCTGAATGATTATTAACAGAATAACTCCTAAAAATAGCATCAATTGCTAGATGCTGGGAGGAAAAGAACAGGGTGTGATTGCTAAAAAAAAAACAAGCTAGAGAAAAAGAATCTTTCTTTTGTGCTTATTTTGACATGAGCCCGTAAGCATTTACTTGCTGAATTTCAGCTACCCATACAAAGATACAACACTCATTTGATATATTATGTTTAAATGAAAAGTTACACTTTTTAATGTGTTTTGTAAAATATAGTCTCTCTCTCTTTCTCTCTCTCTCTAGTTTTCTCTATCCTAAGCAGAATAAAACAAAATTTAACAGTACGTCAAGCAATAAAATACTAAGACATACTGTCTTGCTACAGGAATTTGAGAAATTCTGACAAGAAGTCACATCTCTCAGATTTAAACTGTATATTAAACACTAAGAGTAATTTACAAAAAAATACTTACAAAAATATCATTTTTCATGCATGAAAAAGTCACAGATGGAATCTGAAATAACTCATGTCATCCCCCAAAAATTGTCCTACAACTCGATCAAGAGCTAGTTTAAACTGGTCATTAATAACACTAACTGGAAATGTATTTTTTGTTTATTCTTCATGAAGAAGTCTTTATGAAGAATGAGTAGGAGCGGGCTTCTAATATTGGATGATTGTCTTGTGAAAACAAATTACTTTTCAGATGTGTTCTTGAAGGCCACCAGACAAGAACAGATACATTTTGTTTGTGGTTGCCAGGGGATACGGAAGACCATTTTCACATAGTGAATCATCACTGCATTTAAAAAATGGTGTTAGCAGGGACTTCTATCACCAGTGTGTGGATGAGTCTTTCTGTCACCCTCAGTAATTCTGAAGTGCTCTAGAGTCCTGATGTAGGATGTAGATAGGAGTTGCTGCTCATTCACAAGCCCTGGCCCTCATGGGAGATTTTAATGACCCCGACATCAGTTGGAAAAACAACATGGCAGGGAACAAGCAATCCAGAAGATTCCTGGAATGCAGTGATGATAACTTCCTCCTCCAAGTGACAGAGGAACCAAGGAGGAGAGGTGCTATGTTAGACTCCGTTCTCATCAATAGGGAAGGGCTGGTGGGTAATGTTAAGCTCGTGGGTAGCCTCGGCTGCAGTGACCATGAGATGGTGGAGTTTGAGATCCTAAGGGCAGCTAAGAGGAGAAAGCTCAGCAAGCTTGACACCCTTGATTTCAGAAGAGCTGACTTTCACCTCTTCAGGAACCTCCTTGGTAGTGTGTCATGGGATAAAGCCCTGGAGGGACTGGGAGCCCAAGAAAGCTGGTCGACTTTCAAGTATCATCTCCTCCAAGCTCAAAGGCATTGCATCCCTAAAACAAAGAAATCAGGCAAAAACACCAGGAGACCTATATGGATAAACAAAGGACTCCTGGTGAAAATCAAATACAAAAGGGGAACACACAAAGCATGGAAACAGGGACTGGTAACCTGGGATGTTTACAAGGAAGTTGCTCGTGTAATCAGAGACTAGGTTAGAAAAGCTAAGGCCCTGACAGAGTCAAATCTGGCCAGCGATATCAGAAATAACAGAAAAGCATTTTACAGATATATAAGAGAAAAAAGAAAAATGAGAGAGAATGTGGGGCCTCTCCGGAAGGATACAGGTGACCTGGTTACCGAGGACATGGAGAAGGCTGAAGTATTCAACAACTTTTTTGCCTCGGTCTTCACTGGCAATCACTCGAACCACACCACCCGTATCACAGAGGGTGTTGGCTGGGTTTGGGAGAATGAAGAACCACCCAGGGCAGGAGGAGATCAGGTCCAGGAACACCTAGAGAACTTGCAGGTGCACAAGTCCATGGGACCTGATGAGATACATTCACGGGTCCTGAAGGAAATGGCAGCTGAAGTTGCTAGGCCACTAACCATCATATTTGAGAGGTCCTGGCAGTCTGGTGAGGTTCCCACAGATTGGAAAAGGGGGAACATAACCCCCATCTTTAAAAAAGGAACCAAAGACAACCCAGGGAACTACAGACCAGTCAGCCCTACCTCTATGCCAGGCAAAATCATAGAACAGATTCTCCTGGTAGCTGTACTAAGGCACATAAAAGATAATCAAGTGGTTGGTGACAGCCAACACGGCTTCACCAGGGGCAAGTCGTGCCTGACTAATTTAGTGGCCTTCTACGACAAAGCTACAGTGCTGGTTGACACGGGAAAAGCAACGGATGTCATTTTCCTGGACTTGTGCAAGGCGTTTGACACTGTCCCACGTGACATCCTTGTCTCTAAAATGGAGAGACACGGGTTTGACAGATGGACCACTCAGTGGATAAAGAACTGGCTGGAAGGTCGCACTCAAAGAGTTGTGGTCAATGGCTCAATGTCCACATGGAGACCAGTGACAAGCGGTGTTCCTCAGGGGTCTGTTCTGGGCCCAGTGCTGTTCAACACCTTTGTCAGCGACATGGACAACAGCATTGAGTGCACCCTCAGCAAGTTTGCCGACGACACCAAGCTGTGTGGTGCCGTGGACTCACTTGAGGGAAGAGATACCATCCAGAGGGACCTTGACAGGCTTGAGAAATGGGCCAGTGCAAACTCCATGAGCTTCAACAAGTCAAAATGCAAGGTCCTGCACCTGGGTCGGGCCAATCCTAGGCACAAATACAAACTGGGCACAGAGTGGGTTGAGAGTAGCCATGAAGAGAAGCATTTGGCGGTGTTGATTGATAAGAAGCTCAACATGAGTTGGTAGTGCACTCATGCAGCCCAGAAGGCCAACCGCATCCGGGGATGGATCAGGAGAAGCGTAGCCAGCAGGTCAAGAGAGGGGATTCTCCCCCTTTACTCTGCTCTTGTGAGACTCCACCTCGAATACTGTGTCCAGTTCTGGTGCCCCCACCATAAGAGGGACATAGAACTGTTGCAGCGTGTTCAGAGGAGGGCCACAAAGATGATCCAGGGGCTGGAGCAGCTTTGCTACGAGGACAGGCTGAGGGAGCTGGAATTGTTCAGTCTTGAAAAGAGAAGACTTTGGGGGGACCTAATAGCTGCCTTCCAATACCTGAAGGGAACCTACAGGAAGGCTGGGGAGGGACTTTTTACAAGAGCATCCACTGATAGGACAAGGGGAAATGGGTTTAAACTGAAGGAGAATAAATTTAGATTAGATCTTAGGAAGAAATTCTTCAGTCCGAGGGTGGCAAGACTTTGGAATAAATTGCCCAGAGACGCTGTGGCTGCCCCCTCCCTGGAGGTGTTCAAGGCCAAGTTGGACAGGGCCTGATCTAGTAGAGAGGTGTCCCTGCCCACGACAGGGAGGTTGGATTAGATGATCTCTAAGGTCCCTTCCAGCTTAGGCCATTCTATGATTCTATGATTTTTTTTTTTTAAATTTTCAATAATCATTTATCCCTGAGGCCTTTACAAAGTACATATTACTACTAATAGATAGCAAAACTCAGAAGCGTGATTACACAGGGGCTGAAACACTTCTTTGAAACAACAATGTGCTGTTCAATTCACTACCTATTCAATTCTATAATAATGTATACATTCATAGTAAGATTTGGTATGACTGAAGCCTCGTATGACATTATTTTCACCTAGTGAAATGACAGCTGAAGAGTTTACAGACAATGGGGAAAAAACAACCACTCCACTGTAGTTGTGTCAGTCAGCATTCTGATGCATGGTTTCTGTGCAAATCTTCCTGTATGTCACATATGGGGGCTTCCATAAGAAGAAACAGCAGCAGCAGTTAATTTTCATTGAGAAACAAAAACCTGGAGGAGGGAAGAGAAGCCTTCAAAAGATAATTTCTCTGAGATGAAAAAAACTGTGTTATACGGAAAAAAAATTGCAGATTACTACAGGACTGACTCAATAGAAGACAGTTCCTGAAAAAAGTCTCAGTGGTACACCATCAACAACAGTTACAGTATCACATTTCCATTAATAATTCTGTAGATTTTGTATATTTTAAGAAAGATTAATTAATATATTCCCATAGGTAAGCATTAACAAGACTGTCTTTATTAGGGCCTCAGTTTAGCTGATGCCTGAACTGCTTGCTGTGATGAGATGTGCTCTTGAAATGAAGAATCACTCAGAAGAACTGAGAACCAAGGCACATTACTGGAACATTTTCTTGAGAGGGTGGAAAATCAGGAAGCTAAGTACAATAGCATCCTAGTGGTGTAATTGATTCCAGAGGAAAGTACAAGAGTGCACATAATTAATTTCAGAGGTACACCACAAGGTATAGTTAGGCTGGACTGATACCAAGGCAAAAAAAATTACACGTGACTTATACACGGGAATTTATTTCTGGACCCACTCAGATTTAGTTTGAACAAACTAAAACATATCTGGAGAAGATTATGAAAGCTCTGAGTTAACCTTTTATCTGACAGATTAATGTAGTCAGATAAGATAATTCAATGAGGTGTGAATGAAGAAGTAAAGAACATGAAAGTGATTGATGGCATCCAACAGTGCGCTGGTGAGAGAGCCAGAGCATTCTGTACTGAAGAAAGCACTAAAGAGTCAGAAGCAAAGGATCCAAATAACCCACTGAGGCCAAAAAGGACAAGAAACAAAGAAGAAAGTTTTGACAGACATGGCTGGCAGATCTTAAACAAAGGGAATGGAGTATCGATTATTATTCCAGCTAGGAAGTAGTCACTATAAACTGAAGATTTTTGAGTGAAGGACATGAAGGATGGAGGCAGAGAAGAATGTTTGGAGAAGTGGAAGTACAAGCCCATGCTAAGAGGTCTCTCAGGCAATCTGTAAGAAGACATTAAAGTGGTCCCAAGGCTGTATTTAGCTAAGACACAACATATTCAAGAAGGCTTGTCTTGTGACAAGTAAGACATGGAAGAGGTTAAGGAGGACAAGCAGGAGGAAGTATTTACACCAGGCTTGCTATCGAAATACAGTAACTGGAGTATGTGGGGAGACCTGAGAATAAGAACAAATGAGGATCCTGATATGGGCTGAACACCGAGCAGAATACAATTATTAAAATAAAGGAATCCTTTGGAAGAATGAGATAGAAGAAGGTAATTCACAATTTCTTCTTGCTGAAGGGAAAAAAAAAAAACCAAATCAGTAACAAAGCATCACTCTCACTATAATTTGTTTTGTTCCGGGAACGGATTTCTCCAGTTTCACAGTGTGCTACACAGTCTAAAATCTGCAGCCAAAACAGAAGAAAGCCAGACAAGAAAAGAGAAAGGTCTTGCTATTCATGGTTAGATAACAGCAGATTTTTTGCACAGTTCCATGTGTGTACTCCAATAGGGCTTTTGCATGTAACTACAGCCCTCCTAAACCTAACAATAAAGGCAGGAAAAAGTGCAAAATAAAATAAAGATGAAGCACTGAAATCGGCCCAAGACACTTTTATGATTCTATGGCTCTCCGTCTGTACATCCATCTATTTCTCCTCAGTACATATACTCAAATATGTATGTTTCACTGCTCACTGACATTCAAACAAAGCAAAAAGTGTTTACAGTTTCCTGCAAAAGTATTGTATAAGATAGACGATAAATCACTTAAAATATGATGTCTTGTGAGCCAGCTTGCAGTGTCCAGTGCAATATATAGACAAACACAATTAACCAGATAATTATAGATCGATTTTATTGCCCAACAGAGCCTTTTATTTCCCTCTCAATTAATCCATTGATATTATATGCAAACCATCTAATTTATGATACATATGAACATGGAAGACAACATTTGCTCCAAACCCAAAAATTAAATAAAGTGCCAATTTAAGATCAAAAAGTGTACCACAGAAAGAAATAGAACACAAGACATCATGATAATTATTTGTCAGGTATTGATGTGCTTAGCAAAATAACCCCATTCAAAATAAAAAAAAAAAGCCCAAGTACTATGTAGAAGGGCTTTTCAATGTCTTGCAATATAATACTAAACATATTTTAGACAAGTTCCTCACATTTCATTTACATGGTTTTGTTCTAACAGCTGAAGGGGAAACCTGTAAACTAAAGATCTTACAAATGCTGAAAGATTTCAATTCGTCTTACTGACTTGGCAGGTACACAATTAAAGTTACTCACATATCTGCACTTAATTGTTTTCAAGATCAGGCCTCTGGGTACCCACAAGACAGCTTGTAATGACACCTACAGGCAGCCTGCCTGTATAAAGAATTTCTGTGACCTTTTCTTCAGAGCTTTCATGCACACCCTCTTCTCCAAAGGTCTTTTATACTTCGTGCAGAAAATAGCCTTGAACTGAAGAACTGACTTTTTATCTCAAGAAATCTTGCTGAGGTATAAACCACTATATAGTACAATATCTCTAGGCTTTCTTTCATTGCTTGGGAAAATGTTGTTGGTCTATCCAAAACAGTAACCCACCAAAGCAAAAACCATACAACTTAGCCCACTGAACTACTAAAGTACTATTGGATGCTACTAAATCCACAAGGGAATACCTGTGAGCTACCAGTGAGAGGAAACTCCATTTGCTCTATGACACAAAACAGTTTCTACCAGGAAATAAAGAACTTTTCACCTGACTTGAACCATAAGGAGAACTCCAAGAAAGCAGAAAAGAAAAAAGTAAAATGAAATTGCACCACACCTAGATTATACTTACACGTGACCTTTATTACCTAGAACTGCAGTAGCACATACCAGATGCAATACCTATTTATAAAAGAAATATTCAGGACAGTTGTTCTGTATTAAAAAAAATAACCATTCAGGTTTCAGTTGTGCTTGCCGACTGCTGGTGTTGCTGACTTAATTACTAACATGTGGGCACATGTGGGTAGGCAAGAGATGCACGAAATTTCCGAGAATCACACATGACATGTACAAGGAGCTTAAGAGCAAAATGGGCCCAACAGTATCTGCCAGCAGAGTTATCATATGTCCTTATCTGGTGGGATATACAATGCATTTTCTGATGCATCTCTGGGAACTTAAATTAAATTCTCTGAAGATGAAATGCTACAGCAGTTCCTCATGGGCTGGTACGGCAAAACACCATTGCTGCTTTCAGTTAGGTACTGGAGTTTGAAGGGCAGCCCTGGAAAAGGCAGCAGTGTACTGAATTTCCCCTGTGCCTTAATACCGGTGACCCTTACATGGATAGCAGCACACAGAGCAGTTTCATTCTACTACCCTGCACTCTCTTCCTACAAAGACACCACACCAAAAAAAAAGTGTTTGGAAGTTGCAGACACTTCAACTGCCTGACAATGTTCTTCAGTCTCAACACGTGAGCAAAATAGACTTGGCTCAAGAGATCTCACAAAAGATAAATAAATGTGAAAGCTCTCTCAGCAGTCACTACTAGTAGGCTTGTTTATTCAGGACCATGAGTGTTCATCCCTTCTCTTCTCATAAACAAAACTTATGACTTTCAGGACAAAAACGGTCACTATAAAGCCTTGTGTGTTGATCTGAAGCTGGGTGTTGATATTGCAGGCTCAGGATCCTATCACTTTTCTTTCCCAAGTGACAAGGTTTTTGGAAGCATCATCGGGGAAAGGGCAAGACACCAGAGGAGAGAAAGTAAGCCTGCGCCAGGGAAGTGATGAAGATTGATGGAAGTTGCTGCAGACAGACCACGCAGCTCAAGGTGGCTTACATGCTTGTTTGCACAGGCAGACTTTGCAACTTCATAACATCCAGCCTGCTTGCTAGGGGTATTCTAAAGCTATGGTTTCCACTTAACAGAGGAGGCTAAAGATAGTTACTGGTACCAATACAGTCAAGGTGATAGCGTTTTACATGAGTAATACTGTACATTGCTTACACTAATCACCATCTTCAACATTTGTTACTCCTGCTTACAAAGAGCAGTGTGGCACAGCTCCCAAAAAAACACGTAACAACCTAACTGCATGTAGCATGGTAGAAATGTATTTGTGCCTTCTCTCTTTGGAGCATAAACAAAAGTTGCCTTCACTTCACAATTTCAGTGGAAAATAGTGTAATAGCGAATCTAACTCTCTTGTCCAAAAAACCCCACTTTTCCAACATTTTACTGGCATCCTAAGGAAACTCTCTTCCAAAATCAGGTACACAATAGCAAATATGTCGATGCTTTTCAGCAAAACATTTCCTCAGTTTTGCAAGTAGCAACGCAAAGGAAAACAGAAGACAATGTGATACTGCTTTATGGCTTGCCTATAAACCTTCTACTTCCTTCTAACAATATGTCTCTGCCTCTTTTCCTTTTTTACCCAGAGATATCTGTCACAGTGTCTTTAGCGCATCTGTGAAGAGTGGGCTAGAACATACACCATCATTACATGGTGTTGCATACATATTCTTAAGTGCAAATGCCTCTGTCAACTGGTCTGTATAGGGGATGTGGATGATACTAATACACTGTTTTCATTTCAGATGAAGTTTATATTTCACTGCCTTGAAATTACTATTCCACTTCAGCAAAAAGCATTCAAGATGAACTGCCCCCTTAGTGGTAGCTATAGGGAATGAAAGAAACTGGGAAAGCATTAATAGTCTGCAACCAAAATGAGAGTATGTGTAGAAGTTTTCCTGTATTTTTCACAGACCACTCAGAAGTTACATGGCTTTCTTCACAAGCAAAAGAAATCAAGGGGGAAATCACCCAAATTAATACAGTAAGTCTTCACAGCAAGCAGTGTCAAGTAAACCAGACCAAATCGTAAGTTTGAGGGAGAGTTTGGTGCCCCGTGTTTTTTGCTCATAGAAATTGTGGAGAACCAACAAGAATTGTAAAGAGAGAAGTTTAGAAACGAACAGAAGCCAAAGACCCACAAGCCTTTCTGTTTTAACTGATTCTTACAGTATGTCTGAGCAGCCCTTCAGATTTGCTAAATGAAGATTTAGGCTCAAGTATTATTTGGTGTAGATTCAAGCACTCTTGGTTAGTGCCAGGGAAATAAAGAGAATATGCCAGTCACTACTATCCTGATCAATACAGATCAACTCAAATAAACTTAGTAATAGCTGCTTATGCCAGAATTGAATGGAGTAAACACCTTCAGACTGCTTCTTAGCTAACCAGCACTTACTGGTTCCTGTCTGTAAGCATTTCAGAAACTCAAAACCAGTAACTCTTATGCTACTTATTATAACTGTGGTATAACAAACACAAAAAAAAAGAAAGAGAAAAAAATTAAAAAAGAAAAAAGAGAAAAGGAAAAAGCATAATCAAGCCTACTACCAACTAACTAATTTTCACAATAGCCCATGACAGTAAGATGCAAAATGTAGACAGATGGCCCAAGACTGAAAGACACCATAGCTGATGCAAGCACTAATCGCGTATTTGCCAATGTCTCAAATCAGAGCTTCACCCATACAATCTTTATTCACCCTTATTGGCTTTTAATCACTTGCTCACAGACCATAAACAAGGGGCTTACCAAGAAAAATAAACAACAGGAGCAATGCAAACACTTTCTCTCTGACAACAACTTATTTCACAGAGATTACAGGCTAAACAAGCAAATTCTAAGAGCCTGTTTGCAAAAAAGGGGAAATACAGCATCGCTACATGTTAACTATACAGCTATCATGATAAAATACTTTCATATCCTACTATCTCAGTACGGCATTATACTTTCTGTGAGATAGTGGGAGGTTTTGTAGCAAATTTTGAAAATTTTAATGTGATAAACTAAAGTTATTGTTTGGACTCTCTCAGTAGAAAAACTGATATGTACCCCTGAATTGTCACAAAGAAAAAAGAACCAAAGGGGAAGGGATTATCCAAGCACTACAATCCCTACATCTTCCACTCAGCTCACAAAGCAGCTAAGTACCTAGGGAAAGGTAATGATATACTGCATTTTTCTAGAGCACATACAGTGGAGAGGTTTTAAGGACTGACAATTTTTAAGATCCCAAACTCAAAGGCATAACTTAAAAGCAGTAAATGAGGACCATGCCAATTCTCTCCCCAGAAAATCTAGATACTTGTAAGGTTAGCATGAAGTGTGCAGCCTTAACTTGTAAAGGGCGATTAGTTAGCTTAAGCTTTTTCCAAAATAATATGGCATAATATCACAATTACACTAATTTTCTCAGGCTTTGGCATGACACTCTGCATGGTTCCTCACAGAGCTTGGCAGTCTTTCCTGCAGCACCTGTTTCTTGTAAATTGTAAAACTCCTGCTCTTCTCCTTTCTCTGAGGATGGTCAGAGCCCTGCTCCAACCATACCAGGTCACACATGCAGCAGAGCCTTTTCACATACTTTGTCTTCATTCCCACACAGTTTTGGGTTTTTTTATTTTTTTTTTTATTTTAGTGTTTAGACACTAATAGTACTTGAACCATTAAATCAGAACCTATTCAAACAGCTTGAGTAAAAACTTATTATACAAACACACTAGAACATATAAAAAATATGAATTCTACGGACAAAGCTAAGTCCATCAGTGATGATGGTAGTGCCTTTATGACAAAATATTTAAGAAAGAATAAAAACCCTGCACAGCAGCTGTGAGAGAGGAGTGAGAATTTATGTAGACATCAAGGTCAGTAGAACTCTGTAGACAGCAAGGTCAGTGAAGAAGGAGGGGAAAAAGGTGCTCCAGGTGCCAGAGCAGAGATTCCCCTGCAGCTTGTGGTGAAGATCACGGTGATGCAGATTGCCCCCCCAAAGAATATGGAGGAACATGTTAGAGCAGATATCCAGCTTGCAGCCCATGGAGGTCCCCATGCCAGAGCAGGCTGGTGTGCCCTGAAGGAAGCTGAAGCCTGTGGAGAGCCCACAACGGAGCAGGCCATTCCTGTAGGTCTGCACCTTGTGGAAAGGACCTACACTGGAACAATTCTTGAAGACCTTCAGCTCATAGGAAGGACCCAAGTTCATGAAGCACTGTGTCCCATGGGAGATGCCCCATGCTGGAGCAGGGGAAAAGCATGAGGAGGAAAAAGCAGCTGAGATGAAGCATTATAAACTGATCACAACCCCCATTTCCTGGTGCCCCACACCACTCAGGGTGAGAGGACATTGAGCCTGAGAAGAAGGGAGGAGTAGGAATAAGGTGGGTTTAGGTTTGCTTTATTTGTCACTAGTCTACTCTGAAACAATTAATTGACAAATTAAATAAATCACATTAATCTCCTAGAGCCAAGTATGTTTTACCCATGATGGCGATTAGTAAGAGATTGCCCTCCCCTTATTTTGATCCATGAGCTTTTCATTGCATTTTTCTCCCCTTGTCCTGTTGATGGAGGTGGAGTAAAGGGATGGCTCGGTGGGCACCTAGCAGTCAGACAAGGTCAATCCATGACAATATTGCATCATGCCAAAAGAATCAGTGTTAAGAACGTAAAGAGATGAAGAAATTCTGATTTGCTGTGGAAGGATTGGAACAGGTCCTCTTTATTTGGAAAGACCTTTGACAAAGCTCCAGCTGACAGGTGCCTGCTTTCACCATCAGCTACACAGTAGATATCAACAAAATGATATTTGAAAGGAAATATGCCCAAAGTGGATGTAATGTCAAGCATCATTCTGAGGGAGAGTATCTAGACAGATGGCCAATTGTACACAAGTGAAATGGACTGACAACATGAAATTGCGAAGAGGAACATAAAAATAATACAGATAAAATTCCAAAGACTCAAAATACTGTTCCTCATGAGAAAACAAAATTAAAGGCACTACTTAAGGAGCATGATGTGTGAAAACTAAATAATAAAATGGTGAAGTTTAAAGAAATCGAACTGCAAAATCGTACCTTTAGTAACTCATCAACTGAATCAGAAGTTATTTTTGCCAACGTAGTTCAAGACACCAGGCTTGAAAGCTAATTTTAGAACTAAGGACCTCAAATACATGTTGACAAGGTTTTTTTGTTACATGTGCTGCAGGAGCAGCAAGGACTGACTATATAGTGGACCACAGTATTATTATATGAGGTCTATAAAAACTGAAAAGATCAGATCCTAGTGAAGTTAGCCACAAACCTGTGCACACAAAGATAGAAAAGAGATAAGGCTTTTAAAGTCTACCTTCTTTTGAAAACTCATTTTTTAATAAAGGGTGAAATAATCCTGTGCTTTCCACCTCAACTTTATTACCTACTATTAATGTCTAGATTTTAGTTAATTTCACTGGTGCAAGCCCAGGATCAGTAAGTGTTCTCAGATAACTGCAGCCTACACACAATTTATAGAATACATACAATATATACAACCATTAAAAAATACATCATCAAAATGCATGACAATGTGCAGTTATATGTTATGCAATGTCCATAATTCATATACCGAAAGAATAATGGGACTAAGCTAATGTATAATGTGACATTGCCTTGACTCTGCCTTAAAAGAATAATGAACACTCCAGTTCATTTTTCCTGTTACATAAGCACATTCACATCACATTTATAATCTGGCTTCTACATATAAATCTGTTATTGCCATACTTCTGCTACATAAGGTACATCCTAGGGTATATAGCTTATGGCTATTATTTTTAATTGTTCTGTTCAAGTACAATATACTCATAAGATTTCCTAGTTTTTACGAGTTATAGGCCTCCACTCCTAGGCAGGTCAGCTTTCATTTCCTCTCACTCTTAAACTGTCAAGACTAAAGCCTTATAATGTTCTGGAAAGAAGACTGCAGAATGTAATTGTAGTTACACTACTTTTTTCTTTAAGACATCCAAAAATACTACAGCTGTGTAGCAATATAACTTCAACTGTGCAAATGGCCCACACATTCCATAACCCTCAGAAAGAAAATGCCTATCTTCATGCCTTATCTGGAGAAAAGGCAGACCTTTACAACACAGCGAAAGGAGATTTTCTTTCAGCAACATAAGTCTTTTTCAGTGGACATCCAACAATGCTTATTGATGTCAATCACTGTTGAAGGAGGTTGACCTTAAAAACTGTGACCAACAACATAGTCAAAAATCGATACAAGACGGGAAGACTATACATCAGATGAGTAAATGCCTCCAGGTGATGGAAAATAAAATAAGTACAGCAGGAGGGAGCAAAAGGAAGGAGTGAAGCTGCTGCCATTGGCTTTGAGGGACATCAAAAAGAAACTTGATCTTACAACTGATCTGCTTTAGAATGAGAGGGAAAATCAGTAAAAATAAGAACAAATGCTTCCACAAAAAGTGTTCCTAGGAACTGTGGACTATACAGGTTCCCTTGACAGGACACATCAGATTGGTAAGAGGAACCATTAATTTCAAATCGGAGGGTTTAAGACAGGGCCCCTCAGGAGGCACACTATAAAGGAAGGCTTTCTGCTTCTTTTCAGTTCTGCTTGATGCCAAGTACTTCTAGAAATTCCACTGACAGCCTCTACATTTGTAGTTAGTGCATTGCAGGACAGTTTCCATACAGTGCTGGAGGGTCTTATATAATTCACCCACAAAAATAGTCTGCATTTGGGGAACAGAGCAAAAGCACTGCGGAGACTCACATTTGATCATGGAGAAGCTTACAGGAATTAAAAAGAAAGAGAGAACTGATGCTGAAAATGTTAGGTTGTGCATAGTTAAAACAGATTCTCATTCTTCCTGGTGAGGGGAGGTGAGGAGACCCTTCAACAAGTTTGTATGCATATATTACTTTATCTTCCTACTCCAAGTTAATTAAATTGACTTGAAACCTTTAGTCCTGTAGGTTGTCCATTTCCTAAAACTTGTATATCACTATTACATCAAAGTAAAGGATATGACAAAATCTCTGCCAGTTAGTATAGAAACTGCACATTTTGGAATATTTTTTGCTTCTTTAGGAACCTGAGATTCAATTTTGATGACCAATTTAATGCTTTAGACCAGAAGAAAAAGCACTAATTCTCCAAGAATTGATGAAACTGCCAAATGAATGAGCATACCAGCTAGAGGCATCTCTTCTAAGGTGGAAGTTAATGAACTCAAGATCCTGACTTACGTATTAAACTATGTTCATAATACATGACCTGCAGTTTGCCAAGTGCCAAGGGAAAATCAAAAGGCGAGACAGAGTAAAACACATTTTCTAAGATCCTAGCTTAGGGAATCTACAATTGTTCTTCTAATTTGATTTCTGAGGTATTTTTTGCTTTTTTTTTTTTTGTTATTAATCTCACTGAAAAAGGCTTATCAACTTTCAATGCCAATATATTAATGTTTTACTTAAAGCCAGCTGTCTGCTTTCCACATTATTCTAGCACAGTGATCCAAACATAATTTCAGCAATGCATTAAATTACTTCAGTATTTTTATGATAATTCTTCTTGATATGTTAGTCACTTCTAAGAACATAATTTACATAAAAACCACTGCATTAAATACAGAGATAGTCCCTGGAACTAGAAAACAAAAATCAAAACCACTTCCTTCTTAGACAACTGTTGACCAGAGACCAATGCAAAATCACACTCACTGATACTCACACAATGCTTGTTGGGGTTTTTTCCTCTCTCCCTGAATCAGTAAACCTTGGATGCTTCTCTGCACAGAGGAACACTGTTGTAGGGAGGAACGGACAGCAATCGCCTCCTGCCTTCATTAACTGCTTGCTCAATCACCAGAAGAGGGTCTGAATTTCCCTGGGTACACGGATGTGATCACAGGTTTCCAGCATCTCTCCCACTCTGATGCTGTGAGATGCCCCTGCTACTGTTTTCTCTGGTTTCTTACTAAAAAGATTATCAGTGGAATCGTTGAGGAGACCCAGTTTTACTGACGTTTGGCAAACACAACCATGGAAAACATGTATGAGAGACCCTTGAGTACAGTTAGATGAAGATGTGCTTCATTTCCCAACTTTGAGCTAGACATTGCATGAGCAAGGGCAGCATTCTGGCAGTCTCATAATATGGCAAACAACATTTGATAGACTCTAGCATTTCAGCAACAAAATTCCCAAGTCATTCTTAAATGATTGAAGTTTCTTTGAGTCTGGACCATTAACAGTTCTGCATGATCAGTAAGAGCTAGATTTATAAAAACAGAAGTGCTTCCAACTATATGAACATATTTTGGAATGGTGAAATATATATGTAAATATCTGTCAGCACCTAATCAAATAGAGATTTTTGCTTTTCCACATGACTGGCAAACTATACTAGCCATTTGGCACGGCACATGCTTGATTTGAAATATGCCTACAAAATCCAAACTCAAGTATGCAATAAAAATAAGTTTAGTAACATTCCCAGATACAACGCTACTCACTTAGAATGGATAATAAATTCAGAGCCAAAATGAGATTTTCCAATACACTCACTATACAGTCAAGAGTATACACCTTGCCCTGTGATGTATTTTGTAAGAACACAAGTAATTTTGCATGCAAACACACATAATGCACATTAATAAATACATAATGCACATTAATATACACACACACACACACACTAATGTACATACATAAGTTTTAAACATGCTTTTTGTACCCTGACATGTATGACATCAGTTTTACTTTATGAGGACTAGTTATGATTTTACTCTTTTGTTGAACAGTCAGCAATAGCCAGGATAGATCTGAACCCTATATTCTTTAAAACAAATCCAGAAACTAAGATAACTCTCTTTTCTAATAAAGGTTAATCTCTATGCCACATTCATACGATTCACACGTGCCACAGCTAAAAACAACTTCATTACGAAATCTCAGAGCCCTGGAGGAGCATGCCAAGGTAACTTCATCCTCATGCCATCACAGGGCACCACAGTAATAAGAGACCTGGCTGTGCACTGTTGCAAGCCTAGTTTGGCTTATTGGAAAACTCAGGTTTTAGAAGTGCCATTATTTTGTCAGGGTGGTTCAGCAGGAAGGAAGCACTCCCCAGACAGCCATGGCTATGACAAGCCCAAGGCATTCTCCAGGCTGGATTAACAAACTGATGTATGAAGGTCTGCAGAGAACAAGACTGCAAAGATGACTTTTAGACACCACTGGCCCAAGAGAAAGGCTTCTAAACCTACCTACTTTTTTCTTTCAGGCAAGTTAGATAACAGTTCTCAATCCCTGACATAAGTAATAGTTATTTGAGAAGCAGAAATGAGAAGTATTTCAGGACTAAAAAAGAAAGGGTCACTTTTAGGCTGAATATTAGCATCACATTAAAGAATACTTTTCATTGTCCTAAAACATTAACCTCAGGATAGACAAGGTAGGGTTTTGTTTCTTTCTTGTATATACTGTTATAAAGAATGACTGACTAGGACAAATATTTCGTGATTCTCTGGGAGGTTTCACAACCCACATCTAACTCCTTCCAGTTCCAGGTAAACAACTATGGATTTTGCATCAGTACTTTACAAGTAACTCTTAATATGCAATACTAAAAAATACTTAATATTAAAGCACAGTGACTGGTGTGCCTGCAATGTTGCAATATTTTGACATCTCCAAGAAGAACTCTTAATTTTTAAGAGATGGGCAGATTTGCCTGTATGAATATATTTTTCTCAATTTTAGACAATGTTTTCCCCTCAAAGATGTTTCACTACTGACTTTCTGAACATTAAAGAAAGAAAAAATAAAATACAAGACACTACATAGATTAGACCAATAAGCAGTCCTTCCTTTCCCCCTTGTGTTACATTAGTTCCTATAAGTTGAAGTTAAAACTAGACGCTTATAGTATTGATGCTCATATAAACAGATTCCTAGTTAGTGGGCAGGCCTTTCCTGTATAAAATCATAAACTGAGGTCCCTCTTTCAGCATAAAATAGTGACTAACATTACTCCCTCTTTAGACAAATTAAATCTAGGCAAGTGTTTGAATACTGTTTGCTTCCAAAAGATTTTAAAATGTGCTCACATGCTACCTTAAACAAAAGCATTTTCAAGAACTGCATGGAATATACATGTAGTCATACACCCAGTAAGACATTTGCTCGACTTCCATAGTGTTTTAGATTATGCTCTATGTAGCTCTATGAATTCCAGAGAAGAAATCTAAAAATAAGCCAGGGTTTGAGTAGCTATTCCAAGTCCAGTTCACTCTATCACTGCTACTTTGACTTTGCATCCACCCATCTCAAAAAGACAGTGGATTAGACTGTTTTAAGCTAAATTCAGTATGACATTCAGCTCTGACTGTCAGTAATTTAGAAAATAAACTAAGAAATATCTTTGAGACTTAATTCTCTATCATACAGGCTTTATTTTCAACAGATAAGCAGAAACTAAAAAGGTTTTTCTGACCATACTGTGACATTTATAATGCTGCAAGGTGAGCAATTAGATCAGAAATTAAAAGATAAGAGAAATAGATTAAATTAGTAGCCATTACACATTTGTATTATTCAAGGAAGCTACTGAAAATTTTACTTCTGATCAAATTTAATGGACTGGCTTGGACCACTTGCTGTCATTAACCAGTATACTACACAACACTAATAGTATATGCTTATTCTCATCAACCAATGCCATCTGGCTGCTGGAACGATTCAAGTTAGAGGAAAGTGTTTGTTACGAGAAGACACAAGGAGAGAGAGGAGAGCTGGCGTCACCAGGCTCTAAGCCTCATCCAACCCCAGGCCCACTCCCTCCACCAGCAAAGAGCCTGGCTTTGCCTTCAGTGCTTGAACACGTCCTCAGAGAGCCTGAGCCAGTTATAGTTTTTAGATCAATATCTCCCAGCTACTGCATAATTTCAAGATTGGATTTAGGAGACTAGTTTGGGTCCAATTCTCAGAGCAAATTTAAATAAACTATGTGCACAAGTGCAACTTTCTTGTTTTATATTACTCATGGATAAAGAATCATGAGAGTGCCTCGGAATAATTCAATACTGATTTTTTTCCATAAAATTATTTTAATCAGATGACAACTGTGTGCAGTATTTAAAAATAAAGTAAGCAGAAAGAATTAAAAGAAAAAGCAAGAGGAGAAGTACTTAGGGAGCTGTGAGGTAATGCGAGTTTATGGGCAGCTGCCAAGAGTCTAGACCTACATGTCCCACAAAACTAGTAAAAAGTTTGCAATTCCTCTTGGATAGTAAATATAAACCATGACTGAACTATGTGTGGCCTTTCAGAATCCTATTTTTAGGCTCCTAAACTGCTGGAAGCTCCAAAATTACAATTAAGAAGACAGCTTATACTGAAAGCTTCTTTAGCATGAAAGTCTGTACATTATTTTAGATTTTTTCTATTTAAAAAGCTTTGTTGGAATTTTTCTAAATGCTATTTTATGCCACACTTTCATTCAAAATCTAAAATACTTTTGTTCTCTTAGCAAATGAGGACACTGTTGTTTGCAAAGTGAAAAGTAAAGGTAACTTTACTTCTTGTAAAGCAATACTACACCCATGATTTCTTAATTTTTCTAGACTGCAAAATGGTGTAGGCAAAGCAAAAGATACCCAAGCTATTATTATGTCACACTGAATGATAGCAAAGGGCACTCTGGTAAGCTGAACATAAAATATGTCCTTCATTTCAGCAGACAAGCAGCCCAGTTTAATAAAGATGTGATATCCTGGCATAACACTAAAAATGAATGCAAATTAAACTCCTTTTTCAGGATCAAGAATAAAGATGCCATCAAAGAAACACAACATCTTCTAATTTATAGTAATTTAGTCCCATAGTACCCAGACGGAAAATAAAAAAAGCTTTTCTATACACATACACAGGGAAATGTCATTGCTGAATGCTACCAATTTGACTTGATTTATAGGAAAACACTCTATTCTCTTCCAGGAGCTGCTATCCTGAAAATATTAAAAAATACACTTTTCAGGATATCCATCCTGCCTACAGGGATAGTATGAGCTATGAAATAGATCTAGTTTAAAGGAAGAAGAAGGAAAAATTAAAAAAAAAGGAAATTAAAAAGCACCAAAACCATTTTAGGGATTGACCCGAATTAAGTGAAAAACCATAATCTGCACCGCTCCAAGAAGTGTCACTTCTCAGACTGTTAACTCTTCCCAGGTTGCCATCAGGCAATGGGAAGGAGAAGCTAAAGGAGGAGGAAATTAGGAAGGAAGATTATTTGTTGGTTGCCTGCACTTCTTTCTTCATCAATCAAATGCAGTGAAAACCAGGACACTTTTTTTTTTTTTTAATACTTTTAAACACTGTGAAAAATCATTGCCAAAAAAGTGATATGTCCCATGTTGACTAAGGAAGAGGAGTAAGTGACAGAGCACATGTGGGCACGTGCGTGTGCACGTACGGCAAACACAGGTGGCGTGCTGTGGTTTCACACTGCCTAATAGCCTCTTTGTACACCATGAATGTAGTTTTTCTCCCTGTTAGAGGAAGCAGAGTATTCTGAAACTGAGAACTTTGTTAGGAGACATACCAGTCTTCAGACTCTTACAAATAGCACGTATGTTGTAGAGCATGGTCTGATGCTTACTTGCTAAGCTGTGGTACCGGGGGCAGGGAAGATTCCCCTTGGCTCCCTCTGGATGGTACCAGCACTCAGAAACACAAACCTATCCCAGCTCACAGACAGAAGCTGGGAAACTACGTGGCTTTGCAGAATGCCAACTGGCTGGTTTAAAACCACTAACTCATCCTAAGAAAAGAAAGGAAGAAAGACAGGAGCTTTGGTTGTGACAGGCAGAGGATGGAGCAAGCCGATTTCCTTCTTCACTAGCTTGGATTTTGTTCTGATTTATGTTATAAATTTTGGCCTGGTTTCTGGCCTTTGCCCAAGCTAGAGGCATATAAGATATTTTACACATAAAGTTACTTTGCACTGCAGGCAATTAGTGAGGCCAAGAGGCCACCAGAGAGCTGCATATGATGAATGCAATTGCTAGTGGGAAATCCTGGAGGGTTTTTGACCTTGTTGCTAATTTTTTTTTTCTTTCTTTGGGAATATCCTGGAAAGATCATACAGCTGAGACAGTACTGTTGCCTCAGAAAGGAATGATAAGGCAATTTACTCACTACAGAATAGCTTCAGAGGCTAAAGATTATACGAACAAGGACATCAAAAAGATTTTAGTACCAGTACACAGGAAATTGTTAACAGCAGTCTGTCCAACTTAAAGTCTAGTAGGTTTAACGTGCTTTGGAAAAAAATTTAAAAATAAAAAAAATCTAAAGTCTCAGAGGGAAGGAATCCGCAACATACCTCGCCAGAGTTCTGCAGAAAAAGGGATCAACGTGAGGTGTGAGCACCTGCTGCACTGTGACTAACACCGTTCAACATGGATAGAAGTAACTGAAACAACTCCAGTGGGTTTGTAAAATTCACCTTGGTATTTCTTAGCAAAAATGAAAAGGGAAGTTCCTTAAGCCAATACAGCATCAAAGCCATAGGGAAGGCTGTAGTGAAATCTCTGCTACTCAGCAGGACCCCTCCACCCCCAGCATTCAACAAGCTAATCTGAGCACTGCCAGCAAGGAGGCTGGAGCAGCCTGAATTTCACATCGATACTAAAGCTGCCTTGGAGCCTATTCAAAGTCTCCAGCAGCTTTTGAAGTTCACTTTGTGCTTAATGGTGTGGCAGCTTCCTTATGAGCTACTTCAAGTTTAAAACAAGCTCCGTTGCATCTACACAAGCTGCAGCCACTGCAGTGCAGATATACCCTGTCTGCTCCTTTCCAGTTTGGTGTTGACAGTTCTTTTACTCACGTTTGTACTTCTTGGTGTGTAGAGAGCTGCTCTGAGGAGGTTACGTCTCCTACGCAGACAGGAGGATTAACTGGCTAAGAGTAGTGCTCCTTCACTTGGTGTACAGAGAAACTGATAAAAATAAGCGTTAGACAAAAGAAAAGCATCAAAGCCTAACAGGAAATGTAATAACAACACTCCCTGGGTAACACGAGGTACACTCTGAGCTTCACTGGAGCTTGTCACCAGACACAGTGATAAATATGTATTCATATAAATCATTATGCCCACACTGATGGATAATACTTTACTCCAGCTGCCTATTACACAGAAGGTATTTCAACATCCTCTTGCAGAGCCTCAATAAAAGGAGCATCATACGGAAGGTTTAATTTTTCATCATCATATGAACACTCTGATTCCTGCGGGAGTGCTCTCTGCAAAGGCAGGTGGATTGTGCAGTCAGAGAAATGCAGTAGACCTATGCCTTGTAATGAAATCAAACAACTCACTAAATCTAATACACACTCTAGCTGAAATTTGAGCTTCAAAAGCAACAGCCCACAACTTCAGAGATTAAACCTAGCAAAAAAGCACTGATGTGCTGTTAGATGTACTATTTTTCTGTCATTATAGCCTCACATGAAAAGTTTCTTCTGAAAGATAGAGACAAGCTGTGTGGGCTTGATACTGCCATTAAGCCTGGTAACTGCATTACTTTATTGCATGTTTAACAATGCTGAAAAATGGAGATTTAGGTCTTCTTTTCTAAAAGGTAAGGGGACTTCCATATAAGCTTTTATTTTTTTGCCTGTGGTTTTGCGGGGTTTTTTAAATGCCTGTACAAGATCTTTTCCTTGAAAAGCAGTGAAAGAATCATAAAGGAAAACAATTATCACTTTCTCTTTTTTCGTATACGGAAAATAGAATACATGCATCCACATTAATGCCCTTACGGCAGGCAAACACATTTAGAGCAATCACAGAATCGCAGAATCACAGAATGTTAGAGGTTGGAAGGGACCTCAAAGATCATCCAGTCCAACCCTCCTGCCAGAGCAGGACCACCTACAGCAGGAGATTCCACAACCTCCCTGGGCAGCCTTTTCCAATGCTCAGTCACCCTCACAGTAAAAAAGTTTTTCCTCATAATTTTATGGAACCTCCTATGTTCCAGCTTCCACCCATTGCCCCTTGTCCTGTCAGTGGACGCCGCTGAAAAGAGCCTGGCTCCATCCTCCTGACACTCCCCCTTGACATATTTATCAACATTAATGAGGTCACCCCTCAGCCTCCTCTTCTCCAAGCTAAAGAGACCCAGCTCCTTCAGCCTTTCCTCATAAGGGAGATGCTCCACTCCTTTCACCATCTTTGTGGCTCTGTGCTGGACTCTCTCCAGCAGCTCCCTGTCCTTCTTGAACTGAGGGGCCCAGAACTGGACACAGTATTCCAGATATGACCTCACCAGGGCAGAGTAGAGGGGCAGGAGGACTTCTCTCGACCTACTAGCTACTCCCCTTCTAATACACCCCAGGATGCCATTGGCCTTCTTCGTCACAAGGGCACACTGCTGGCTCATGGGCATCCTGCTGTCCACCAGAACCCTCAGGTCCCTTTCTCCTGCGCTGCTCTCCAGCAGGGCAGTCCCCAACCTATATTGGCACATGGGGTTATTATAGAGCAAACCTTACTTCAGCTTTACATTCTGTTGCTCCCTACAGTACTACAAAAATTCAAACATGGTAGGTTGTAATTCTCTTATTCTGTATGGTTTCTGATTTGAGCTTTTCGGAGCAGTTGGGTTGCCTAAATATAAATATCACTGAGATATTCTAAGGTATTTCAGTCATATGGATACGCCAGCAGATAAAACGTAGGAAGTACAGAAGAATCATGGTCTGCAAAACCTAGAGCTAGAAGGTAGATGAGATTACCATAAGACACATTAGATGGCACTCAACAGCTACAGTAAAGGAACTGAATTGGGTCCTTTCAATATTTAAAAATATTTACTTGATGCCTTGCTAGTGTATATAACTTCATGGAGTGCAGTTTATGATAAGGGAGAAATCCGCAAGAACCTTTGTAGGAAGTCAGGGTTGCTCCCCACTAGCACCCTGAACTTGGAGTGAGGTTTTGCTATCTCAGGAGGTACACCTCTCACCAAAACTGAAACAACATGGGAAACTATGACACTGCTCTGCTGACCTTCCAGAGAAACCTGAAGAACAGCTAATCAAAGCCAGTAATCCCTACTGAGGCTTGTATTACATCATTCATTGTGCAGTTGTCTTCACCTGTTCATTTTTTACTTCTTGCCATGTATGGAATTATGAAAAAAAAGAGTACAAAATCTCCTTTTGCACATACTCCCCCTTGATACACTACAGAAGCCAGAGACGGCTCTGGTTTTCCAGAAGAAATTGAAGGTGGCTGAAGCACCAAAGTGTTTATTCAAGTTTATATATTCTTGGTCACAGCAAACCAGAGTAATTTTACTGAAACCTAGCAGAGTTCCAGCAGGACCACAGTTTGAAAGTAACACTGGCATAGCATTTCCCCTAGACGGATAAACTCAAAATGCCAATGTCACTCAATTCTATGTGTTATTTTTTTCTTAAAGAAATCATATGAGAAAGTTTGAGGAGACATGGTCAGCCTCACCTCCATCCCTGGGAAAGTGATGGAACGACTTATCCTTGGTGCCATCTCAAGGCATATCAGGGATAAGAGGGTCATTAGAGACAGTCAACATGGCTTCACGAAAGGGAAGTCGTGCTTGACTAACCTCATAGCCTTTTATGAGGATATAACAAGGTGGATAGATGATGGCCGAGCGGTGGATGTGGTCTACCTTGCCTTCAGTAAAGCATTTGACACAGTCTCCCACAGCATCCTTGCTGCTAAACTGCAGAAGTGTGGTCTAGACTCTCGGGTAGTGAGGTGGACTGTGAACTGGCTGAGGGGAAGAAGCCAAAGAGTTGTGGTCAATGGGGCAGAGTCTGGTTGGAGACCTGTATCCAGTGGAGTGCCTCAAGGGTCGGTACTGGGACCAGTATTATTCAATATATTCATCGATGACTTGGATGAGGGACTAGAGAGTACTATCAGCAAGTTTGCTGATGACACCAAGCTGGGAGGAGTGGCTGACACACCAGAAGGCTGTGCTGCCATCCAGCGAGACCTGGACAGGCTGGAGCGTTGGGCAGGGAAAAATTTAATGAAATATAACAAGGGTAAATGTAGGGTCTTGCATCTGGGTAGGAACAACCCCAGGTTCCAGTATAAGTTGGGGAATGACTTATTAGAGAGTAGTGTAGGGGAAAGGGACCTGGGAGTCTTGGTGGACAGCAGGATGACCATGAGCCAGCACTGTGCCCTTGTGGCCAGGAAGGCCAATGGCATCCTGGGGTGTATTAGAAGGGGGGTGGTTAGTAGGTCGAGAGAGGTTCTCCTTCCCCTCTACTCTGCCCTGGTGAGACCCCATCTGGAATACTGTGTCCAGTTCTGGGCCCCTCAGTTCAAGAAAGACAGGGAACTGCTGGAGAGAGTCCAGCACAGGGCAACTAGGATGATTAAGGGAGTGGAGCATCTCCCTTATGAGAAAAGACTGAAGGAGCTGGGGCTCTTTAGTTTGGAGAAGAGGAGGCTGAGGGGTGACCTCATTAATGTTTACAAATATATCAAGGGTGAGTGTCACGAGGATGGAGCCAGGCTCTTCTCGGTGACAACCACTGATAGGACAAGGGGTAATGGGCTGAAACTGGAACATAAGAGGTTCCGCTTAAACTCGAGAAGAAACTTCTTCTCAGTGAGGGTGACGGAGCCCTGGAACAGGCTGCCCAGAGAGGTTGTGGAGTCTCCTTCTCTGGAGACATTCAAGACCTGCCTGGACATGTTCCTGTGTGGCATAGTCTAGGCATTCCTGCTATGGCAGGGGGATTGGACTTGATGATCTTTCGAGGTCCCTTCCAATCCCTAACATTCTATGATTCTATGATTCTATGACATACTACTAGCCCTAACATTGTGTTTTTCAGAATTCAGTGTATTATGTTTTAACATAAAAAATTGCTCCACCATTCCTACTATATTTTAATACTGTCTCACAAAATCTCTTTCCATTCTTGTACTCTCATTTCTTTCCCAGTGCGTATTAGTAAACTGCTCCAGGAAGAACGGTTATTATTCCTTGTAATCTGATACTGTTGGATAAATTTAATTTTCCATACCTTACCATTCCTATCCAGTGCCTACAACCTTGTCTTTCTCCTCACACATACGGGTATTTTCCTCTCCATTCTCTCTGAAAAATGTAAAGTACTGTCTGTCATACTCAAAACCAAACCCAAATGTCCCTGCATCTGTGGGAGACTTTTCTCAGTGAGGAAAGAAGCTATAAGAAGGGTCTTTAGTATTCTTGAACCTACCACTAAAAACAGCCAAAGAAGATCTAAAACTATCCTTTTTCATAGAAAGGAAGAAAAGTTTGTCTTCCATTTCCTGCCACAATTTTGATTTAGTATAAAAATTAAATATACTGTCAATAATCTTTAATATTGTCTGCCAGACAGCAGTACACATTAGCTATTCTCTATCCTCCCTCACTATACTACTTTATTAATGTGAACTCAAGGTCTCCTGCCCTCTTTCGTAACTTCTAATTACCTATAGGCAATATTATAAGAAATGTCCATTAGCATAAAGATTATTTTTGGCATGATAAGATACATTTTGAGGCTATCAATCTTTCTTCAGGTTGAAAGTGATGTATTTTGCCAGCCCTGGGTTTTTCCTTATGACTTTTTAAAAGTAGTAGTCCATGCAAAGAGACTAGATTCACTATATTCTGTTTTAATTTTATTCAGAGCTATTTTTATTCCACCGAGCTCCACTTTAAAGTTGAAGCTTGCCATCACATATAATGCTTGACAGAAATTTTAAAAAGTATAATTTCACTTTGCTCTCTATGTTCAGCAATATTGTTTAGAGTTTGGTCTGTCATGCTGTGAAACTTGCTTGGCTCTGCAATCTGCAAATGCACTTCTAAGTACCAGAAAATGTCTGTGTGAGCATCAGGCAGGAAACAAGTTCACCATTTGAAAAGGTTTGTCATTTGAAAATACAACTAGGACATATGTGGCTTATAAATGCTAGCCCTCCTTGTAGGAAGAAACATCTAGTCAGTTGTCTGTTCTGAGTCACGTATTCCTCAATATTTAAAGGAAAACCTGCATGTGACAAATCTGGGATCATTCATAGAGCCACTGTAAAACACACATGCATATTTATATTGCACATTCAAAGGTAAATTCAAAAAAGCATTCTTTCTTGTTCTATGTAATTGCAAATGGAGTTTGGAAATAGATGATCTTCAAAGCCACTTCCAACCTTAACCATTCTATGAAATGTTGCCTAATTTGGAAATAAAGGCTTTTTAGCAAATGGAATCCACGAGGTCAGAATTTGCTGGTGTGCTCTCAGCCGCACAGAAGAATAAATTATGTCCTACTCCAACCTTACTTGTCCTGCCCAGAAATTGCTCTCATCTAGTGTCTCTCTTGGTGACTACACAGAGGTTTTTTCCCAACCTGCAGTAAGCACAACAGGCACAAGGCAGGAAATGAGCTTCTCCCTTTGAAGAACTGTACCAGTTTCCTTCTGTTTCCTGATCTTCTCTTGGCCAAAAAAAAATAAAAAAAAAAATAAAAAAATTTTAAAAAAAATGAGCAAAGCAGGAAATGAGATATAGTTTCTTCCTCAGGCTTCCTCTAAGAAGAGCAATTACCAGTGCTCCTTGTGTTGACACACGCTGAAAGACTGATGCTATCCCTATTTGTCTGCTGTAGTCTTGGTATAGAATAAAATCTATCTCATACCAGAGAATGAGAAAGCACCAGATGAAAATCTCCTAGGTTTCTATCATCTTCTTCAGAATGAAGAACTAAGACTACAGGAAGCATTTGCTAGAAGTTTTGAAACAGAGAGAAGCAGCACCTCAGCAGAATAAATCACCAAGCTCTTGTCATTCTGTATATTGTTTCTAAAACTGCTTCTGCTCCCTGAAGGCATTTAACAGTGGACACAGTTTAACAGCTGCTAAGCTTGTAAAACTGTCTACTTAAAAATGCCTCTTGGAAGTTTTACACAACTTGTTCATCTCCCACACAAACGTATTTCATTAAAAAATGATCTATTCCCACCAAGAAATCAGCTCAGAGGTAATCTCAGGTAATCAGAGAAGCCTTTTGTTCTCCGCAATTTTTAACTTCTTTCCAAAGCTGTGTTTGCCTTCCAGGACTATTGCTGCTTAGAATCAGCATCTGATTAAACCTCTCTATTAAAAACCCTAGCAGTATACAAAGACAAACAAATATCAGCAAATTTTTCACCTAGTACTAAAATTCCTGAGGACTGGGCCTAAAGGTATGATTTCATTTGAAATTACATTTTAACTCAGAAGATCTCACTTTTACTGGAACTTAAGACAATGTCTTCCCTACTTCCAAAAGTCATTCTATATATACATATGCATGAACTTCAAAATCACTTCAGTTTCGTTCTTGAAAGCAATCTACACTACCATTTGTATACAAAACTATGTGAACATCTTGGCAATGTAGTTTGCAAAACCCCAAACTGTAAAGATTTTACAGGATGCAGTACTGTTAGGCATACAAGCATGTATGTGCACTAAACACAGAGTTGTATGACCTTAGTGATTGCTCTGTTCCTATCTTTTAATAATGAAGGTGAAAACACAACAAAGACAATGTACAGTGTTCCACAGAAAATTATAAGTTTTTAATAGGTCTTTCAAGTCCTACAAAATTCTATAGTAACTGTACAGTAATCTATCGACTTTTAGAGGATACATTAAAAAACTTTAAACAAAGGCTTATCATTCTACATTAAACCCTGTAATATTTATTTAGAATGAGATGGAAAGACTCTTTCTGAGTCTTATCTCAATGAGCATCTATTCTGGTTCATGGAAAGACCTGAGTTTATCTTTTGTGTATCAGAACGCCACTGAAAAAGATTGGTATCACAAGAAGCGATATGCATACACAGAGCTAAAGGCCAGTGATACACCGTAGGGAAAAAAAAAGTTTAAAGCACAGATGACAAATGCAGATCAAGAACAGCATCATCCATATCTCTGCAGGCAGGCTTAATGAGCCTTTTGTTCAAAATATCTGGAACGCAGTGGTAATGCATTGGAAGTACAGCTGAGAGCCACACAGCCATCATGAACTTACCTTTGCAAACGTCTAACCTCTGAAAACAATTTGGCTTGAGAAAATCTTAGGATTACATTATAGCATGACAATATTTATTCTAGCTAAAGGTAAAGATTAATTTTGCAAAGAGAATTAGCCTGAGTTAACTTGTACAGTACCAATTCTGTGCTATAATCAATCAAATGACAACAGCAACAACAAAGCTTTTTAACTTTCACAGCCAAGGATCTTTCCATGGTTTAGGCAAAGACAAACACGTTGTAATAGGCACTTTCAAAATCAAACTGATGACTGCACTATTCCCCATTAGTGTGCAAAAGAACAGAGTTATGAACGCAGCATTACTCAGAATTCATCTGCGCTGCAGAGAGACACAAAAGCTTCTTGGTGCCCACAGAGGCCTCATATGTGAAAGCTCTGTCAAGCTGTTGAGATTCTTAGCTGTCAAAATTTAATCTAGGTTTTCAGTGCTTTTTTAAAAAAGTACTTTTGGGGAGGGAAGTAAATGCTTAGCAGGACAGCAGCTAAATGAATGTAACTGTTAAACAGTGGTAAAAGTACACTAGTACACTTCATTTGTTACTGAAATTTAACTTGCTTGAAAAACTTTATTTCTAGTTAGATAGTCTATGTAGATGTATTGAGTTTGCATTGCCTGGTTTTGGTAGCAGGGGGCACTACAGATGCAGCTTCTAAGAGAAGCTACTAGAAGTTTCCGCTAGGTCCAATAGAGCCAATGCCAGCTGGCTCCAAAGATGGACCCGCTGCTGTGAGAGAGAGTGAGAGAGAGTGAGAGAGAGTGAGAGAGTAGTGAGAATACGTGAAGACATCAAGGTCAGTGAATAAGGGAGAGAGGAGGTGCTCCAGGCATTGGAGCAGATATTCCTCCAAGTTGTGGTGAAGTGAGGCAGGCTGTGCCCCTGCAGCCCATGGAGGCGACGGGCTGTAGATGTCCACCTGTGGCCTATGGAGGACCCCACGCTGGAGTGGGTGGATGCCTGAAGGAGGCAAGGAGGCTGTAACTCTGTGGGAAGCCCATGCTGGAGCAGGTTCCTGGCAGGACCTGTAGCCTGTGGAGAGAGTAATCGACGCCAAAGCAGATTTGATGACAAGACTTGTGACTCCGGAGGGACTCAGATACAGTCTGCTCCTGAAGGACTGAGGGGCGACTTTATTAATGTTTACAAATATATAAAGGGTGAGTGTCACGAGGATGGAGCCAGGCTCTTCTCGGTGACAACCAATGATAGGACAAGGGGTAATGGGCTGAAACTGGAACATAAGAGGTTCCGCTTAAACTCGAGAAGAAACTTCTTCTCAGTGAGGGTGACGGAGAACTGGAACAGACTGCCCAGAGAGGTTGTGGAGTCTCCTTCTCCGGAGACATTCAAGACCTGCCTGGACACGTTCCTATGTAGCATTATCTAGGCATTCCTGCTCTGGCAGGGGGATTGGACTTGATGATCTTTCGAGGTCCCTTCCAATCCCCAACATTCTGTGATTCTGTGTGACTGCACCCCATGGAAATGGCTCACATTGGAACAGTTCATCAAAAACTGTCTCTTGTGGGAATGATTCATGTTGGAGAAAGTTTGTGAAGAACGGTCTCCTGTGAGAGGGACACCACGATGGAGCAGGGGAAGAGTGAGGAGTCCTTCCCCTGAGGAAGAAGGAGCAGCAGAGACAACATCTAATGAACTGACCGCAACTCCAATTCCCCACCCCTGTGCACCACTCGGAGGAAGCAGGAGGTGGGGTAGTCAGGAGTAAAGCTAAGATCAGGAAGAAAGGAGAGGTGCTATTTTAAAAGATTTGGTTTTACTTTTCTCATTGTCCTTCTCTAATTTGATTGTTGATAAACTTATTTAATTTCCCCAAGTTGAGTCTGCTTTGCCCGTGATGGCAATTACTGTGTGATCTCCCTGTCCTTATCTCAACCTCTGAGTCCTTTATTAGATTTTTCTCTTTCGTGTCCAGTTGAGAAGGTGGAGTCAGAGTGGCTGTGGTGGGCACCTGGCCTCCAGCCAGGATCAAACCACTACAGCAGAAAAAAGTCACTGTTACCAGAAAAGTCAGTGTACACATTTGCATTACACAAAAGAATGGAAGTCAGAGATTTCGCCAGTAGAAATTTTTATTTCATGTCATAGTCCAGCTTGGATGGCTGATCCAGGCAGGCTCTATGGGGCTTTCTGTATGCTCAGTGCATGAGGAGAGCCTCCATCTGCTGTGCACTGATTATTTTACAACTTGCAAATTCAAGAAAGAATCAGAAAAATACACAAACTACGGTTTGTGCTCAAGTTTACTTAAATTTTAGCCCAGTCATTATTTTTATTGCAGTTGTACTTTGCCAGTTGTGGCATGAAACTGAATATTATGCTTCAGTACAACCTCTTGTTGGCATCCAATGGTGCGCAATGCCCTCTCCTCTAACTGCCAATATTACAACCTATCAATGCATTCTGCTGAGAAGAAATCTCTCTGAATGAAGCTCTGCCTTAAAATCCAACACAGGAAGAAAAAATCCCACACATCTTGTTTTAACCTAATTCTCACAGTCTCGCTACCAGTAGGGTGACCCTCCTAACTGAGAATAAGTCCTATATATTATATAACTAACTATAAACATGTAATTTTTTTCCCTTTATTCACTCCTTCTAAGATTTTTTTTTCCCCTTCAAAATTAGGTGAGTCAACTCCTTACCACTGTGGCAATGAACAAAAAAAGCCTGAACAATGTCACGAGCCAAAGTGTACTTTCAGAATAATTTGAGAATTTCAGCAGATATAGCCTAAGAATACTTCACATTATTGCTCTAAAAATTGTCTAGAATAATGGCTACCCAAAGCCTTTGCCTTCTTGCTTTCTCTTATGGTTGAAGCTCAGTCTTACAACAGGATACAGTATTAAGGAGAAAAAAAAATAAACTAGTTCTTGATATGCTAATGTGATAAAACTTTTACACTAGCAGTAATTGGGGTAGCAGACCAGGGGCTCAACTCTCACACGATACAACATTGCTTTGTCAAAAAAAAAAAAAAAAAAAAAAAAAAAAAAAAAGATATTCAAAAAGCTCAGCTGCTAGATCTACACTACACACACAAACTACAGCAAGACCATCAAGACAGATAACTAGAAGATCCAGAAACAAGAACGAAAGCATATTTATTCTTAGAAACAAGGGAGAAGGTGTCAATCTTAGCAAAATAGGATTCTTCCGGTACTGGCACAGTTACTAACGGGATAAATTACTTGCTTCAGCAAATACCAAGCACAGAACCAGGCCTGTCAGGATGCCAGACTAGCCCTTCCAGCAAAGTATTTCTATCGCGCACATTTAGTTCATATTTCACCACTTTTCTTCTGTTCCTGTTTCTGTGTCTTTGCTTCATGCCCTCTCCTTTGCGCAACTATTTTCCAAATCACAGCAAGAATTTGCAATTCAACAGGAAAAGCAAGATGGATGCAACAACGTTTTTTTTTCTTGGTGAAAGTTGCACAGAACACCTTCCTGAACAACACACATGAATAAAGCTATCACTGCTGGTACTGCGTGGTATGAATGAAAAATTAGTTTATGGCTATGTAGACCTTTATTATTCTGGTACACTGAAGTAGCTCTAGAGGAACACTTACTTCCATTTTCCAGCATGTCAAAAAGGTTTATTTCAACCTTTGTTCCACAGAAAATTGAATGAAGTTCTAGATTGTAACCATGATATGGACAAAACTAAATGGGATCTTAAAAACAAAATGCAGCATGTGAATAATCAGCTCTTGAAGACTCAGTATATTTCTATCCTAGTCCTGCTACACAAACAAACGCAAACAATGTAAGTAAGCACTGTTCAAAGCACTGGCTTCAAAGACCTGAACTGATTCTGCCACAACACTACAGGCTCACAGCGCCTTCTCTGCATGGAACTCTGCCACATGTGCAACATGTGCAACTCTGATGGAAACAGAAACGTAAAAAATGCCAAAATCTCAATTGTTTTCCAGTAGCATCTATAAGACCACACTGCATTTCAGCTGTTTGTCCACAGTTTTGAAAATCACTCATCAACCGTATCAATTCAAACACTATGAAGAACATATTATTATGCTATCACATTATAGGACCAAAGTTAATCCAACTTTGCTTACAGATACAACAGAAACTTGTTGTTTACACAACTCAATGTTTTCTATCTTTGAACACTGTCAAGATACTAAAAATGGCCTAAGATTCTCTACAGTATTCAGATGGAAATATACAGGGGGAAGGAAAGTGAACAATACCAAAATAATGAGTTCTTATTCTAATACCAGTATACTATTGAATACTAATCCTTACTAATGCTAACCAAATAAGTTGCATGTGACACATGCCCTAAAGTGAGTAGAATATAAGAAAATAATTTATTCAAATAATATTACATATTTCCAGCAAAGCTGGGATATAAATAGTAAACAATTATATTTTGTCTTCATAAATTGTTCAAGAAGCTGCCAATATACACCATAATCATGAGATAAACAGAAAGAGGCTGAAGTTGTGGAAAAAATATCAATTATATGAATATATAAACAAAGCAACAGTCAAATACTGTACTGTATGAGCAAACTATAGTACATGGTAAAATATAGCCTGCAGAACTGCCAGACAAAATATATTTATGGTAAAATATAGCCTGCAGAACTGCCAGACAAAATATATTTATGAAGCCTGCAATGTCAGAACATAATGGCATCTCAATTAAAAGGCACAACCGAGAAAGAAATTAATCACAAAAATCAAAAGAAATACATATAAGTTCATATTCATTAGAAAAATCAGTCATGAAAAAACAGTTCAGTGACAAATGGAAAGATGTATAGAGTAGGAAATATCAGTATCTAAACAACAATCTAAGAAACACAGGTTTTTCTGTTTGGAATCATGCTAGAGGTTTTTAGTAAGGTTTCAGTTTTTAGCAGCAAATTCAGTACCACCATCCGTGTAATTAGCAAGAAACAGTGGGCTTATTTTTAGGTATATCTGCAAAAACTGTATGCTCATGTGCATATTACAAAGCCACATCTATCCTCCTAACTAATTTACTGTAAAAATATGTAAGTAACTTAAAGCTATATACCCATATTTTACCTACAGACACACACAATCACAATGCAAAAATGCAGTCTGGAACCACCAGAATGTAAATTCATTCAGGGAGTCAGGCCAAGCTACTAACGTCAATGCAGAGCTCTCCATTGCCCCAATGAGCTTTGAAAGAGATCTTTAATGAGAATGAGAATTAGCCAGCATATACTTATGATAGTTGATTGGTTTTACAAAGGTCAGTATGATTAGCACTATTTTTATCCTGGGTTATCTTAAACTTTACCTTGAATGTTCAGTCTGAGTACTCAAAAAAAACTAACTCTGTTTAAATGTCAAACTAGTCTACACAAAAGGAATACAAAGTTTTTCCTTCTGATGGGACAAACCAGGAAAGGTCCCACAGGAGTGGGACCAAATAGTTAATAACTGATTTTCTTAGATCTTAAGTGATTATTTCAGTTAGATTTTTTATCTATCAAATAACCAGACACACTGAAGTGTCTCTGTCTGCATTGACCATGTTAGTCTTACTTTGAAAGCAACGGTTGCTTCCTAACACTGTGCCTGAGAAACTAAATACCAGACAGGCTAGGAGAACAAGTTTAAGACATCATCTGATCCAAAGCTGCATCACAAAGTGTAGATGGAAAACAACACTGCTAGGTCTTCTAATCCCACAGGGGGGTTGGAGGCTGGAGAGAAAAAAAAATAAAGGCTCATTCTCATAGCAAAAGGGCTGACAGAAACACTGCTTGCTTTCTCTATGCTGTTGCCAGAAGCTTAGAATCAGCAAACGTATTGCACAGATGAGCAATGCTGGCATGGGTATATGCTGGAGATTAAAGTGTTTATTTCATCACTGATCTAAATTCATAACATAGTTTAAATCAAAGGTGGAGAACTACTTTTAAATGAGATCTTGCACGGGGTGGCAAGTAATAGAAACTTGGTCGCCTTTTTCCATAGTGGCATTTTGAAGCTGTGACCTGAGACCTGTTTTCCTCACATAAAAAAAATAAAATAAAAATAAAAATCACCAAAGATTTGCCCAGTAGGAACAGCAACAACAGAGTCATATAAGAGAAATAAAATCCTTAGAATACAAGTGATCCTTGGCTAGCCGTTCATTCTAGTTATCTCTACCCTGCTTAGAAGCGGCAAGACATTAAACTGTGTCCTTGCATGTCTGCTTTACGACGTGCTCAGTTCCTGCTGAGGCAGAAACGTCAGTTACTTCTGAACATATCTGTGTTCCTATCTAGATTATCTTCACACAGATTTGACATAAGAGCTGTTGATAAAGTGAATCATCCTCTCTTTTAAGCTTGTAAATTAAGGGTATTGCTTTTACCTGACAACTTCCTGAATTTTTTTGAGTCCAGGAGAGCTTTCAACTTAAACTAAAAATAAAATACAAAATCTCTGGGCATGAGTTAAGTTTACATTTTTTATCCATGAGCTCTTAATCCCACGGACAATTCCTGCCTCTGTAAGGGGAACTCACTGTGAACATGAAAATCTAAGGAGAGAGAAAGACAGAGAGAGCAGCTTTCTGAGAAGGCACCAATTACCAGCTGGATTAAATGGACCTATGCTATTTCATATCCAGCTGAGGCTCTATATTAAGGTATATAAAGGAAAAAAATACAGATTGTTGAACATATGCAATATTTCTTTATATACACATGTTCATAAAACACACACATGCCCACCAACTGGCTCTGGTCAATTACAAAATCAGGTGTAGGATATGTTCCTGACATGTGATTTCTAAATTCTTTCCCAAAAGAAGGTTTCCTTTCTGTCACTGGGAATTATCGCACCACGCTTTAAACAAATCATCTTCATGAATTAAAGTGGAATCAGACTGCACAAAATCACCAATATTATTTTGCTCAAAATCATGAATATATGTAAGGATGCTATATTTAGAGTTTTTTATCTTTTGCTTCTTCCACTAGGAAAATGATCATCACTGTTCTGATAACCTGGGCTATAAAGTAATGGCATGCATTGTGCAGAGAAAACACTTAATAAATCGGCAGCACAAAGCTATGCCAAAATCCATGCTGAACTGTGATAATTTCTCCTGTGACTACACTATCACTTGTTTCATAAATTCTGGCTGATGAAGGCTAAGTGATAATTAAGAGATTAAATTTAAATTCTGCCAGATCATCTATATAGCCATATACAAACAAAATATTGAAATGAGTAACTACATGCACAGTTGGCACTTCGCTACCTGAATACAAGACCTACATTTTTATCTATTACATTTTATTCATCTTGTACATTTACAGCCACAGTTACACATCATCAGTTTTACTGCTTTATCTATATAACCAGCCATTTTTCCACATCAGGAAATCTCTGAAACTTATCATGAGGAAGAAAAATAACCTTAATGCAGTGGGAATACAGGACTGTTAATACTTGAGAAGTTGAGAAACTGTTTAAATGAGGGTAATTCTTTTTGGTTTTAACCTACTGGACTTGAAGGCAATGGTACCAGTTATAAGCCTCATACTGAACGCTCCTTCATAACTTACAAAACTCCTTGATGAGTTGGTATTTTCATATCTACAACCCCCAGTAAATTTGCAGGAAATACAATTATGGTGCAGCTTGGGTGTTGTGCACTCATTTTCATTCCACCCCTATTTCCAATTGTTTTCTGTTAAAAGAACTGGATAACTCATTCAGAAGTTTGTTAGATCTGGCACTATTATTCATTTTCTTAATCAGAAACTCTTCAACCTACCCTCTGTACTATGTCATTTAGCTCAAAATTACTCACAAGCCCTAGCAACTGAGTGTAATCGATTCCTTCTACAGACTTTTACAGGCGTTCTGGATTTCCTCCACTGCTTGCTCATTATTTTGCAATGCATATTTCAGTACTTGCAGATTTATCAGAAAATGTAATTGGTGTGATCAGCCTCATCGCCAAGGAGCGTCAGGTGGGATTTAGCTGACTGACCTGGAGCAACTGATCAAAAACATGAAAATACTAAAGGGGAAAACGGTTTCATTTTTGGAGCGGTTATAATTTTATGGTCTTCAGCCACGAGTTTATCTGAGCCAATTGCACAGAACTGCTGATGCTGGAACATTGCATACTAATCAGGCTGCTATATTTAATGCTTCTCTGCAAGGTGCTGTTGAGATTTGCCTACTGAGGAGGCTGGGGCAGCATGTTGTGCAAATCCATGCTCACCTGGAACACCTCACACTGTTGCATGAAAAGGTTTCATTCAGGCAACCACGGAAGCAAGGAACAAGCTAACCACTTGGCTTTCTGAATACCTGGAGTAGACACATATATCCACATAATTTCTACATGTGGAAGGACAACATCTTTCCTGGTGAATCTGGTGTCAATAAGGCTGCAGCACACAGACGTATTATACGGTCTACGAAGACTAAGCCACTAGGTCAGCAGCAGAACAAATACAACATAAATAGAGGAGAGAAATTTTTAATTTTTCAGTATTAAAAATCAAATGCATTTATTTGAGACTGATAATCTCAAAAGTGTGGCTAAAAAACACTCTGAATGTGGCCTCCAAAGAACTTTATCATAAGCATGGGCAATGGCATGAATGGATAACTGATATGAATCGCTTCAGAAGATGTTTTTGTTGAGCTGAGATTAGTGTGACTTTGCAGGACCCCAGAGTCGTGTGCTAGTCCCAGCCTGTAACCTTACATTCATTAAGTACTCATAGAGTATCAGCAAATGAACACACTGTTAGGAGCACTTGTAAAGTATGAAGACCCTGAAGGGCAGAGGAGTTCAGGAAGGTTGGACATTCTGCAAGAAGGAAATGTTAAAGGTGCTAAAACCAGGGATTTTAAGTTCCACTTATAGACATCCTCTCTTTTTTTTTGCCTCCAGAAAGCTTTGGATAGGAGATGCATTGGATGCACAGTTCTGCACACACTGAACTGACAGAAACATGGTGCCTATGTCAGTCGTGACACATATGCAGCAATGCTCAAGAAAGCTTTTCAGATATCTGGGTCCCGGAATATGCACTCAGGCAGGACAGGCTACCTTTCTGGGTGACATGGTCTGCAGTGGAGCACGCAAGCACAGGGTACAGATGGCTTTCCTGAACTGGGGAAACCTAAAGAGAGCGAAGAGACGTGGGCCCCAGCACAGCCTATGCAGTCCTTTCACTTCTTGTTGCAGAGGGCAAGTTGACAGCCAGAGGCAGGAACCACAGGATCCTTTCCACTTGCACCACGGACAAGATTTGTATTTCGCATGATCTTCAGAGTTTGCTGGGCTAAGTCCAAAAAGGAATCCAAGAGGAGAATGGGGAGAAGGAGTTTTTTCTCTGCTCTTCTTTTCAAGACAACTCAGAGTCAGACCACCTGGCCCATAGAGGTTTACACTTCTCTACCTAAGTCAGGGACATCCACGTACAGTCCCTGTTTTCATTTCAGTTACGGTTTAGGGAAGTGTCTGCCCACTTTGCCAACGGGCCCGCCTGGGAGACAGCTTCCTCCAGGTGCGTTTGTACGGGGTGTGAGGCCCAGGACACGCTGAGGCAGGCAGTGGGGACAAAGGCGGGGGCTTGGCAGTGGCCGGGTGACACTGCTCTGGTGGCTGTGGTGTCAGAGCGGACATCACGATGGGAGCTGCCTTTAAGGGCATCACCAGGCAGCCTCACTGCAGTTGGACTTGGGCAATCGGTGAGTGCAGCACGCAGGGAGAAGGCTGGGCTGGGTTGGGCATGGGGCAGATGCTCAGGGGCATTTCTAACCCAGAAAGAGAGCCAAGCCCCTCCAGGCAGGGCACGGTAGCACCCCCGGGGCTGGGGCCAGAGGTGCTCGGGTCTCCCTGTGGTGGCCGGCATCCAGAGAGACTTTGGGGGTGGGTACTCCTGGCTCCATAGGATGCTGTTGTGTGTGAGGGATGGGGCCTTGGGAGAGTTTTCTCGGGTGTCCCTTGAAATTTCACATGGCCCAGCCCAGCCAGCTTCGGCAGGATGGGCCCTGTGCTCTCTCCAGCCAGGGCCTACGTCCCCTTCAATACTGTTGACATCAGTGCCCAAAAGCTTTCCTGGGACAGCCCGTGGCTTCCACCTGAGGAGTGCTCACAACAACTGCCCTTCCTCCCACTTCCCATGCCCCCCTCTCCTAACAGCCCCAGCTCCAGGAGACTCCTGCCCTGCTCTCCCAGCCCCATGCTCCCTCCCACCAGCCCTGCTGAAACCCCTTTTCTTCCACCTCCTCCAGGCCATGGCTGTGGCAGGTCTCCTTGTCCTGGCTGTGCTGGCCATCCAGGCTGGGCACAAGCATACAGAGCAGATGGATTTCGCGACGGCTGAGCGTATGCAGCAGCGCGAGGAATACCTGAACCAGGAGATGACTCGGCTGCTTCATGAGATAGAGCAGAACAGCGGTGCGCAGGAAGACATGCTGCTTTCTGTGCTGGGCTGGGTGCTGGTATGGACCATGTCGGGAGCCATGCTCTGCTGGCAGGCCTGGACAATCGTGTGCGCCTTTGCTGGCTGCTATGAGGACGAGGACGATGATGAGCAGGAGGAGGGCAACGATGAGCAGGAGGAGGACGACCTCAATGGTGTCCCATCTTTGGCTGTGTCCACCCCATCACCAGTGCAGCAGGACCTGCCTGATACATGCAAGGTGCTGAAGGAGCTGGTGGAGAACCTCCTTGGTGTCTGTCGAGCGCTCTGCAAGCCGATGTTCATGCCGCAGATGCACCCGGCCGTTGGGCAGGACGGCACTTATGAAGCTTGGCGTGTCCGTGAGAACACCATCTTCTACCGCCTGCTCGTGTTCCTGCAGCCACCCCCCGGGTACTCTTTCAGCCTGGAGGAGGACATCACGGGGCAGCTGCCAGCAGGGATCTTCCGGGCCCGTGTGGTGATGGAGTGCATGTGCCAGCGGAAGCAGCTGCTGCTGAGGGATACCTGCTTTCTCCACAGCGCCGACAACGACCTGCCGAGGGTTCAGATCTCAGATCTCCTACGCAGGCTCTGCACAGACACCTACTTAGACATGGAGAAAGTCGCCTGCTGGGCCCAGATGTTGGTGAGATCAGCCTGGCTGTATATGCCTCAGGCACAGCAGTACCAGCTGACAGTGCTGCCCTCCTCCACGACCTGCGCCTTCCAGCTGACGGGCACGTCCCGCTCCAAGAGGACCATCATAACAGAGATGATTCTTGCAGTGCAGCCAGGCAAACCAGGCCCCTGCCCAAGCTCTGTGTAGGCAGAGGCCAGCTTTTCCAGCAGCAGAGCATGGCCAGAGAGCTGCGCTGCTCTCGACGTGCAGCTTCTCAGACTCACAGCGAGCGCACCCAGAAAGACAATTTCCACCTTGGAGGTCTGCAGCTCTGCTCCTACGTCCTGGAGATCACAGGCTTTTCCACCCATGCCCTTGACCCTGCGGATCTCCTTTAGTCTCACACTGGTGACACCCAGATGGCAACTTTGGACACTGGGACAGATACAGCTCATCCCAGAGACTGCCTGTGGAGTTTGTGGCACAGATCTGAGCCCACCAGGCATGGAGATAACAGCGTGCAAGAGGAGCTCAGCAGGACCAGAGTTTGGGGAATCTTCCCCCAATTCAGCTGAAGATGCCATTGCAACAGAGGCTCCTGCCACCACCTGTGAGAGGACAGGACCACTCGTCCTCTGGGAAAATCCCCTCTGGGATCTTTATGCAATGTCAAAAAGCCATAAATTAATTTGTTTTAACCAAACTGCTGCCTGTGAGTGTCTGTCCAACACTTCGTGGGCAACGGGGGCAGGCCGCAGGTTGCTACAGACGCATTGCATGCAGACAGCTTGCAGTCATGCACACAGCAGCTGTGGAGTGGCCCCAAAGCTTCCTAAAGGATCCACTCGTCCCTTTGACAGGCGGTCTTCAGACAGGGGGCTGGCTTTAGGTGCTCATTTACAGACCTTTGCAGCTTGCTGGGTATCCCAAACATTTGAAGGAGACTGGCAGGTAAGAAACAGGATTTTGGGGAAACTCGGCTCTTCCAGTGTAGCAGTTGGAGGTGTGCTGTGATATCCCACAGAACCCACAATCACCCTGCACTCTTCAGAGACAAGTTCAGGATCTCACAGAATCACAAACTTGTTGAGGCTGGAAAAGATCTCTGAGATCATCAAGTCCAGCCCATGACCCAAAACCACCACATCAGCAAGACCATGGCACTAAGTGCCACATCCAGCCTCTCCTTAAGCACCTCCAGGGACGGTGACGCCACCACCTCCTTGGGCAGTGCATTCCAATGCCTGATGATCCTCTCCGTGAGGAAGTGCTTCATGAGATCCAACCTAAACCCTCCCCGACACAGTTTCAGGCCATGCCCTCTCGTCCTGTCACTGGTTGCCCGGGAGAAGAGCTCGACCCCCACCTGACTACAGCCTCCCTTCAGGGAGTTGTAGAGAGTGATAAGGTCCCCCCTGAGTCTCCTCTTCTCCAGGCTAAACAAGCCCAGCTCCCCCAGCCTCTCCTCACAGGACTTTCCCTCCAGTCCCTTCCCCAGCCTCGTTGCTCTCCTCTGGACTCGCTCCAGCACCTCAATGTCTTTCTTGCAGTGAGGGGCCCAGACCTGCACACAGCACTCGAGGGGAGGCCTCACCAGTGCTGAGTACAGGGGCAGAATTACATCCCTGCTCCTGCTGGCCACGCCATTCCTGACACAAGCCAGGATGCCATTGGCCTTCTGGGTCACCTGGGCACACTGCTGGCTCATGTGCAACCGCTTGTCAACCAGTACTCCCAGGTCCCTCTCTGCTGGGCCGCTCTCCAGCCACTCTTCCCTCAGTCGGTAGCGCTGCAGGGGGTTGTTGTGGCCAAAGTGTAGGACTCTGCACTTGGTCTTGTTGAACTTCACACCGTTGACCTTGCTCCATAGACCCAGCCTGTTCAGGTCCCTCTGCAGAGCCTTCCCACCCTCTGGCAGATCGACACTCCCCCCCCCAGCTTGGTGTCATCTGCAAAGTCACTACGGGTATACTCAATAAGGGCAGACTCAACTTAGTAAGGGTAGACTCATTTACTAAGGGTACACTCTCAGTCCCATTCTTACCCTGTCCCTGTTTTCATTTCAGTTACGGTTTAGGGAAGTGTCTGCCCACTTTGCCAACGGGCCCGCCTGGGAGACAGCTTCTGCCAGGTGCATTGGTACCAGCTGTGATGCCCAGGACACGCTGAGGCGGGTGGTGGGGATGAAGGCGGGGGCTTGGCAGTGGCTGGGTGACACTGCTCTGGTGGCTGTGACGTCAGAGGGGACGTCACAATGGGAGCTGCCTTTAAGGGCATCACCAGGCAGCCTCACTGCAGTTGGACTTGGGCGATCGGTGAGTGCAGCACGCAGGGGGAAGGCTGGGCTGGGCTGGGGACGGGGCAGATGCCCAGGGGCATGTCTAACCCAGAAAGCGAGCCAAGCACCTCCAGGCAGGGCACGGTAGCACCCCCGGGGCTGGGGCCAGAGGTGCTCGGGGCTCCATGTGGTGGCCGGCACCCAGAGAGACTTTGGGGGTGGGTACTCCTGGCTCCATGGGATGCTGTTGTGTGTCAGGGATGGGGCCTTGGAAGAGTTTTCTCAGGGGTCCCTTCAAATTTCACATGGCCCAGCCCAGCCAGCTTGGGCAGGATGGGCCCTGTGCTGCCTCTAGTCAGGGCCTACGGCCCCTTCAAGCCTGTTGACAGCAGTGCCCAAAAGCTCTCCTGGGACAGCCCGTGGCTTCCACCTGAGGAGTGCTCACAACAACTGCCCTTCCTCCCACGGCCCCTCTCCTAACAGCCCCAGCTCCAAGAGACTCCTGCCCTGCTCCCCCAGCCCCATGCTCCCTCCCACCAGCCCTGCTGAAACCCCTTTTCTCCCACCTCCTCCAGGCCATGGCTGTGGCAGGTCTCCTTGTCCTGGCTGTGCTGGCCATCCAGGCTGGGCACAAGCATACAGAGCAGATGGATTTCGCGACAGCTGAGCGTATGCAGCAGCGCGAGGAATACCTGAACCAGGAGATGACTCGGCTGCTTCATGAGATAGAGCAGAGCAGCGGTGCGCAGGAAGACACGCTGCTTTCTGTGCTGGGCTGGGTGCTGGTATGGACCATGTCGGGAGCCATGCTCTGCTGGCAGGCCTGGACAATCGTGTGCGCCTTTGCTGGCTGCTATGAGGATGAGGACGATGATGAGCAGGAGGAGGGCAACGATGAGCAGGAGGAGGGCAACGATGAGCAGGAGGAGGACGACCTCAATGGTGTCCCATCTTTGGCTGTGTCCACCCCATCACCAGTGCAGCAGGACCTGCCTGATACATGCAAGGTGCTGAAGGAGCTGGTGGAGGTCCTCCTTGGTGTCTGTCAAGCGCTCTGCAAGCCGATGTTCATGCCGCAGATGCACCCGGCCGTTGGGCAGGACGGCACTTATGAAGCTTGGCGTGTCCGTGAGAACACCATCTTCTACCGCCTGCTCGTGTTCCTGCAGCCACCCCCCGGGTACTCTTTCAGCCTGGAGGAGGACATCACGGGGCAGCTGCCAGCAGGGATCTTCCGGGCCCGTGTGGTGATGGAGTGCATGTGCCAGCGGAAGCAGCTGCTGCTGAGGGATACCTGCTTTCTCCACAGCGCCGACAACGACCTGCCGAGGGTTCAGATCTCAGATCTCCTACGCAGGCTCTGCACAGACACCTACTTAGACATGGAGAAAGTCGCCTGCTGGGCCCAGATGTTGGTGAGATCAGCCTGGCTGTATATGCCTCAGGCACAGCAGTACCAGCTGACAGTGCTGCCCTCCTCCACGACCTGCGCCTTCCAGCTGACGGGCACGTCCCGCTCCAAGAGGACCATCATAACAGAGATGATTCTTGCAGTGCAGCCAGGCAAACCAGGCCCCTGCCCAAGCTCTGTGTAGGCAGAGGCCAGCTTTTCCAGCAGCAGAGCATGGCCAGAGAGCTGCGCTGCTCTCGACGTGCAGCTTCTCAGACTCACAGCGAGCGCACCCAGAAAGACAATTTCCACCTTGGAGGTCTGCAGCTCTGCTCCTACGTCCTGGAGATCACAGGCTTTTCCACCCATGCCCTTGACCCTGCGGATCTCCTTTAGTCTCACACTGGTGACACCCAGATGGCAACTTTGGACACTGGGACAGATACAGCTCATCCCAGAGACTGCCTGTGGAGTTTGTGGCACAGATCTGAGCCCACCAGGCATGGAGATAACAGCGTGCAAGAGGAGCTCAGCAGGACCAGAGTTTGGGGAATCTTCCCCCAATTCAGCTGAAGATGCCATTGCAACAGAGGCTCCTGCCACCACCTGTGAGAGGACAGGACCACTCGTCCTCTGGGAAAATCCCCTCTGGGATCTTTATGCAATGTCAAAAAGCCATAAATTAATTTGTTTTAACCAAACTGCTGCCTGTGAGTGTCTGTCCAACACTTCGTGGGCAACGGGGGCAGGCCGCAGGTTGCTACAGACGCATTGCATGCAGACAGCTTGCAGTCATGCACACAGCAGCTGTGGAGTGGCCCCAAAGCTTCCTAAAGGATCCACTCGTCCCTTTGACAGGCGGTCTTCAGACAGGGGGCTGGCTTTAGGTGTTCATTTACAGACCTTTGCAGCTTGCTGGGTATCCCAAACATTTGAAGGAGACTGGCAGGTAAGAAACAGGATTTTGGGGAAACTCGGCTCTTCCAGTGTAGCAGTTGGAGGTGTGCTGTGATATCCCACAGAACCCACAATCACCCTGCACTCTTCAGAGACAAGTTCAGGATCTCACAGAATCACAAACTTGTTGAGGCTGGAAAAGATCTCTGAGATCATCAAGTCCAGCCCATGACCCAAAACCACCACATCAGCAAGACCATGGCACTAAGTGCCACATCCAGCCTCTCCTTAAGCACCTCCAGGGACGGTGACGCCACCACCTCCTTGGGCAGTACATTCCAATGCCTGATGATGCTCTCCGTGAGGAAGTGCTTCATGAGATCCAACCTAAACCCTCCCCGACACAGTTTCAGGCCATGCCCTCTCGTCCTGTCACTGGTTGCCCGGGAGAAGAGCTCGACCCCCACCTGACTACAGCCTCCCTTCAGGGAGTTGTAGAGAGTGATAAGGTCCCCCCTGAGTCTCCTCTTCTCCAGGCTAAACAAGCCCAGCTCCCCCAGCCTCTCCTCACAGGACTTTCCCTCCAGTCCCTTCCCCAGCCTCGTTGCTCTCCTCTGGACTCGCTCCAGCACCTCAATGTCTTTCTTGCAGTGAGGGGCCCAGACCTGCACACAGCACTCGAGGGGAGGCCTCACCAGTGCTGAGTACAGGGGCAGAATTACATCCCTGCTCCTGCTGGCCACGCCATTCCTGACACAAGCCAGGATGCCATTGGCCTTCTGGGTCACCTGGGCACACTGCTGGCTCATGTGCAACCGCTTGTCAACCAGTACTCCCAGGTCCCTCTCTGCTGGGCCGCTCTCCAGCCACTCTTCCCTCAGTCGGTAGCGCTGCAGGGGGTTGTTGTGGCCAAAGTGTAGGACTCTGCACTTGGTCTTGTTGAACTTCACACCGTTGACCTTGCTCCATAGACCCAGCCTGTTCAGGTCCCTCTGCAGAGCCTTCCCACCCTCTGGCAGATCGACACTCCCCCCCCCAGCTTGGTGTCATCTGCAAAGTCACTACGGGTATACTCAATAAGGGCAGACTCAACTTAGTAAGGGTAGACTCATTTACTAAGGGTACACTCTCAGTCCCATTCTTACCCTGTCCCTGTTTTCATTTCAGTTACGGTTTAGGGAAGTGTCTGCCCACTTTGCCAACGGGCCCGCCTGGGAGACAGCTTCTGCCAGGTGCATTGGTACCAGCTGTGATGCCCAGGACACGCTGAGGCGGGTGGTGGGGATGAAGGCGGGGGCTTGGCAGTGGCTGGGTGACACTGCTCTGGTGGCTGTGACGTCAGAGGGGACGTCACAATGGGAGCTGCCTTTAAGGGCATCACCAGGCAGCCTCACTGCAGTTGGACTTGGGCGATCGGTGAGTGCAGCACGCAGGGGGAAGGCTGGGCTGGGCTGGGGACGGGGCAGATGCCCAGGGGCATGTCTAACCCAGAAAGCGAGCCAAGCACCTCCAGGCAGGGCACGGTAGCACCCCCGGGGCTGGGGCCAGAGGTGCTCGGGGCTCCATGTGGTGGCCGGCACCCAGAGAGACTTTGGGGGTGGGTACTCCTGGCTCCATGGGATGCTGTTGTGTGTCAGGGATGGGGCCTTGGAAGAGTTTTCTCAGGGGTCCCTTCAAATTTCACATGGCCCAGCCCAGCCAGCTTGGGCAGGATGGGCCCTGTGCTGCCTCTAGTCAGGGCCTACGGCCCCTTCAAGCCTGTTGACAGCAGTGCCCAAAAGCTCTCCTGGGACAGCCCGTGGCTTCCACCTGAGGAGTGCTCACAACAACTGCCCTTCCTCCCACGGCCCCTCTCCTAACAGCCCCAGCTCCAAGAGACTCCTGCCCTGCTCCCCCAGCCCCATGCTCCCTCCCACCAGCCCTGCTGAAACCCCTTTTCTCCCACCTCCTCCAGGCCATGGCTGTGGCAGGTCTCCTTGTCCTGGCTGTGCTGGCCATCCAGGCTGGGCACAAGCGTACAGAGCAGATGGATTTCGCGACAGCTGAGCGTATGCAGCAGCGCGAGGAATACCTGAACCAGGAGATGACTCGGCTGCTTCATGAGATAGAGCAGAGCAGCGGTGCGCAGGAAGACACGCTGCTTTCTGTGCTGGGCTGGGTGCTGGTATGGACCATGTCGGGAGCCATGCTCTGCTGGCAGGCCTGGACAATCGTGTGCGCCTTTGCTGGCTGCTATGAGGATGAGGACGATGATGAGCAGGAGGAGGGCAACGATGAGCAGGAGGAGGGCAACGATGAGCAGGAGGAGGACGACCTCAATGGTGTCCCATCTTTGGCTGTGTCCACCCCATCACCAGTGCAGCAGGACCTGCCTGATACATGCAAGGTGCTGAAGGAGCTGGTGGAGGTCCTCCTTGGTGTCTGTCAAGCGCTCTGCAAGCCGATGTTCATGCCGCAGATGCACCCGGCCGTTGGGCAGGACGGCACTTATGAAGCTTGGCGTGTCCGTGAGAACACCATCTTCTACCGCCTGCTCGTGTTCCTGCAGCCACCCCCCGGGTACTCTTTCAGCCTGGAGGAGGACATCACGGGGCAGCTGCCAGCAGGGATCTTCCGGGCCCGTGTGGTGATGGAGTGCATGTGCCAGCGGAAGCAGCTGCTGCTGAGGGATACCTGCTTTCTCCACAGCGCCGACAACGACCTGCCGAGGGTTCAGATCTCAGATCTCCTACGCAGGCTCTGCACAGACACCTACTTAGACATGGAGAAAGTCGCCTGCTGGGCCCAGATGTTGGTGAGATCAGCCTGGCTGTATATGCCTCAGGCACAGCAGTACCAGCTGACAGTGCTGCCCTCCTCCACGACCTGCGCCTTCCAGCTGACGGGCACGTCCCGCTCCAAGAGGACCATCATAACAGAGATGATTCTTGCAGTGCAGCCAGGCAAACCAGGCCCCTGCCCAAGCTCTGTGTAGGCAGAGGCCAGCTTTTCCAGCAGCAGAGCATGGCCAGAGAGCTGCGCTGCTCTCGACGTGCAGCTTCTCAGACTCACAGCGAGCGCACCCAGAAAGACAATTTCCACCTTGGAGGTCTGCAGCTCTGCTCCTACGTCCTGGAGATCACAGGCTTTTCCACCCATGCCCTTGACCCTGCGGATCTCCTTTAGTCTCACACTGGTGACACCCAGATGGCAACTTTGGACACTGGGACAGATACAGCTCATCCCAGAGACTGCCTGTGGAGTTTGTGGCACAGATCTGAGCCCACCAGGCATGGAGATAACAGCGTGCAAGAGGAGCTCAGCAGGACCAGAGTTTGGGGAATCTTCCCCCAATTCAGCTGAAGATGCCATTGCAACAGAGGCTCCTGCCACCACCTGTGAGAGGACAGGACCACTCGTCCTCTGGGAAAATCCCCTCTGGGATCTTTATGCAATGTCAAAAAGCCATAAATTAATTTGTTTTAACCAAACTGCTGCCTGTGAGTGTCTGTCCAACACTTCGTGGGCAACGGGGGCAGGCCGCAGGTTGCTACAGACGCATTGCATGCAGACAGCTTGCAGTCATGCACACAGCAGCTGTGGAGTGGCCCCAAAGCTTCCTAAAGGATCCACTCGTCCCTTTGACAGGCGGTCTTCAGACAGGGGGCTGGCTTTAGGTGTTCATTTACAGACCTTTGCAGCTTGCTGGGTATCCCAAACATTTGAAGGAGACTGGCAGGTAAGAAACAGGATTTTGGGGAAACTCGGCTCTTCCAGTGTAGCAGTTGGAGGTGTGCTGTGATATCCCACAGAACCCACAATCACCCTGCACTCTTCAGAGACAAGTTCAGGATCTCACAGAATCACAAACTTGTTGAGGCTGGAAAAGATCTCTGAGATCATCAAGTCCAGCCCATGACCCAAAACCACCACATCAGCAAGACCATGGCACTAAGTGCCACATCCAGCCTCTCCTTAAGCACCTCCAGGGACGGTGACGCCACCACCTCCTTGGGCAGTACATTCCAATGCCTGATGATGCTCTCCGTGAGGAAGTGCTTCATGAGATCCAACCTAAACCCTCCCCGACACAGTTTCAGGCCATGCCCTCTCGTCCTGTCACTGGTTGCCCGGGAGAAGAGCTCGACCCCCACCTGACTACAGCCTCCCTTCAGGGAGTTGTAGAGAGTGATAAGGTCCCCCCTGAGTCTCCTCTTCTCCAGGCTAAACAAGCCCAGCTCCCCCAGCCTCTCCTCACAGGACTTTCCCTCCAGTCCCTTCCCCAGCCTCGTTGCTCTCCTCTGGACTCGCTCCAGCACCTCAATGTCTTTCTTGCAGTGAGGGGCCCAGACCTGCACACAGCACTCGAGGGGAGGCCTCACCAGTGCTGAGTACAGGGGCAGAATTACATCCCTGCTCCTGCTGGCCACGCCATTCCTGACACAAGCCAGGATGCCATTGGCCTTCTGGGTCACCTGGGCACACTGCTGGCTCATGTGCAACCGCTTGTCAACCAGTACTCCCAGGTCCCTCTCTGCTGGGCCGCTCTCCAGCCACTCTTCCCTCAGTCGGTAGCGCTGCAGGGGGTTGTTGTGGCCAAAGTGTAGGACTCTGCACTTGGTCTTGTTGAACTTCACACCGTTGACCTTGCTCCATAGACCCAGCCTGTTCAGGTCCCTCTGCAGAGCCTTCCCACCCTCTGGCAGATCGACACTCCCCCCCCCAGCTTGGTGTCATCTGCAAAGTCACTACGGGTATACTCAATAAGGGCAGACTCAACTTAGTAAGGGTAGACTCATTTACTAAGGGTACACTCTCAGTCCCATTCTTACCCTGTCCCTGTTTTCATTTCAGTTACGGTTTAGGGAAGTGTCTGCCCACTTTGCCAACGGGCCCGCCTGGGAGACAGCTTCTGCCAGGTGCATTGGTACCAGCTGTGATGCCCAGGACACGCTGAGGCGGGTGGTGGGGATGAAGGCGGGGGCTTGGCAGTGGCTGGGTGACACTGCTCTGGTGGCTGTGACGTCAGAGGGGACGTCACAATGGGAGCTGCCTTTAAGGGCATCACCAGGCAGCCTCACTGCAGTTGGACTTGGGCGATCGGTGAGTGCAGCACGCAGGGGGAAGGCTGGGCTGGGCTGGGGACGGGGCAGATGCCCAGGGGCATGTCTAACCCAGAAAGCGAGCCAAGCACCTCCAGGCAGGGCACGGTAGCACCCCCGGGGCTGGGGCCAGAGGTGCTCGGGGCTCCATGTGGTGGCCGGCACCCAGAGAGACTTTGGGGGTGGGTACTCCTGGCTCCATGGGATGCTGTTGTGTGTCAGGGATGGGGCCTTGGAAGAGTTTTCTCAGGGGTCCCTTCAAATTTCACATGGCCCAGCCCAGCCAGCTTGGGCAGGATGGGCCCTGTGCTGCCTCTAGTCAGGGCCTACGGCCCCTTCAAGCCTGTTGACAGCAGTGCCCAAAAGCTCTCCTGGGACAGCCCGTGGCTTCCACCTGAGGAGTGCTCACAACAACTGCCCTTCCTCCCACGGCCCCTCTCCTAACAGCCCCAGCTCCAAGAGACTCCTGCCCTGCTCCCCCAGCCCCATGCTCCCTCCCACCAGCCCTGCTGAAACCCCTTTTCTCCCACCTCCTCCAGGCCATGGCTGTGGCAGGTCTCCTTGTCCTGGCTGTGCTGGCCATCCAGGCTGGGCACAAGCATACAGAGCAGATGGATTTCGCGACAGCTGAGCGTATGCAGCAGCGCGAGGAATACCTGAACCAGGAGATGACTCGGCTGCTTCATGAGATAGAGCAGAGCAGCGGTGCGCAGGAAGACACGCTGCTTTCTGTGCTGGGCTGGGTGCTGGTATGGACCATGTCGGGAGCCATGCTCTGCTGGCAGGCCTGGACAATCGTGTGCGCCTTTGCTGGCTGCTATGAGGATGAGGACGATGATGAGCAGGAGGAGGGCAACGATGAGCAGGAGGAGGGCAACGATGAGCAGGAGGAGGACGACCTCAATGGTGTCCCATCTTTGGCTGTGTCCACCCCATCACCAGTGCAGCAGGACCTGCCTGATACATGCAAGGTGCTGAAGGAGCTGGTGGAGGTCCTCCTTGGTGTCTGTCAAGCGCTCTGCAAGCCGATGTTCATGCCGCAGATGCACCCGGCCGTTGGGCAGGACGGCACTTATGAAGCTTGGCGTGTCCGTGAGAACACCATCTTCTACCGCCTGCTCGTGTTCCTGCAGCCACCCCCCGGGTACTCTTTCAGCCTGGAGGAGGACATCACGGGGCAGCTGCCAGCAGGGATCTTCCGGGCCCGTGTGGTGATGGAGTGCATGTGCCAGCGGAAGCAGCTGCTGCTGAGGGATACCTGCTTTCTCCACAGCGCCGACAACGACCTGCCGAGGGTTCAGATCTCAGATCTCCTACGCAGGCTCTGCACAGACACCTACTTAGACATGGAGAAAGTCGCCTGCTGGGCCCAGATGTTGGTGAGATCAGCCTGGCTGTATATGCCTCAGGCACAGCAGTACCAGCTGACAGTGCTGCCCTCCTCCACGACCTGCGCCTTCCAGCTGACGGGCACGTCCCGCTCCAAGAGGACCATCATAACAGAGATGATTCTTGCAGTGCAGCCAGGCAAACCAGGCCCCTGCCCAAGCTCTGTGTAGGCAGAGGCCAGCTTTTCCAGCAGCAGAGCATGGCCAGAGAGCTGCGCTGCTCTCGACGTGCAGCTTCTCAGACTCACAGCGAGCGCACCCAGAAAGACAATTTCCACCTTGGAGGTCTGCAGCTCTGCTCCTACGTCCTGGAGATCACAGGTTTTTCCACCCATGCCCTTGACCCTGCGGATCTCCTTTAGTCTCACACTGGTGACACCCAGATGGCAACTTTGGACACTGGGACAGATACAGCTCATCCCAGAGACTGCCTGTGGAGTTTGTGGCACAGATCTGAGCCCACCAGGCATGGAGATAACAGCGTGCAAGAGGAGCTCAGCAGGACCAGAGTTTGGGGAATCTTCCCCCAATTCAGCTGAAGATGCCATTGCAACAGAGGCTCCTGCCACCACCTGTGAGAGGACAGGACCACTCGTCCTCTGGGAAAATCCCCTCTGGGATCTTTATGCAATGTCAAAAAGCCATAAATTAATTTGTTTTAACCAAACTGCTGCCTGTGAGTGTCTGTCCAACACTTCGTGGGCAACGGGGGCAGGCCGCAGGTTGCTACAGACGCATTGCATGCAGACAGCTTGCAGTCATGCACACAGCAGCTGTGGAGTGGCCCCAAAGCTTCCTAAAGGATCCACTCGTCCCTTTGACAGGCGGTCTTCAGACAGGGGGCTGGCTTTAGGTGTTCATTTACAGACCTTTGCAGCTTGCTGGGTATCCCAAACATTTGAAGGAGACTGGCAGGTAAGAAACAGGATTTTGGGGAAACTCGGCTCTTCCAGTGTAGCAGTTGGAGGTGTGCTGTGATATCCCACAGAACCCACAATCACCCTGCACTCTTCAGAGACAAGTTCAGGATCTCACAGAATCACAAACTTGTTGAGGCTGGAAAAGATCTCTGAGATCATCAAGTCCAGCCCATGACCCAAAACCACCACATCAGCAAGACCATGGCACTAAGTGCCACATCCAGCCTCTCCTTAAGCACCTCCAGGGACGGTGACGCCACCACCTCCTTGGGCAGTACATTCCAATGCCTGATGATGCTCTCCGTGAGGAAGTGCTTCATGAGATCCAACCTAAACCCTCCCCGACACAGTTTCAGGCCATGCCCTCTCGTCCTGTCACTGGTTGCCCGGGAGAAGAGCTCGACCCCCACCTGACTACAGCCTCCCTTCAGGGAGTTGTAGAGAGTGATAAGGTCCCCCCTGAGTCTCCTCTTCTCCAGGCTAAACAAGCCCAGCTCCCCCAGCCTCTCCTCACAGGACTTTCCCTCCAGTCCCTTCCCCAGCCTCGTTGCTCTCCTCTGGACTCGCTCCAGCACCTCAATGTCTTTCTTGCAGTGAGGGGCCCAGACCTGCACACAGCACTCGAGGGGAGGCCTCACCAGTGCTGAGTACAGGGGCAGAATTACATCCCTGCTCCTGCTGGCCACGCCATTCCTGACACAAGCCAGGATGCCATTGGCCTTCTGGGTCACCTGGGCACACTGCTGGCTCATGTGCAACCGCTTGTCAACCAGTACTCCCAGGTCCCTCTCTGCTGGGCCGCTCTCCAGCCACTCTTCCCTCAGTCGGTAGCGCTGCAGGGGGTTGTTGTGGCCAAAGTGTAGGACTCTGCACTTGGTCTTGTTGAACTTCACACCGTTGACCTTGCTCCATAGACCCAGCCTGTTCAGGTCCCTCTGCAGAGCCTTCCCACCCTCTGGCAGATCGACACTCCCCCCCCCAGCTTGGTGTCATCTGCAAAGTCACTACGGGTATACTCAATAAGGGCAGACTCAACTTAGTAAGGGTAGACTCATTTACTAAGGGTACACTCTCAGTCCCATTCTTACCCTGTCCCTGTTTTCATTTCAGTTACGGTTTAGGGAAGTGTCTGCCCACTTTGCCAACGGGCCCGCCTGGGAGACAGCTTCTGCCAGGTGCATTGGTACCAGCTGTGATGCCCAGGACACGCTGAGGCGGGTGGTGGGGATGAAGGCGGGGGCTTGGCAGTGGCTGGGTGACACTGCTCTGGTGGCTGTGACGTCAGAGGGGACGTCACAATGGGAGCTGCCTTTAAGGGCATCACCAGGCAGCCTCACTGCAGTTGGACTTGGGCGATCGGTGAGTGCAGCACGCAGGGGGAAGGCTGGGCTGGGCTGGGGACGGGGCAGATGCCCAGGGGCATGTCTAACCCAGAAAGCGAGCCAAGCACCTCCAGGCAGGGCACGGTAGCACCCCCGGGGCTGGGGCCAGAGGTGCTCGGGGCTCCATGTGGTGGCCGGCACCCAGAGAGACTTTGGGGGTGGGTACTCCTGGCTCCATGGGATGCTGTTGTGTGTCAGGGATGGGGCCTTGGAAGAGTTTTCTCAGGGGTCCCTTCAAATTTCACATGGCCCAGCCCAGCCAGCTTGGGCAGGATGGGCCCTGTGCTGCCTCTAGTCAGGGCCTACGGCCCCTTCAAGCCTGTTGACAGCAGTGCCCAAAAGCTCTCCTGGGACAGCCCGTGGCTTCCACCTGAGGAGTGCTCACAACAACTGCCCTTCCTCCCACGGCCCCTCTCCTAACAGCCCCAGCTCCAAGAGACTCCTGCCCTGCTCCCCCAGCCCCATGCTCCCTCCCACCAGCCCTGCTGAAACCCCTTTTCTCCCACCTCCTCCAGGCCATGGCTGTGGCAGGTCTCCTTGTCCTGGCTGTGCTGGCCATCCAGGCTGGGCACAAGCATACAGAGCAGATGGATTTCGCGACAGCTGAGCGTATGCAGCAGCGCGAGGAATACCTGAACCAGGAGATGACTCGGCTGCTTCATGAGATAGAGCAGAGCAGCGGTGCGCAGGAAGACACGCTGCTTTCTGTGCTGGGCTGGGTGCTGGTATGGACCATGTCGGGAGCCATGCTCTGCTGGCAGGCCTGGACAATCGTGTGCGCCTTTGCTGGCTGCTATGAGGAGGAGGACGATGATGAGCAGGAGGAGGGCAACTGTAGAGGAATTTCTTGTGGAGTAGAGGTGTGGTATAACTTTAAAAGTGTGGACAACCCAGCGTAGGCCTAAACAGAGGCTCTGTCCTTGAAGCTGCCTTGGAACACAGGGAGGAGGAGGTTTTATCTGTTTTGTGAGAGCTTTGCGAGATGCTTGGCGGGAGGTGCTGGCCCCGGGGGGAGAAGGGGGGGCGAGAGCCGCTTGCATAGTGGAATGGCACTACCCAATAAAACGCTGGCGCGTGTAAACCGGTAACTGACCAACTTTGGGAAGGGGCAGGCGCGGGGACGCTGCTGAACTGTATATATTGAGCTGTCTGGAGCAATAAAAGAGAGAACTACTTGTAGCCATATCGGTGGGATTTGTCGTTGTCTTGACCGGCTCTCCGATAGGACCCTCTTCATCTGGCGCCCGAACAGGCTGAAAATGGGGAATTGCTTAAATGTGGATTGCTTAAATGCGGGAAGACTCCGAAGCATCGGACGTGAGCCGATTTGGGAGCCGGAGAGCTGGAGGCGGGAGAGTTCCGAGTGTGACCAAAAGGGCACCGGAGACCAGAGCTTGAGAGACCAATCAAGCCCCTGCCAAGGTAAGACCGCGATGGAAACGGACGCGGCAACTCGCCTCCTTAGTATACTCTCTGAGAGAGGAGGAAAAGTAAAGGAGCGAGACGTATTAGCCCTATGGGCTCGGAAACGGGAGAAAATGAACGACCCACCATTAATCTTTAGTTCCACGGAATGGCGTGAAGTAGGAGGCTTTTTGTGGGACTGTACTCTAGAGGGAGGAAAAGAAGGAAAGGAAGAAAAAGAACTAGGAACAGTTTGGAAAACTGTAATACACACTCTAGAAATCATGCAAGCAGAAAAGAAAGTTGCTGCGGCAGTGATCGAAGCATTGGGGGGAGGGCAGGAAAGGAAAAAGGCAAAGGAAGAAACTCCCTGCTCGTCCCGACTGGGTGGAAAAAAAAAAAAAAAAAAGAAAAAGAAAAAGAAAAAGGAGAAAATGTACTGCGTTGCAGAATTAAGACTTTCGTCCTTGAGCTGAGCTCTTTTCTAAACAAGTGCATAACTCTTGCTTGCTAATTATGAAAAGAGACCCTGACCAGCCAGATACAGCTCATGTTGCAAGCTAGTCCGTGAGAATGAACAGATAAGACACTTGTACACCAGATGTGCATGGGAGTGAATGGGAGAGTATGATCAAAACAGACCTGGGAAGTTCTGCTTTCCCTGTGTGATAACAGAGTGATTGAAGTAATATTTGAGCTAATATTTTCAAGCCCGAACCATAAAGGATCCTTTGCAACAGCGATGGAGCAGTGTCATCAGAGACGCTATAATAGAGGGAGATTGGGAAGCAGCCAGTTCGACTGCGTGTCCTGTTAGTATCAATAACGGACAAGGGACCTGGGAACCACATGATCCTGCATGATGTGGCTGTGCAGCATCCTGTCACTTAACAGCGCAGCAGCAACACGACCGTGCACTGGGCCTGCCTGTTGAACCCCTCTGTTTCGCCCAGTGACGTGATGGGACCCTGAAGTACCGATTACCAACAACGACATGGATTGGACTGGCAGAAGATGCTTACAGCTGATGGCAGAGCAATTATGGGAAAATGTGACTATTCTCAATGTTACCTGTTGTATTAATATGTATCCTCTTTGTGTGACTAACAATGAAGCTTATATTGGTTGTGTAACCAAAGCCACATAGTAGGTGTTAAGGTTTATGTACTAACCAGCAGAGTGATATTTCTTTAGCTAAAAGCAAGGCAGGGAAACCAGCTGCCTTTTGCTTTGTTAGAAGTGTGTGATTAAAGATCAAAGTATGATTTAGGGTGATGGGTGTGAGAATTTGACAGGATGAATTAAGAGTTTAGTTAAGACATTTTTGGTTATTGCAGTTTTAATTGTTATAGGCTTAGTTATGTTTAGTTGTTTGATAAATATAATCAAGAAAATGATAAGCAAGCTAGTGGATGAAGCCTGGGTTGTCCAAAAAGAAAAAGGGGGATATGTAGAGGAATTTCTTGTGGAGCAGAGGTGCGGTATAACTTTAAAAGTGTGGACAACCCAGCGTAGGCCTAAACAGAGGCTCTGTCCTTGAAGCTGCCTTGGAACACAGGGAGGAGGAGGTTTTATCTGTTTTGTGAGAGCTTTGCGAGATGCTTGGCGGGAGGTGCTGGCCCCGGGGGGAGAAGGGGGGGCGAGAGCCGCTTGCATAGTGGAATGGCACTACCCAATAAAACGCTGGCGCGTGTAAACCGGTAACTGACCAACTTTGGGAAGGGGCAGGCGCGGGGACGCTGCTGAACTGTATATATTGAGCTGTCTGGAGCAATAAAAGAGAGAACTACTTGTAGCCATATCGGTGGGATTTGTCGTTGTCTTGACCGGCTCTCCGATAGGACCCTCTTCAGGCAACGATGAGCAGGAGGAGGGCAACTTCGATGATGTCAGATCCTTGGCTGTGTCCACCCCATCACCAGTGCAGCAGGGCCTGCCTGACACGTGCAAGGTGCTGAAGGAGCTGGTGGAGGACCTCCTCGGTGTCTGTCGAATGCTCTGCAAGACGACATTCATGCCGCAGATGCACCCGGCCGCTGGGGAGGACGGCACTTATGAAGCTTGGCGTGTCCGTGAGAACACCATCTTCTACCGCCTGCTCGTGTTCCTGCAGCCACCCCCCGGGTACTTTTTCAGCCTGGAGGAGGACACCACGGGGCAGCTGCCAGCAGGGATCTTCCGGGCCCGTGTGGTGATGGAGTGCATGTGCCAGCGGAAGCAGCTGCTGCTGAGGGATACCTGCTTTCTCCACAGCGCTGACAACGAGGTGCCGAGGGTTCAGATCTCAGATCTCCTACGCAGGCTCTGCACAGACACCTACTTAGACATGGAGAAAGTCGCCTGCTGGGCCCAGATGTTGGTGAGATCAGCCTGGCTGTATATGCCCCAGGCACAGCAGTGCCAGCTGACGGTGCTCCCCTCCTCCCAGACCTGCACCTTCCAGCTGACAGGCACCTCCACCTCCAAGACGACCATCATGACAGAGATGATTTTTGCAGTGCAGCCAGGCAAACCAGGCCCCTGCCCAAGCTCTGTGTAGGCTGAGGCCAGCTTTACCAGCAGCAGAGCATGGTCAGAGAGCTGCGCTGCTCTCGACGTGCAGCTTCTCAGACGCATGGTTAGCACACCCAGAAAGACAATTTCCACCTTGGAGGTCTGCAGCTCTGCTCTCATGTCCTGGAGATCACACGCTTTTCCATTCATGCCCTTGACCATGCAGACCTCCCTTCATCTCACACTGGTGACACCCAGATGACAACTTTGGACACTGGGACAGATACAGCTCATCCCAGAGACTGCCTGTGGAGTTCGTGGCACAGATCTGAGCCCACCAGGCATGGAGATAACAGCGTGCGAGAGGAGCCCAGCAGGACCAGAGTTTGGGGAATCTTCCCTCAATCCAGCTGAAGATGCCACTGCAACAGAGGCTCCTGCCACCACCTGTGAGAGGATGGGAACACCCGTCCTCTCGGAAAGAGTTGATCCCCTCTGGGATCTTTACACAGTGTCAAGATGCCATAAATTAACTTGTTTCAACCAAATCTCTGTCTGTGAACATCTGTGCAACATTTTGTTGGGAATGTGAGCAGGTAGCAGGACCATGGAGAACATGCCTTAATGGCCTTTCCAAGTACTATTACACAACTGTTAGCAATTTCAAGAAATTTTGTATGTTACACATACTGAAATCTACATTGCAAGCATAATAGTCTGATGGTTCTTCAGCACTTTATTTTTGTTATCTGAACTAAGGCTGAGCAATATGATCGAGACTGGAACTTCAGCATTACAACCTATTTCAGAGTATGATATGTGGTAAGTTCAGCAAGCATGATGACAATTTATGAGATGGTATTTGCCCTATGCAGCTTGGCTTAAAAAACACAGGGGAAAAATGAGTGTTCTTGTACCTTGAGAATATCTAGCTAAACAACAAATACTGGGTTTGCTTGTTCCTGTTAAATAACTTATAATGGATAATCTTCAGATAAAACATCTTTGCTGCCAAAGAGAACATCTGATTATATCCACCAGGTCCCAACATTCTCTGTTACCCTGAGATATGCTACCAAGAAATACACACAAAGTGTTCTAATGAGGTGTTCTGCTCTCTCTTCGCAAGCAGCTGGGCAAGAGTATACCAATGTATATTTCCAAATGAAAAAGCAATTTAATATGATGAAGCTAAATCCTTTTACTAAACTTAGTGCATTTTTATTATTAGTTAGTTAAATGTATGGGTATATGCAGTATCAACACACCATGAAATGAAGAAATTGCCAATTTCTAGCATGAATTACTTGATAAAGGGGACTGCATTAAATGCAGAGTTGTTGAATATATCAGTAATGCTACAGTGGTTAATCATAAAGTTATAGGAAGAAAGCCTGCAGTACTTCACAGTGTATTGAACTTGCAATTGCATCCAAAGTAGCTTACAGACAATATTAGTAAATGCAATGCATTTCCTAGTAGACTGCAGGAAATGCTTTAGTGCCTTCAAAAAACATAGTTTAAGGCAAATTCCATATTACTTAGGAGTATTGCAAACACATAGATTTCCCTTAGTATTTTCCGTTAGTAGACTGCAGCATAAAGGAAGACTATATAATTATGCTTATTTTACTGAAGAGATGAAAGAAGCATAAGGACAAGTAATGTAGCCAGTGATATCTGACAGGGTAATTGCAGGCTGAGTGGTCTCACTCTGTCCCCCCCAGACTCAGTCAACTCTCATGGCCAGTCTCACAGTGTTTTTGACATAATTTTCCACATTGATCATTTTTTCAAGTGTAATATAAAAAGTCTGTGTTTGACACATTAAGTTTTAGTGACAGCCACAGACAGCTGCAATTTCCCTCAATAAAACAAATAATTAATTAGTAAAACACAGTATGCAATGTATGTCCAGATTGACTCACTCCTATTGCTAATTGGAGCAATTAGCTTCAATACCTACATGGTGTTTTGCAGAGCTATGAAAGAAGCAAATACACAGACAACATATATTAATTTTCTAGATTAGCAACCAGTAAGGTCACTTCTGGTAGCCCCATAAAAATATCTAAAAGAAGAATTATACAGTTGATAACCTATATATTTCATATAGAATATAGGGAAAATGTGACCTGTAGAAATAAGCCTAAATGCAGGCCAGATTTTCTTTTTACTGGGACATTCGGTAAAATTAATCAACAAGCTAAACATCCAGAGTTTGAACAAAAACCCATTACTACTGACTAAACAGATTCCTGGCCAAAACAGCTGTATTTTTTCACCGTTCATTTGAGAAAAAGGCCCTCTCTTGCCAGGAACAAAACCAGAACCGTACAAGTTTTCCTCATGTGTCTCTGCCTGAAATGTTCTACCAACAACTTCAAAAAGGCAAAGCCCTTAAAAGTCCTCGCAATTAGCCAGTCTTCAACATTGCCTCAGAGAGCTATATCTCAAATCCTGAAAAAGCTAATAGAAATAATTTCAGTCTTCTGTAAGACTACAGGAAAGCCCATATATGGTTTGGGAGAAAGGCATTACATATTCACCATTGTTGATAGCAGTAAGTGAGGAAGAAGCTAGAGTAATTTTTAGAAGCTCATTGACTACACACAACCAATCAGTGGCCATAAACGTAACAAAACACAGAAACTATAGCACAGCATATGGGGGAGAAAAGATGACAAACACTGAATTGAAGACCAATTCAGATTAAACAAGTCTGTCTGAAGTCAGAAAGTGAAGAATCCATTTCTTAGGAAAGGGCAAACCTACCAATTTCATCCATCCAACTCCCCATTTTCTTATTCTTTTTTTTTAATTGGGTAGTTATTACTGAGGAAAAGGTCAACATCCGGTAGACTTCGAGGAAAAAAAAACCAGTTCAATAAACACCAGTGAGATAGAGAGAAAAAAGAGACCAAGAACTACTTGTAAATCACAAGCTAGATGACAACTTGTATTGTCTTATATATGCTGAAGTGGCTTTTATCAAGGTGCCTGTGTTGCTTATCTCTAGTAATGCTTCACAAAATTTTGTAGCCCACAAGTCTTGGTTACTCTATTGCAGATTTGCCTGTCAGAAATGGAACATCCCTGAGAAAAAGCTGCCAAACGGATTCAGACATACTTCCTGGACAATTTCCGGTGGATCACTGAGGTTTTTTTCAGTTTCAGGGTCATCCAGACTATCTTCAGCTTTGTTCAGTGAAGTTCTCGGAACTTTAGGGGCTAATCTCCCTTACAAGACTTGCATGGTCAATCCTATAAAGAATTTTTAGTAGACATTTTCAAGGCCTTTTCACTGAAAGTGAAATGGTAATTAATTCTCTTAATTGAACGATCATTCATTAGTCTTTTACTAAATACATTGCCTAATAACATTCTCAATCTTGCAAGTTACTGCCATGTCTTCAATTTCCTTTTCATGATAAGACTAATTAGAAGTTAAACTCCCATAGCTTTATAAATCTGCAGCACAGTACAGCATATACTGGATGCAGCTTTCCCATTTAGATTCTTCAATTACAAGCAACTGCAACAAAAAAATCAGCATATTGTACTAGGTAGTACTACATTTTGGCAGATGATAATTAAATTATTCCTTAGAAGCAGTGCTCAGTGCTTAAGAAGAAAGATTACACTGAAAAACAGGCCTAATATTTTAACTTAATTAACGTGTTATTTTTCAATAAAGAGGTGTACACTACTGTAATTTCTTCTTCTATGGGTAACTTCAGCTATAAAACAGAAATACCGCAGGTTTCTTTTTGTGTAATACTTTCCCATGTACATTCTATGCTTTGTATATTTTTTAAAAAGGATGAAAATATGTGACATATAAATATACTTATTTAGTACTTTTAGGCATAAGATATTTCATTTCTATACCATATAAGCCTGCCAGAGACTATGCTTGACTATGTCTAAAATGCATGAGCATTCCATGGTAAGGAAAGAATTAATTTTTTTATGTCTTTTAATTCTGTACTGTTGTGAGTTTGATTTATAATATTGGTTGGGGCAGAAAAGATTTCTGGATGAAGAAATCACATCTAGTTACAACGGAAGTAGAGTATCTTCTCCATGGAAACTGCCTGCCAAATACGCTCAGATGACTTAACAGATTCTTCAACACAATATTTCAATTTGATAGAATTATATTTTCCTGGAATCTTTCACTAATAATTTAAAAGTGGCATAAATGCATAAATGTCTATTTCTGAAAATAATCAAGTTATGTCATTTCAGTATCAATCCGTAATATATTTCAAGCTCAATTTCTCTTTGGTTGTTCAAACTCACTATTTATTTTCTTTTGAATCATATTCCAGTTTTTGTTTAATTCCTAATATTTTAATGTGTTTTAAAGACCGTTTGTGAATATTTTGTTGTTACTGCCCTTTCAGTTTCCTACAGTTATACCATGGATGATGCCCACTGTATAGTGGATGGGTTTGTTAACTCTTTGTGGAGATACAAAAACTCCGTAAAAAAGTAAATTTTTGTTTCAAGAATTAGTATGTGTATTTATACCAGTAGAACTAGAATATTGCACTACATATCAAACACCTGTTTCTCAGATGGGGCTACTAAACAGTGCACTCCCATACCATTTGTCAGCATTCTCCATATCTTTTCTATCACTGATATTATACAAGTCACTCGGTAAAAAAAGACAAAAAACAACCCATGTTAGCAAAAGTTTTCAATAATTATCAGACTGGTCATTTTATTCTAGCTATGCTGCAGTTTTCTTTAGCTGTGTACTAGAACAACGTGTACTGTTACTAGGATAGTCTGTCTCAAAGGTGCTGAAAAACAGAGAGGTAAATTACAGCATATATATATGTATCACATGTAACATTAGAAAAATGGCTATTTTGATTTTGTAAGAAAGGCAAAAAAAAGGAAAGGACAGAATGATGCCTTGTTACAGTCAAACAGGAAGACTGAAATTGTATGGTACTAGAAAACAACTAAGTAAAAGACTGGATAATATAGATGAAAAAATAAAATCAATGAGTTACATAAGGAGTATTAGCAACTGGATATGAAATTCCAATTAGCCACACGAAGTACTTTGCATTCCTTGTGTTCCTGCATAGAGATCATCTGGTGACTGTTTTTAAAAATGAAGTACTATATGGTACAATGTATCTCCACATAGAAAAAGCACAGTAGATTCTTACACAAGTTTAATGGAATTTGGTAAGTTAAAAATAAAATTCTTACTAGCATGGTAAGAAATCACTTTTCTGAGCAAAATATAGAATTATTCACACGAGAAGCAACAGGGCATGCTGCCAATGCATGCTGCCTCTGAATGTTGCAACTGCTATGTCATGTAACGATATAATCCTTACTATTTATTTCCATACACAATGACTGCAAATCCTTCTCAGTGGACAAGAATATTTAAATTCACTCTATATTCTGGTATTATTTAATTGATTCTCCATCAGTCCCCGTTTATGGCAAAACATTCAGCAAAACAGAAATTCAGTAAGCAGCCCATATATAAAGCCCGTACATAAAGCTTCCTAGCAGACTGAAGGAAAACTGGAAGGCATTAGGCTTACCATCCAGTAAAAACATGTTATCTAGGAGGATTAATGGATAACTATTAAGGATAAATCTTTGATAAACCTTCTCAGACAGGACTACAATTGGTTGAATGTAGATGAGTAAGTAAGCAGTAAAAAAAACCAAATTTGCCAAAGCCTTATTTTGGTATTTAAATTCCTCATTGGTACCATTAAGGTAGCAAAATCTGAAGTGGATAAGGACATGAGCAACCTGTTCTAAGTTGGCTTTACTTTGAGTAGAGGGGTTGAACATCCAGAGAGCCCTCAACCCAAATTATTCTGTAATTCTATAAATTCTATAGATTAAAAAAAAAACCAAAACACAAAATCATCTTTGTTATAGATCTCAGAGATGACACACGCTGCAGTTCACTAACACGAAGACGAAAGCTTGTCAAAAATGTATCTGAGTCAAAGCTCCACAGCTGGAAAACATCAAAAAAACCCCAACCAAAACCAACCCAACCCAATAACAATACTATTTCTTCTAAAATCCTAAAGGGAAATGGATGCAAAAGAACATTTTCAAAGCAACACCAGCAGTCCATGAGGGGAATCAGGAGAATATAGGAGGACAGGACAAGCCAGGACTCATGTAATCGTTAGAATGGCCTAAGAAATCTAATTTCAGTAATCATCTACAAACTCAAGCTAGTAAATGTTATTTTAGTATCATTACTTAGGTACATTTTTTTTCCTTTGCATCTCTCCACTGAATAACTTGCATGTGACTTCATACACACAGAGAAAATATATTAAGAAATGTACTAAAGAAAACTGAAAAGCTCCAAAATACTTGAGGCAAACAATACTATATTTTGATCTAAAGCAGTTAGAGTCCCCTGCTCCCTTTTTGGTAAAAGCTCAAGAGAAGCTTTATAATCAGTGCACCAAGAGGGCATTATCAGTTAAATTCTTCTGTAGTACAAGATTTCCGACCTCCCTCATGTCGAGATACTACTATTTATACTTCTGCATCAATTCCATATATTCAAGTCATATTAAAAGACATCCAAGTCCATCAACTCTTTTGACCCTTTTCTGGTGCTTAGCTCATTACTGCTGAAAACTATCAGTTTAACAAAGGAGTGATTACCTCTTGAAGAACCCTCTTCATTTTCAGAAGCAATGTCTTTACGGCTGTGCAATCTTGCAGCATCAATCTGAAGGGCAAAGATTCAATGCCTCCACCTTCTTCCAGACCAGCAAAAGGCCACTCCACGGATGGGCTACCGGCCAGCTGGCTAACACGGGGATACCTGGCTTCTCCTTGGTCTATCTCCTTCGTCAGCTTGAGAGACAGGTTCCTTGCAAGAGAAAACAGCAAGACCAACACTGAAATATGAAAACAAACTCAATTTTTGGCTTTTAGGTCCTCTGAGTTTAAAGGAACATTACACATTCACTTTTTAAGCCTGTTAGCATGAATAGCCTTTATAATGTACATATAGCTATATGGTGTCAGTAATAAAATATGCATTTATAAATGTACCAATTTCTACAGGAATTCAAACCTTGTTCTATTTCACACCCTTCAAAAGAAAGCCATATTCTTAAAACAAAATATCCTATGGGCAAAATTGCTATGGGTCTATTTTATTTCAGTTCAGCTTTATGAAAAAATGAAACTGTCATGCACTTTCAAAAGTCACATCACATTCTTCCATGTGCTTTGACTTAGAACTCAAAAAACAAAACTGCCAAAGAAAATACTTGCTCCTGGGCTGGCCCAGTGACATAAGATGAACCTACTATTCCATAAAATGGACTTTGAAATTTAATTATTCTATACTCACCCAGAGGTTTAGCTATTTTTACTTAAACTGAAGCTATTTAAGCAGAACATGAAACAAAACAGAGTTGTGGCTGATAATCCATTAAAGACAATAGAAAGATTTGGAAAAATGTTGACAGACTTTGGAGATAACTGAATACCATCATTTTGCTGCATATATACTATTTCCTTTAATATCAGAATAAGATATCTACAAGACTTTGCCATGCTTGAACAAGTCCAGGGAAGACCAACAAGATGGTGACAGGGCTGGGGTGCATAATAAATGAGGAGAGGCTAAGAGAGCAGCTTTGCTCAGTCTTCCAAATGGAAGGCAAAGGGGATCTCACTGCTGACCAGAGCAATGTCCCCACTGGAAGGGTGCGGAGATGATGGAGCCAGGCTGTCCTTAGTGATACACAGCAACAGCATGAAAAGTAATGGACAGGAGCTGGATGTGATATTTTAGCCTGAGGGTTTCAGGCTTGCTGAACGCAGGTGTTCGCTTATCCGTTGTGCAGACCCCGAGAATGGAGGAAAACAAGGCCTACACAGTGAGAACCAGTCGAAGGAGGGAGTCTTGTGACGACAGGACGGTCCTGTTTTGGCTAAGGAGCAAGGCCGCACCGAGACTAATGGTGTGAACCATCCTGCACATAGATAAGTTGTTGCAAAATAAAATCCTGAAGGCCACAGGGCCCAGAGTGGAAATTTTTACCCTAATATCCCTATATCACTATAGTCGCTCACTCTTCACTCAAATCACGCTGAATGCCACCCCAGGGTGGGGGGTATATAGATAGTATATAAGGAGCATAGAGGGTATGTGTCGTTGGGAGGAGAAAACCCCAGAAGAGGAAGAGGCAGTCGACGGGCTGTGCTCCTTCTCCTTCACCCAAGACAGGGACGCCTTCTTGGTAAGAATTGCACTTCCACCTTTTGGTGTGTAATACACGGGATAGTATTTTGCTAGCATTAGTATCGTATATTAGCGCTATTGCAGAGAGTGAATTTATCAACGGCAACTTCGAATCTTGTATCTGTCACTTCAATAAATTGCCTATTGTTAGTTACCTTGCAAATCGTCTCAGTGCAAGTCCTTAAACGGGGCTCTGAAAATTCAGTGCAAGCCCTTAGTGGGGCTCTGAAAACTCAGTGCAATTCCCTAACGGGGCTCTGAAACAAGCAAGTGCTTGGCTGGGGTACGTGCCTCTCACAGCCACATACCTTTCACGCGACAGCTGGAATACAGGTAACTGCGATCAGATATAAGAATTTTATTTCCTTATTTCCTTACTTGTTACCATGAGGATGGTCAAACAAAGGAACAGGGGCTCCGGGATGCTATAGGGCATCCATCCTTGGAGATGATACAACATGACAGGGCAAGGCCCTGAGCAACTTGCTCTCACTGGACCTGCTTTGAGCATGGGCTACGAACCTGCAGAAGTCCCTTCCCACCCATGTGGATCTATGATCGAGAGGTCATAGATCCAATCAGCCAAAATCAGCTACAATCAGTCAAAAGCCTAAAGGCGGAAAAATAACTTAAATATAGATTACTTGACATTTTGGTTGAACAGAATGTAACTAAAAACACTAAGGATTTCTATGGCATGAAAGCATTCACAACTTTAACATTATACCTATTTTCTCTCTGACCAGCTGGTAAAAAGGACAAATCTGAATGCACAATAAATCTGAGAATGTGTCTGCACTATGCAATAGTAAGATATTAATTACTACTAAATTACAAAAGTCTTGTAACAGCAATGCATGACACCCATATTCATACTAAAATAATTCACTACAATTAAAAACGTTAGCATAAGTGGTGAAGAAAATTACAATTATTATTCGTTTTGAATATAGTCTCAATTTTCTCTTTCATTTCAATTTTCATGCAACACAAAACTAATTCTGAATTTTAAGCGCGATCATATTTCTTAAGGAGAAAATATTTTTCTATATGAAATTTTACTTAGTTAAGTTCGGTTTCATAGGAAACACATGCAAAAAGTAATTAATGTGATTTCTCAAGACAAGGAATTCCCAATGCCTTAATAACAATTGGAAATGAGCCTACCAGATTTAGCTTTTATGGATGGTTCACTTTCATATTTTGCAAGCTATGAAACGTGCAGTAGAGACAACATGTTAGATCAAGAAGTGCATCACAGAAAGCACAGATATTGACGGATGCTCATGATGGTCAATGGACTTAAAATTTTTAATCTAGGCTTTTAAAGACTCTCAGAAACCAGTAGAATTAGTCTGTTTTAATTTTTAAATACATTGAAGTAACTTTAAGCCAAATATTTTTTCTCCCTTAAAATAATAATTTGAGGTACACAGTAAAAGTGCATTTGATAAAGGATATTAAGCTACTGCTGATTCATAGCCTTTCTTAAAGCAGCCTCAGGTACAAATTATGCAAAGAAAAAAACAACTTTTTTTTTGCTTCATAACATAGGCCAGTTTCAAGTGTTTATAAAATCAGCCAGTCAGACTACTGGAATCTACACTTGAGTAATATTTATGCAGCCAGGAAAGCATATTCTTTTAAATCAGGTTGAAACAACAAGGTCGTCATTTCTCCTGCCCAGTGCCTGCAGGCTGAGAGACAAGACATCCCTTAGGATATTCCATATGTTCACTTTGTGAGTCTTCCCAAAGTTTAATCTTCCTCATGTTCCTGAACAGCCATCTTCCAATAGGTAACATCTTGCCAGCGAGACACAATGCCTCCCACAAAGAGTCTTTACAGCACGTTATCAGTGGGAAGAACCTGATAGCAACACCCTGGTATCACTACCCTGGCAGCCAATACCCTTCTGCCCCAGTGATGACAAAACAAGCAGTACTCTCAGAGAATTATCATCCTCTCTTACATGGAAGAGATACAGTGTTATGTATAAGGTATAAATTCACTGAAAATATAGCACATTTTGATTTCAACTGAAGAAAATAACCTTCAGTTACTTCAGTGGGCTCTGTTGACATCATCCTGCTCAACATACTAAATTACTGTATTTTCAAATACAGAATCTTGTGCTAAAGTACAAAAAACACTCTAATAACATATCACCACTCATGGTCATACGAGTTTAAAATCTAACTCAATTGCTACTGGAAAATGGCAACTCAGAGTTGGTATACAGCAAGTATTCAGATCATACAGTACCTCTGGACTAATCAAAAAGAGAATAACTGATCTGTGGCAGAAAGACTCTTCATTCTCTGATACAACTCCTTCTACTCACTGCAGGAAAAATCTCATTTTAAATTCATTCCCGAACTGATATTTAATTAAGTTCATTATTAACAATGTCCAGGTGCTCTATGACAGTATTATTATGGTAATCCACTGCAATTCATCTCAAAGCAGTGGTAGAAATTTAGCAAGGAAAAAAAAAATCTTACTAAAATTAGAAGTTTCCCCTTACGAGTAAAACACCTCTTTACTTCTGAAGTTGGAGAAGGGGCTGGCTCCTTGACTGGTAGTATAAGGAGCTCCTTACAGATGACCAGACCCCTCACACACACACCTTCAAAAGATGTGTTTATTGTAATTAAAACATTTCACAGGAAAATATTATCTGTGACAAACTTCTGAATCTGTGGATAAAAAGCCTCAAAAAATCTATTTTAATGACTAAAGATAATGATTATTTAATCCAAATGACAATATTAACTCAATAATATTATCAACATAAAATATTTTAGATAAGTAATTTTAGGTCACTTTTAAATATGTAGCTCCTGTCTGAGCTCTAAATTTGCCTGACACACACACACACATGTAACACTTAGACTAGATTCCTACTTTAAAACCATATCTGAAAATGTTCCTGGGCACTGGAAGGCAGTCAGTGTTAAAGCACTTCTGAAATGCCTTGACCCAACTCAGCTATCACTTGCAGACGATTACCTGGAGTGGTTTGGTTGTCAGTGAAGGCAAATGGGATGGGACCACTCCATTCTAGAGAATGTTATGGTGCAGATGTACACTAAGGAACGATCTTGTGTAGATGTCACCTTAAATCTCTGAGTGTGTCTATGGAGCCATGAAGCTCCAAGCTTGAGATGTGAAACCCAGTCATGCTTCTAGGCAAAAGAGTCAGCCTGTTGAGAAAGGTCTTAGAGAACTGTGGACATTGTGGCAAATCACAGCTGGCAAGAGTGGTAAGAATCTGTTCTTAATTTTCTCCCAGGTATTACAGACTTCACTTCCTAGATAACAAATGGTTCTCATATTCTGTTTGATGAAGATCAGACAAAGTCTGACAGATGGCATACTGAAAACTCTGCCCAGTCCTCTAGATCAATGTCATAGGGGAACAGGGTAATTCAAGTTGTTCAAGTGGTGTCAACCTAAAGCCTTAAACATTTAACCACTTACTATACAGCTGTTCATTACATCTAAGGGGTCCACAAATGACAACAGAGAAATCAGGCTTAACGGCAGTAGAATTACTGTCACTGTAAGGCCTGAAAATCTACAGCAATTTTGTTACAAATTTTAAAAAGTTAAATAGGGTGAAAACCTGTTCAACTTGATGGCACTTTGGGCCTGCTGGCTTGTTTCTGCGCATATTCACTGAACAACAGAAATGTATTTCCACATTTCTAATGGATACAAAAATCAAAGCTACAATGTCTGCGTTTTACAAAATGGCAGTGCCATTAAGATGGAGTTCTATTTTTAAAGTAATCCTTATCGAAATAGTGAGATAGCATTAAAATAACCAATCAGCATCTTTCAGCATTTTAATAGCCCCCATAAATTCAACATAACTACATGTTAACTAACTGAGGAAGAGACATAATTGTGCAGCTCCTTTCAAAGCTTCTTTCCCTTAAGAAGGTAAATCAAGAACAATTTTATTATTCCAAAGCATCTTTAAAGGGATTTATTGGAAAAAAAAAAAAAGACAAAAATTCTAAAGATTTGCAACTTGAGCTACTTTTAGTTATTCTTCCTTTCCTACTGATCTTCAGGTCAATGATTTGAAGAGCTCATGGTAATTTGAACTTCAATTACATAAAGATCCCTAGATTATGCAGAGTTTAATCTTCTCAGTTTTCATCAGTAGTGCTCAAGACATTGTTATAGTAGAATTAGCCTAAACTAATACAATTGGTCCCACAGAGTCTGCTCTTCTCAATACTGGCTTAACAGAAGAGAACCCATACAACACTGTGGGTATCAGGAAGGCTCTGCAAGCAGAACAAAAGGCCCCAGCATCTATGTGAAGAGCTGAACATACCTTCTTTCTTTTCTGAGGGCTGATCTTCTAAAGCAGAGTCTTAGAAAAAGCCTTAAATCACTTATCTTCAGTGTTTGAGTGTGCAACTGTATGTATATATATTCAAATATAACTACATCATGTATATATAAATAAATATTTCTATAAATGTATAATTATAAATTTAATATACACACTCATACTTAAACACACATAAATTTGATCTTCATAAATATTTTAGAAAAAAAATCTCTTTGTTGTTCATAACTTGGCCCACCAGGAAGCATCATAGTGTCAGAATGGCCTGGGCTGGAAGGGACCTTAGAGATGATTTTAATCCAACCTCCCTGTTGTGGGCAGGGACGCCACCTCTCGACTAGGTCATATATCTTTTTACATTAGAAGAATGTTATCAGCTCCATACAGAGGTTATATCCTGAAATCCTTGTTCATACAAATCTAGAAAGCCTTCACTCCACACTTTGTTCTTCCATCCAAAGTTTTGCTTTTTCTCACCAATAGCAAACAAAATTAAAAATGGCTTTTTAGAAAAATCAATAAGTATTGTTTTCAGAAAGAATCACAGAATCATCACAGTTGGAAAAGACTTTCAAGATCATCAAGTCCAGCCACTGTCTAACTCTACCATGTCCACTTCTAAACCATGTCCCTGAGCACCATACCCATATGGCTTTTAAACCCATCCAAGGATGGCGATTCAATCACTTCCTTGGGCTGCCTATTCCAGTCTTTGATAACCTTTTCAGTGTAGAAGTTTTCCCTAATATGTAACCTAAACCTCCCGCAGCATAACTTGAAGCCATTTCCTCTTGTCCTGTTGGTTGTAACTTGTGAGAAGAGACCAACCCACATGTCTCTACAGCCTCCTTTCAGGTAGCTGTGCCTTAGTTAGACCATAAGACATACAGGGAAGAGCAATTACTTCCGAGTTTTAGAGAAAAATCTGCCTATCTCAAACATTTCCAAAATTCAGTTCAAAGCACTTCATGACTCTCTTACAATCACGTACATTACAGTCAAGCCCTAAAAAATGTATCTTAATGTCCAAATAATATCTTACTAATCTTACTTACTAAGACATATTTTCTATGCCAAACAGTTTACAACTGAAATTGATGGGACACATTTTGGAAAAAAAGAGAGGCCTTTCTCCATATTTAGCAGAATTGAGGCATAGGCTTTTAAAAGCATGTTCCTAAATATCCCATATCAAATAATGCACTGCTAGGTGTTCAAATATTGTCAAGCTCTGGTCAAGCAGGATAAAAATTACCAAACTTCTCACTCAGTTCTCAAAATGCAGGCTTTGCAATACTGAGGAAATTAAAAGGTAACCAGAACATAAACACTTGGCCAATCACCCATATTCACGTTCTTCGGCATCAAAATTTATACCTTCCTGTCTCACACAATTTTCAGTGCTTTTTCTGGTCTAACAGACAGTGCTTCAGAAGTTGCAGAGATGTCATCTCAGAATATTAAACCATACCGTGTCATAAGGTACATATTGTCTGACATTTTACAGCTTTTAGAATTATGTATCATTTCTTGGTACTCTGCTATGATTTTTCAAGGTCAGTCTTTTAGAAAAATTATGTTCAGTATCTGTCACTATCAAACTATCCACCCACACAAAAATGTGCACACAAATTCTAAAGGCTAGTGCTACTAGAAGCTAAGAGACTTGTCAGCTTTTCCCACTATAACCCCTTTTCTTTCAAAGATTTATATGACAGTCAAAGATTTCTTTGGGGCTAGAACTTGCTCATCAAGAAACATGGAATCAATTTTTGGTTTTAAAAAAAGCAACACCCAAACCTCCATTTTTCAGCTGCTAGTGAAGTCCAGCTGATAAGGGTATGTCGAATATTTCTTTCTCTAAATTCTTCACAGGAGTCAAGAGCTCTGTTTATATCGCCTCATCTAGAACGCAAAACCACAACACTTGAGATTTTGGTCCCTTTCCTTCTCCTGGAATCTATTAGAAAAACTTAAACATGACACAAATAAGAGAATAATTATCAGAAAGTAATCAGTCCACAATTGTCCAAAAAAAAAAAAAAAAAGCTACTTGGAAAAGACTGATGGGATTTATTCAATTTCAAGTACTGACAGTGCAGTAGTAAATAAAGCATTACAGACACACCAGGGTATTAAGGGCTTAGTAGAGTTCGAGTCCTTGTATTTATTTATTTTAAATCAGCAGAAGATCATTCTTGAAACTGTTTTACAACTGATATAAAAAATATAAATTGAAGTTCAATTACGTACAAAAGCAACCAGCAAATCACATTACATCTGCGGCTGAGATATAACAAAAGAAGGTTTACCCTTTATTGGGACAAAGGATAAATCTACCTGCAGTCATTGCAGCATTTGTAAACACTATGTACTTCTGACTGGACACTGACTCAGCACAGATAAAAGCTAAAGGCGCTTAGTGTCCTCTCCCAATCTCACTCCAAATGCATTCCATGGAGCTGACCAGTTCAGCTGATCTGAAATTAGAATGACAAAATTTTCGTCTAACCTATTAAGGAAGACAGGCATTCAAGCGTGCCCAGCAAACTTTCTAGTACCGAGGAAAAAGGAGAAATATACGTCGGTTTTGCTACTGTCACCTCATGGATCAAAACATTTCTCCTCACTTTTGCTCTCTCGCTCTAAATGCTTGAGCCCTGCTTTTAGAAATTGTACAAATGAAACATAAAATTTTGAAGCTTTTAGAAGGTTAAAAAATGTTTTAAAACGATGGAAAATCACGATGGATATTGTGATATGATGACTGTCTTCCAAGAATCAAAAGAAGTGCACTCCAGTTGCCAAACTAGTTCTCTCTGCTTAAAACCAAATTGTCAAATACTTCATACTAAAAGTCCATATTTTTCTAACAAAGACTTAAAATATTTTAAGCATTTTCTGTGCCTGGTAAGAAGCTACAGAACTGTCTAGTATGGGCTTCAGTGAGATGATAGACAAATGGACAGCAGGGCTGGCAAGAAATATTTGCTTAGTACCTGGCAGAATTCACAGAAATGAATTAGACAGACTTTTAATGAGACCAGAAAATTCATTTACTTGATAAAGGTGACAAGCCACTCACTTCAAGTCCTGTCTGACTTGGTTTTAAAATATCTGGGAAGTACCTAATCACACTACTACTGCATAAACCAAGATATTATCTTCCGATGAAGCTAACAAGCTTTAAAAACACTTTGTGAAGCAAGCAGGCAATTTATTATACGTTGTGCTGGCTGGGAGGTTCACCTGAGGAGCAAAATGGTCAGTTTTAAAGATCTAATTAATATTTACTAAAATACCATAAGTGGAATACTTTGAGCATTCTGTTTGCTTTCCTTACATCCCAATCCCTGTGATTCAGGGAACTCTTCTTGGATTGAATCTAATTACAGAAATGTCCTGGCTTCTGACCATGCCAGTGCTTGAGAACAGACAACAGACATCTAAATAATCAACCTACAGGTTATCAGGCCACACATATTCCTTCACGAGCAAAAATGCACATGTGTACAGGATTAGATGGCAGCTGAATATCAGAGACGAGAAGAAAGAGAACTGAAATGTCTGTGGATCTGAGAGATTAGTTAAGGGATGCCCTATACAACAATTAAGTAGTTAGAACGCTGTAAGTGTTCAGAAAATCCCAACTAGTAATCCTAACGTTTACTGTTAGCTCTGTATATTTTCACAGAGTGAAATATATAATAAGTAATGTAACATAATCACTAAAATAATGAGTGATTACTAACAATGCTTTCTAGGTGAAGGTAATGTTCAATACTATGTAACAGAATCAATACAAGGGACCTTTATTTTGGTGAAAAGTACGTGATTAAACAAATGTATCCCTTTACACTACCTTTCAACAGTTTAAGAATCATGAGTAGAAGAGAGCTGTGTAAATTCAGAGGACACCTTTCACCTACTTTAGGTAGGGAATTTGATTAGTACGTCAGGAAGAAACTGCAACTTTAAAACCCATCCTAATTCATTATCACATAAAATAGTTGTAACACAATGTTATTGTTCACAGAGTATTTAAGAAAAAAAGCTCTTTTATGACTAATAAATGAAAGCATGCAATGGATTTAGAGACATAATTTAAAAAAGAAAGTGAGAACATGCATGCTACTATATTTTCATTCTTCAAAGACAGCAATCTACTAGAATTTTTTTTAATGATTAAATTGGATTCTTCTATAAGGTTTTTAGGAAACATTACTGAATGAGGTATTTACAAAATTTCAAATTCCACTGACAAAGAAAAGTAATAAAATGACATGAGAAGTCCATCACCAATACTAATTGAATACATGAGTTATTTTCTGGAGTTTACTGATAAAAAAAATCATATTGTTCCTGGCACAGTGGTTTCTAGTAGCGTGCTTTCCTGCTAGCTGAGTACTGGTGTATATGTGTGTGCACATGCACACATCTATTTGCTTTATATTATCAAGGAGACTCATTGAATATCTTGTGTTGGTAGGCACTCACGAGGGTCATTGAGTCCAACTCCAGATTTCACATAAGGAAACCTAAAAGTTAAACCATCTATCTAGAGAAATCGTTGAACATATAAAAAAGAGCAGCGTTTCCAAGCAAGAAATGAGAAAGAAATTTTTTCTCAGTCCATTCACTGATGTGAAATTTGTCATTCAATGATTAACAGTTCCTGGCAGAATTAGACATGAAACGATGTATTTTCCTCAAAGTTAAATAACATACATTTTACAGGCTTCAGCCAAAACTGATCATAAATGAAATATACAGAACAGAAGAAATTAACTTCCTTTCAGAATAACTACATAAAAGCTACCCAGAAACCATAGGTCTAATTCTTTGAGCGAAACCATTAGCAGGATCTTGTCTATGAAGAGTGACAGATGAAAAAAATAGCTCACATCCAGATGTGTGCCACCTTAAAACAAACCTAAGAGACTGAGAGCTTCACAATCACAACAAAGTCCTAAGAACCACTCACCTTCCAGAGGCTCAAGGCCTCCTCATCTCCCCTGGATGTTGTACAGCTCAATGCAGCAACTTAGAAAAACAGCCACTGGCATAAATAGAGGCAAACAACTTAATAAGAACAAATTCCCAGCTATATATGTGGATGCAAACTTGTAAGTTGTGAGATGTTTTGGATGTTATTTCCTTGTGAGTGTCCTCTCAAACTACCTAGAGGGACCATATTCATTTGGAGAGGTTTCAGTTATAAGGCAGGTGTTGCAACGTTTGCACTTGAATTTTAATTAGTGAAATTAAACCCCTCCAAAAGCAAATGCTTGATTTTTTAAACAAAGGCATTAGAGACCAAACAAAAAGAAAGCAATACACTAATTAATGTGTAAATTATCCTAACTGTTTTGTTCTTACATGACATAATCAATGACAAAGTGCCACAGCAGAAACAGGTTATTTTATCATATGGTGAAACTAGCCCACCTACAGGAGACTTCTCTGCCTTTGCCAACATAGTTTTCAATGCTTTTTCTTCTTGACTGTAAATAAATCATTAAAAATAATCAGAATATTTAGTTTGACTAAAGCACTACCATAGTGTTTCCATACTGCCCTCTTACAGAAGAAAAACATTCCTTCTCCCTCCACTACCCCATGTGACCTGCTATGAAAAAGTAAATCTAAAAAATGAGCAAACTGAGACCAGAGGCCAATGGAAAAGAGATGTTTGGTTTGGTTCACTATGAATCTGTGACACATAACTGAATAATACTGAAATCTCTCTAAGCATCTATTTGTACACCAGCACAAGGAAGGAAGTAGCGTGCTAGAACTTCAATACTAGCACTGCCATGTTCCCTGCTTACAGTACTTTTGTGTTGACGCAGCACTGCTTGACACCTAAGTGCTTACAAACTATGTCCAATAGAAGCTTCATTCTCTCTACAAAGCCTCATCTCTCTTCACTTACAGGACATTAAGTCTCCTTCCTTTTAAATTTGTTTTTTATATCATCACATGAAAACTAAATGCTTATTTCAGCTATTTACACTCTGGTTGTCACTTCCTCTACTTTGGGGACACCACTTGAATTACCTGAATATTTGGGGTTACTATAATTGATTCTAGCTTGCAATGTCAAGATTGGTGAAGGTTGAGAATAACATGAAGAGCAGTGTTGTGCAAGACGATGCAAGTTTGGAAAAGGTACATCTCACTGAAAACATAAGGGCCAAAATTTGAATTTAACATCTGATGTTTGAATTCTCTTGCACTGCATATATTCAAATTTTGAGCAATAAATATAAGGGCAGGAAAGAGGACCTGGGTAACTACAGACCGGTCAGCCTCACCTCCAGCCCTGGAAAGGTGATGGAACAACTTATCCTCAGTGCTGTCTCTAGGCATGTCAAGGATTAGAAGGTTATTAGGATCAGTCAGCATGGCTTTGCCAAGGGGAAGTCACGTTTGACCAACCTGATAGCCTTTTATGAAGACATAACCAGCTGGATGGATGGTGGCCATGCAGTGGATGTGGTCTATCTGGATATCAGCAAGGCCTTTGACACCGTCTCCCACAGCATCCTCATAGGTAAACTGAGGAAGTGTGGTCTGGATGACCAAGTAGTGAGGTGGGTCACTAACTGGTTGAAGGGAAGAAGCCAGGGAGTTGTGGTCAATGGGGTAGAGTCTAGTTGGAGGCCTGTGTCTAGTGGGGTCCCTCAGGGGTCAGTACTGGGACCAGCACTATGATATACTCATCAGTGACCTGAATGAGGGATTAGAGAGCACTGTCAGCAAGTTTGCTGATGATATAAAACTGGGAGGAGTGGTTGACACACCAGAAGGTTGTGCTGCCATTCAGAGAGACCTGGACAAGCTGGGGAGATGGGTGGGGAGAAATCTTATGAAATTCAACAAGGGCAAGTGTAGAATTTTGCACCTGGGAAAGAACAATCCCGTGTGCCAGTATAGGTTGGGGAGTGACCTGCTGGAGAGCAGCGTAGGGGAAAGGAACCTGAGGGTCCTGGTGGACAGCAGGATGACCATGAGCCAGTAACGTGCCCTCGTGGCCAAGAAGGCCAATGGCATCCTGGGGTGTATTAGAAGGGGAGTAGGCAAGTAGGTCGAAAGAGGTCCTCCTGCCTCTCTACTCTGCCCTGGTGAGGCCGCATCTGGAATATTGTGTCCAGTTCTGGGCCCCTCAGCTCAAGAAGGACAGGGAACTGCTGGAGAGAGTCCAGCACAGAGCCACAAAGATGGTGAAGGAACATCTCCCTTATGAGGAACGGCTGAAGGAGCTGTGTCTCTTGAGTTTGGAGAAGAGGAGGCTGAGCCAGGCTCTTTTCAGCGGCATCCAATGACAGGACAAGGGGCAATGGGTGCAAGTTGGAACACAGGAGGTTTCACAAAAATATTAGAAAACACTTTTTTACTGTGAGGGTGACAGAGCCCTGGCACAGGCTGCCCAGGGAGGTTGTGGAGTCTCCTTCTCTGGAGACATTCAAAACCCACCTGGACGCGTTCCTGTGCGATCTACTGTAGGTGATCCTGCTCTGGCAGGGGGGCTGGACTAGATGGACTTTTGAGGTCCCTTCCAACCTCTGACGTTCTGTGATTTTGTAATATTCAGAATACAATTTCTTTTAACTTTACAGTACTATTATCACCTATATCATTAATTTATTCAAGGTTGCAAAAAATATGATATTGAAAAAACACACTTGTAAACACTGCTTTAAGGAAGTTATTAAAAATTTAGTAAGACTATTAATTTATAAAAGAATTCATAGCAATTCTGTGAAACATTAAATGTACAGTATATAAAAGAGCAATTAATATTTTTAGTTACTAGTTTTGCAAACTCTTTGTCAGGAAAGCATTAAGAATATGCAGTCCTTGTAACTTCTGAAGTGGGTGTTAAAACTTCCTCTCCAAAATTCCATTTAGACTGTGATTAAAACTGGACCTGCCAACTCATTTATTTCCAAGGCATTTAGCAATACCGTTCCAGCTTTTGAGATAAATTGATTTCTTTTAATATAAGATAAAACTTGCAAGAAATGTCAGTTTCTGGCCCACCTTGTTGTCAGATACAGCTTGAACTTTTGATGTAAGCACATCCTATAGATTTTGAAAGCAGAAGACAAAATATGCCTGTCCACAAACAGACATTGTACAATCTTTGAAGTTTTAGTATTGCCTGACTTATGGCTCTGAATCTTCTGTGTTGCTAAGGCAAGGCCACCCTCTCACCTCTGCTTTCAGGAATCAGAAATTCACCAGACACTTATATTAGCATACACATTACTGGCCAGGCTGTCATTCTCTAAATCTGACACACAAAACCTTAGGAACACTTCAGGGTGTGCATACATCAACAGGCAAGATGTCACACAACTACACATCAGATACCAGCAGAAGAGAAAAGAAGAGAAAGAGACACAATTAATTAAGAAGGGTAACAAAATTTGTTTCTGCCATTACCAGAATGTTTTTCCTTTTTTTTTTCTTCATTTTTTTACTTTAGTTTCTTTTTTCTTTTTATGTTTTGTTTGTAGGGGTTTTTTTAGAATAAAACTTTGTCTTATGATTTGAACAAGCCATGAGACATTTTGAGAGCAACCGTAATTAAAATAGAAGCAGACAATATGCCTAGGAATAAATAGGATTTCTCCAGGCCTGTAATTAGACATGTAATTAGTCTGCAGTGTCTCAGCTTTAAGACTAATGTCACAACTTCACTACAATATACAACAGAATACACTGTATTCATAGGTGCCCTCTGTGTGTCATTTGGGTGGGTTTCCTCCTTAAAGCTTGCACAGAGGTGTGCAATCCACCTCCTGGAGTCCTCCTTCAGTTCCCAGCGTGGACCTGTGTGAATGCTATCTCATCTTCTCTTCTGTACACACTGAAGGGTACTTGACATTTCAAACTAGATAAGGCTGGCTGGTAGCAAAGGGGAGGGTTTCTATTCACTCTAAGCTGAATAAACACAGATCACTATCTTTGCTCAACTGTCTTTTAAAGGAAGCCCAGAATGCAAATGCTGTTCTGTTCAAAGATTGTAAAAATGATAAAAGTATTCCTCTCCTCTGTGACATCTCCCAGGAGAGACAATCTCATTCTGGTGAATCTAGCGAAGAGCACTGGTCAAAAAAGGATGAAGTTCATTTTTCTGACAGGAATGAAAAACACATGCTGTTTTCCACTGGCTTTTGTGAAGAGCTGATAGAGAACGATCCATCAAATATCAAATTACCTCTTAAAAAAATCTTGATGTCCCAAAACCATAGGGAAGCTAGCAGCACTCACTTAAATTCACAGTTCTTAGGCCTCAGAAATGAAGATGTCATGTCTTTGGTTCTGCATGTAGCCATTCAGAGAGACTTTTATCATCTAACTAAAATGTACTTTTATTGGTTAAAATAGTAAGTTGATGTTAAGTGCTGTCAAAGCTCTAAAGACCTATGGCAGGCGAAAGGCATATTTTTAGACACTTCTTTGAGTGGTCAGGAATTGTTCACATTCCACCGATGCAATATAAAGAAGCAGGGACATCACTCTGGGAAAATTTTTATTCCGTCTCACTTTTTGGTCTCCTAATATCCATTCTCCAACAGTTTGTGTACTTGCACTTCCCATGCTTTTAACACCTGGCAGCAACTTCTCAAAACTACTACAGAGGTGTTCCCACAAAGGAAGATTATCACCCTACCCCTCTCCCCCAACAAGCCACTACCTTCTCCTGGAAGGCGTCCTACATCAAGCATAATAAACTGATGTAATAATCACAGTAAAGCTAAACTGAAAACAGTCTGATCTAGAAGGTCCTTTGACCATCACTAGTACGAGGGTTTCAAAATCTGCAAGCATAATCTGTAAGTTTTTCTCCTGCCCAATAGAACCACTGTCTCTCTTTTGCTGAAATACATTTTCAGCTTGGTCAGGGTCATATGAAAAACCAAAATGTTTGCTAGCAAAATTTGGCAGCAGACAATTAAATAAATAAGTTTTTCCCTTAGAGACATTTTTATTAGTTCTAGAAGCAGCATTTTGGAATTTTAGTATCACTGATCACCCAAAATGAACCCTGATGGGCCACAGCCTGCATTTTTTTAATAGAATATCATTTGTGAAGTTATTTGTTTCATTTCAAGAACAAATGTTGGAAAAAGACAAGGAAATACAAAATCCTAGATTCGAGCACACTTTAAACAAAGATCTCTTCTAAATTACTTTGTAAGTCCTGTAATATCACAATGTGTTTTTTTAGAAAACAGAAAACACAGTAAGAATTCATTAATCTAATGTAGATGGTTCCTCCTTTATCCCATCATTCCTGAATAAAGCCCTTCACAGGAATATCTGAGAGACAAAGCAACTCATTTAAATGAAGGCAAAAACTTTAAAACAGACAAGTAACACCTTTATCCATGTGTCAAAGACAGGGAAGAGTCAAATCAAACCTACTGGACCTCCGATTTGCACTTTGAAAGCTCTCCAAAACACATGGCGAAAGGTAGGAGATCTTTACTCTTGCTCCTCAGGATAAGCCACTAAGAGTTTTTGCCATGCAAAACCTGCATGTCACAAGTCATGTGCTCATTCAACAGCGATAATAAAGAGAAGAGAAAACGTGAAAACGTAAAGCAGAAGGCACAGGAATATTCACTTTGTTTTTAAAGCAAACTAAGTGAGGGTAACCAAAGAAATAATTGCAATTCTCATGCCTTTAAGTGGAAGACTAGAAGACTGCTTTTTACAAATGGCGATCAGCTCACTACCAACAGAGAGGAACCCTGTGGATCCTACAAGGACGATTAAGCTACAAGATAATAAATGATCATCTTTTCAGAACATGAACCAGAGAAGTCACTTGGATATTTACTGCAGAGACTGCAGTATCAATGTAATTGCTGAGGCATGCACTGAAACAAACAAAAGTTTTAAAGAAGAAAGTTTAACATGATGTATCTTTATTAGACTCCTCCATTTTTTCATCCTGCTTGGCTGATTAAGTGAGACAACTGGTAAGGTTATTTGTGTAGATGACATTTTTCCCCACAGCATCATCTAAAACAACAGGCTGAGTGTTCTACACTTAATTACTTTATTTCCAATTTTGTATGTGCTACACCTTTTTTTTAAGAAACAAACTTCAGTATTTTAATCAGCATTAAATTCCAATAGTTCAAGACACACAGTGGGTAACTACAGATGAAAATGGCAAGGAATAACCAAAGTGATAAAAAAGCAATTCTGCACCTTAATTGAAATATTTATGCCTGTCTCTCTCTGTATCTCTCTTCACTGATCTCTGAAATCAGTTAAAGCTGTGGAAGGCTGGAAAATACATATTTTTAATCCAGAAGATTCCTGAAATCTAACCAAACTAAATGAAACCGGAAATGCTTTTGTTTATAGGCACATACGGTTATCAATAGAAACAGGGTCAAAACAAATATTAAAGATTTGTGGTTCCCAGCAGTTTTGTCATTTTCATGAACATCTGGTATATGCTCGCCCTTTTATTCTTGATACTGACAACAAAACCAGTTAAAGTCTTGGACAGGTAACTGCGTATTTCAGTACACGTAAGTTAGAAGATCTAAATCTATTTGCTGCTGAAATGCAAATTTCTCTTTCTAAACTAGCAAAAATCTCTTCAAGTTTTTGAACAGTACATTGTCTGCTTTAAAAGTAGAAATTTAGAAACATCAATTACAAACAATACCTGGGGCTACTTCTCTTACATGAGAAATATTTGGACTTACAACAACTTAATACAGGCAAGAGTTCTACTTTATATTGCTGTTTAAGTTGGCACATTTTATCATCACACTAAACTACTCCTTAAAAGTTAAAAGAAAGTACTGAGCCTCTCATTAGCGCTAGTGGCTACTGGAGTAGTAAATTTCATGGCAGTCATATGTCCAAATGCTGGTAATAACACAAAAAAATATATCCTGAGAAGTTTTTAGAGAGGAAGGAAAACAATGTAATGTGAACAAAAAGGGAGGTACAGTTGAAGGACATCCTCTCCCCAATCCAGGGGACATTATTTCACCTGTGTTCCAGCAGTCTATCTCTGTGCATTCATGTTCCAGCTCGGAAGGAGATCAAAAGCAATTTCACATTCTGCTGAGGCATTTCAGAGCTTTTCACACTACTTGCGTAATTTCAGCTGTGGTCTCTCCTGACTCCCTCCACTGAATTTCAGATTTCAACATCTAATTGGAAAAAAAAATCCGGCTTCAGTTAGCTTCCCATTAGTGTTAAAGCTGAGGACTTTTTTAAAAAAGAGCTATCTTCTACCAAAAGACCCAAAGAGTAGGGCTGCTCTTACACTGGAGATTGCAGTGTCCATCTCTAACAGAATATTAATGGGTCAACTTGGTCAAGTATTTCTCAATCATTTTACACTTGTGCCAAAGGCCCAATGGACATGCCAGCACCACACTCAACACTGCAGCACACCACAACCAGAAGAGTATCGTGCCTGTGCAGTGCCCTGAGGGTCGGGGGAGGTAAGGAAAGGGTGAATCCATCCCAGGTAAAAAAGCTCCTGCTCTAGGAGTGAACTAATCCTGACGTATTTTTGAATAGATATTCTGAAGTTCTAGAGGTGTATTCCCACTAAAATGTTTTTATTGTCTCCTATTTAATGGCTGCAGAAATTGAGATAAAAATTCAGATATGTAAGAGAAGGAGCTTCATGTAGCAGAACACTGGGATCCATCTGATGTGACAAAGGGTACTGCTGATGAAGGGAACTTTTCAGATGAAAAAATAGGTTTCACTTAAGTGAAAGTGTGAGTTTTACCTCATTGCTACCGCACCACCTCAATTCATTATATTCACCACATGAGTCAATTAACCCTGTTCCTTGACTGTTCGAAGATTCCTGTCGTACATGCGCTAATTGCACTTTGGTAGTTGAGAGCAGGAGGAAGCTCTCAGCCACCCACAGTAACAGTGCAAGGCTTGGGTGAAAACATGCAGAACAAGAGAAAGAGCATATAATAAAAAAAGCACACCCTTCCTCAAGGACTTGGATGTGAAAGCAGAGGGTATAGAAGAGAAGTTATCACCTCATTTTGTGCTGTGAATCCCCCAAACTATCTTTCCAAACACATTCCAGTAATGCCAGCCAGATGGCAAAGAGTGATTTCAGTGGTTTTAGGTGAACACACCTGGCTAAAAGACTTACTACCCATTTGTTTCCTTAATCTTTTCAAAGACATTCAAGAACAGTTTGCCCTGCTAGTATTTTCTAACATTTAAGTATGCTCCCCTCCTTGGACTTGTTTTCAAGAGACAAAACTTTGCAATAGACAAAGGGATGGGAACAGGCTTCTGCATTAGAACTCACTGGAGACAACAGAGTCTTAAGAAAATACAAATATTGTTTGAAGATGTAAGTGACATTTTTTCCTGCTCTTTAGGGAGAGCTGTTGAAAGCAAAGAAGGACAAAAACAGAGTCTGTTCTTTGCTGCCTGAATACAAAAGACGGAAAATAATTCTTTGAGATACTCTTTCCAAACGTGTGATGACAAGACCTGTAACTGCTGTGCGTTGAAAATCCCGCCAAGCACCAAAGCCCAAGAACCACACCGCGTCACCAATTCACTGCTTGAGACTGTTTCCTAGTAGAAATAATGGCTGCAAAGAGAAACAAACATCAAGGGATGCATCTGATAAGGAAGTTGAGCATAGAAGCTGAAGTAAAACCCCTCATTGAAGCACTAACAAATAAAATATATGATGAACCATTTATGGAAAAGAAAATAACTGAGAAGTGAAATTTACAATACAAGCAATTTGACTGTCAATTTGTACAACCTATGAGTGCCCAGTGATGAGAGGCAACTAAAATGACACATCTGTACTTTACTACATCACTCATGCCCACCTCAAATCCATGAAGAGAGAATGATGATCCTGTTTTACAAGCTACATATTCTGTCCTGCAGTCCAAGCACATGTAAGTGACAGGATAAAGCAGACTGAATGTAGGTATTTTAGGTTCAGCTTAAGTTTAGCATCACCTGTGATATCATATAGTTCAAGCAGCCCAAGCAAGAACAACAATGTAGGTATACTGCTGCAGCCAAGTCTTGACTGACAGCCAAGAAAAATGGTGGATTATTGTCACCCACATACAGGCGGAAAACCTGGGCTTAGGCTGGTGATGTTCCTTGTCAAAGCTGACTAGAGGTTTGATGTCAGACCTTGAAAAAGAAACCAAAGTATTTCAATGAGACAAGCAAGTCAAACAGTGAAAACTGGTTCCTAGAATTTAATTGTGTTCATTTCTGTTTGTACTTGAAAACCAACATAGGAGAGTTCAACTAGCATTTTTAAACCTTTTCATCCCTCAAGAAAACAAAAACAGATAAAGGAAGAATTTCTGCTAATACCTTGAAGTTACCTTCAACAATAATTTATCCAGATTTATTGCTTGTATGAAACTATCACTCTCAGATTTACTTGACTTCACTATACATTCTAGAGAATTTACAAAATAAATAGACTAGAAAAAGAAGTTCTTAAGTGCATAATTGGTTACTATAATAAAAAACAAAAGGCATGAATTAGGAAAATCGAAATTTGAACTATACTAGGAAGCAGTCTTTTTACCAAGCTGTCAGTTAAGGTTTTTCTAAGGCAGCTCTTCCACAGATAAGGACTGTAATGATGCACTCATGCCTCAAGGAAGCTGCCTTTGGGAAAGTGATAAAGTATTATTTTAATCTAGCTGTAAGTTTATCTGGGCTACACTACTTCAATATGACTCCTGAAACCACAGCCTGAAACTCTCACCCCTCCTGCTAATTAATTTCGCAAAATTTTTATGCTTATGTCAAACTGCTTGTAAGAATTCTAAGTTCATTCTCCTGCCTACAAAGTTAATTAAAACACAGTCCCTCAGACATACTCTCTCCCAGGCGAGCTTCATACTAACTTGCAACTTGCACACTAATTATATGTACACAACTGTTGACCATGTTCTAAATTCAAGAAACAAAACACTTGACATACTAAAAGAACACTACTGGCTTAACATGCAGCATGTATAGTTCCTTCTTTATCCTTGCTTTGTTGTATTTTTTTATGATTACAACAATCACATTAATCTTTTTAAATATGCTGTAATATTTTTAACTCACAGCTAGAAAGAGTCATATACTTGTTTATATTCTTTAAATACCCTTCTGCATAGTAGAAACAAAACCACGGAATACAAGTTATGCATCATTCTTGCAAATGGGGCAAAACAGGCAGAAGTAGTCAGTCAGTTAAGAAGAATTTAATTTTTTTTTAAATAGAAAAAATACAAGGGAGGAAGGGAAGAAATATACACACACGTTAGTAACCTTAGAAAATTCAATAAACAGCTAATTGCTGTCACAAACATAATTGCATTATCAATAAAATATTTTAATTTGATGAAGAAATTAATGGAAGACTCTCTGCCACAGTCTTTCTTCACAGAACTGATATTTACACCTTGTAGCGAAAGTGCATAAAAGTAGTATGTAATATAAGCCACTCTATACAATCTCTCTCTGAATAAAATCCAATGATTTTATTTCATTTAATGTGAGAATCCTAACTGCTAATGTTTTCATAAAGAGTTCAGTCTCCACTGTCAGAAAAATTTAAACCCCAGAGGGAACTTCTGAAGCATAAACAGGATTAAGATTTCTTGATGCTTTTTATGTAACACATTTCATACCCCAAGATGAAACATCTCAGTGTATGAACAGTTCCCATAAGCCTTTTCTATGCAGATGCCTCTCTTTTTTATCCCAAAGCATAAATACAGTATAAATAGCAATGACAGAGTTTCAGGCTTCATAATGTTGCCTTATAAAATAAATATTAAAGATTACATAAAGGGACACTTCCCATTATAATAATGTACAGCAGACAGCAGGCTTTGGTTCACTCCCTATGGAAAATGTGCCAAACATGCTGTTCTGTATACAGTACATAGCTGAGAAATTCAAATTGTGAAACCTTTGTTCTCCTGCATGTAAATTGCCTTCTCAGTATTGTGTGCCAGAAGGGCTTGCTATGTCAAAAAGAAAGCAGTCAGGAGGAAAAAGAAACAGCGGGAAGTAGGATGTGAACTTGGTGTTACTCTAAAATGCACAGAAAATATTTAAAATGTGGAAATCCGTAAGACAAAGAACTGTGTAAGCTACTACTGCGGCTACCAGATGTGGCAGCGGTCTCTGAAACTGAGGCAAGCTTGGCGAAGTTGTTGCAGTTCTTTCTAAGTGAGGTTCACGGGGCAATAACCAGGCTGACCTGCTGGTAAAATACAAGAAATAACTCCCTCATGGCAACTTTGCTGCCTTCCTCAGCAAGCTCCATGAGCAGAGGTGGTCATGCATCTTTGCGTGACCAATTCTCATGGGAACACATTCTGATGGACCTCAATTCTGCAAAATCTACACAGTTGTCTACACCTAAAAGGGTCATCTTTCAACAAAGTTCAGCTCTGTGTCGATTTTACCAGTCAGGTCAACATTTTCTTTGTATGCCTTCTTAGAGGAGAGGTGAACTATTATAAAATATACTCTACCTTAAATAGTCTACCATTTCATTTTTCTTTTTTTTTCATTGCTCAGTTGTAACAGCAAGTGTTTAGTACTACTTGAATTAGCTCATTTTTCACTGTATAAGCAAGTGTTCCAGTTCGTGTTGTAATTAAACAGTTGGAGCTAACTTTCTGGAGCCTTTGTTTCACTGTAAATGAAAAAAAAAAACCCAACACAAAAAAAAACACATAAAAACCCCCATAACAAACCCCTGAATGGAGTCTGCTGTGTTCTGCCATCATCATTGCTCTGGTGATATGCAAAGTGTAGTTCAACTGCATGTACTAAGTTCCTGCTTTGGACTAGTGTCAGGCCACTGGAGCAAGCAGGGAACCCATTCCAGAACTTCCAACTCTTCACTCAATTTTGTTTGCTGCTTTTTGCAGAAAGACAAATTTTACTTTTTTCCTGGACAAAAATGTTGGTATTTCCTAAAATGAAGGTTGTCCCCTTGATGGTACAAACATTTTTAGACGGTGTTTATCCCTACAAAGCCTAAATTTTAGCCAATGGCATGGGCATTGACAGACATTGCTGACACACTGTCCCTCAAACACTGGCGTACCATCCCACAGCTTATCACTAGTGAGACCGGGTTTAACCCTCTCTTCCTTCAAATGTAGTTTAAAGCTTCTTCAATGAGCCCTGCTAATCTTTTGTGAAGATCTTTTCCACCTTTGAGAAAGGTTTATCCCATGATTTGCTAGTAGGCCTGGTGTCATGCAGACCATCCCATTATCAAAAAAATCCCAAAATTCTGCTGGCGACCCAGGTTCAGAGCTGTATATTGGTCAGCTGGGCTGCCTGTTTCTTCCCTGAAACTAGGGCAGAGGAAAACATAACTTGTGCTCCTGATCCCTTAGCCAGTCATCCCAAAGCCCTGAAGTCTCTTTGGAATTGCCCTTGGACTTATTGCAGTTTCATCACTGCCTACATGAAAAAGCAGTAATGGCTAATAATCCATACCAGAGTAGAAAGTTTTCTTGTCACATATTTAACCCGAGCCCCAGGGAGGCAGCAGACTTCCCTAAGAAGTAGGTCAGGTCAGTAAATTAGGCCTTCTGTTCCCTTCAGAGGGGAGTCTTCTATGACAATAACCCATCTTTCTTTCCTTAAAAGAAGTGTTTTTGATGCGGGCCATAGGTTGTCTTTGCCTTGGCAAGGCTGGCCTAGATGGACCTCACTGTTGTTTCCTTCCACTTCCAGACCTTCACATGTGTTGTACAAGGGCACCTGGGAAGGTGAGGTCGTCACCAGGTGCTGCTACACTGGGCAGGAACTCGCCACCATGCGCCCTCTCTCCTTTCAGTCACAGCCTTTGGCCAGGTGGAGAGAGCAGAGGGAATTCCTCATACCACGCATCCCAGCAACGGCAGGGAACGGTTGCAACAGTCCATCACCTTCTCAAACTCCCTGATACTCCTCAATCTCTTCACCTCCTGGCGCTCTGCCACCGAGCCGAAGGGTTCCTCTCTCTCGGGGCGCACCTCCCACGGGCGCGGCTCACCGCCGCCGCCGCCACCCGGTAGCGGCACAGGAGCGGGGCACACCCTGAACACACTCTGCGGGCGGCGTGTTCCCGTCGGAGCCGCGTCCAGGAAGCTCCATCACCCGCGGACTCGGGCTTCTCGGAGCCGGCCGCCCCCGCCCGCCCACCCACCCCGCCCTGGCCGAGGCGCCTGAGGCACGGTGCGCGTCCGCAACGGCCGCGCCGCGCGCTGCCCGCTCGCGGCCCCTCGCGGCTCCTTTTGGGGCTCGGCCACGGCTCCCGAGGTGGGTGCATCCCCCGAGTGAGCCCAAACGGGGTTTCCTCACCCAAAGGAAACTACCCGCCCGTACTGGGTACTTCTTTAAAGAAAGAAAAAAAATATCAAGGAGCGAAACACAAAAAAATCTTCGTCCTTTCCCCACCTCGTCAGCCACCCTGAACTACGTGTCACAGGAGAAACAAACAGTGTTTCTGTGCTGGACAGGAAAACGTGAGCAGCTGCCCCGTAAAAGCCCTTACACAGCCGCGTAAGATATGCGCATTCCATGCCTCTGGTCATACGATAAAATCGAATTTTAAAATGCGAGACTAAAACTTTTACCAGGCTTTATCTCTACCAAAACAGGGAACAATAAAGCAGAAAATCTTAACGTTTCAGATCTTCAAATCCAAACAGAGTTTGCCCGGGGAGAGAAGGGCAGCCCTCGTGCTTTCCTATGATGACCGAGTTTATCCACATGCGTCCTAGATTAACCCTCATGTCTTCAGATGCCCCCTGTCTTATTCCTGAATTGAGAAATGCATACACCAGTGATCCTTATTACCTCTGAGATACATCATAATTTCAGGAAATGAACCGTCAAATTAGAAATTTTTTTTATGCCTTTTTTCTTTTTTCAATATTTCCATGCAGCTGGTTTGGTGTGAAATGATGCATAATGCTCCAAGAATAAAAGGAATAAGGATCCATTTACACTACATATCTGGAAAGGTAATTTTCTGAAATTCATAGCAATGAAAAAGTAAAAAAAATGAACATTTACTCAAACACAGACAGGTAATGTAACAATATATCCAAGAGAAAAGGGATAAAGTCGACTTAGTACAACTGCTGGTGTTCGAACTATTCTTCCTACACAAGAGCCAATTTCAATGCAATACAGTACATGTAAATCCTGCAGTCCACAAGCTTTTTTTTTTTAACAAATGAGAACATTTTAAAGGTTTGATTTAGCGAAGGGAAATACATAACGAGAAAGTAAGGGCTAATCTGTCAAGTCCATACTATATTCATAGCAGCTCTCTTCAGGAGTACCATTTATCAGCAGTTACAGTACTAGTTTGTGGGGAAAAAAGTGGGTTTTTTTGAAAAAATAAAAAGAAAAATTTCCTTTATAAGAGTGAATTCAACTGAAAATATCCAGATCAGAAGTTTGTAGCTAGTTTGCTTTTAACAAACCAACCATAACAGCAGCTTCAAAGTCATTACCTATGTTTTTTTCCTGTTAAGTAAGTTTTGCTTTTTCTTCATAGGAGGTGTTAGACCCTGATTTGAAAGACATCATGGCAGAATGTAGCTGAACAGACCCCAAGAAGAGGTGGCAAATCACTCACATATCATTTACCATTTTGAAGCTTCTGAAGAAGGAACGAAGAAAGATGAATTTGTGTCAGAGAAAATATTAAGCCTTAGCCTTATCTTTCCAAGTTTAAATCCCTTTCTAGGCTTAGTTCCTTAGTTTTTGATTAATCACCTCTGCTTTAAAGCACTTTTTGTCACTTTATTTCCTTTTTCTTTAGTTCCTTCCTCTTCTGCCAAATCTACAGTGCCTACTTTGATCAATATCCTTTTGATTTCTTCCTTCATTTTCTTTCCCATTTCTACCTCGTGAAACGTAGTGCTGTCACTTACATTGGCAATCTTTTGCCATCTGGTATTTTTCCAGAAAAACCTACAGCCACCTAAGAGGCATTAGAAATTTACTAGTCTTTGTTTCAGACTTGCTGTCAGTTCTCTGACATTTTCCTAGGCCAGACTCTATCTAACACCTAGTGACTTTACAACCTTTAATTTCACTTTTTGCTGCTGTTCTTCTCATACCTGCAGTTTTCTGTTTTAAAGTGCACAGATACCATTGAATTTTAATTTGAAACCTCTTTTCATGTCTGCACCCATCCCAATCAATATCATATTCTCCTTCCATTTAGACACGAACTCTAAAGTGTCTGCCCTGCTCTGCCTGTTAACATGCCCTGGCTGCATACCCATACCTTCCTAATTTATTTTCTTTCCTTCAGCTTCTACCCATGCTTTGGTATTCCATGTTTTGAAAGAAATGTACATAGTTTAATGTATGTTATGTCTTGATGACTCTGTATGCCATTTACTACACTGGCTTTTCCCCCATAGTATATCTTGTATGTGTGTATATTGGCATTTACCGGTAAAGGGAAAGACGTCTTCCCCAGGTGTGGCAGTGGAATACCTCACCAACAGCTTCATTATACCTCCAAATTACTGGCAGTGATTACCTGCACCTTTCATTCTACAAAATTCCCCTTACCAAAGACTTCTATAAAGACATTTACTTTCCAAGATGACAGCCATCTTCATCACAGGAGGCTGTTTCCCACAGCTACGTTTTCCCTAAATGCCAAAATATTGCCAGTGTTCAAGGCTGGAGGTTACACACAGCCAGTTAAACACAAGCATCACTCAACTCGAGACCTTTAGCCGGAAGGATTCCTTAGAGACATAAGTGTTTCGCAGTCAATTTGGATGAACAGTTCTATAGTAATTTTAAATAATTACTTTTATCAGTAACTAATTTGTCTTAAGAAAGAACTTCCATATAAGACTGATTTGTGACTGTCACGTGTAATCAGTGTTCCCTGCTGAGCTGTTTCCAGATAAAAGTGAAGCATCACCCATTTTGGTCTGATACTAGTTCATAACTTCAACACAGATATTTACTGCAATATTCGGCTAATCTGTAGCTTCTTGCTATTGTGTTATTAAAGTCGGTTTTTTTCTTTCTTTATATATCAATAGTATCAATAATGTCACAGGCGAGACATTTTACAGAACATCCATAAAAAAATGCCTTCTTATATTACCTTGCAATTTCACATTTCTGAAAGTTCAGCAACTTATCTTTAAATAGAAAACCTAATCTAAACAAGGAAACAAAAACCTACACAGCAATTTATAAGATGCCTACGATAATACAACTTCTGTAAAAAACATGTTCAGAAGTAGGCTTCCATAAGCAGCAAAATAGCAGAAGTTCAAAAGGATTTTCCTACCAATATTTTAAAGGCATCCGACTGTTGTCAAATATATCTGTATTATTACTGTAGTAATAACAGTACAAACTTACACAGCTATTTCCTTCCTAGTACAAAAAAAAAAAGTTTCATGATGATCAGTTTTAGATTACCAATATTGTAGCACAAAACATTTGGGTAATTAAGCAATGGGTAGACTGGGTGGAGACAAGGAGTAGAGACCAAAAAAAAATAGCTTGAGATCACAGTGAGAAAAATAGAAAAAAAAAAAACCCTAACCCAAAAAAAGCATTTTAAGGTTAGACCACAAATGGAAGATTGAGTTGAATTCCAGGCCATATCCCAACATGAGAATTCAATTAGCTGTTTACTACAGATTCTTTTTTTGATTCTTTACCCCTTGTTCCTCCTCTTTCTCACATATTTTTTCCTTACCACACTTTGAAACGAGAGTCAGATATTTCCATTTTTAGGGCTGTGTTACAAAAAATATCCACAACCATGACATGCCACTCCTTTCTCTTATTTTTGCCATCCTCGTGAGCTAAAAGATTAAGAAACATACTCAGTAAAGGAAGTGGCTGGTCATATAACTGGTGATAACCGTTACAGACAAAACATTGAAGACAACACGACTGCTCAGCTATCACTGCATTTCCCTCTTAAATTCACTGCCAATGCAAAAAGGGAAGATTTGCAAAGGCTGCAGCTAATCCTTATTAGAAACGGAAATTAAGTGTCTAAAATACTCTTCTGGACGTCAGTGTTTTACAGGACTTAGGGAATACCACAAAATAGTTCTTTATTTCTGCTTTACATTGGAAAAGATAACCCATCTTTTTAAAAGAAATTTGAAAATCTGGTCATGGAAGGACTTAATACCGTTTCCATATTGCTCTGGAATAATTTTTTGCCTTTGGATTTCTAGGTTTAGACAGACAGATATTCAAAGTACCACTGACATGAAAACAGCCTCTGTATCTGACCTTGCAAATCCAGGGGCTTCTTGTCTTTTTGGGCTCTTACTACTGGTCTTTTAGTGCCTGCAGGTGTCAGTGCTTATTCTCCATTCTGAATTACAGGGTAAACCAGACTATTTTCTACAAGTAGTGGAATGGGTTATTGCCAAATCCCTTATTAATTGGCGCATGTAACAGTACCTAACCTTGGCTGAGTCATTCATCTTCCACGCTCCCACACAATGGTTTAAAGAGGGAACCACAATCCTGGAACATTTGGCATTTTATAAAGGTCACCCTGGGTTTCCCCAAGCTTTTACAGCCTAACAAGTATTTCTTGTTAGTGCCACCAGAGAATGCCCCAATTTCTGTTCATATCGATTCTATAGACTTAAAGAAAAAGAGCAAATTGACTACAAAAAAAAAGCATACAGTTAATTAGGCTTGGATCTGATTTGCAAAATGCACCCGCCTCGGTTTCCCCGTCCTGACGGTGCGTTCTCCTTGAAACTCAGTGCCACAGAGCCATACCACTTAGACACAAGCACCTCAGAAAACACAAAAGTACTGCACTGATTTTCTTGATGCATCCTTGTAAACTAGCAATAAATTCAGTCCCATAAACTTTAAATTGGCTGGAGGCAGCAACTACTAGAAGGGCCTTGCTACAGCACTGTGAGAATTTTGAGGGAGCAGTGCCATACACCATGGTGTTCAGCAGGGAAAGAAGCAGTACTGCTGAGAGAGACCTCCCGCCTTGGAATTTCTTCCGCAGAGAATGGGACAGCAGAGACTGCAGTGAGGAAAACATCTGCAACTCCTTTAAGATTCAAACAGCACACATCGTTCTGATCAAAGCTTTAACATAACAGAACTTTAGTTCTGATAATTGTAAGTCAAGCACAACCTGGGCAAACAGAGGTCATGCTTTTAGTCCAAAGATTACTACTCATCCTCTAAAAAGTATTAACAAGTAGTAAACACGTATTTCAGGACTGAGTGAGAAAGAATGGGAGGCAGAAGAGAAGATACTGATTTTATCATAGAATCATAGAATTGTCAGAGTTGGAAGGGACCTTAAAGATGATCTAATTCCAAACCCTCCGCCATGGGCAGGGACATCCCCCACTAGATCATGTTGCCCAGAGTCCCATCCAGTCTGGCTTTAAAGAAGTTACTGGCCTCATGAAGTAACTTACCAAATATACGGACTTAAAATTAATTTTTATGTGAAAAAACATGGTTTTGTTGTTTTTTCTAGTTAACTTTTCTGACTTACTCTTCCAGCTGGCCTGAAATTTTTCATGTGACAGCTAAACACTTAAGGAAATACATCTTTATGGCATTTGCTAATAGTATGCATCTTACACATTCCATCACATGGTCAAGGCTTTTTGTAATTGCCACATCCACACAGGCACACATACACTCACATATGACAAATAAATATAATTATTTCACTTCGTGTAAGTTCTATTAAGTTACATTTTACGAAATAATCTGGAAACAGTTGGAACACACCAGTTACTGATTTAAAGCCTTTGCTATACCTGGCAAACCAGTTCTGTAGTAGAAAACAGTTACAGTAAGGATGGGGTAAAGGCTGGATTTCAATGACCATAAGTCCAGAGTGCAATGAACATCTTGCTGTGCTGGGTTCCACAGTTACTGTATTGGGCTCCTTAAATAGTGACATGTCATGGTGCATTACCTTACCATTATCTTTCACACATGGGTTAAAGGCTACAGCTCAAAACGCACACCCGGAAAACTCTTCCTTTAGGGATTATCAGCACAATCTGTTCCCTCCCTGTCACCACTCAAGTGACAGTGTTTTCACAAAACGGCAAGCAGCCAACATTTAGTTTTGCCTACGTGATGTAGCTTAACAAAGCCTAGGGCCTAGGATGAAGGCTATTTAGTTTTTTTCTGTGAAGCTCTCCTACCTCAGGTAATTTGATCAGGTACCCTTGTGAAGCTGGAGAGTGTGAACAATAGCGATTTTAACCACTGTATATAGATCTCATGCCACACACCTAGGTATGGTATGTAATGCTATGAAGTTTTAGAAAGGGAGAAAAAAAAAAAAAATATATATATATAATTTTTAATACTGCTGACAGCAAGTAGGTGTCGCTTAATTTTCTATGAACAGATGAAAAAAAGTAGGTTCAGACACTGACTGTCTACTTACCAATCTATTTAAAGAAAATAGAAAAAAGTTACTAGCCACTAGCACGGGGAATAAAATTCAACTACAGAAGAGTCATTACCGTAAATCTGACAGGGGAAACAAATTAAATTAAACCCAGGAAGAGTCTCATACTTATTACAGAGCTCAGTCGTGATTTTAAGTACCATACGGTGCAACAAGTGCTTTTTTTGGTAGATCTCTTTGCTAGTTTCTTAAATGACATTAAGTGCCTTTCTACAATGAAAATACATTAAACAGCAAGAAACACAGAGCAAGTGGTATCACACCTTGTGAGAAAATACCACTGGAAAGTTATGTGAGAACAGGTCTTACAGAAGTAGTTTAAGTTCTTCAGTTGTTTATCAGGAAGCAACAAAAAATTGAATTAAAATGCCTAACACACTTTCTGACTTGTGTGTGTGTAACAACAAAAACCCTTTAAAAAGCAAGCTTAATGCCTATTTAATTTAGACTATTTTTTCAAACTGTTATACAGGCAAAAGTAAATAAACCAAATGGCTGAATCATGCTTCCCTTTTGTTTAAAAAATAAAACCACTTTGTGTAAATGATGAAATAAAGCCAAATGTTTCACAGTTAGAGATTTATGGTGGCATATTTTTTTATTGGCACAGTAAAGGGCTACAGTCACGTTAACATCTCTGTGTACGAAATGCTGATCTGCTTTTTAATGTCCATCCTCCCCTACCCCCTTTGACTGAGAACCACATAAATCAGCCTTTTGCTGGCTTTTGGACAATCTTTAACTTCCTTCATCTCAAAAACTTTGATTTATTTCCCTTCTCCCCCACATGTGCGGCCAGTCATAAAATGTCCAGAAGCAGTTATGAGCGTAGCACTTGAAAAGTTATGGAGACTATTTAGTTTCCCACCTCAGTGTTCACTTCTGTGCGTTCACAAAATTTGTGTGTGTTTGCCAAGACAAAATGGGGGCCAAAAGGTGGTTTAATAAAACCAAACAGTGTAACAACAAGTGTCTTAAGTGTCTGCAGCTCAGTGAAGGAAAGCTAAAAGTATATACTGCTCAAGTGACATGCAATTGGGTTCTTCATATCCAGAGCTGAGGCTTTCTTTCATTGCCGTGTGGTGGGAAGGGCAAGGCTGCTGTCAGCCACACGGACAGCATTCCACCCCGAAGGTCTACTACTCCAGCTAGCACGAGTGCTCATCAGAAGTCAATTTATACTTTTCCCCTTCTCCAGCTGCGAAGAGTCATCCTGCTAGACCTCCGGTAAAGCACCTTGTCTTTAGTTGGCAGCCCAGATCTAAGAGCTGAAAAGGTTTCACCTTGTCTACAGCTACAGGGTAACTTCTATAGCTGTTGGGGAATATCTCAACCTCCTCTACCACTCCCAGCAGTAACTGAGCCCCCTGTAGAGCTGATAAACTGTGGGGGAAATGAGACTGTGATAGCAGGGATCATACGAGAAATGGTGTCAGAAGAGACTGACACCAGGGACAGTAATGTGGTAATCTGCTGTGCAGAAGACACTGCACTACAATTTCTAATTTACGGTAAATTATTCTAAATTATTTTTAAATTATTACTAAAGTTATACAGCAATTTTCAGCTGCTATTAGTAAAATTATTGCTTTAGGAAAGTACGTAAGAAACAACCATTCAAAGAAATTATAAAAAAATGAAGGTTTTGCAAAGCTGAAATCACTCTGCTCCATCTGTCCTGGGGTGAACTGAAGTAGGACACATATTATGTTCCAAGTCTGAAGTATTAACAGCCTGGAAAGCACCATACTGATTCTGGCATTCCTTAGTTTTTTTAAAAAAAATTAGAATCAAGAGAATGAATCGTTAAAAAGACAGACTGAGGTTGTTTGGTCTTTGGGGTTTTTTTTTTTCTTATTGTGAAAAAGTAGATCTATATGACTGAATAAGTTTAAAAATAGCAGAAGTTGTCACATGTTACTCTGAAACAATGTCCCAAAAGCCCTCAAATTTTTCCATAACTTTTTCTTAAATTTCTACAAGTCTTACAGTATTCGCAACAGAAAACGGCAATTGCAAAGTAAAATCAACAAGGTTTAAATACTTGGTGTATAAAAAATCTTGTCAATAAAATAAAATCTAAAGACATTTATCTTTAGAATTCCATTTGTACCGAGCTTCAAATAGCACATACACAGATATGACGCAGACAGAGACTACTAATGACTGAAAATATCATGAACAAAATTAAAAGAATACATTTAGAATTGAGGAAATGCAATAAAAAAAAAAAGAAGCAAGAGCTTATATTTATGAATTAAATACTCTCCTCTAAGTAGCAAGGAAAACACAAAAATTATTACAGGCAGTACTATTCAACTGTATTTCTTCCTTTTTCCTTTCTTTTTTTTGTCTTTTTTTTTTCCCCCAAAGAGCTTAAAGCTCATAAGATATATATTTTTCACAGTGCCTCTCTTAAAATAGAGGAATATAATATATGCTATCTGAAGCAACTCCTGTAATGTATTATAATTGGTGCTTTTATAAGTTAAATTCAATTAGAGTACAGAATAGACCAAGCATTTTGCTTTGCTGTCATTGTCTATTATTTATGGAGAAAGAAAGGGAAATTTGGAAGAAAACCGTGGTCAGACATGCCCAACACCACAAATACATGTAAAAAAGAGAGCAAATAGGAGCAAAATCTTCATTTTACAAGCAGTAACAACATTCATGATGAAAATGGTAAACTCTAGTATAATTTGCATGCTTTTGTTTTGGCATTCTGCAGTAAATGACACTTCTTCAGATATAAACTGCCTTTTAAAAATAAAACAGGAGAATTTTAAATGCAATTTTTTTACATTTCAGTGCAAAAGCTCATCCTTCATTAGAGATGGTACTGACATCTGAAATTATGATTGTACCACAGAGTTGCTTATTTCTGCAGCTGAAGGAGTTCAGTATTTCTTGGAGTTGTTTAGCACTTCACAGCATTGATGTCAGGCTGCCTAACTTCTCCATAAAGGGAGATTAAGCACTAGGCACAGTTGTCTGATATTAAGTATTAATATGAAACAATTTATATATCAAAGTAAAAACATAGCCCGCCTCATCCATTCCTGTTCATTAAAGATAATGTTATTATTGGCTTCCTGATGCATTTCCAACAGTTTGTAGTTTCTACTGCCAGCTTTCCCTCCCTGAGATAGCACATCTGGCCAGCAAAATGAATACCAGAAAAATCATTATTATTCATTTTGCTTCCAAATTATGTTGCTAATCTAAGGGGGAAGCATGTTATAAACTAGTTTTTGAGAATGAATTATGGTACTGCTGCCTAGGAGAGCTAACTTGGTAAGGAAAAAATGGGCTAAACAAAAGTGAGGAAAAAAAACAGCTAAGTGTCTTTTTTTCCTTCTTAGATTGACATTAAATAAGCTTTTGGAGCTAGACATTAAAACAGCAGTTTAGCAAGAAAATATCCCATTTGTTGAATTCAAACTAACTAAACCCATTTCTAATATAAACCATTTGTCTTACTATGTCTCAAAAAGTTGAATTTTAAAAATGTAAGCTGATATTTTCTTTTTTTCTTCTTGTTCTCCTACTTCTTTTCTTTTTTCTTTTTTTTTTTTTTTAAAAAAAAAAGACTGGAGATAAGACAGCCACTGGATCTTCTATTTAACCTGATCATAGTTGCCTAAATTGACCAAGGTAGTCACAGTCATATCTTTAATTTGGAAGTGACATAAGGAAAAAATGTATTCTCTTTCTCATAATGGCTGCACACTCAACCTTTATTTAGTGATACATATCAGAGACATATGAAATTAAGAAAAATACTTAAACTAATTCAGGGTTCAAGCTATTATTATATAGTATGTAATATGTGGAACTCAAGATAAAATTGTCATGAACCCATAAGAGACAAAGACAGGAAATACTATTTAATAAGAATAGTCTAATTCTCTACTTTCTTGAATCCTACCTGCATTACTACAGTTCTTATCCGCTAGTTTTATTCATGCTAGACATCCTAAAAAAATACTCACTCAAGCAAAGCAAGGATGGTTAGGCAAAGAATTACAGGAACAAGCTAGTGAAATTATAATTCAATCAAACTCTTTAATCCATTCAAGTTATCATCAAAATGCGTACTTAAAATACTTCAGGTATTTTTAGGCATTCCTTAGGAAGTATATATTAGGTATACTACAAAACTTTCTTTAATGAACTACAAACACGGACAATGTGAAAATTAAAGAGACAGCAATGTTGTCAAATGTGTTATTGTCATCATGAAGACAGAAGCAATTCCTGGCATCAAAATACAACTCTGATGATATGAATTTCAGTTTCCTCCTATATCCTGTAGAAGAGAAACTGGAGTTGGGCTGAAATTCTTTTCTTAAAAGGATTATTCTTCTGTCATGTGCATATGACATATATCAGACAAACAAAATTCCTGTGGGATTGATTACGGCAGAATTCATCCCTCGACATAGAAAGGAATATATAACTGATTTTTGTACATGCTTCCTTTTCCTGGCAATATGCTGTCAGGGTTTTAGTTAGTTTAAATTAGTTTTAGTTAGTTTAAATCAGACTTTTCAGACTACATAAGGATTATCTCCCATCACCTATCCAGATGTTTAGAAGTCCTCATACTCTAAGAGATGGGAGTAAATCTAAAACTACTACATAAAAATACCTGACAAAGTTGATTTCTACTAAGGCAAACAAAAAAAGACTCCAGAGCTTTCTAATCATGGCATCGTAGAGTGATACGCAACTCAGTAGCAGGTATCCCAGTAGGGTGATGAGGAGGCAACTTGAGGGCTTTCAACAGGACAAAGCCAGATTCTTATGCTCTCCCATCCTCTCTACCCAGTACCTTCAAACAACAATTATCATATACTCAGCAAAATCAAAGTAGTATGTTCTTTAGCCATTTTGTCATTGCACTTTATATCATATCTGGAAAATGGGGAGTATGTTTTCAGTTCAAAAAAATCCACCAGGTAGATGGTGGTTGCAAACTGCATGGGCCTTCACTAAATCTGGACTATTGTAGCCCAAGAAAGAGGAAGAAATTTCAGAATTACGTGATTAGCTATTCTACCAATAGATCCCTAACTGTTTCAAAGAGCAGAATCCCATTTAATCACTACCTAATACAAACAGAGGAGGACCTCAGGCTGGTGTGAGGCTCCCCAAGTCATAAGCAAGACTTTCAACTTCACCTAGTCATGGAGTATGATTGCACTCTAGTTGCTCTGACACTGTAATTTGAAATGTCTTTACTGGTTTGTATTTATATTTTTAACATGACAATGGAAGAACAAAGGTTAACTTGGCCATCTACTGACCATCTTTTATTATGACGTTCTTATACGGAGAAATGCACACAATGCATCCTCAATAACAACATCTCTGCATATCTCTCTGGTTCAGTTGTCCAGGCTGTGGTCATTTATTCAGCTTTTTCAAAAACACAGTCCTCTGTGCCCTGGCAATTTCAAGGGAAGCTCTTCAGATTACCATTTGTAAAAACTGATTTCCCAAAACGAATGGAGTTTGATGCAAAGAGGGAATTTTTCTTCAAATGCAAATGTTCTTTATATTCATCTTCCTCAGAATAGCAGATGCAGAAGCAGAATAGCATAAATTATGATTGACCTCAGCAGGAATAATTTATGTTCCTGAGCCACTTTATGTGTGTAGCCAGGAGGGAGCTGTCTGACTGTATGAATTTTTACACATCTTTCAGCTAATTTACAGATCTGATGTAAAATCAAATGCTCAAGGACATTATAAATATTTGTGGCACCTTCTAAAGAACTTTAGGTTCATAAACCAATGAATCAATTACACTGATCCATACAAGTATTGCCTCCCTCCACCTCCGACGGATCAAATCTTGATTTTATTGAAGTGCTTCAGAGCAACGTAAGAGAGGGTAAGCCAAGCTACATCGTGATGGTATGAAATATGGGTGTGTCCATGCAACAAGGGGAAAGCCACATGTTGACCTTTTCTAAGACATACCAAGGAATTTAACCACTACTGTCAAATATTGGCAGAGTGGAGCCATAGATTACTTGTGATCCACTGTAATTATCAGATAGTTAACATCTACATATAGGTCTCCATCTGTTAATGGTACTAAGTCTTCACTTTTTTTTCAACTTTCCACCTTCTAGAAACTCATTTATTTTTAGCCATCACTAGTATATCCTTCTTAACAATTACTAATGAATCATTTTATGAACAATAAGGGACACATTGAAAAACAGGGTCAGATCTCACATGGTTTAATTAGATAAACTCCATTAATTTTCATTTTAAGAGGATGAGTTGCATTACTAGAAATTTTGGGTATTTGTTTCTAAACACAGCATGATAATAAAGATCCATTTTTGATACAGGTATGTTACCACACAAAAAAAACACCACTTGCCCACAGATGGTAAATTGCATTTACTGCCATCTTCTTGCAGAGTCCCATAATCTGCCAATTAGGGGAATAAGCTCAAAAGCAGCCAAACTCAGCACTGAGTGTTAGCAAAGAGAATGTAAATGTCTACGGTGAATACATTCTCTAATTTTAGATTCTCCGCCTCTCTCCCCCATATATTTTTTAATGATTTATGCTATATTTAATTTACTTAGGAATTTACAAAGGAAAATGGCAATGTTAAAAACAAAGCAAGTAACACAAAAATGTGCAGTACCTTTAAAAGTTACCTGTAAATACATTATGTCAAAACATTTCAGAAAAAAATGTGATTTTAAACTCCCATTAAAACCACTGACGAAAACAGTTTAGACTTTTGCTGACTCTGCTGCTTGTTGTGTCCCCTTAAAACCTGGAAAATAATATTATTTCTGTCAATTTTACCACTCATGTTTTAGCAGTTTCATAGACGTTTCACTACGCCTTCACTGGCTGTGTAGTGGAGCAGAATGCATGTGTTGCAGAAAGAAAAAGGAAGCAGTTAATTTTAAACAGCATTTTATCAGATGAAAAGAGTGGGAAAGTATCATACAGTCAACACCCCAATCACCATATCAAATTAGTAGGGTAATGCAATGACAGTCTACATTCATTCTGTAGTTGCAATATGATTACACAACACACTCGACAGATCCCACAAAGGGCCACGTTACTGAAGCCAAAGTTATTATAAGAAATAGCAGCATGTGGTTGTGGGACTGTAAGGTGAAACAAGTTAATAACGTCCTATTATCTACTGGTAAAGCTGCTACCTCCGTATGTGGGAATAAATTACATTAAAAAAAAGCCAAATTAAACAACCAATAATTTATGTCAGGTGGCAACGGAATACAGATGGTGATGCTAAACTGCACATATCATGGCAACGGTGAAAAACACCTCCTTCTATTTAGAAAACACTAATTTAAATGGCTTCTTTAGTGAAAAGCATGATAAGGTAAAAAGCACTTGAAAGCGCTAGAGGAACATTATGGTAAGTACTTGTACACATTAGTGGATGAAGAAATCTATGGGGTGCTAAGACTCTCTGTTCCAAAGCCTAATAATAAGAACTTAGGAGAACATTTAGGAGTCCTGGACTCAAATCCTTCCTCTACCTGAGGGAGTTTTGACCTTCATGTTTCTACTCTTTCCCATGGTTTAACCACAAAGCTACCATTGACCTACCAGATTAAGCAGAAGCCTATGACTCATCTTTTTCAAAACTTTCTGTCAAGTCACTTGTGGCCATCTTTTCCAGCAGGAAATCATTGTGTACAAGTGGAGAAATATTATGAGACTACCAAAACACTGAGCAAAGAAAATGGTAAAATACTTCTGTTGAGTCGAAAGAGATTCTAATAAGAAAGAGAGTCAACAAACCCTGAAACTGCTCCTCAGTATTTTTTCAGTGACTATTTGAAAGAACACTTTCTAACATCTGGTTCTACAGGTGCGGAAGTCAGGCCACTGCCTATTCTGTGAATCCCAAAGGAGCTGAAAAAAAAGAGCCAGATGCAGAGCAATTCATGTCAAAATTATCTGGCTTTGAGCATGCTTAGAGGCATAAAGTTGGGTGCCGCAAATTAGATAAAGACTTTGAATAGTGGAAGTGCCTGGAAGTCCTATTTACATTTTTTAAACACTATTCAATACCTACATCGCCTTAGTCACTGTCTTGAGTGGATTTCTTCCTATTGTTTCTTTTTTGACTCTGGTATAGTAAATAATATTTTTTATTTACTTCTATGGGTGGTTTGTCAATTTTGTAGAAAAGTCATAGTTCTCTTCTAAATTCTGCAGGAGTTTATAGAAAAAGAAGTACCTAAATGTAGGAGATATTAAACATCCTTTAAACTCTGAAAAATATTATCAGAAGATCTGCAATAGAGTATGCAATGTTTTTACTAAATTATTTATCAAATACTGTGCAAATACCTACAGGCTTCGCAGTTCAAAGCCTGAAGAGACTGCAATTCATCTTGTCTCCATTGTCAGGTAGGCCAATTTAGAAAAGATTCATTCCTGTAACACTAGGTTGAAAAAGGCATTTGTCTTAGAAGCAGAGTAGCATGAATATATCACTATATACCTAGTCATCTAACACAAATTTTTTAATGAGAAATTACTCTACATAAAAGCATAACGAAATAGCTGCATGTTGGTTACATATATGTATGTCAAATTTTAAACTGGTTAAATATAGTATCATATATATCTTAGCATGGGCCACAGAACACAAAAGCTGAGTAAATACCTAGTAAAACATTAACAAGGAATGAAGTGGAAAAAGCAGAGTTGGAAAGAAAATAGGCCATGCAGATAACACATACAGAGGGTCTATTCCCTCCTCTTACCATAAGACTTCAGGTGTTGCAGCTGCAAAGCTAGCAGCCACTGAGCAGAATGGATTACAGCTCCCCCAGTCACAGAACACAGACACCCACCCTGCTGCAGACTCCTTAGCTGATGTGCCCTATCTTGATCTCGCATGCTTGTTTCACACCAGCACAGCTGGGTACTAATCTCTGACAAGGAGTTCTCTGTGTGACCTCTTATGGTACCAGAACAACAAAAATTGTTCCTCAAACGGACCAAAAGAATTATAAATCATCATTTACAAGTGAGACTAGCATGTAGAAATCTTGTATTTGCTCTCCAGGAGCACAGAAGAACTCAAAAAGCCAATCCTTAAATTCAATTACTTATGTGATAGGCAAAAAAGGGTTTCCACTTGCTAAGTAGTATTGTGTGATATTATAAGTATCAGCACTGAGACAAATCGTCTGTTATCACGATATTAAGAATTAAGAACACTAGATATCAGTGGGAAAGGTTAAGAAAAGCCATACACACTTCTCATTTAAAGAAACAACAGCTACTTTCATTCTTCCTAACATTAATGAACAAAATAAGTAGCTGGCTTGTTGAAAGTCTCTGAGAAATGTGAGTTGAGAACAAAGTGCATAACCTTTGCCTTCTATTTCCTCTAACAGCTGGAACACTCCATGAGAATAACTAGGCAAATTGAACATTTTTATCTCTGTCTGAAAATTATCGCTGGTTCAGTGGCTTACACACAGTCTTCTCCCACGGCTTTCACATCACAGAAAGAAAAAAACCCTATCTGCTAAAAATCAATAGAGCTCTATATCCTTTTCAAGAAAACGGCCAAGACTGCTACCGAATGAGTAGGTTTGACTGTATCTGCTCTTAGTTGCTTTTGTCAAGATTTATGTACCTCTTCATGTGAACTTGATTCCGTCTTTCTTAACTTGCCCTAATGCCAAATGACTACGGAATAGTGTCTACAAATTAATCTAGCACCAAGACGACTGTGTTAAAACCCCTTCACCTATAGTGTGGAAGTTTTCTGTGATGTTGCTGTGAGCATCTGCCAGGAAAGCTGCTCTAGATTTTCCATTCCAAGATGAATTTTATATGCCAAGCTTTTTGAACCTTAAAGCTGACATCTACCAAATGAGTTGTCAAGTTCCAAAAGAGATTTTCAAAGACACTCAGAAAATACTGTGCTTGTAAAAGAGTTATTTCCAGCATTCAGAAAAACCCTTAGCATCGACTAAGTCATTACATCACAAATTTATTCTTTCTCACTTCTGAATTAATTGCCAAGCACTTCTCCCTCTTATCTTATTCACACTTTTGGTACCTTTAAGTAGCAAGCCCTTCTTCTCAAACATGAAATAGTCTGTCTTCCCCAACTACCTACTAATAACACAGGACTTGAAAAATACTGCTAAAAAACATGTGATGTCCTGATTTTAACTTCCATCATTAATTTCTGTGTTCTGGACACATACAAACTAAGAAGCTAATACTGATCTGAATAATCTTATTTTATTAATTTTCTTCCCTGCCTACTCTTTTGTTTTTGTGTTTCTGTGTCTCTTGGAAACAGTAACAGCGAAATTAAACCTCTGGTAGTATACCTTCTCAAATATACCGTACAACACTGTACGTATTTGTTAGGACTCAAAGATGCACGTTCCTCTTAAAAAACTTCCTGTCTAAATGGTTTTGGGGAAATCCCTTACTGAGCTTCTCCATATCACTATAATCACTTAAAAAATCACAATCAACTATTTAATAGTGTCTAGAAACCCACAAAGACAAACTGACCTGATTTCTGTTGCAGTTCTATACAACGTGGTGAGTTCACTATGGTGCATGTGACCCACTTTCACTACAGGGATTATTCCACAGAAGCATTGTCGCCTTTCAGGAGTTGAATGAGCATTTACAGAGGAAAGATGTGTTGCGGAGTGCCTGAAATACCTAGAATTCTGTTTTAATTATCCTTCTGTTTACAATAGAGATATCAAGTAAATAAAGAAATAAAATGCAGAGGAAAAATATACAATAGGAATCATAAACCCCCAAACTAGGTACTATTTTAACTCCTTAAAAAGTAGTGTCACACTCTGATGATTTTTGTGGTTTCTTGTTTCTGGTTTAACGATGCTTTAGCACTCATTCTTAAAGCTCTCATTGCTGGGATGTGGGTAACAACAATATCACCACAATTCAAATTTGTGTTACCCAATGAAATGTCAGCCTTACCTTTAAAATTTTTCCTTCGCATGCTCCCAGACTTTCATCAGCATTTTAAAATGCATACTGTATGGTGCACGTCCTGTCAAGAGGGAAATCACAATGATTTCTTTGGCTGTAGGTGCTAGCTGAAAGCAGATGTAGACTTGCCGATAGAGCGCGTGTAGTCTGTATTCAGACCTATGTTCCATAGTCACACCTTTCAACAGCTGACAGAAGCATAAGACTACACAACAAAAATATTTTACTTTTGAAAATGATTACTAGTTGTGAACAAAACCACTCCGTAACACCTTGTGATTGGTGTCCTGACATTTCCCACATCACTAGTCTCTATAAGCTCCAAATGATTCACAAAAATCAATGGCTACTGGCAGAACAATACTTTACAAAGGTGCCAGGCAACGGGAAGTGTAATGTCATTCTTTTTAACCTGTGTGGCAGTACCGATGATATTAGTGTGGTATTTTTGGGTGTACGTGGCGCTTAATACATATAAATGTACGCGGTATCATACAGGTAAATAAATAATAGTTGTTGAATCAATGAGATGACAGGCTCAGTGCATGTATATCACAGCAGAATAAGAACAAGGAAAACAAGGCTAATCACTAATCATATAGGAAAAAAATAATTTCCAAATTTGAATGGAAGCATATCTGAACTAAGGGTCTAAACAGTTCTTGTTATTTCTTATATTCCCAAAGCACCTGCAGCACAGGGACTAAATTGTAGCTGGTAGTAGCATTTTGAACAGGAAGATGAAAGATTTGTGCGTCAAGATTAAATCACTGACACAGGAGGGAAGGAGTTTGTGTTCTTAAATCCTTAGTCTTGGAGCTGCACAGAAAAGAGAGAGTAACTGAGAGAGTCAAGGACATTCTAAATGGTACTGACACAGAGTGGCAATCCAAGCCAGGAGACCTGGAGTTAGAATATTCATGGAGTAACAGAATCTGGGAAGTAAACACAAAAATAGAGAAGCTGCAGAAACACTTTTTGTATGATGGTTACTCCAGCTTCTCTCTTTCATTTACTTTTTGTTTTCCATGAGATGCAAGTTTTCTTTGAATTTAACACCCATGAAGGTGCTTGTAACATCCTTGAGCTCCAAATGTTCCTTCTCAGCAAGAAAGTTTGAAAATTTAATAGATGCGACATTGATGTCAACAGAGACCAAGTAGTTCAGTATCAAACTGGAAACCTACCAAGGCAAAATGAATGGCTTTGCATATAAAAGTAATTGGACAGATTCTGAACCTAATGCCCAGGTCCTCTAAGAAATCGTCCTCTTCTGGTTTGGACATTGCTTATAGCTATAAGCTAATGCCACAAATACTTCAGTTGTCTGCAAAGTATTAGATTATCTGCATTGACACAGCCATCTGTAAGTCAGGTAGTAAATCTTATTGGAGCTCCTCACACATTTGTCAGTCACAGCAATGTTTATAGTATTGTGAAGCCTTGCAGTTATCTTCCTGAAGTAAGCGATACTAGAAGTGTATCAGAAATACATCTCTTTCCTGTAGATTCATAATACGCTAATCAAGGAAACATTATTTTAACATTTCAAATACATCACTGTGTATAAATTACATGTGTGGAACAAACTGATACTGAAAATTAAATAACTAAAGTCATTTTATATGAGCCAATAATTATCTAACACTCCCAAGATTAGTTTAGATAGTCCACCTCAGATTTAAACTCTAAGAACATTAATCCACAACTGCCACTCAGCCATAGGACTCAAAAAATGTGTTCTCCAGCCTTTGTTTTGGGATAAGCTGGAAATGGGATGAAGTGAGGCATGAGCGAGATAGGACAAAAACATAGAACCAGGGAAAACCTGCTGAACCTATAGGGCTCAAGCCAAAAAAAGAAATAATAAGTGAGGTTATGCTATACACAGTACTAAAAAAATGAAAGCACTAAGGTCTTTCTGTCTTCTCTTGTAGTTTATCTAAATGAAAGACAGAAAGATGGCACAATATTTTGCTCCATGAAATGGGAAAAAAATGTTGGCAAGCTGACAGCACTAATCCCTTGTGCCAGAACTGTAATAAAGTTGAAAGCCACTTTTGCTCTGTATCCTTTTATTTAAAAACATACAAAACATAGGACCTGACTACTTGTGATCTTCAAGATTCCCAGAGCACAGGCTAGAAGAAATGAGGTGTAAAATTTAGAAGGTGTCTTAAGTAATTAATTTTCCTATATTCTAAAATTTAAGACAATTAGATGCTTAGCCTAAATCTCATTAATGGTTAATTGCTTCTAAAATATTAAATGCAAAAGCTACCTCTGAAACAAAGATTTTTAATTCAAAGTGCTTGAGAAATTATGCTGCTGCTAGTGATCTATGACCTCCCATAACACATTTTCCCCTAACCAGTGTACTTCTAATAACTTTGCCTTCCTCAAGCCTTACCTAGAGTACATTTTAACCCAAATATGGCCTTAAGCTTCCTGGTAGTTGAAGCAAACTCCTACCACCTTTGCAGATGGCTTCATTACATAAGGAAAAGTGATCTGATCCACTTGGATTGGAGTAGCAAATCCATTAAAGCTAGTTATAAGCATACAATAGCTATAATATTTATAGAAAAAATAGTACTTGAATTAAATTCTTGTTTTAAGGAAAAGGTCAGACATGAAGACCTGCTGATCCTAACCAGCTAGAAGGATCTATAAATGATTTACTATCTTTTCCATATGACAAGAATGTACATTTTCACCTGATTTGTCCTGGTGTCCTTAGCTTATTTTTGCTAAACACAGTAAGAATGAAACTCGACATATCAGGGTTTTATACTGGCATGAGCAGTAACGAAATAAAGCAAAAATACGTAAACTGGAAGAAAACCAGGTCAGATGTCAGGTTTCTGATCAAGAATGAAATGCTGCTGTATTTTGAGGTCATAACCCGTAACATAAAGTCTCCTTAATATTCAGTAATCTTGTGTGTGCGCACACGGGGAAAAATCTAAAAAAAAAAGCTTAATGTAGTCAAGATTTTTCTATGTGTTTTTCCTGAAGCAGACAACAAGGTTAGCATTAAAAAAAAAAAGAGGAAAGCTGCTTCTTAATGTACAAGATCTAACCAAGACTTTTGACTGAAAATGAAGTTCTGTGCATTGACTTATTTACACGATTAAATCCTTACCATGTATCATAAAACTTCTTATTTCTAGAAAAGATGCAGAAATAGAAACAGTAAGTGCATCCTCCTACTGATATTTAGTTAGAGATACAGTATTATGAGGAAGAAAATAGTAAGGGAAGTTCATTCTTCTCACAATTTCTTTCATTCTGAGATGTATTTATTAAGATATCTGGATTGAATGCCCATGTGTTCAGCACTCATAGCCCTTGATGACATCTGCAAAAAGCTACAGACCTCTTCAGTGGGAAATACTTCATTGCCAACAGCTCTTATTTGCAATTTTGGCAACTTCCCTTCAAACCAATGACTTCCATTGGTATTTGCTCTCACTCAAGTGCATTGGGAAGTTTATATGCTAGTCTGTACTCGAGGGCTGTCTCTCACTGTTTAGATAAAGCAAACTGACAAGCACAACAACATAACTATAGCTTTAATTTCTTACAGAGCAACTAAAGCCTCAAGGGCTTACTCCCAGTGAAGAGAACTGGAAGCTGCAAATTAATCAGGCTGAAACTTTCTAATATTATAAGTAGTAGGGGACCATTAAGCTCTCAGAAGCCTAGGGTGTTATATGGGTTTTGCAAACTGTGACAACCAAACTGAACCTAGAAAGACTTTGTATGACTCCGAGACTGCTGGAGCACAACACTGTGTGCCTGCTGGGGCTCCTCCACACGTGTGTATCTCACACATGTATAAAACCATGACAAGCCATGTAGGCAACCACTCCAGGGAGAAGTGTAGTTTCCCTGCAATACAGTTACAGGCATGCACAGTTCTACTTCAGCATAACCTACCAATTTAACACTGACCATCAACTTGATCCAATTCTTTCACCGGAGCAAAGAACAAGATCTGTACCATATTTTTGAGAAGAGTGCTATTGGTATAGTTATTGGATTCCAACAACTTCAAGAAGTTCAGCATTACAGGAGAGTGAGTGTGAAGAACAGCTGACTGGTTTGAAAGCAGACATGGATAGAGTCAATTCTCCTCATGATGGCTTTCAAGTGGAAACTGATTTGTCAAAAGAATATTTTGATGAGGTAATCAGTCTCACTTTATTAATACATAATAATTTCCTCTATCCTTTCATTTACAAATGTTTACAAAAGATTTTGTTATATAAGGACTAAAATAACAAAGCAATTAATGTATATTGCTAAAAATAAAAATGGGGTTATATATTTTACCGCTTCATTACCCTTCAGATCATACAAGCACCATCCACACAACTATCTCACCTCAAGACCCACCATATTTAGTAAAGAAAGAAGAATTACTTTGCAAACTTGTCTTATTGCAAAAAGAAATCAATACCATTTTTCAATCACTAGACTGATTTATTCATCTCTATAATATTCAAATACAATCTATATTACTTTATTTACATAATCCATTATGCACTGAATTTTCCTCATTTCAAACAGCATACTGCCTATATAAACATCCTACTCTTCCCAGCCATTTCAAGCATGTCTACTATTATTTCATAAACAGTGGGTGATTTATCATTTCCTGTTTAGGCGAAGCACTGTGTTTAATATGGTATGTCAGAATAAGCTCTATTCTGCATGCCATTGCTTTCAAATATTTCTCCCATCTCTTTACTAGTCAGTCATAATGGGTTTTCTTGCTTGTGTTTCACTTTTGTGTTATTATTTTTTGCTCTGATCTGTGTGGGTAACTTCAATATTCCAAGAGAATTACTTATTTCCTCCCACCTTTAGAGTGGTACTGAAGTCATACTCATTCTCTTATGCTTTCTCATCCAGATTTGCTTTTCTTTCAAATGTTCATCTTTTTGTTCAATATTAACCCGTGAACCACCATGCCCTCCAGAAGCCTCCACGTAAAATAAGAAGTATGGCATTATATTATGTTGTTGTAGATATGATCTAGTAGAGATGAATGAACAGTGAAAAGACCTTCCAACTAATTTAATTGCACCTCTGTCCTCCATATAAATGTTATAAATAATTCCTTTAAGAAATAGCATTTGTGTATGTCTACCTGCTGACAAAGATAAATATTGCCATTTTTTAGAAAACTGCAAATTCTTTAAACCTAAATTTAACAGTACGTAACTGAAGACTCATGGCAAAGGTCAGGAGGAGATCCCCAATCACATCTATCAACTATTGCTTCCCATGAGACACTACCTGTACATTTTTGGCTAAGTATTCTCTCAGTGATGTTGGTTTGAATTTCTTCTAGATTTAAACTTTGTGGAATATAAAATTTGTTTCTTTTTTTCTCCCTCAAATTTTACTCCTAATGAAGTCGAACAGCAATACACACATGCGCAATAGCACTGAATAGCACAACTACTGCATTGAAAAGATTAGTTAATTAATAAAGCCATGCTACTGCTGGCAGTGAGTCAAGTAAAAGATTGCTGTGGCTGATCACAGCATGCATGAAGACAATCCCTGCTTCAAGAAGATTATAGTATCATCTACAATAATAAATGAAAAACAATTACAACTACTGAAGCCTTAGGAAAAAAAGGGGTTGCTAACTTAATCTTTTCTTTGTCCCTCAATAAAAGAACAGGTGAAGGGATTTTCTGTCAGTGTTTTGTGTCGAGTGGATTAAGCAGCACCAGCCTTTCTGTGGCAATAATTCTCCTGAGACTTCTCATGGCTGGCTGATGGCCTGGTGCAAGGCAATTGTCCCAGGACAAGGGAGGAAATCCCAGAAACAGATTAAAGGAAAGAATTGAAATACGTTTCTGTGGCATAACTAACAGCATTGGATCTTAGGAAGAAATTCTTCAGTACAAGGGCGGCAAGACTCTGGAATAGATTGCCCAGAGAGGCTGTGGATGCCCCCTCCCTGGAGATGCTCAAGGCCAGGTTGGATGAGGCCTTGAACAACCTGGTCTAGTTAAGGGAATCCCTGCCCATGGCAGGGAGGTTGGATTAGATGATCGCTAAGGTCCCTTCCAACCTAAGACATTCTATGATTCTATACCATAAAGGAAATTCACATGCACTTTGCATATATAATTCAGTTATTAAATATTTTTTATATATATATACACATAAACTCTAACATATATCTGTAAAAATCCATTTATTTGAATACGAGTCAAGAATTTTACTCGGAAGTTTTTAGAAGTCTGGCTCTACTGAATACAGTAAGACTTTGCCATTATCTCTACTGAATTAAGGATTCACCTGACAGCTATTTTCTAAGTTTTATAACACTTCCATCTCTGTGTAAGACTTTAGTCATAACTTTCATGGATTTTCTTCCTATTTCAAACTCTAACTGTATACATAGACATATTAAAAGTAGATTAAGATCAGTGTAATTAAATTGGATTGTTAATATGTGTTTTATTAAACACACAGAAGAGAGTTCACTGGATCGCTCCCTGAAGGTATATTTGAACTGTAAGACATAATGTTAATAAAGTCCTAATGCAGGATTTACCAAGATAACTTTGAAGCCACTAGCCTGACTACGAGGGCAGCATTTATTCCAGTGCACACTTTATCTGGTTTTTGAGTAAGTCTTTGTGAAAGGGACATCCGCTGTGATACGTGCTTTCTGTTCTTATCCTAGAGAGTATACATTTCTTTCAGATTTTCTGGTTTTGTTTCATGATTTCCAAGCTTCAAATGAGAAAAAAATGCTTCTGGGGAATGCTAAAATTATTTTCACACACTTTTTGCTACCTTCTTCCACTGTTGCCCTATATCTTCAGTGTGTTTTTAACCTGCTGTGATCATCTTTCCTTTTTTACGCTTGGCTTTTCCTTCACAACTACAATCATCTTGTTTAAAAAAAATCTGTCTCCTAACTTACCAAATGTATTTTTCAAAATAAAAAAACTGACAGAAGCCCCTAGCAATCTCGTCAAACTTCCCCAAAGATTTCTAGCACAGGCATTTTATGAGCACATGATTATTTTTTTTTTAAACTTCCTAACCTATTATAAACCTATTACATATAACAGGCAGTGAGGTTTCATTTAATGCAGTTTCTTATCAAATATAAATTACATTAAAGTGCAGCAATGCTTCTCCCTGTTTTCCGTTTGTACTTGAGTTTTGGGGCACACACTACACTTTTTATCAATCTTTAGTTCTTCTGAACACATTTAAGTGAAGAGGCCCTTCCAAGCTTAGAAGCAAAAGAACTTGAGAAGTTAGGAAATCTATAAAGTGGACAAAGACTGTCCCACTCGATCACAATCCTTCCAGGTATCAAGTGCCAAATAAATACCCCTGAAAATTATCCTATTTTTCATTCAAAACTGGAGAGCTAGTGAAGACCAAGTAAGCTTCCTAGTCGCTATCCTATGAAACCTAGATGAATTCAGTGAATCGCATCATGGTCACCAACTCGGTCACCAACTGGAGACACATCAAAAGAGGATAAACTGAGTTAGCAATAGTTCAGACAGGGATCGTTGACTACAGAGGGAGAAAACGGCATCCAAAACTTTCTTGTCATCTGACCTCAAGTTTAATCTTCTGGTATACAAGGAAATGGTAGAACTTGGCATTAGTTATTTACAAATTGAAGACTTTTAAGATGAAATAAACAGGCAGTTCTGGTCCTTCCTGCCCTTTGTGTCACACCAAGATTTACAGGAAAAAAAATAGCAAAATTTTTGAGTTGTGTTATTGTAGTAATTTAAAAACCCACAGTATTAAAATATTCTTATTTTTATGGCATTTAATAATTATTACATTAGCAGCTCCTACTTTCCTCTGAATTTGTCTTTTATTTTCAGGAAAGTGAAAGCAAAAGAATGACAATATGGTTGAAATGGAATAAAATTTTGAGATATAATGAACCACCAATGTATACTTAAAAACCTCTTCATTTGAGGCAGTGACTACTGAAGTAGTTTTCCCATGCAGATTGGGGTTGTCCCTGAATTCTCATCCATAAACATAGAATCACAGAACAGTTTTGGTGGGAAGAGACCTTCAAGATTGTCGAGTCCAACCTTTATCCTAGCCCTGTCAACACCACTAAACTATGTCCCTCAGTACAACATTTACCGATCTATTAAACAACTCCAGGGATGGCGACTCAATCACCTCCCTGGGCAGCCTGTTCCAATGCCTGACAACTCTTTCATTAACGAAATTCTTCCTAGCATCCAACCTGAACTTTTGCTGGCACAACTTAAGATCATTTCCCCTTGTCCTATCACTCTCCACTAAGAAGAACAGACCAACCTGCGCCTCGTTACCACCTCCTTTCAGGTAGTTGTAGAGAGTGATAAGAACTCCCCTCAGTCTCCTCTTCTCCATGTTATATCATATATATTCAAACCAGCTGCCCTGACAGCAATAAAATTGGGCTATGTTTAATTGCAAAAGCAGCTAATGTATTGAACTCGTCACTGAATAGAATCAAGCCATTAATCTTTATTAGGTAAACAATCTCTCAAAAAAGGTGTTCCTTCTGCACATTAGAAAACTTAGAGAATTTAAGATAAACACAGCAGTGCCTCATGATCATCATTAATGACTTTAAGGCGCATTTTACTTCGTAACAAAAACTCTGCTGAATTTATGCTGGCTTCAGTGCGAAAGAGTACCAGGAGAGGGGATTAAAACCCTGGGAAGTAGGGTTTTTTGATCTGTTTCCAATCTTGAACATCAATCCATTCTGACCAGATGCACATGCGTGTTTTTTCCTACTGCAGATTGCATTTGTGGGTGGTAGAGGTGTTTGGGGGAAGAACAGAACATGGCCAGGATTTCTGGATTTTTAACAAAAAAAAAAAAAAATCCATCTATGTGGACTTACAAAGCATTCAGAACATAGAAGATCCACAGTACTTACATAGGAGAGACCATGCCCTCCTATGCTAGTCAACAGTATTTAGGGGTAGACAAGGCGTAATTTTGGAAAGTGGGTCCTGGCAGCTGCAGTCTTTGAGCAAAGCTCTGAAATCTATGTCAAATGAAAGAGGGAAATAAGAGCAGGTGAAGTCCTAGCGTGAGAAACAAAGTTTCAGTATAACTACGTTGCTAATTCCATGAAACTTATTTCAGCAACTACCTCCTTCTACACATGAAATTCTGTAAGCTTATTTATTATCCTTCTGGCCTTTCAAGTATTAGGTAGAAGTAAAAAAAATCAATATGCTTTTTCCACAAACAAAATATTAAATTTTATATGTAATCAAATCGTCTAACCCATGTTTAGATGAAATCTGTGAGCAGCTGCTTAAAAACCCCATGAGATCTTACAAACTAGTTTGTCAGAGACAATTTTATCAATTCATTCTTTGGGAGACAGAAACGAGTTAGCAGTAAGAAACATGCCAAGTATTACTAGAGCTAAAATACAGAAAAAGAATATAAAAAAAGCTTGAAAACAGTCTCCTGACTGGGGCTTTCTGATATGTTGCCACAGCATGCTGAATCCATGGAAAGAAGCCTCACACTTTCATTGCTGTAAAGAATGTTACATTCAATATTTCATTTGCTCCAGCAGTTGCACCACCACATGATGTGCTCTAGAGTCAGCCACAAATTTAATATTATCTCAAAGCAATTGATTACCACTAGATCTAGTCTCAGTCCAGAGCTATTAATAGATTTCACACAGTAATATTGGATTTAGATGTTTGAGTCATATAGAGTTGTTCACTTTATAAGTTAATCCAGAATATAATGTTCAAGCAGTGGAGAGACTTTATAATAATGAAGTGTAAATGTTGAGTCATTTAGAAACAGTGGAAGAAGGAATTTTTTACTTTGGCGAATCAAGCAGTTCCTAACAGACCATGCAACTACAGGAGACGACACCTGATCACAAAAAAGGTATTTGTATCTCCAATGAGACAGGGCAGTTACTCATTTAGCACTGTCAAACCATCCCCTGAGTTACACTGATAGAGTTCTGTGGAAGCGTAAACATATTTACATGGAGGTCCTGTAAAATTCCAACAAAAAGACTAGTGTACATTTCAGCGAAATGGATTAACTCAGACAGCAAAGAGGATATAATTCCTAATGAGCTAGGTCAGAAATACATCTAAAGAAGGTAAAAAAAAAATATAGGGAGAGAGATAGAGATTTTCAGAAATTGATGTGGCATAAAGTAAATTAAGCTTTGGGGTTTTTTTGTTTTAAAGAAGCATTAACACAGTCTTTGTAAAGAAAGACAAAAAGAAACAATTATGTTTGATCTAAAACTTACGTGAATTAAAGTTTTTGTGCTCTTTTGTTAATATCAAGCATTTGACATCTCTACGGACATGGCAATATTAAAAGTGAAAGTCTTCGGAAGCTACATGATGTTGGTGAGGAAGAAGCATTTTACAGGGAACAATGACTGCTAAAAAAACCACTTTGGAATTGAATAAAGTAAGAAGAAACTCATTGGAACTCCGATGTAGTTTGTGAAATCACCTCACTGATTTTCTACCAATTTTATCGAGATGCCCCTTACAGTCCAAAGCACCTGTTTGTGGCTTATTATCTTTATAGAGCTGATTTCATAGAACTCATAGGCCTCAAAACTACTGTGACTGCATCTTGGTTCTTATAAATGTTACTCAAATATCTGCCTTTCTCTTAAAAATGGCAATAGAGAGAAGGGCAATATTCATTTTTGCTCCCAGAAGATGCAAGTGAGAGGCAACTGTAGTTGGCAGGCTTACAAAATGCTACCTGGGAAAAACTGCCACCTGCTCCATCAAGAAGAAGGAATATCTCTAACAGTAGAAAATAGAAGAGATGATCAACTTGGAATTATCCAGAAATAGGTAATGCAATTCATCCTGGAAGGTCACTCCCCAAATTACTGGGTAATCTCTTCCCAGATTCACAAGTAAAAGGGCAGTCCAATAAATAAAATACATCATGCAAAATTTAAAACTTCTCCTTTCTCATAAAAGCTATTCACAGTTTCTTTGGGAAAGAAAAAAAAAAAAACAAAGCCAAAAAAAGAAGATGTAATAAGCAGCGGAGCTGGTGCAGCTCTAACAGCAGCCCAGGAGCACACAATGGTTTCTTTGTTATTGCAGGTAACAGTGAATAACTGAACAGGTTAATGCAAGAAGAGAAAGAGGATTGCTCTGGGGACAGGGACTCAAGTGAAAACTTCTGCAACCAGTACAATGCCCAGAAAGGAAGGATCTGACTTTAAAAATCTTACATATGCAGATATGCCTCCACACATATGCATTCCAGTCTTGATCACGCAATGTTAAATGTGCAGAGAAGCCAAGAATTGGGCTCTATACTGCAGATTTAAAACTCTAAAGCTACTGCAATGAAACCATTTTTTGTCTACCCAATTTACCTCCTCAGTCTTCATTAAGAAGAAAAAATGAAATAGCTTTAACTTTACTCAAATGCAAAATGGATTCAATGAAATGGAAAGAGAGTTACAGGTCTGAACCAGTTTTGTTGGAAATCCTTTGTAAAAAAAAATCAGAAATAGCTAGCTCTTATAACCTAAAAGAAATACGCAATTTTCTGTTGGAAGCAATTCATGTTACCAAAATTGCACTTTATTTTTAAGAAGGCCAAGAGAAAATATTAAAAGTTTGAAATAGAAGAAAATATTTTGAAGATATCCAACTCACCCTTAGTTCCACATCTGCCAATAAAGGCTTTAATTCCAAATTGGAAGAAAACGGTTTTAGATTGCCAAGTAAACAAAGCAGAATAATGCAATCGTATTATACCCAAGCTTTCTCAACTGTTTATTCAAATGCTGTAAGTTGACTATGAAGAACATTGAGTGTCGTAGAAAACAGTGAGAGTTAGGTAACTTAGATATTTAAACCGAAACATTTACAGTGAAAACTAATTAGATGTCACTGTGCAAATAAAGCTACATATTGGCTCTCTAACTCCAGAGCCTTGCAAAGCTCTTCCAGACTTGAAAGCAGGTCTGAGTGTTGGGCCAGCCAATGCCCAGTATAATACTTTCTTCACTGAAACTTCTCCAAATCCAAAGGATAATCTTGCAAGTCAAAAAAGCAGAAATTTGAACACCCCTGGCAACACACAGGAACGTTTCCTTCCATGCTTAATAGACAAACTCGTTTAGTGATGTGAAGGTCCATAAAGTTGCTGACAAAGCCTTTAGCACGGTGTGACTGGCAATACAAAGTGACAGAACGTATTTATTACGTGATTCTCAGGCTCTTTCTTCAACCTAATAAAGCAAAACCACCCACTAAGGGCTTGACTTTTTTTCATTGATGACTGGACTTTCTACGCCTATTCTCTATCTGAAACTTCTAATAGTAAGGAGTCAGCCACCAATTCAGCATTAAACTAGCACTGCTGACGAGTATACCTAAGAACTAACATTTGTATTCTCCAAACTGTAGAATGATATGCCTTAGCTCATTACAGTCTCCTGGGCAGAAATGAAACATTACACAAACATGACTATGAAAAATGAAAGCTTAGATTTAAATGGGTGTGAAGCTGAAGGAGAAAACCTTGGAAGCTCCTTGTTAGACTTATGCCAACAGTTAGAAGGCTGTTTTCCTGCCTATGGTGAAGTTTACTGACTTGCTATATGGTGCTAAAACCACCTTAATCAGAAATTATAATCCCACAGGCACAATGAAAAACTGCTCTATAAAGTGAGACTTATACAATTTGTAAAGCATCTGATTGTATCAACTACGGGATATTTGCCCCGTGTTCCCTGAAACTCTGTCAGGGTCATATCTCTCCCTGTAGCCCAATTGACATGTTTGCTGGAACCACAATTTGGTACCTAGCTTCTGTCAGAAGTGACAGAAACTGTTCCTCAACAGCAGTGCTGTTGAGGCAAATGTTTTTGGAGAACATAAAAATCTCTCAGATAAGTGGAGAGATGTGAACAAATGCCATGTTCTGAATTCACGCTTTTAAGGAGTAACCCTGAGGACACTGCTTGGCTCCAAGGAAAATGCATGTGAGGAACTATCGAGGAGTCTGTCCAATTGTCTGTGCTTCATTCAAAGCACTTCAGTATAGCTGGTGCTCCTGAAACATTTCAGATTTCAGCTACAGTTACAAAAAGATGTTACTCTAAAATTCATAACTGTCCTTCAAATTACAAAAAAAAATATAAAAATCCCCAAGGCCATTATTCAAGAAGAAAGTCTATTTTTTATCTTGCTTCACACACTTGCTTTCCAGCTTCAATTTATCAGGTTTGTTACTGAAGATTGTCACAAATGAGAAACTAAAACAACTGAACCCTATTTGCATCAAAACTTCATTGCAGTGCACGAAACTCAAGGTAATAGCTTTCCTATTATCAATGCAATTGTTACCAGCAATGGGGAGAGAAAACAGGGGATGAGGAGAGAGGAGGAGGAAGAAAATATGTAAGATAAAGTACGTCTATAAGCTTGACTGGCATAAATGCTCTTCTCACTTTCTTCCAGCTGCATGAAGACTTGTTTTCATCTAAACTACAGAATATTTCAGAGAATCTAATGTCATCTGACAGCTTAGCTTAAATTGTGTCATTATATGTAAAAGGAAAAAAAGAAAAAAAAAGTCTACAGACACTATATTACCTATTGTACTTTCAGGTTGTGTTTTTCTCCTTTTCAAATCTTACATATACCACAAGCATTGACTAAAAAGACTGCCTAATAATTTCTACAAACTTTCTTAACATCCATCCTTTAGTGAAGAATTGGCATTTCTAGCACAACAGGTAATTATTGGCTCCCTTCCCATTTTTTACAGCATATTTACAGGCAACGATCTCACTATCACATGAAAGGACAGCTCAAAGCATTCGGCAAGAGACCCCACAAGTGCCTGCAAGCAGCGTGCACCACCCTGTGCTGGAGTCGCTTCCCCCTAAACTGCCTGGGGGGAAAAGGATTTCATAAACCAAAAAGCTCTGCTGAGTATGTCCTGCCTTCAGTACTACAGGTTTTTATTTTCAGAATCGAGACAAAAGCACTTCAAGGGCTGTGGAGCACAGTGACAGCCATTGCTCCTCTTGAGCACTGTACCTGTAAACACGAACAGTTCAAGAGCAAAGTCGGACAAGTGGCTGACAGATTAGCCAAGTTTCCGGTGGCTCACGACAACTTTACCAACAACTTCGTGCCCCAAAATAAAGGTCCCAGACCAAAGTTCAAAAATTACTCTAAATTCTTGGCCACAGTAAAAATAATAAAAGCACTTTTAAATCCTGTTCTTTCTTTAAAATTTGCCTTTTTAAAATGGATCCAAATATCATGAAGTTTCAATAAGACTGACCAGACAAAAAAATTTTAAAAACTTTTAAGATGGATTTTTCTTACTTAAAGACTTGGAGCCAGTTGGGATCTAGGCTATGCCTGCACTATACACTTCATTGTGTGCAAAGAAACCTAACATGGTCTAAAACAGTTGAAGTATTTGAAGCAGACTCATTATTTCTTATACTTTCAGGTGTTTTGGAAAATACTACCTCTAGCAACTGTAATATATATTTTATCATTTTATTTCAATATCTGATTTTAAAAGCTTTTAAAAAATTATAGGGATTTTTATATCAACTTTTAAATAGATTTTTACATTGGGCCTTTCTGGAATTAATTTTGCAATCACAACAACTCACTTTTGGCAGAAAATGCTACTAAATACAGAGGATACAAAGCTAACACTGAAAGCAAGGGGTTTGTACATGATACTTGCATGTAACGTATGTCTAATGTCAGGCTAAGAAGAACAAGAAAGAGATCTATAAATAAAACATCATTGTTTTTAATATCATATAACAAGTAACTTTGCTATCAAAACCAATCTTTGTTACTTAGCGTACTTGTTCATCAAAATATCCTCTTGGGTAACCAGTTTTGAACACTCCTGTTCCAAGGATCTGTTTCAATTAATGCCATGTACTGGTACGAGCTGTCACAACATAACATACTGACTTTGCAAATTGTGTTCTTCCTAAAAAACATAGGCAACACTAATGAAATAGCATCACTGTTTACTAACATTTTTTAAATAAAAGCTAAGCACAAAATAAAAGCTGGGTTTTGCAGAGAACAAACGCCTCTGGATGTAGTTCAGTCTCCAAGATAAGGTAGGATATTTTGCCTGTTTGCCAACATAATATTTTGCCTGCGGCGGATCTTCAGACCTGCTAAATTAACTTCTTTTAAACATAATTTTTTTCAGACTGCCCACAGTGATACAATTCATCTGCATCCAAAGATAGAAATAAATGACAAAAACTGACCAAATACATGCTGACATGCGGACTATATCCTAACTGGTGACCATTCGGGGTTCCTCTGAGATGCCCATGTTCTCTGTAAACTGCAACCCAGAAGTTTTTTGCAGTCAGTCCTGGAGCACTTCAGCCTTTCTGCTTAGGTTTGACTTCCACAAAAACCATGGCAGGTACAGGAAGAGAGGGATGATGTTTACACAGTTGCCACCTCCAGAGAGAGATTGGACACACTTCCTTCCCAGGAAGTGACCTTCTTTCTTCCATATGCTAACCCCACCATCCACCTCTGACTCTTCCTCCAGGCATGAATTCCTACAGTTTGAGAAGCTTAGGTTGCCTTCTACATTCCAAAAAGGGACTGCTTAGATGGATGCCACTCCTCCTGGCATCTGGAAGGCACTACATTTCCTCAGGGCTTTATTTATCTGGTTTGAGATGCAATGTAGACAACACAGGATGCAGTAACTGTTCATGTATTTTTTTCATTCTTCTTTTTTTTTTTTAAGAAGCTATACCTTAATACTAATCACTTCTCAATTTTTCCCTTCCCTTTATACCCCTTACATTTCAGCTCTCCCTAGGAATAGCAAATGAAGAAAAATAAATGGCATCTGGTTTGGATTTGTTCTTACACCTTGCTTATACTCAAAACAAAACATAAACAACCAAAAAAATCCCCATGAAAAAATCATCTGAAAGTCAGTGTTTCAATATGCAACAGTGAAAGATTTTAGTATGCTGTCCTGGTTTGAGCTAAACGAAACTAACTCTGTTCAGTGATTTTTACTTTCCAGCTCAACCTCTTCTAAAAGGCTGCACATTCTGAAGTCAGCAGCATGTTTTTGCAGACAGTGTGTGCTACTGGCAGTGATAACACCTGATGGTTACAGTTATTGCCTGGGACTGGGATGCAGAAAGGCTCTGGCTGATACTTAGTCCTACAGTGGCCAAGGCCGCTGCTGGGGGTGCCAGGTAGTAAGAGGGGTCACAAGAAAGTAAAATCTTGCACCTCTGGGGAGTAATACACAGGACAGGTGACCAACAAGAATATTCCATTCCATATATGTCATATTCAGTATAAATTGAGTGATCACAAGGATTTAGGCCTCTCTTCAACGGCCAGCATCCAGAGAAAAATCTGTGTCATCTTCTGCCTTTGGTCATAGAATCATGGAAGAGTTTTGGCTGGAAGAGACCTTCAAGATCATTAAGTCCAACATTTTCCTAGCCCTATCCCAACCCTGAGTTCATTGAATCCAGCTCCCGTATCCAGCTCCCCGCTGCCGCTGAGCTTGGGGATTCCCCAGTACCGGTACTGATGCTATCGGGAGGAGTTGGGTTTGATTCCAGTTTTGATATATAGTTCACTATTTTTATTATTTCCTTATTCATTAAAGCTGTTTTAATTTTCTTTTTCCAGTCCGTAAGTCTCTCTGCCTCATTCCTTTTTCCTTCCCATTCGAGCGTGGAAGAGGGTGTTAGAAAGTGTCTGTCAGCATTTAGTGGCTGGACCAGCCCTAACCCAGTGACATATGTCCAGCATCAAAATGATCCAACAAGGTGCCTACAAAATCTCTTATCACTTTGCAACTAGAACTTCTGCACTTCCATATATATACATACATACACATGCATTATGGGATAACATATTTGTAAACAGAAATTAAGAAAAAAAATACCAACAAACCTGATCTAAGGTAGTCAAAGTTTATTCATGTAAGTAGTGATTCAATATAATTTGTCAGCATCTAGAAAGCACAGTAATTCTTGTCACATCAGGTTATTAGCCTGCCAGTCAGCTCTGACTTATTTTCCATGAGCAATGGCAACAACTGGATTTTCAATATATTTCTTTTCCTTTGATAGCTCTACATATGCACTTGCACAGCACCATAATTGTAAAGAATACAGAATAAAATATCCAGACTATACATTTGAACAAAGTAGTGACTTTTAGACATATTTTTTCTAAGGAATACTGGGCACTAACCTGCCTTACTAGAGAAAAAGAATCATTTACTCTTATGAAAAGTCAGTCAAATCTCACAGGAAATATGCTATGCTAGATTGTGGGTCTTCAGCTTGCAAGTATGCTAAGTACTTTAATGCAGTAAAAGGAGTATAAGCCATAATGAAAGTAGTAAGAACAACTTGGCAAAAATAGTATGCATTTTCAATCCAAGGTATGAATTTTATAGAATTAAGCTTGTGATTTTAAAAACACTTGCAAAGCCATTCTTTGAGGCTATTCGGATAGCTCATCTAAAATGAACTGTCTTCACAAACATTAAGCCAGAAAAACAAGCTAAATATGTCAAGTAAATTATGCAGTGTGATCCAGTCACTTGTGGTGAGAACCAAAAGATACTTAAAGGTTGTGACATTGAACATGGTAACAGATGCTGAGAATCCAGCTCCTGAAGCAGAAACCACAGCTGTAACTTGGGCACCTGAAGTTATTATAAAAAGGGTGGAGAAAAAGAAGTTGCCTAAAAATAGAATAGACTCAGAACAGGAACCCTTAAAGAACCCATGTGAAACACTCACAGGAGAAGACAATCTTAAATCTTTTCCACTTAGGGTGGCTAAACTGGGTGGCAGAGACCTCCAAAACTCTAAGATTGCAATCTGCATTGTCCAACAGCTGCTCTGTTACAGATCACAATTGTCTGATTGACACGTATGTTTTGCTTGCTGTATTTAGGCATCTAAACCACAAGAAAATGCTCCACCATTTAATGGGCCAAATGAGTGTAAGTTGGAGGAAGGAAGCAAGAACACAGCTGCTTTCCTACCCCCATGATCACACCAAGCACCAAGACAGAGCGGGCACCGACTAGTTGGAAAGCAGCTTTGCAGAAAAGGATTTCAGGGTCCTGGTGGCCAGATAAACATTGGATGTGTTTAAGGGAGATACAGTATGGCATTATTATCTCAAAGGTGAAAAAATGAATTATTTATCTACAGTGTACTTTGTTTCATAACCATGATAAAATCCTACTTTTAAAAAAGAAAATGCTTAGACTTTTGCAGAAATTAGTTTAATATATCATACCACAAGGACAATATAGTCAAGCCACAGTATTTTAGACAAAAATATGCAAATGAATCTGTAATTTTCAAACAGTGGCAAAAAAATAGGAGGCTGAACTCAAAGATATATTTAACACGTCTCAGACCTAAAATATTTGGAAATATAAATTGCATTTTAACATGGCCAGGTTTTGCTGGCACGTCTTGCACCAACTCAACTAATGCTCCAGCTGGTATCAATGACAGAATCCTCACTGATTCCAAGCAACTGCTTAAGTTCAGAAAATCAAAATATTTTCCTAGCACAGGGGAATATCTTAAAGTCTTTCATGACCATACACAAAAAACAGAAAGAAACAAACAGAAAAGAAAATCGTGGCTCCCTTTGTTTTTCTTTGCATACTTAATGTAATCATTTCTCTCAAATCTTCTTCCAGGTGAGTTCAATGGGAAGAACACCGAGCAAAACCAACAAATACTTAGTCAAGTTCAGAGAAAGCAAAATTATACTGTATTACACAGACAAAAGTAACAGAAAACCACTCTAAAATCCACCACATAAATCCCATGTCCAAAGGAGCCATCTCTTGTCATTCTCCAAGAGACACTGGAAACCTTACCTAGCTCTTGATGGTGAACTCAACAAAAGCATTCCAGAGAAGCAAACATTATTCTCAGAACCTATAAATCCTGTAATTTAACTGATCTCCTTCCATCATGTCAAGGTAACCAGAAGCTGTAGCCTAAAGAACCTTGGAAAGCTATTATTAGCATGATAACTACTTATATTCATCTGAGAATGATAAAATACTGAAGAAATCATGGATTAAGAACAAGGGGAAAAGAAGAAAAAAAAAAAAGAGACAAAGAAAACCAAATCAACATGTCACGTACACCAGCAGAGTCGACATAATGATTTATTTCATAGTTTTCCCTGGCAAGGAGTGCCTTCTTTTAACACCCTTAGGTTTTGAAATTGATGACTTAAAGGCTTTCTCCACTACTAACTGCTGTCAACTGAGACTCAATAATTTAGCACTGGTTTGTCATAGGACTCTGACAAGTAATGTTTTTTCTTCATCATCCCATCATAGGAAGCCATGAGACATGTTGAACTGTCAAGAACAAGATAAGATGTTAAGAAATGACAAACGCTTCCCTCTGTCTCAAGTCCAAAGGACCTTTTCCATATGCTTAGATTACATCTGCTTGTGCAGATGTAATCTAAACATACAGAAAAAAGAATACAGCTACAGTCAGCTCACAGTTGATGACAAAGGGCCATTTCCCTGAGCACAGAGCTGTATAGCACGTGGTAGTACAACTCTGCACAGGGATTAAAAAAGAAGTATGTGGAAAAAGTTCTGGAGTTTTTATCTGATGGGATAAGTTCCTTCTACCAGGTTCAAACCGCACTGTTTTCTGAGTTATGGCTGCTAAAGCCAAAATGTGAAACTGAACCATGAAAGAAAAGCATGTGACTACAGAAAAATCTTCAAAATTTCACTTCCAGAAGAGCCATCTAACCGAAAGGTATGCAATATCCTGTGGTGGGTGCAGGGAATAAGGAGTTACTAATTTTTTTCTAGTTATTTTGAAATATAGTAAAGTCTTCCTCACTGGTAATATCAATGCATTTACAGCTTTCTCACCTCATTTCCTAGTTTCTACATAAAACACCTCACATTTTGGAAGAAATTCTTCTCCATTATTAAATCTTTTAATTTCTAAAATGCCTATTTCCATAGCAGATAAAATCCAGGATATTAGAAAAGCACCTCTGTTTCATTGAGCTAAATTTTACGCTGTTGTGGCTTTGTAAGATAAGTCTATTCGAGATTTACAAGAGGCAATGACAAGCCTTTTCTTCAAATTATTGTGGCAGATTAGGATTTCCACTTGAGTATTTCTATTCCGTAGTCTACATTCTGTGCCTCTGTCTAATTATTCAAACAACTGATGCATATTGTACGAGATGTACACCTCCACGAATCACTAGTTACATACACACACCCTAACACACAGTGAGCTCAAAATTAATTTCAAAAAAATCGTTGAAAGATATGCCATTTTATGTGTGATGGCAACGTAACAGTAAACCATATTAAACTGGTATTCAGACAGATGTATTAAAAACAGATCAACATGCAGAATTGCCTGACTGGATGCTTATAGTACTTGTGTAGAGCTAATCCAGCCAAGGCAGAAAATTATTATTCATTACATCTGAGCAGCTAAGCATAAGGTAATATAATGAGGAAGCTCAGAGAGCAGGCAACTTAACATTTCTTCCTTGAAGCACTGAAACCCTATTAAATTTCTGTACTAAGAGACTCAAGGAAAAAATCTAACCCTAAATCTAAGCACCTTATGATTAACTGGTGCTTGCTCAAGAAGACACTATAAAATCATCAGCTGCAGTGGCACAGCAGAGGAAGGCTTTAAAAAACAAATTAAATAAGCCTGCAGTGAGAGGGACCACATTTAGTTGAGATCTGCATGCAGAGGTAAAGCTCAAATACAATTTTCTCCTGTATCTTTCATGCAAAAATAATGATTCTTTTCTAGGATGCTACTGCTTGTTGACCTAAGGCCTCACTTCTTTAAAATGTGCAATTCTTACAACAAAGGTTGTCTTCTTCAGTAAGCCATTCTGGGCAACTTCATATTAATTGACTATTACTGTATAAAGCACTTCTCACAGACAAAAGGAGTTGGTGGAGGATGTAAAGTAGCAGGAAAAAATTTGGAAAACACAAGTTTGTTGATAGGAAAGATAATTCATAATGAGTCATCTTTGGCTACGATTACTGAACAATTAATTTGTGTCTTCAACTTTCCACAATTCATTTCTAAAGATTTAATCTTGGTCAGGACAACCCCTCCACTGAAGTAGCTTGATATAATCTGACTTGTGTGTACTCGCATCATTACAGGATTTGAAACCACATGTATTTTATTGATATCAAAATATTTCCCCTGTTAGAGAATGCCCTGGGGATGCATCTGCTGTAATCCTGCACTAACTCTACCAGCTCTCCAGCACCCCAGAGCTCAGCTTCCAACAGAGACACCCCAGGGCTGCTGAAGGTTTTGGTGCTTCATCCACTTTTGACTGGATACCTGCAAAATGAAGCAGCTTTGCTCAACAGCTGGGGAAACGCAGCACGAACAAAATATTAGTTTTGCACAGTTACCTGCAAATCGAGAGGATGCAAATGAGAGCAGAAGAGATCCCAAACCATAGCAGCTCATTCAGCTGAACCCCTACAAGTGAGCTGCCTGCTCAAAATCAGACAATTCTGGCATAAGATGATTTTCAATTTAAGATTCACGATGGCACTTTCTGTCTCGGTGTTTGCCAGGAACACCAGTAAAAGGAAACACAGCCTTGCCACATCTTGTCTTTTCCATTTGTCACCTTGGCTAGAAAACAACATAAGATGGCATAGAGCTGTTTTAGATTTTTCAAAGAATTCTTCCAATGTTTCTCAGAAACATGACGGAGATCAGGCATTCATTTTTCCACCCTAAATACCAGCCAACTAAAAGCATCTAGTGACACGACAAGGAATTCCTCGGGTGGGATGGGACAGCAGGAACACCAAAAAAAAATGGAAAAGAGAGGTAAGGTAATTCCACTGCTCCATCTCTAGCAGGCAAATCCTCAGCTGTGCCAAGTTCCCATTTGTTGTAGCACACAAAACTGTGCAGGCAGGGTTTGCCCACTGTGCACTTCAGGAAAAAAAAACCTAAAAAAAATAAGATTAAAAGGGCAGGGGGAATTAGAAAAACTCCACAGAACAGTTAAATACCAACTTCACTTTATAAAGGAATTATCATTTCTAAGCAGGAAAACAATCTGTAATTGCATTATCAGCTACACAGCAGTATCCAGTTTTGCATTTATCTTGTTCTTTCTGCAGTGAGCAGGCAAACTTTCATGCTTCAGTAACAGCTTCATAAATAGTGCCTGATGGACTGCAGAAGGTATTTCTACTGCCCTGAAAAATTACATAAATCAAGTGCTGAGCGATTGAGACTTTCCAGCTAAATGCTGTTATAAATAACTGTTTGTATGGCCTTATCACTTTATTCTCCCTGTCAACTACTGATAAAGATTCACTCCCTAAATCACAGTAATTTCCTTTTAGCTGTCAGAAAGGAGATTTAATATGGTGATAAAGAAATAGATGAAAAAAGTGTGCTTTACTTTTAAAAAGAGTTGTATGATTTTGTGTAGCTGTTTCAAAAGCATTGTGCTTTCACTTTTTAGTTCATGTCCAAACAATTACATCAATTTTTTGTGACATATGATATCCTCTTTGAAATCTTTGATATAAATAACTTGATAAACTTTCTACTCCCTACTCAAACTCAGCACAAAAACTTTAGTTTGGAAATAATGTCTATCATCAGGCTGCTTTCAGATTTTTTTAAGGTAGACTCACTAAATCAGTCACAGTTATGTTGGCATTAGCATTCAAAGCTGAATATTCTTCATCATCATTTGTAATATCACATAGATCATCTTAATGTGATTTATTCTGAGTACCTTAAAACACAGATTCTGTCAGAAACCCAAGGATTCCAACATTCACATTTAATATCACAACAGTATTAATTGTACAGACCAATGTGTTTATGGTGGAATTAACATAAAAAAATTTAGGGTAAAAATTAGGTAGACTAGGTAGGATTTGAATGTAGGAAATGAAGTCCTACTCACTAGTCTAGTTTCAATTTTACATTCTCACAGGCCATCGTACAGACGGCAGTAACTGATAGTGTAGAAGCTGGTATTTTTTCACCCCTCAAAATACTACTACTTTTAAATACAAAAACTCTTTTCAAAGTAAAACTGTGAAAAACGTATTACATTATGAACGGAAAATTGCAAACAGAAAGAGCAGACTCTTCAAACTGTGGTTACCAAAAATGAAAATACACAAATATTGTGCTAGTCAAGAGTTTTAAACAGAAGAAGTGATATATTTCTACATGTAAATAATACCTTTGAGCTGTGATCATCCTTTGGCAGCACTGAAATGGCATATGTAATTGCTAAAGTCAACAGATTTTCTTCAAGAGCTTTACTGCTTATGTTTACTATCCAATTTTACAGAGATTAATTTCACAAAACCAGATTTTTTATGTGGCAATATCCCTGGGCTATGCAGTCATCAGTTCACATAATGATATTTAGTAGATAGAAGAATAGCTTTAAGAGTCTTACAAAGAAATACAGCTCTTCCTTTTTAAAAAATGCACACAAAGAAAAAAAACACAGAATATATTCATTTTCCGCCTTTTTTAAGGGCTGAAAAAAAAAATTTCAGTCACAAATGTTACTTTCAATTTTTTCAATGAATAAAATGGTCCTCTTGTGGAATTCTCAAAATGAAAACATTCATCCTCTCAAAACACAAGTTTTTGTGTCTGGCTTCATACTTAGAAATTAAATTACTTCAATGCAGCTGTGGTAGCCACAAGCACCAGTGATGCCCTGTGCTGCTCCTGGCAGGAGTTCTGGGGAGGTTAAAGTGGCTACTTCATATTCGCTTCTTTTCAAATCCCATTTTATCCCAGACCTCATGTATAATATATACGAAGACACAGTTTATCACCTGGTTTTCACACCTCCGCTCAGAAATGACAGCCAACTGGTTTCAACATACATCGTCATTCACAGTAATTCATTATACCTGACGCAGGTTTAATAAACCAGCTTTTCTTGCAGTGTCTTCCTTCACTTCAGATACACTCCCCCTTCCTTCAGCCAGGAGGTGATGAATGGCAGAGGACAGCCAGGCAAACTCGGGGTTTATGAGGACATTTTCCACTACTGACTTCCCAGGTGAACCATTTCAGTCATGAAAGAAGAACGTTAAATGAACTGACTGCCAGATCCCAACAGGCAGAGGTAAGGGCAACATATGTCTTTGCAACCTTCACTTGCTCGAACCGTTTTTTGTCCTTCAAGCATCCCTCAGCTTTACAGGATGCAGAGTTCTTACAAAACTTTTCCCTTTGACAAACTATCTTCTTTCCTGGGATAGGGTCAGTGTTCGTGTTGGCCCCATGATGCTGAGGAAGATATACTGACCTGACTTCTAGTCGTTTTTAAAAGACAGGTTTTCATCACGAAGGAGTCACCAGTCATCAGTTGAGCTAAACAGATACCACAGACCATATCTGAAGAGGTAAACTTTTAGTGTATTATTTTTTTATTGATGGCACCAATATAAAGTTCAGCTCAGGCATGAAAATAAAAAAATCAAATGTTACAACAGCTCTTCTTCTTCATTGTCCTTGTAAAACCGTTCAGATTTAGTATTTAGGCATTTGTGGTAATGAGCGTGGTTCCCAATGGACTTAATTGACTTCACAGACCAGAATAGCAAGTGAACAAAATAGGTGCGGAGATAAGTACATTTATTAAAGATTTTCCTGGTAGGCTGAGGAATGGTGCTTTGAAATCTATTCTAGATTCTGTCAGCAAAGAGTCTACTCTTTCTAGTCTACTTCTGTCTAACAGTCATGATAAATATTTTTCTAAGCAGAAAATAAATTGCAGATTTAAATCTGACCTTCCTCTGAGAACAAAGTACATAAGGAAATGGGCCAAAACTGGATGGATGTCAACAATACTGTTTGTCCCTTCTGTTCTTTCAGTTTTGGGGGTATTTACTAAATTCCCGAGAATTACAAAAAAAGAAGTATACCCTGTTACTTTTCCGAACTAAAATCAATGAAAAGTCTCACTTCAGAATCATTGCTTTTCAGAACAATAATCAGTTTTTTCCTTATTTTATGGTGTTTCAGTTTCATTTCTTTCCTCCTAATGCTAGAAAATATTTTAAAATTTCTGAATTTGATTCTCTAGCAATTTTCTGTATTTTAATATTTTTAATTTTCTACACTTTCTAAAATGTTTTTAATTTCCTGTATTTTAATTTCTATAACATCAATTTAATGTTATTTAAAAAAATGTTAAAATCTCAAAAGCATAAAGGCTTCTCATGCCATCAAAGGGCTATAGACATAATCAAAATGCTCCTTTAAATAAATACTTTGTTTAGATTTGCTTTCCAGCATTTCAGAGATAACCTGACATTTAAAAGAACACATGTAAATAGCCGACTCTGTCTTCACATTTCCTGTCAGTCAAATGATGCAGCATGCATCCACATCATAATTTGTTAGGAAAGGACTTTATGAGACACCACGTTAAAGAACACACAATTTCTGCACTCTTATAGCATTTTGTGATTTCTAAGGATGTGATGAGACTTGCTTTGCTCTTCAATTTGAAGTATTCAAAGGTCGATTAAAATAAAAACTGTCATAATACCAGATTATTAAAAGGAAGGCAAGAAGAAAGACAGCAAAACAGGTTTAAGATAAAAACATTTAAAAAGCCAAATAGACCTCAAGTTCACTGTATCCATCTGTCATTAGTAAGACATAGGTACTCTGGGCTAATTAAATGTTAATTAAATATAAATAATCTGCTGGTCTCAAAGCATTAGCTAAGGAGCAGTAACTGCACAACAGCTGGTGCAGCTCACAGAAAGTGCTCATGTCAGCACCTCAAACAACATCTAAAATCTGGCTTCGAAACATCTGAATGAAATAATAATGACTTCTTCATGTAACTCATTTCAGAGGACCTGCAATTATTTTTACTTAAAACAGAGGTGAAAGGTCCAAGCGATAGCAACAAAAGCTGAAGAGTTTTGTGGAGAGATACAATTAAATATGAGATTTTGCATCTGCTCTTCTGTTAAAATCTTTTTAAGTGAAGCACAGTGTCTGTAAAAGCACTACTGTATTAAGATCCTAATGATATCAATAAAAAGAAACTCATGCCAGAAATATTAACGTTAGCTACACAAAAACTTTACTCCTCCTCCATAGCATCCTGGTCAAGCAGTGCATTAGGCAAAGATAAGATTTTAGCTCACTCCCCATCTAAAGCCTGATTTTTGTACGCAAACTTCCTCCTAGCCAGAAAGAAAGTTACATCTTGTTGCAGTCCGGCTGGGGACAATGAGGAAAAGGCAGGAAGGAAGGATTGGGATGGCAAGTGAAATGTCACGCACACAACATGCAGGGAGCCAAGCTAGAGCTTAGAGGTAGATCACAGGATGCTGAGAATGAAACACACCGTGCCTTACCCATATGAGCAATTTAGAGGTCAATCCCAACAACCTCTTATTTAAAATACATTCTTAAAATGGAAATCTTTCTCACGAATAGCAGAGATGTTCCCTCAGCTCAGGTTGCAGGCAC